>OY037016.1:10388464-11002464 GCA_955831195.1 Pilophorus perplexus | reverse complement strand
TCAGCCACAGACACGGTGAGAATTAGTGATTTAGACTAGATGCTCCGGCTCGCTTTGCTCGCCTACGCACCCAGCTGGGGGGCTCCGCCCCCCAGACCCCCCGTGGGCCTCGCTACGCGAGGCCGGTGCCTCGCTTCGCGAGGCCGATCGCTTAAGCAGAATTGTGGGTGAATTGCCGCTTGTGGGTGTATTGCCACCTGTGGGTGTATTGCCGCCTGTGAGTGTATATTGCCGCCTGTGGGTGAATTGCCGCCCCCCAGACCCCCCCTAGTGGGTGTATTGCCGCTTGTGGATGTATTGCCCACTGTGGTTGTATATTGCCGCCTGTGATTTGGGTGAATCATGGTATGAAAATGATTAGCCGAGCGAAGTAAGGCCCCCTTGTCAAAGTGCTAGTCTATTAGCTGAGCGAAGTAAGTCAAAGTGCTAGTGAAATCAATTTTCAAAAGTCTACTCTCTACCGCCCGAGCGAGGAACCGCCCCCCCCTCCTTGCCATAGTGCTAGTGAAATCAAATCAAATTTGAAAACTCATAGGGAAAAAACCCATGGGGCGATATGGGGCTAAAAAGGCCGAGAAGATGATCAGCTGAGCGAAATAAGACGCCCCTCCTGTCAAAGTGCTAGTGAACTCAATTTTGAAAACTCCACCATCATAATAATAGAATAGAACTACCTATGTGGGTGGCTGAGCAAAGCGAGCTCCCTCTGGCCGATAACATGATCGGCAGAGCGAAGTAAGCCCCCCTCCCTCCCCTGTCAAAGTGCTAGTGAAATCAAATCAAAACTCACAGTAAAAAACCCGGTGGGGCGCTATGGGACTAAAATGCCGAGGGGGTAGAGTTAAGTGTCGTTTTCCAAGTATTTTTGGGGACGACCTATGGAGCTTTCATGGGGCTATACGAAATTAGACCCCCTGTCAACGTGCTAGTGAAATCAAATCATAAATAATAATAGAACTACCTATGTGGGTGGCCGAGCAAAGCGAGTCCCCTGGCCGTTAAAATGATCGGCCGAGTGAAGTATGCCCCCCCCCCCCCTCCCAACCTGTCATAGTGCTAGTGAAATCAAATCAAAGTTGAAAATTCACAGGAAAAATATGGGGCTAAAATGGCGAGGGGGTAGAGTTAAGTGTCGTTGGAAGGGAGGGGGTTGAAGGAGGGGAAAACGGAAAAAATCCTTGAGGGCGCTCAACCTATCTCAGAACGTAGAGCATTTTTGAATTTCTCGAGATTTTCAAGAATATTATATATATTAGTGATATAGATTATTTATAAGGGTCTTACGTGATCGCTCATACATATAGATCCTTGTTGGGGGGGGGGGGGGGGGGGGGGGGGGGGAAGTAAGGACCCCCTGTCAAAGTGCTAGTGAAATCAAATTTGAAAACTCCACCATCAATAATAGGAGAACTACCTATGTCGGTGGCCGAGCAAAGCAAGACCCCTCTGGCTAATAAAATAATCGCCCGAGCGAAGCAAGACCCCCCCTGTGATTTGAAAAGTTTGAAAAAAGCCTCCCCTGGCTGGTAAATTGATCGGCCGAGCGAGAAACCCCCCCCTGGCAACGTGTCAAATTTGACAACTCACAGGAAAAAAAACCCTGGGGTGCCATCAATAGTTAGTTGCTCGCCTACGCACCCAGCTCAGTAACCCTCATAACCCTGCATCAAGGTCAACTGCTCCTTCAACATCAACCCCCCTGGCTGATAAAATGATCGGCCGAGTGAAGTATGCCCCCCCCCCCCCTCCCACCCTGTCATAGTGCTAGTGAAATCAAATCATAGTTGAAAACTCACAGGAAAAATGTGGGGCTAAAATGGCGAGGGGGTAGAGTTAAGTGTCGTTTTCCAAGTATTTTTGGGGAAAGTAAGGCCCCCTGTCATAGTGCTAGTGAAATCAAATTTGCAAAGCCTTCCCTTGATAATAATAGAACTACCTATGTCGGTGGCCGAGCATTGCGAGTCCCCTGGCCGTTAAAATGATCGGCCGAGTGAAGTATGCCCCACCTCCCACCCTGTCATAGTGCTAGTGAAATCAAATCATAGTTGAAAACTCACAGGAAAAATATGGGGCTAAAATTTGTAATTTATTACATATAAATATGTAGGTAGGTAGGACAATTGAATCCCCTGGCCGGTATAATGAAAACAAAGAAAAAATATGGGGCTAAAATGGCGAGGGGGTAGAGTTAGTGTCGTTTTCCAAGTATTTTTGGACGTAGAATCCCCTGGCGGATAAAATGATTCCCTGAATATTTCATCAAAATCGAATCAATAGTGGCTGAAATCCCCACTCCTTTTCTTTAGTTGAAGGAGGGGAAAACGGAAAAAATCCTTGAGGGCGCTCAACGTATCTCAGAATTAAGATCATTTTTTTTATTTTATTTTTATTTTAATTTTTTATTTTTATTTTTCAAATTAAATTAAATTTTTCGATAATCGATTCTACTTTTCTCGATAATCGATTCAATTTAAATCGATTCATTTAATTTACGTCCGTCCGGGAGATATCACGTAGACCTTGCTCGCGCCCCTTAAAGGCTGATGTCCCACCCGCTCAGAGTGAAGAGTGAGGGCGGGGGGATAGAGGGTGTTGAGAGGATGGGAGTGAAGCCGAGCCAGAATTCACCCGACGCGATGGGTCGGTGGCGATGGCCCAGTTTTTTCAAAACTCAACTCGCGCTCAAAATTCACTCGATTTCGAAATGAATTTGGTCGATATCAAGTATTAAAATTCGGATCTCTAGGTAGGCGTAGGACGAAACGCGAAAAAAATCCGTCTATTAACGACGGAATAAATCGAAAAAATTAATTCAGCGAATTCGCGCGCGTCATAAAATTCGCCCAACTCGCTTATCGGACGTAAAATTGGTCGAGGAATCCGAATCCGGTGAAAAAAATAGGGGTTCTCATTTGAAATAAGAAAGTTGATGTCAATTGCGCGGATTTGAGCGCATTTTAGAAAAATCTCGACCCCCCTATTGACTCTTAAACGGTCGCCCGAGACGATAGGAAAAATCGGCGTATTTTTAGGGCTTATAGTTTAGTCAGAGTAGGCGATTGACATACCCACATACAGACACGTTGAGAATTAGTGATTTAGATTCCTTCCTCCACCTTCACGTGATACGGGGAAAGTGTTGCTCCTGTTCGGTTAAATCCCACGGTTGATAATTTAATCCTACCAAACCTGTGATATCCTCTTCAAACGGGCCCTCAACTAGTCCTATCCTGTGTTCAACCCATCCAAAACTTGCTTTTGCCCCTTCGAACAGGTTATTGCCCCTTTCGAACCAATTTTCGACGTCTCCAACGATGTCTCCCTCTCAAGCCAGCTCGTAATTAGTGATCTTTAAGGGTGAGTTCATCCTGTCAAAATTCATCCAGCCATTTTTGAAGGGTTTTCGAAGAAGAAGTTTTATTTTAGAAACGTTACTTGGGGGTTTCAGGGAAGACGTTTCCGAAAATTTCATTATACTATAATGTCAAAGAGTCGGACACAGGAACGGGTCATAAACGTTAATTTAAAGTTTCAGTTAACAAAATTTTACATTTCTGAAACGTTTCTGTAACCATGATGTGTCCAACGAAACGTTCTAAAAACGTCGTGAAATGTTTCAGTGCTATGTGCTATAATATAGCACAATTATATAAATTTACTAGGTAGTTAAAATAAATAATTACACTGTCGTTCATATCCATTTCGGGGGGCGCATATCAGTCTAAAACTGTACTGGAATACACTTTTTAATTTTTTAAATAATTTTTCATTGACATAAATTAATTTTTGCACTATTTATAAATGATATACTTACCTAAAACCGATAATTATAATTGGTATTATAATACAAAAGAATAAAAACTGGGGTGTGGTTTTATGAAATCACGGTAAAAGTGAAACTTTTTTCCCACTTGTCTCTCCGGCTCGCTTCTCTCGCTCCCCTAGTGGGGTACGTAGCATCGATGGACACGTTTTTTATGTCTAGTCCCCCCCCCCCCCATTTCCTACTCATTCACCTACCCTTGTATCTCTACCCACGGCTTCATTTTGGCGTTTTCTCAAATTGATTTCTAACGTGGCACCTGATAACAACAAACAAGCGGCATTGTTTACTGCATCCATTAATAACATCAATAAATATAAAATGGGGACATAATGACAAAGAACAAGTACGAAAGAAATGTGTGATAAATCGAGAGCTTTCCAACGAATGGTGAACGATTTTTGTACGATTATAACTGGCGAAGATGAAGTTCCGTAGCAACGAATCGGTTGTAAGCGAAAATCAACGGTAGCGTGACGGGACAAGAAACGACACACAGACCAAAAAAAATTTGGGACGATGTAATAAAAGTTTCACTTTAAAAACCCTTGCCTCGTGTCAAATTGGCTTCGTTTGTTGTTCCCGTGAGAACAACAGTTGTTACTGTACAACAGTTACTGTGCAATTTCAACGATTTTGAAGTGGTTCGAAATTAACATTTACGTAGTTGTTTTGATGTTAAATGGGTTTGCAGGTGATCCGTCATTCTGTTCTCAGATGGACGGTTATCTCACGGAGTTATCTCACGACTGTTGGACGTCAGAACCCACTTTTTTCAGCCACCTAATTTAATCGTCAACTAGGCTCGTCCATCTCCGTAAAGTCGCCGTTCGGGCCCTCGCTAGCTTCGCAGTTGACCTCTTTAGTCTTTATGGCTTTCCCCCTTCTTCGCCATCCCTTCCTGATATTAGGGAATATATTATTGTGTCCAGGAGGGGTTATGGGGCCGCGAACTGGGAAGAGGGAAACGAATGTAAATGGCGGAAGACGGGAAATAAAGGATGGGGAATACGATGGTGAGGAGGGGAGTCTAATTTTCGCTCCCCCAATCTGGGTGGCATCTGAGCCATAACTTTTATTCTTCCTTATTTTTCTTATAGTACACGATGCACTCCGAATTCTGGAACGGGTCGTTGCTGATTCAGCTCAGCACGTAAAGGGAATAATACGCAAATGGAAATCTTTTCTTGTTTACGACTCAGAAGAAGTTTTGGTTTTATTTGCGTGTTCTGCAAACAACACTGTTCGCTACTGTTTTATTGTCAATGGTCCACATAGTGAAAAAATGCTTATATTAGGCTACAAGATGAACCCTCTCTGGAAGGCACGCTGAGCAAAACAAAGTGATGTTTGTTTTCGTAAAGTATTTATTACTTAGGGACTGACAGGCACCCGCTGAGACTTGGGCGAATTTACTATCCATGAATCGAGTTAACCAATTGGGCCCTGCCACTTTGTTCCCAGACTCAAACCGCAGGGGTTCCCATTCCGTTAGGTGGGAACGAGACAAACAACATGACGTCGAAAGTGGGCCAAGAAAGTTAATCAAATGCTAAACACGTAATGTATACGGTGCAATATTCTAACATTAAATGTCCACATTTTGTCAATTTCAATTTGTTAAAATAATTATGATAACCTGTAGGCTAATGGCTCGGGGTCCTGTCTTCTTTCATTCATTAACTTCTCAGCTTGAGTTGATTAAATTTGATTCTACTTGAAAACATGGTAGACAGTTTACAGTTTTGAAAACAGATGAAGTTTCCTGCTCTCTTATTAGAACACAATTTTTTTTCTTTCAAACAAAAAGCAGTTTTGGTTTATTATTCTAGGAATAATACACCTTTGTAATCGCGACGGTAGTCGGCTTCAAAATTTGCCATTGTCCGTTTCAAGAGGTCTAGAATCCAAAATCGAAATGTCCGTCCGCCGTCCGGACCGTTTTGGGCAGTATCTGAAATTTTGACAAAATACTTGGTTTACCATCTAGTTGTGCCCGCAAGTTTTTCAGCCCGATCGCTCAAACCCGTGAGGCGCTATGAGAGGGTTTATTTAAGGCTTTTGGCTATGGGATAGAGTTAGGTGTCGTTTTCGATGTATTTTTGGACGTAGAATCCATTTTTGGGGGATCCGATTTCACTGTGGGTATCTATAGGGCTCCCATGGGACTACAAATGGGATTTTTGAAGGATCCAAGGAAGTCAAATATTTTCCGAGTGAAAAAAAAAGAAGAAGTAAAACAAATGTTTAAAAAAAGTTTTTTCCACAATTTTTTTTTTTAATTGGCAGAATTAATCTTCGCACAAGTAACCTTTATCAAAAAATAATAAACCCTTGTGTAAAATTTTCAGCGTTTTATTTTTAAATCGCCCAAGCGGTTTGAAAGGGCCAAGTCCGGATCAGAGCTTCAAAACGAACCTGTTGGTAAATACACGGATAAATAAATAATAAAAACACGGATTTGGACAGGTTCTTCTCCTGGTTCTCAGACCCGGCAAGCCGCACGGGTTCTTATTACCGTTAGGTTAAAGGTTAAAAAACATAATATATAATGCGCAGCCTTTCAACGATTAGCATTGGAAATTCCCAAGCTAAACATTTGAAACATATAGCATAATTATATTATGGATTAACGGGGTTTTAGTGGTAATTTCACTTCCATTTCCTCTTTCCCGGCAAAAGACTGCATTTTCACATTATTCCAACGAGCCTTTATTATACCCCAGTACTCCCTCTAAAAGGTTTTCCTGGAAAGCTCCAATGTCGACGAAGAATACTGCGGTTCTTACTGTGCCATTAAAACTTCTTCATGAATGAACCGGGGGAGGCTCAAAATTAAGAAAAAAAAAGAAACCCTGACAATGGTTGTAAATATTGGGTAAATTTTGAAAGTACCAAAATTCAGGCGGGTTTGTGCGTAAACAGTTCAAGCTAATGCTCTTTCTGAACCCTTCTGAAAATGGATCACGCACTGCATCAGCTTGGTGGAGTCAAGTCAAATTTTCATCGCACTGCGGAGGAAACTTCGATCATCAATTTACACCCGTTTGGCTCATTCCGGAGCAACGCCGTTAAATTTTACGATCTCCCGCGTTTTGCTCGCGAAAGGCAAAATGTGATTAGCGGACCCCCCCCCTCGCAAACCTTTTACAGTACCTAGGTAATTGGAAAATGTGAAAACCGGCTCGTTTCAAAACGGATTTGCAACCCTCCGGCAAGTCCCCGATAATAGATTCAACCTTCTCGACGTAAATTCCACCAAAACGCATCGCAAATGGTGTCGGAGGGGGTGTAATAAAATTCCAATTTACAGCCGGGCACACGGTAGAGTGATAAATACGTACGAAATATCACACGAAGCTGAATCGTTAGTACCCCTTTTATCCCATCTACCATCGCTATATTCTCTTTTTTTTTCACAGTCACAGTTTTTTATTTCCCAGATTTTTCCGTATTTTCTATTTTTCATAATTCACAGCAATCCACCACATCGATCTCTATGTTCCAGTCAAGTGGGTGAATTTACCGCAAACGTGCCAACTGGTCACTGCCATCCTTAACCGATTTTAAACCTTTCCCAATCATGACCCCTACAAATAGGTTCCCAAGTTCTTTGAACCAGTTTTGAATGTCAGTTGAATCAGTTTACACGCCTCTGAACAGGTTATCTCCCGATCGAACTGGTTTTCAAATCCTCGAGACTGGTTATCTCCCGATGAATCTGCGTACTCTCTTCTTGCCTGCTTTAGACTCCTTTGAACCGGTTATCCCACTTTCTCACCGTTCTTCTGGTCATCTCTGGGTTATCTCCGTTCTCCTGGTTATCTTCTGTTACATCTGGTTATCCTCGGTTACACCCTATTATATTCCCCCCGGTTTTGTCCCCCTTTCAAACTTGTTTACGCTTTCACGTCAAACGCCTCATTGCACCAAATGCTCACATTAAAATAATAATAATAATAATAATAAATATTTAAAAAAATATATATAAAGAAAACAAATAGTAAAAACTATATAAATAATAAAAATCTTGTGCAAATATTAATTTTGTGCCAATAAAAAATCTTTGGATACATTAAATGTTGTTTTCAACAAATGTTGTTAAATTTTGTTTTTTGAATAAACCATTAATCTGAACAGTCGATTGACTTTTGAAAACGAATATTTTCAGTTTATTTGGTTGATGCTTTCCGATGGTTCAAGATCAGAAAGTTGAAATATGTATTTATTTTTTCAACTCTCAAGATCACTTGCATAATAAGCAAGTGATCTTGAGAGTTTGGAGACCTATACTATGTGCGGATGGTTTCATTAAATCAGATTTTGATTCAGCGCAAAACAATCTTATTACTGCTTACCTAGGTACCTATGTAATAATAATATAATAACAATAATAATCATAATAATATCATCATAAAATTATTATGATATTGAAGCAAAACATATTTTATAATATTCTAGCAGTTATAATTATAGCAAAACTCTTATTATTATTATTATAAATATTATTTATTATTACTATTTATTAGGTATATAAGTAAATGGCATAAATAGGTAAACAATTTTAGACCGATAATTTTATTGAATTCCTTTTAAAAGTAAAGGAAAATCAATCGGTCTTCCATATTATTTTCCATCGATCTATTTATGACAACAAATATATTTCGAATATTCAACCCACTCATGAGAGCCACTTTTCGTGGCCGACGACGGTCGAGAAACCCGCGCGCCGTGACCGCAAATAGCAGGCCTCTCAATAAAACCGGCCTGCTATTTGCAGTTCCCGTATAGTAGATTTATTATATGGGAACCTAGCTACTTATTACGCCCCAAAAGGATGTCAAATTTGAATGGAACTTATGACGATAACCTTATAAGGTTAGCGTCAACGATGGCAAAAGGGCACTTTCACCAGCCGCTCGGAATCGTTTTTTTGAACCCAACGGTCGGAATCGAAATGGCACCAGAAAACCCCGATTACAAGGTTGGACAATTAACGGTAAAAATACCGCACAATTATTGTAGATTCTCTAGGAAATTGAATTTTTCTATTCTATCATCACCGCAATCCACCACATCCCTCTCTATGTTCCATTCGCCGGTGGAAGAGTTTCATTCCTATTGCCCCACCTGTGCAACTCGGCCACTGCCACCCAAACCTAATTGTGCCTTCGTCCGAAGTTTATCCCCTCGTCCAACAGTAATTTCTTCTTCTCTCCGTAAGGTACCTACAAGTTGAAAATGGAGGGAGGAAAAAGCCTAATTACGTTTTTACTCCATCACTTAAGTGGAAGCTTTGACACTCAACGGTTGTCTGAGAGGAAAGCCATGTAGGTAGATGGTCGTTGCGTTGGGTGGAAATCAACTGCGACAGTTATATCAACTGAATTGTAATGTCGTTAAGGGGTTCTTCTCAGCCGGGTGAAATGGTTCTTGAAATGTTAGATACCTAAGTGCAAGCTAAATATATTTATATACATATATGTTTATTGAAAAGTAGGAATGAGTTTCTGGAGTGGTTTCAATTTTCGCTGTCAGCTTTGACGGCTTTACATTAACTCTGTCACTTGTTCCATCTGGACAATGGGAAACAAACTTGAGACCTCGTAGAATATTTGTTATAAGTTCTCACCTTCCCTGTTCTCTCGAGACGATCAATTCACCTCCTCGCAGGATCTTTTGTTTATCTGGTGGGAACTTGACTCCTTTACACCGCGAGATAGAAAATTGGCTTGGATAGCGGTGGGGATAAATTTTGGGGATGAGAATTCGTGAAAGGGCTGAGGGAGGTTGTGAAGGATGAGTTTACTCAAAGAAGGTCGTGATAGTAGGAGTCGAAGGTCCGCTCATCTTTGGGTGTAACTTTCATCTTCTACGTCTCGACGGCGAGAGATAGTTTTCAAAATGATTCGGCTTGACGAGAACATTAAAAATTCGTGACTATGAAAAGTAATCTCAACATTGTTATTGAAATGACTTCGTGTAAGTGTTTTTGTTTTTAATTAATCTGGTTCAATATTCTAATAATATCGAACCTCCATTATAACAACAATAGTGGATATTGAACTAGGTACTTTACTTCATAAAGGATAAAGTGAATTTTACGTCAAGATTTTTGACCTCTAGGGCCTGACATGACGGGGCGCTAATTTATTGATGAATATCTTTTACTCAGCTGCACTTTTATTCCCAAAATTTCCATGGTCTTCAACGGGATTCGAACCAACAGAATGCAGCGCGAAGTGGCTATCGCCCAGAACCACACGGCTAATCCGGCAGCCCATTTTTCTTGATCAGTAACCCTAATTACCTTTGTTTGCCTTAAAACCTTAAACATTAATTTACACTAATAATTATTAATAATGGGGTTCTTCGGGAATTTTCAAGTTTATGTTTTGTAGGAATCATAAGCATGACATGACACTGTTACAGATAGATTCCTGTTTTAATCTAATCTTTTCCTCGTTCACTCCAATAAATGTTGATAGTCTAAGAATCAGCCTATTAAAATTACCAAATCTGACGTCAAAGTAGGTATGGCCAATCTCGACGAGGAATTTGATGTAAGATGAGGCTCGGAATCCAATTTTTTTCTGTTTCATTTATAGGGCTCCTTTGCCTAAATTGATGAAATAAAATGGTTTTGGTAGTTGTCATCATCAATAATAGTTGAAGAGTTGAAATTCATAACAGTCCAAGTGCCAAAATCGTAGTTTCCAGGAAATTGAGAAAAACACACCATATGCTCCACGTTTATATTATAGAAATTCTTTTAATTTAATTTGAAACTTTCAAACAATAGTAAACTACTGAAGGTAAAAAAATTAAAAAATTAAAACATTTTTGTGAAAATTAAATTGTTCGAAACAGTCTAAGTCCTACCTAAGGAAACAGTCCAAGTGCCACCAGAGGGTGAAAATGTGTACGGAGTAAGCAATATAAATGTTTACAAGGGAACATCAAAATGAACGGGGTTCACCGTGGGGATCTTTGGGGCTTTCATGGGGCAACAAATCGGATTTTTTGAGGATCCTAGGTCAAATGGGGTGTCGTTTTCCGAGTTATTTTGGACGCATTATCCATTTTTCGGGGTCCCACATCCACCCACAAACTTTATAAACCCTTGGGTAAGATTGACAGCTTTGGGGCTAAAAAGGGGTTATGAGGGGGTCGAGAGGGGTGTAGTTTTCGACGTAATTCTGGACGTCGAATCTATTTATGAAGGACTTGGACTCGTCCAAACATGTACACTGTAGGCATCTATTGGGCGACAAATGGAGGTTTGGAAGATTGGACGGGGGGTCGAGTTAGGCGTCGTTTTTGAAGTAATTTTAGACGCGATCGAATTATGCACCCCAAACAACCGTTGAAACCGGTCAGTAGAGTGATAAGTAGTATCCTAATTCTGTTCTCCACTATTCCTTTTCATTTTATTCAAAAGACGTTGATTAGGCTTTTTCCTTTTCCTCCCGTTTTGTTCCATTTTAAATTGGAAATCCTACGTAAACACGATATGATTGCAATAAACACTGCCGAAAAACAGGACCGCACGGGGGTAAACAGGCGGCAGGTTACCTACCCTTTGGCACTTAGACTGTTGCCAACACCTGTGGCACTTAGCCGTGCTGCGATCTCTGGGCAGTTCTAGGAACCTTTATCGCGGTCGTGGCTCTTAGACCATTTTGCAGGTTGTTGGTAATGGTCCTTAGACTGTTTAGAGGTTGTTAACTCGATTCTGAGCTTTTTGGCACTTAGACTGTTATGAATTTCAACTCTTCAGTTATTGCCCCTTTCTACCTACTTATGATCCTTCGAAAGTGGTTATGAGTATATCAAACCGGAACTCAAACCGTCACAACCAGTTTTTCATCGTTATTTATGAAAAATTGCATATAAAACGTGTTCTGATTCTGCACTCGTTACCTTCAAACTGGTTCTTCCTCCTTACAACAGTTAGTTCCTTTTCAAAACGGCCATAGAACTGGCAATGGACTCAAACTGGCTCTTCCCTATATAGCCCTACTAGCCGCCCTGACCCAAGGCCTCGCTTCACTCGGCCGACCTTTTATCCTGACTCAAGGCCTCGCTTCGCTCGGCCGACCATTTTATCCTGGCAGCGGGGCCTCCCTTCGCTTGGCCGACCATCCTGACGGGTGTTTCGAACGTAGAATTTAACGTAGAATCCGAATGGGGGTTATACCATATAACCCCCATTCGGATTCTACGCGCAATTGCCCTAATTGCGCACAGTTGCGCGCGTCGCGCGGGTTTTTTATATGGCCTATGTTGTCCGCAATCGCACCCGAGATCGTAAACTGTTTGATCACTATTTTCAATATGACTGGATAAGTATAACGAAAGTGGAATTAAAATGTAACAAGAAATTTTTCATAACTTGTATTTTTTGGGCTTCCGGTGTAGCTTTGGGTAACCTACCATTTCCCTCTATCGACGAAGTTAAGCAACGTCGGGCATGGTTAGCACTAGGATGGGTGAACGCCTGAGAAGAGAGAGGTCACCAATTTTACGTCAGAAGGAGTTCCTCCAATGAGGTGGTTAGGGAGAGAAAGCGACTCCTCTGCTGTTGTCTTTTTCTTCCCTAACCACCTCAGTTACGATCCTCCTTGAGAGGTCGGCTGATGAGGAGCCAGTCGTACGAAAATTCTAGGGCGAAAATACTTTGTTTCATTTCAACTCATTGTAATTTTCCACATTTCTCGATTGTAATGTTAGAATGTTGTTTTGAAAGGGATCTCTCTAGTCACTCTTCGTGTGACTTGTAGTTTGAGTTACCGTTCAGTAGGGCGTGTAGAGGAAGGAGGAGCCTGAAGGGAGCTTTCACCTCTAATTCCCGCTTCTGTTGTGATGGATGGACCCTTGTCTCCTCGGATCACGACCAAGAGGGGGCGAGGACTCCGCCTTTCCAGGGTTTCCCAACGCTGTTTCACCAAACTCCCCAACTTTTCTTATCAAAAGCCTCCTTGAGGGGGTTGAAGTTTGACGTTCGCTTAAATACCTCAGGCGTCACAGCTAGTCCTCTCCCAACCTCCTTTGGGAAGATAAAAGTCGTTAATTATTAACCTCAGTCATCGCGTTGGATTTCGATTTGAAACACGTGCGTGCGCAAGTGTGATTAATCATAGGGCCTTTGTTAGGTGGAGAGGCCCTTGACGAAGATCCATCGTCGAACAGCGACGGAAGCAAAATGATGAAGAACACATACGTTGGTAAATAGCACTCTACACGCGTTCACATAATGAATTTAGAACGGCTCAAAACGAACAAGGCGACTTTCGGTGTGGTGGGTGTTCAAACTGCTTGAAAAGTGTCATCAACGTCAGGATTGATTCTCTGATGCCATTCATACCGTCAAGGGCGGATCCAGGATTTTTCTGAGGGGGGGGGGGCGGAAAATGATTGAATGATAGATACCCCCAAACCAAATAAGTGTTCTGGGTGACCGGGGGGGGGGGGGGGAATTTTCAAAGATTGAGCCTTGGGCTTGGATCATGGAAGAAATATTCATGACTCTCTTCCTTATTCCATGGGCTTGGATAGTTGCATTTGGTCTATATTTATTTATTCATAAAACAAAAAACATTTTCACAATAAGGAAGAGAGTCATGATTTGTATATGTACATAGGAACCAATTTTTCTTGATTTGGCCTAAGTATAGGTCTCTGACCTGTCCAGGCCTGTCATTCCCTTAATAGCTATTGAATATTACATACCAATTAAAATTACAATTTATAGCGACTTAAAATATAATTTGTATTTTCTAAATTCTTAAAATAAAGTAGGGCTTCATTTTTGAAAATTGACGTTGACCTCGCGGTCCTTGACGAGAAAGGCAGGGTTTCAAATAGCGCAGGCGCAAGCCAGGGTAACTGCCGAGTGAAGAAGTCAACTTTTGGATGAGGAATTCGCAAAATGGTTGTCTGACTAGTATATTTCTATTCTGACTGGTATTTTTTACCACCTCATGCTGCCTAAACGTGTCCCGAGATTTGAAAACGCAATTTACTAGTCTATAAACATAAGTTGCCCTATAGGGTAGGGCACCTATAGGTGGTAGGACATCGAGCTTGAAATACAAAGTTTCTACTGGTGTGCGCTGATCGGATTTGGTTGCTATCCGTAGCACAGTGTTAATTGCCACCTCAATGCAACGAAAATTGCTTGAGTAGGCACCACCCCAGATTATTATGCCATAAATTAGAATACTGTAAACATACGCATTGTACCTACATCATGCGGAGATTATCCCTGGATAAAAAATTTCTTAGGATGATGAAGAAGTGGTAACATTAAATGTAAACATTTTTTTAATTCTCCCCTCCAAGTTCTGAATGTGTTCATGCCACTTTAGATGTTGATCCAGTGTAAGCCCAAGATATTTTAGGCTTCTAACTTTTTCTAATGTTCCACAGGAGCATGCTGTTTTTTGCGCGCACTGATCTTTGTGAATTACTAATTTCGAAAAGTCTGGCAGACCAGTCTTACCTATTGATAGAAAACGTGATGTACTTTGTTTTAGTTATGTTAACGGTTAGACCATTCAAGTGAAACCATTTCAGGAATTTATCCATAACTCGTTCCGCCTCTGAATGGACTTCTTCCCATGAGTTTCCTTTCAATAAAATGGCTATGTCATCTGCAAAGGAATTTGCCTGAGACATCCAGAGCAAACAGATCATTGACGAATACAAGAAATAAAATAGGGCCTAGTACTGATCCTTGAGGTACTCCATAACTAATTATTTCTTCAGGGCTTTTAGTCGTCTGAATTTGTACAATCTGTTTTCTGTTCGAGAGGTACCTACGATCCGAACCATCTTAAGGCCACCCCATCCAGCCCAAGTCTTTCCAATTTTAGCATAAGCCTTGATATTTCTATGGAGTCAAATGCCTTGGAGAGATCTATGAAAACTCCCATTATTTTGAGATTGTTGTTCATTGATTCTGAGATATCTGCTGTTACTTCCACTAGGGCATCTTGTGTACTCCGATTTTTTCGGAATCCGTATTGTGTAGCAGCTAATAGGTTATTTTTTTCCAGGTAGTTAATCAGTTGGGCTTTTACTATTTTCTCGAAAATTTTGGCGAAATTTGACAGTAAAGAAATAGGTCGGTAATTGTTCGCATCAGTTTTTATTCCTTTTTTAAATAGAGGCCGCACTAACGCGATTTTAAGAGCATCTGGGAATTTTCCATTCAGTAGGCTGAGGTTAATTAAATGGGTTAGTGGTGAAGTTATCCCTACGTATTTTAGTACATTACATTTTAACTTCGATTATCTCACCTCACCTTTACATTTTCCGAGGTAAATGTATGTTTTTTTACCACTCTGACTCAAATTAGATTTTAGGCCACCCGGTATGTAGGAAAGTACTCGATTATAAAATTTTAAATCTCATATGAGATTTATATATTTTTTCTCGTTGAGGGGGGGGGGGGGGCGCCCCCCCGCGCCCCCCCCCCCCCCCTCTGGATCCGCCAGTGCATACCGTGGCTTCATTACCCTTATAAGACCAGGAAAGACCTCAGCCTCTAGGATATAGTGTACCCCGCGAGCCATCCTGGTCACTGCATCGTCTGCAGTAGACGCCAGACAGCTATGGCAAGAACGCACAATTCTTGTGAGTCTTCCAGTGACTCGGCGTCCCACTCATCTGGCTATCAACTGACGACCTACCAGTACTAAAGGAGGCTGACTTCCCAATGTCCAAGCCGAGGTTCACCGAAGAAGACGATATACTGGGCCGGAATAGTCTAGTCTTGTAACAGTAAAGGCTCTGCCTGAAACACCCTGGCTTTGAGAAGCGATGCCTGAGATGACAAAAGCCCTAGGGGGGCTTTAATAAACAGAAAAATTGTGCAAACTAAAATTGGGAACAATAATCAAAATGTCGATTAAGCAACACGTGTTAATACGAGGACTAGTACAATGCCTTCAGGTAAAATCATGGACTCAGTATGGTGGAGATTGTGATTATAATGACATTCACATTTTGCAACATTGTTGCATCTATCGAAGTGTTTCAACTGGATACATGATACGGAACATGGTTGAGTAGCGAAGGAAGGATGGAGATGAAATTCCATCCGCTGCCAGTAAATTCTTCCAATAACGGCGCAACACGATTATTCGACTGTTTAAACCTTTCCACTATTTAGCGCGTGGCGGGAAACACCGGAGAAGTACCCTATCCCAAATGAGCTCTCCCGATAGAATTCGCACGCGGTTCAAACTCGAGCCGAAGCCTCTCCTCTTTTTAGACGGGAACGGGAATTAAGTGCCGATCCGACGAGGAGGGAGCTAACGGATCAATAAAGTTGCCTATTCAAATTAGCCGACATCAATCCCGGGGTTCGACAAAAGGGGCCCCCGACTTGGGATCAATCGGTCTTCCCGGCTGACGTTCTTTCTGCTCCTGACACTCCTTTTCCATCCCCACACGACGCACTCTATCCCCTCCTGTCAATAGCCGGCGACGGCGTCATCGCTCTCGTCCGTCGTTTTCAATCGTTTCTCGATTTGTCGACGCCCACAGGGGTACCTGAAAACTCTCATCCCTTGAATATGATTAGTGGAATGGAGTAAACAATATCTCATGGGTGCTGATACTGGCAGGCCGGCCCTGGCTCTTCATCGTCCCCCCTTCCATCCCAGCGATACCGGCACTAAGATAAACGATATTCCAAATGACTAGAAGTAAATCGAATCCTCCCTGAGGCCAGCCTGGCTCATCCTCCTCACTCCAACCAACTCGGGATGAAGGAGTTGGAGGGGAGGGGAGTGAGAGGGAAGAACCTAATTTATGGGGAAGATGGCTCATACCTTGTTCCGGTATGTTTATGATTAATTTACTTTTCAAATTCGTCTTAAAACCTTACCGTTCGTTCAAATTCATTTATTCAAAATTTATCATTGAAATTCAATTTGAGGAGAAGGCACATGTCCAAGCTCCAACCGGATTGGACCAACAGCAAAGTTTGCATTTTATGATCGTATATCGGCATCTCGGTCAAACAAGATGTAACAAGATACCTACACAAATTGTGCTCAATTGAGGGTTTTGAACAAGAAACTCATTGAGAATCATTAATGAGGGTTTTGGACAAGAAACTTTGCGTATAATCCAAATCCGACAAAAAAATTCAGGGTTGCAAATGAAAAACGCTGCAAATTTTACACAAATCCTCGAGATTGACTAATTTGGTAGGTTGTGTAGTTTGTGTTTTCGCCCTAGAGATTAGCCAACCAAAATCGAGGGAGGTGGTTTCTTCTCTCAGGTTTTCGGCGCCACGAAGGCGACACCAGTAAGGTAAGAAAACACCTCTGACTTCCAAAGTGTTCGCTACGAGTCAGATTATCTACGTCCATGTGTAGAAGTACGATCGAACATGGAAATGACAGCATTGAAAAAATGGCTACGAAGGGTTTTGGGGGCCTCAGGTGGACTTGCGGCATCCCGTCATTTGTTTTCGTTAGGGAAAAGGATCATCCTGTCCAAGAGAAGAGACGGGTATAAATATTCGTTTACGTGTCCACTCGGCCCGAAATCATCGGGGATCCACTCCAATAAGAAAAGGTTGGGGTATTTGTACAAATGGATACAGGTGGATTTGACAGATTTTGTCGAGTTGCTTGGCAAAGAAAGTGGTGCGGCTGGGAACCCCTGGAAGTAGATCGAACACGCGCCATGGTCGTCTGTGCCTGAGCCAGACAAAATATACCCGCAGTACCATCAAGCACCGCCAGATCACCTCCGTGGTAAATCAAAGGTTGCTTCCTTTAACGGTATGATCCAGCAAACAGTAATTGGCCTTGCCGAAACAAGTGTGATCATTACGAACCTAGCTTACATAACTGAACGAGCCGTGAGGCTTGAGACCCCCAGCCACATTCGGCCTGGGGCCTTAAAAAGACTTTTGCCTCCAACTCCACGGGGACCTACTCTTTACTACCTTACTCTCTCACCCGAGAAACGACCAGAGAAACCTGTCCAGGATTCCCATGTCATCACGTCCTACAAACCGGGCAGCAGTGAGAATCGACACTGCGCCTGCATCAACTCTTGGCATCCCAACCATGCCTCCAAGGCATTCCGAAGCGGTCTAAAGGAGCAGCCCACAAGTACAAGTCCTAGCAGTCCAAAGGAGCAGCCAAAATCAGTCCATGTCCAGTCAAAAAATCCAAGCCCAAGCATCAAGTCCAACAGCAGTCAACGGCAGTCAAACTATGCCTCCAAGGCAGTCAAACCATGCCTCCAGGGCAGTGCAATCATGCCTCCAAGGCATTCCAACCTGAATGGCATTCCTCTCAAATCATTAAATCTGCAAAACACATGATATTATCTTCGCCAATTTACCCAGTAACACCCATCGGCACCTTGTACGCTAATTCGAAGTAATCGCCAAAAGCGAAAAGGTACTCACTCCAGAAGGAGAAAAGCTAAGATGCATTGGTGAAAGGGATAAAGCCAAATTAAATTTAGCTGCCTTCACTACAGCTAAAATGTCTCCAAGGTCTACAATTGAGGGTTTCAACTAAGGGTCTGTCCAATGTCTATGGCCCGAGGCGAGGGAGCAATTCCGCTTAACCCGGTCAGGGTGGGACACTTGTCCCCATTAAGCCTTCCGAACTTGGCGTAGGCTACTCCCTACTCAGACGATCATTTCCTTCTAGGTCGAGATTATTCGACCTCAGGGACTCGAAGTTACAAAGTGGCCCAAGCGCTGGTGCAAATCGTCAAAGCCGGCGTCACGACCTTTTTTTCACTTTCGAGATTCAAATACGTCAACTTGGCACCGACTCGTGATTACGAAGACTCTTAACTCGGGAGGTTTTTATCCCGTGGGATGGACGCGTTTTAAAATATTTGGTTAGGACGTGGAAGTAACCTTGGAAGGTTTACCCTTTCCGACTCCGTCAACATGTGACGACCCACCAGACGCCGTCAATATCCATATTTCCACCACCACACAATATTGTTCTTTCAATTCTGAGCCGTCAAAAAAGAAAAAAAAAAATCAAAAACCGTTCGGAAGAAATTGAAACAGAAAATAAAATTGCCCCAACAGTTTATTCCGCTTGGATAGTTCCTCTCGCAATTTCTATTTCAAAACTACGCATTCCCTTTGTCGGGATAGGCCTTTTTCTCAGTGGCACGTTTATAACTTGCCGCTCGCTTCGTTTTGAAGCTTCTCTTAGAAAAAAAAAAAATGTCGGTTCAGATCGCAACGCAAATTGGATTTCAGTAGTACACAACTTCAAGACGGCTGAAAACGCAGGAAGTTTGAATTCATGGTATCAGCAAAGTTGTGAAAACCCATAACGGAAATGAACGTTACAAATTATGGCTACTTCGAATACTGCTAATATTAATTTGAAATCAAATTCTACTTTGGTATTAAATACCAAATTTGGTATTAAATACCAAATTTTGCTTTTACAGCTACTGTTCTATGTCTATAGAGTGGTGTCGTTACAATGAGCTCCTTTAATGATTTTTGAAAATGTTTTTCCTGCAAAGGTCGTGCTTCAAAAGTTACGAAAACGGGTCCATATTGCAGAAACCCCGTTTCAATTATTTATAGGGCCTTAGGAAAAATATAATATTTGAATTCCGAGGTCTGGAGAGGGTACATGACGTGGGCTGCTTCGTCGTCTTTTGATTGGCCGGGAGATCCCACTCTCTCTCATCTAAGCAAGTCAGCCAACTTTGCTACGCGAAATGTCGACCCCAAAAATCGAAAATCGGGTTAATCATTATAGAAGGTCATTCGAAAATTGAGAATCGAGGTTATTATCAAAGAAAGTTATTCAAAAATCGACCTGGGCCGAGTGTTTTTATTCCGATTCTGTTCAGATTTGTTATTTAGCGCTCTGGCGGCTCAGTGCCCAACTACTCGACGCCCAGCCTGGCGAGGTGTGACGTCAAATATGCCCATCATTCGCGTTCATTTCAAAATCTCTAACATTTCGAAAACAGCTCAGCACGTACCTATACGGATTTTCGAACTAAAAATTGGGGTTTATGGGTTTTAAAGGGTGCTGAATCCGAATATGTTGTCAGAAATGCTGAATTCAGACCTTTTCAAGAAGCCCATTCACTGAAGGCACCCCACTCTTTAAGCTATGTTTATCCCAAATATTTTATTAGTGACTATGTATACACTACACTTACACCGGCTTCTGAAATTACTGCTTATTGAGTGTACAATGTACACATGTCATGGGAAGGATGCCTTCTTCTAAAACCGTTAGACTTCCATAAGAATCAGTAAGAAAGGGAAAACCGTCGCTTAAAATTAGTTTTGACCGAATGGGGAAATGTGGTAAGTTTTCAACGCGCCCTAGCTCCTGTACTAGTTGCTCAAAAACCAAAGTTGACTAGTGCATTGTGTAGGAAATTTAATGCTCTTTTATTTTGATAATGGCAACATTTGGTTATCGAAAACTTGAGGAGGAATTGCACATTTACTTTTTGCAATAGGTATAATTTTTAACAAGAACCAAAATAATTTCATACGCACTTCATTTCATCTTATTATATATTAGAAATTGGTGTACAATGCCGTCGAATGGGTCGTTGGAATTAACAGCAAGCGATGGGCCATTTGAGTTAGGGATGCTTCACGGTTGCCTAACTCCGAGTCTCGCATAGCGCCCGCTAACTGTTACAGTCCTCAACGTTTATTTAACAATACAAGCGGAAGGGTTGGGAGAAACAAAACGCGTCAGGGCATGTCATCGATTCGTTTACTTTGAATTTGAACACAACAGGTTTGAAACCCGGCAAAACAATAAACTCCATCATTCCACCAAAAACCAGCAGCGGTGATGTGGGGGTAACGATCGGTGAGATGCCTACGAGTAAACTCCATTAACAGTGGGTGCATTTCGCATTCTATATTTCAAAAAAAAATGGAGCTGGAACGAGTCCTTTTTTCACCCAAGAGGCTGTTCGAGCTTCACAATTTTCCTATAGGGGGTGATCGATTACTCGAAAGTCATGATTAAAGAGTGAACTTTCGGAAATAGACGAGCGAAATTTGCCCTCTAACTCTTCTTTATTTCCGAAACCCCGTCCCCTGGAGTTGGATTAGCCGAATACTGAGAGGCCCTGCGTGAAGGAGGAAGCTAGCGATGGTAAAGGGAGGAGTTATTTTGACTTAATTCGACAACTTGATTGATGGATTTTCATTAAATCGGCATCGTTCGTTTTCGGAAGAGTTTTTTTTTGGGGGGGGGGGTTCCGTAGCGTCCTCAAAGGGGTCTTCGTCGAAAGATCAATACAGCTTCCATAATGCAGCACTATACAAAATGAACAGGTTCTAGTGAAGGTGATCGCAACTTAGTTGGATGGCACACGAGAAAGAAAGTGAAAAAAAACTACGCAGAAAGAAATTGTTATGGTGCTGAGTGTTGTTCAATTAATGTAAACTGTGAAACAACAAAAACTATTCTAAAAACAATTTTTAACATTTTTAACAGGTCTTATGACTGGGGGTCCTTCCGAAATAGGCTACGTTATTGACGCAATTCCCGCGGTGGTAGAGACTGGAAATTTGGCTTGTAGCCCTGCTTCGGGCTTACACTTGAAGCAAAATGTGGCCGGGATCAGCTGTGTGGCTCCTACAGTTAATTTATATGTTAATTTGAAGTTAATCATAGTTGTTTCGACTTAAGTAAAGTTAAACTGAGAACATTTTTACGACAAGTGGAAACCCTGGAATGGTAAAAAAAGAGACTCAGCCAGCCCACAATGACTCATCAGAACGAAAAAAATAAGAACTAATCGAAACCTCGGAGCTAAGTATGGATTATGGAATGCACAATACGTGAAACAAAGACCCAGATTTATCTGTCAAATCCTGAACCGAATGCTCGCACGGTGAATTATGGTGATCACCTCAGAGCACACTCGGAGGCTGTTAATTGTGTAATACCGTTGAACTCTCTTGATTGCACTCACGATCAGCAAATCTATATTAATCCTTCGGTCCCGCTAAATTACAGCCGTATATCATTCCGCACCGTGTAATCAGACAACCGGTATTATAAAATCCCTTCTTGCGGGTAGTAGGCGTAAAAGGCAGTCTGAATAAACCGTAAATACGCGAGTTTACGGAAGCCGGGTGAATTAAGAGGAACAATCCTCATTAGTGCTGAAGGTAATAACTGAGAAAGTAGGCCTGTCCACTGCGAAGAAGTGGTTCTCTGACGGGGATCTCGAGGGGGGAAAAAGGTATTGTTTTCATCGAAGAAGGGAGATGAGAAAGAAAGCGTTGATAAATGAGTCAAGAGGGCAAAGTTACTTGAAAGAAAATGCCAACAGGTGAGCGCTTTGTCCGCATCACCGAAAAAGGGCATTAGGGTGAAAAACTGCAGGGTTAAAAATTGTTACTTCATGTTCTATATCAAGGTTTATTATTTTTATCTTGAGGTTTCTAGGGAAAATTCCTGCTCTACACGTAACTCTGCTAGTGCAGCAAACGTTTAACAACACCGGAGCGCTAAATGGGGACGCCTCTTCTTCTCCGCACGGCGTAGACGGCGAGTACAGCACGGCTTCTCCAATTTTTCCCGACGATCTTCTAGATTCAAGTAGGTATTGTTAATAAACCTACATAGGTATTGTTAATAAACGTTTTCATTATGGTGGGGGGCCCGGTGCACTCCCGAACGTCAAGACTTGAATATACTTAGTATATTCAAATCATTTCGAGACTCGAAGGGATCGCAGATTCTTCAGAAAGAATCTTTTTAAATCGATTTTTTTTTTCATAAAAGTATCGATACTTTCAAGATATAAATATATATATATATATTTATTTATTTATTTAAGATAAAAGTGACGGTATTTGTTCCGAATTTCAAAAAGAGTCAGAATTAAATCGTTTCTTTCTAATAACTAACTACCTAAGTACCAATATCTTTCATATTGAGTTTATTTCGTATAAGAAATATTTAATATTAGAAATTGAAAAGAGAATGATTGGACTACGCTCTGGTAAATCACTTGAACTCGTAAATCTCTCACTCAAAACAAGAAAACAGACTTTCCGAAACAAAACATAGAAAAAGGGAAGTGATGCCGAGTTAAGTTGAGATAGTTGTTCTACATTTTTTTATGCTTCAGTGATGAGTGTTCTTGATGCTAGAGGCATTATCACTTCATCCTTTTCCAATTGTATAATACCTTATTATATTATTTTATTAGTGAATTTTACGTCAACCCTTTTTCCAGTTACAAACGATAAACCAAAAAAAAAAAAAAAAAAAATCCTGCAAATTTTACTTAAGGGTTTGTTATTCTTTGATATAGGTTACGTTTGCAAAAATTAATATTTAATTTTTTTTCAAAAACTTGTTTATTGACAGAATTATTTTAATAAAAAATTTTTGAAAAAAAAAAAAAAAAAAAAAAAAAATGTGGGTCCTCGAAAAATCAAATAGATTAAAATTACCGTCCAAAATTACTCGTAAAATCATTGACCTCCTGGGATCCTTCAGAAATCCCATTTGTAGCCCCAATAGATCCGCACGGTGAAATCTGTTCGTTTTGGGACCCCCGAAAATGGATTCTACGTCCAAAAATACTTCGAAACGACAGCTAACTCGACCCCACAGCCGAAACCCTTCATTTCGCCATCGTGTAGCACCTTTTTAGCCCCACTGAGCCCCACGGGATACGGCGATCGGGCTGAAAACGCTGCAGGCAACTGTAGATGGTAAACCGATTATTTTGTCAAATTGTCAGATTTAAAAAAAAAAACTTTTTTACCCAAAACGGCTCAAACGGCGCACAGTAGTGCAAAACGGCCACATTTGGGGAGAAAGAACCTCTGAAAACCCCTTACTTATTATAGGAAAGGCTAACTACAGGCTAACTATAGACTTACAGGCCGAGGCTCCGCTCGGCCAACAGCTTTTTTGGACAGGGGGGGGGGGCCTCGCTTCGCTCGGCGGAAAGAAAAGTTGTAGAGCTATAAATTTGTCGTCGATTCAACACCGTAAAATTGAAAATTGCTACAAAAATAAGAACGTCGTAGATGATTTCGAGCGGACACCCTAAAATTGAAAATTTCTACTTGAAGTCGGAAAACCGCTGAGTCAAATTAGCCTTGTCTAACGAACTTTTTCAGGAGTAAACTGAGTCGGCTACGATTCTCCGTAAATAGGTCAAATATTGCTCCCGTAAACTCACAATTTTCCAAAATCGTGAAAGGACTACAGCCAGTACGAGTCAGATTGATGACTTTTTGATCCGAAAACTATTCATATCAACCCTCCATGGAGCTGCAGCTTGTACTGAATGGAATAATAATGGCAGTGTGGTGTTTGCCGACGGTGCAAAGGTCTAATCCAATTTCTCACTCTAACCACCTCATTGGAATAATAATGGTTTTGGGGGGATTTAAAAATTTTTTTGGGAGTGTTTTCCAACTGTGGACCACTGTGCGGACATTTCGTTTTTGGAATCTAGACCTTTTGAAACGGATAATGTCAAATTTTGAGGCCGATCAGAATTTTTGAACTCCGTCGCGATTACATTGGTGTATTATTCCAATAATAATAAACCAAAAGTGCCGACCTTTGAATTTTTTTTCCAAATTTTGACAAGTTCCGGGAGAAATGTCTGGCAGAAAACCTCGAATGGAGGTTTGGAAGTGATAACCGATTTCCATAGGATTCTGCCATGAGGAGTTCCGAGTTACAATGATTACCAAGCCCACAATCAATCCCCTACATGTTTTGATTTTCATCATTCGTCAACTTGTCTGCCACCTCTTTGAAACTTGGCACTAAGATTTTATTGCGAGACCCGAAAGACCTCGTAAGCCGAGGGATTGGAAGAGGGCGACACTCTTAGCTCTTGGTTTTAGGGCATTCATAACGACCGTCTTTCCGTCGTTTTTTCAGGAACGGGGGAAATCGGAGGGGGTATTTTCGTAAGGGATTTGCCGCAACAGTGAGCCCCGACCGTGGATGGAGCTCTGCCAACTTGACATTTTATGGCTCAGCTGTCGGGACGAGTGGGGGGCTAAATCGGGTTTAGAAAGTGGAAAATTTGGGGTGGGAGGTTACAAAAAAGGGCGACGAGAATGATTTTGGGGCGTTTTTAAAAGCCCGCTCGAACGTGAACTTCGTTACTCCCCCACTAAAGTGCCCTCCGCCGGTTGTCCCTTTAGTTAGCACTTCATTGCGTTGAAACAGGAACATTTCGCGACTTACGTGGAAACCAACTGGTCCATCATAAGGGTAGTACTGGGGAGGCGCTTGAAATCTCTGTGAGTGGCTCGAAAGGAACGAATAAATCCATTCCTGCTCCTCTTGTTATTTCATCATTCCGATAAAACCTATGGGATCCTGACTAACCCCAAGGGAAATCACTGTACCTAAATGTGAAAGTGAACCAAAATCGAGGAGGTCTGTGAAAGAAGGCCACACGTGGTAAAACCACGTTTTGAGATTACTGCTGAACAAAGTTTTCCAGCAGTCACTGCACCACTGCTGTAAGTTATTCCGCTTATTCATCCAGTTTGGTCACTCCTCTACGTGCCTACAACGTTTTCGAGTATCATTTAAATTTTCAATGAAGAGAAGAAAATTACCACAATTTAAAGGGGAGTTAAGGGGTTATAATTCTTGGGGAGAATTCATTTTATTAATGATACCGTTCTCCCCAAGAAGGGCTCTAGAGAATCCCGCAAGTGAAATCACGAGTAAAAATGATGACCAAGGTAGATAAAAATATAGTATAAAATTATATTTAACTTATTTATTTTATTTTTGTTTTACATCAATCTAGTATGTTATAGTTTAATAATATTATTATAATTCATTTTATTATTAAAACGAGTACTTTTAAGAGAAAATGATAAACCAAAAACAGCAGGAATAATAAAGTTAGAAAAGTTACATGCTTGAAAATGATGCTGTTGTCATTCGTTCGCCACCAACAAGGGTCCACACGAATACAGTCCACTAAAAAGAGATTTTAAAAATAAAACTTGCTGGGTCGCAAGAAAGAAGTATGGCGGATCGATTTCTGCGTTCTCCCCAAGAAGGGCCTCTGAGCCATAAGCCCTTCTTGCACAGACCAACTCCATTGATTTGATTGGTTAAATGGGAAGCCATCTGCGCTATGTCCTAGTTAGGGGAAGGGCTCCCATGTTTCTCGTGCGAGATGGCAATGAGATACCTGAGGTTATATTAAATATTTTGGTCCACCAAATTTATTAGACCAAATTATGGTCTACACCCCCTGAGGATAACGGGGATGGAGACGATGGGTTCACTGGAGACGTTCGGATTGTAAGGCCCATTACAATTGGGCATTGTAATGGAATATAATGGAATAATATGTCATATACATTGAAATGCCATAAGTGGCGGCTGAACTAAAAAATCACTGTTAACTGGAGGCGAAAATCTTTTGATCACCCGGTCACTACTTTTATTGTTAGTGGATGCCGTACATTAGCGCCCTCTGACGGTTCTAGTCGTCGACTAGACTCTCATTGGGTGTGGTTCGGCGGGAGATGAAGCGTAGTAACTACGCTTAAACTGTTTAATCTGTGGGCCGAGGTTAGTTAGGGGGTTCGTTTGTGACGGCTAGTGCAGTAAGAGAGCACTTGGAAACCTTTGTTCAGAAAATTTGTGCCGAACGCTCACCACACATAGATCGGATCAACAGGTGACTGTTATTTCTTGCCGATGGCGGTTTCCAAGTTGATGGTGATAAAGCGAGCAGTTAGGATGAGTTACTCATCCTACTGTACCATGGAACTGAAGAGATTGGCAGAGGAATGTTTGGGATGCAAGAGATGTACTTCCTTGTCAACGAGTTTTCACGTTTAAATTTGGATACTTATGTGAGCTCGATCCTTGTCTGCAGCAATTCAGAAAAGTTCCCATTGGACGTTCAAATACATCTATCATCTTACATCCATATTCCCAGTCAGCTTAAACACAGCATCCAGGAACATCTCAGGTTAATATCCACCATAAGGCGCGTCGATACGATCGGATCAGTACCGCTAAACGTTCCGTAATGGTAATATTAATGGAGCCATCAAATCCAAACACGGCCGCATAATGCGTGCCGATATTGGAGCATAACCCGGGGGGACGCGATCTGTAGGGTACCGGATTTGAGAGCGACGTCAATAAATCCCGAAATGGCAGAACCAAATCATCGTTCAGCCCGTAACATTATACAGATTTACGGCATTTGATGTTGAATGCTACGAACAAGTTTGTGCGGATTGAAAACCGGCTTCCGCTCCCACAAAACAAGTTTCTAGAAGAAAAAACCTGTTTTTGCTCTCTTAAAAAAAGTTTTAGCAGATTAAAGCCGAGTTTTTTCTTCCAAAAAACAAGTTTATGCAGATTCAAATTTTTTTTTTTACTGTCTAAAAACCGGTTCCCGCTCCCTAGACACAAATTTATGTAGAATCCAATCGGGTTTTGTATCCTATAAAAACAGCTTTAGAAACAGGTTCCTACTGATTGGTAGTTGGTTTTTACACCTAGAAACAGGTTTATGCAAAAACCGGAATAATAATTATTCTCAAATGATTGAAATGGCCTGTTATACGAGGGAACCGCATCTGGACTAACATTTTATTCTGAATGAACTTCATAATTTGTAGCAGTAGCAGTGAATTTTGGGCTCCTACAATCTAATTAAAATTTCCAGGACACTTTCAAAATTTTCGGTTTTGATTAGAGTGGGGAATGGGTATCTCGGTGGAGGAGGGGACGGGCTCTTGGTTGTTCATCGGCGAGGACTGGATGTATTCATGGCCACCAACAAAACAAAACCAAAAAGAAGAAAAAACCGAGAAAATGACTAGAGAAATTTTGTCATTATGAATTTCTCACCCTAACCACCTCATTATGAATTCATTCAATTCAATGGTTTATTATAAATCTCATTGTAACTACAAATTGTCATCGCTTTTTCAGTGAAACTTTTTGTTTTGATTTTGGCTGAAACTGTATTGATGTAAAATAATTACACCCTCCCCCCCTACCACACGTCAAGGCCTCGTCATGTTTCAATAGTCTGAAAACCTACCCACAAAGACGTCGCTCATCGCCTCTCCCCTGACATTAGGGATTTACGGCGCCTTCGCCCCCACCAAAAGAGGCCTGCAATTTTCATCAAACAGGTTCGCGTGACTGGCGCCCTTTCTCCTACTTATGCCTCGAAAACATGCAACTGGTGTCTAGGGATAACGGCTTGGTTTCTATCTTCCTGATTTACTTTTACGCGGCGCAAACAGGTGCTCACGTCACCGGTCAGTATTTTGGGAACTAGCACTTGGGCGGATTATTAACCAACTATGGACTAATTGATCCTGATATTAATGAGATCATAAGGGAAATTCCTCAAACACAATATTTTCCCGTATTCCTAAACAACATAAACTACGTATGTTTGTTATAAATTCCGCTCCGGGGCCCTTAAGTCTCAGATAAACTCGGGAAAACGGTCTACTTTGTGGTCGTTAGAGATAAGGAAGGTCTGGCGACCCCTATTGAAAATCTTCCCTTCCCTCCCGATTCAACCGGATGTTTTCCCCCTTCGGAGCCTCACAAGGAGTAAAAACGGAAATTTCCAGTGACCCCCCCCCCCTTCGCCATCCCGCATCCGCCAAATCCAGCTTGAATGCTCTCCGACGGTACAAGACGGGTGTTTTCCCAGCTAAAACGTTTCTACCTTCCGCCGGGATGAAAAGGCCGGTCCCGGCGAGGCTCTTCCAGATCACGTAATCCCGCGCCTATTCTCTTCCACAGGGAGTGTGTTGATCGCCTTAAAATACTTCTCATACTCGATTTAGCGGCAATTCCCCCCACACCGGGAAAAAAGTAAAACACGTACACAGTTCTTGAAATTCTCACCGTCAGAGAGACATTACCCAATAGGGACCGTGCACGACTCCCAGGCCATGGCAGCGAAAGAGCGAAGGGGTCGCTCCTACCGAATATGAAAGGATGTGATTTTCACTATTTCAAACTAAGTTTGTTTAAATAATTGCAAGTCTTGCAACCAACGAAACGCCTCACGAGAGGATGTTCCGCCACAACAGAAGATCTGCTAATGATACTTCGCTTCCGACTTGGCTTTCACCTTCGAAAAAAAAAAAAAAAACGCGAATGAAGAAGCACGGACGGACAAGCAAGTATGATGGTCGAGGAAGTCGATATCCTTGATGTTAACCCACACTGTGGCATATTGGTGGGTCCCACAGTATGCCAGGGTTTGCCTTGATGATGGACGGGAGACGACAGTGTCATTGAAACACCTGGCATCTCCTGGTGGGACGATGATTGGGAAGCTAAGATAACTATGATAACACCTTGTGAAAATTCCCTGCGTCGTTCTATGAGAGTGCGCCTACGCCTGCCTGCTTGAAAAACTACGAACTGAAGTTTTAAAAGGTGGGAAGAATGTTATGATCATCCAGTTCTTATAATAACCGTTTCAGTTGTTAGTATGACTGGCATGTCACTATTTAAGAAAAGAGATTGGTATGCTAGCATGTATCGATCTTTTAGATGCCATAACTCGCTTGGATACCTACTTCAGGTTAGTCTGGGGCTATGCCTCGTCGCGGACTGAGTTCCTCCACCAGAACGCCCCCTACTCCTAGTTCACCATGCGAGCCATTTTGGTTTATTATTCCTGGAATAATAAACTTATTACCTTATTACTTATTGTGGTCGGTAATAAGACACTACAAAGCGCTTCTTCGCGTCAGGGTGAGGTCATTCCTCTTCTCAGAAGCCTCTACCCAGTATAGTTTGAGCTCTTGTTTTATATTTTATTTTTTAATTTCATCCCTTCATGGTTAAGTCCTTTTGGTAGATTTCTGGTAAGTCGAATTAAACGACTTCTTAATATTTTTTTCCAGGAATGTAATTATGTTAATGAGTATTCGCATTTTCAAATCTGACTGACATTCCTCATTAATTTGAAAGCCATCTCCTTCTTTGCAGGCCAGCAAAATAAATTATTCTTGGCATTACATGTTCCGAGAAATGTGAACTGCTCCTGATCCACTACAAACGAACGGATGATGATAGATTAAAAATTCCCATCCCCGCCACTTTGGCGCAGGTTTCACATTCTCCCAGGGGCATAGAAGAGCAATCTACCGAAGCTCAATAACTTTTAAACAGGTACATGCAAGCACCAATTAATGACACATAAACTCCAATTATTGACGTTTTCTCTCAACAAGACAAAAAATAAAAATAAACCGTACTCACCGGGTAGGAGGGTTGGTCCATTAGGAGGCGTTGGTTGGAGGTGGTTGTTAGGCGACAGGACTGACACCTGAGTTAAGGGTGGGTCAGGATCATTGACTCGAGATCCTCCAGCCCACCCAAGGCTGAGAAGCCTGCTCATACACCGCCACTACCCATCCGTTTCTCCCGTCGCCCTCATCCTCTCCGCTACGACCGCGGCGGCGCTCCAGACCTTCCCCGGCCCTTCACGTCCTCCAACACCATAGCTATCTGCAAAAAATAATAAGAAAAACAACCTCACTTAGTTGAGGGTGAAAATTGAATACCCGGATAAATGTATTAAACAGAACCCGTGTCTACAAATTGCAGCATTTCTCTAAACACCAGATTTTGGTTTTAGCCGCTTTTCGACAAATGGCAAATTTTACGCAAGAATTTATTACTCGGATAGGTACATAAATTGTGTAAGAATTTTATACAAGTAAAAATTATGTTGAGAAAATTGAATATTTATTTTTTAACAGTTTTATACTGTTACCTATAGTTACGGTGACCAGGCGTACTACTTTGGAAGGACATGTACTACTTTTGGGCTCAATGTACTACCACGTATCATGTACTACCAAGCGTACTACTTTTGCCTTTCTTGCCAGAAATTGAAAAAAAAAGAAAAAAAAAAGTGAAAGTTCGGTGGGAAGGGGGAACTATAATAGCGACCTACGTGGTCAGAGGGAAAATATTGACTCGTTTGTGAGCTCTCAATAAATTTTTCACTCGTCGTGATCTGTGTAATAATTCTGCGTAATCTTAGAATAAAACCGTTTTGTGCAATAAAAATCAACGCTTTATTCATTTTTACCTTGCATTTTTTAGTAAGATAAGGGATAGTCTATACCTATAATATATTACATTGGTATATATATATATATGTATTCTAATTTGGAAAATGTACTACTTTTATAGAAAAAAATCTGGTCACCGTACCTATAGTATTCTGTATTTGGCCGTTTTGCAGAACGGCAAATGATTTCATTCTTGAATTTTAGCTCGTTCTATGTCATAAAAATTACATGCTTGACCCCTGTCGCGGATGCATAGACGTATTACCTATTCTGAGAACAATACACCAATAAGGGAGTCTGCCTGTGAGTTAGTCGCGAAACGGCCGCCCGGGGCGCTACGAGGAGTGCCCGAACGATAGGTAATAGAGAATAAAACCATTACACACCTGAGAACCTTCCAGTAAACTAGCATAATGGAAGCTGAATAGCCAAAAGGTCTATTCACTCCTTTCATTCTAGGGACCGCCGCTTTAACCAGTGTTGCCAATTCCAACATGCGAATGAAAACTTCATTCAGACGATCTGAATAACATCCCCGAATGAGTTCTATCGACGTACTCTCGAGCTGAATTTAAATTTGGCGTCTCTTCCGAAATAGCGAGCGGATAAAAGAAGTGGAAATGGGGGAGAAAAAAAATAACGGGAAAAGATGAAAAGGGAACTCGAAGCAAAGACGCTAATGATTTACATAATGTATGCAAAGATGCGGTAAGTCTGTGAAGCGGACTGAAAGGCGGCAGAGGGACGTTTTCCATCATTATTCAACGCATTTTCACCTCCCACAACGCCCTCAAGTCTACTTGGCACGCCTTACTGGAAATTGCTACATGAATTTTGATGAAGGCATAACATTCGAATTTCGCTAGGGGCATAACGCGGGTTTCGATGTTGTGGAAAGGGAGCTGGCCCGGAAAATTCAAATTAGCTCTCGAGATGGAAATGAACGAATTTTGAAATTATTTTCTCTTATGATGAAAGACATTGGGGAAAACTCGTTAACGCAGTCGGAGTTGTTTTAATTTTGGGGGTCATCACAGTCGAGCCGTTCTCGGCGTGTTTCAAATGTGTTCAGGCCCATCGTGAAGGGGGGGGGGGGGGACATTTTGCCCCGGGCCCGCACTTTTACATGGGGCACAAGCGGGCTCTAAAAAATTATAAAGAAAAAGAAGAAAGGGGGGGGGGGGGGGGGGGGGGTGAAATTAAAAAAATGGCTGAGTTGTCATTTGACAGGCAACGTAATCTTCCGTGTGATTGGGCCTTGTGAAACCAAGCAATGTGCATCACAATGAACCCTGTGAATCACAACAGAAAAAAGGTCAGGATGAGGAGAGGGGCGGCGGCAAAGCGGTATGAAGGATGTAGCATCGAAAGGAAAACGGCTTGGGACGAATTGCGACACATTATTTTCGGGGTTCCCTAGGTCGGACCCACGAAGGGTCGGATTACGCTTCGAAAACGAAGTCGTTATTAGTAAGGTCGTAAAAATGACCTAAAGTTGTTCTTTTATTTTTTATTTTTCAAAAATGTTTCTTTTTCAAAAATTCTTTATTTTTTACTCGAAAAATATTTAACATCCTGGGATCCTTCAAAAATCCCATTTTTAGCACCAAAGAAAGCCCTAAAGATCGTCCCAGTGAAATCGGATCGTTCCGAGACCCCAAAAAATGGATTATACGTCCAAAAATACTTCGAAAACGACACCTAACTCGATCCCATAGCTCAAAGCCTTCAAAACACCCCTCCCGTAGCCCCATTATAGCCCCATAGCGCCCCACGGGTTTGGGCGATCGGACTGAAAACCTTGCGGGCACAACTAGATGGTAAACCAAGTATTTTGTCAAAATTTCAGATTTTTAAAAAAATTCCTACTGCCCAAAACGGCCTGGACGGCGGACGGCGGACGGACATTTCGGATTTAGAATGTAGACCTCTTGAAACGGATAATGTCAAATTTTGAGCCCGATCGGAGTCGTCGACCCGCGTCGCGAAAACATAGGTGTATTATTCCAAGAATAATAAACCAAAAAAATGAAAATACACTCGTATACCGTCGTCGTATTCGCAGGAAAAAAAATCCGATTCTCACTAATCCAGGTAGGTAATTCCCAATTATCAAGGTTAGTGATGGTCAGGGATGGTTAGGGGGGTTTGGGATGGTTAGGAATGGTTAGGGATGGTTAGGGGGGTAAGGGATGGTTAGGGGGGTTAGGGATGGTTAGGGAGGGTTAGAGATGGTTAGGGATGGTTTGGGATGGTTAGGGATGGTTAGGTGGGTTAGGGGTGGTTTGGGATGGTTAGAGATGGTTAGAGATGGTTAGGGGGGTTAGGGATGGTTAGGGATGGTTTGGGATGGTTAGGGAGGGTTAGGGATGGTTAGGAATGGTTAGGGGGGTTTGGGATGGTTAGAGATGGTTAGAGATGGTTAGGGTTGGTTAGGGGGTTTGGGATGGTTAGGAATGGTTAGGGATGGTTAGGGATGGTTAGGAATGGTTAGGGGGTTTAGAGATGGTTAGGGGGGTTAGGGATGGTTAGAGATGGTTAGGGATGGTTTGGGATGGTTAGGGGGGTTAGGGATGGTTTGAGATGGTTAGGGATGGTTTGGGATGGTTAGGGATGGTTAGAGATGGTTAGAGATGGTTAGGGGGGTTAGGGATGGTTAGAGATGGTTAGGGATGGTTAGGAATGGTTAGGGGGGTTTGGGATGGTTAGGATGGTTAGAGATGGTTAGGGGCGTTTGGGATGGTTAGGAATGGTTAGGGGGGTTTGGGATGGTTAGAGATGGTTAGGGATGGTTAGGGGGGTTAGGGATGGTTAGAGATGGTTAGGGAGGGTTAGGGATGGTTAGGTGATCCTGTTGTAATAATCTGCCATAACTGGCTAAGTAAGAATCACCTGGATGAGTGAGAATGTCCTGGATAAGTGAGAATTACCTGGATAAGTGAGAATTACCTGGCTAAGTGAGAATCACTTGATTCACACTGATTGAACACTGATTGATTAGGTACCTGATTCATTGGTTGGAAAAGTATTTCGTCAAAATATCAGATTTAACGAAAATTTATACATCCCAAACGCCCCGGACGCCGGACGGACATTTCGGATTTTGAATGTATGTAGATCTCTTGAAACGGATAATGTCAAATTTTGAGGCCGATCGGATTCGTCGACCCCCGTCCAAGAATAATAATAATTATTATTCCAAGAATAATAAACCAAAAGTGGTAACTCATTAGTGCTGAACATTACTTATATTATAAGTAATGAAATTTTGGTGATGACCTATACCAAAAGACCTAAGTCAAGAGTTTTATTTTACTGCAATTTAGTATCTCTCAATCCTGGACTCCGGGCAGCCGGCCGGGAACAGGTAAACTCCTTCTCACTTGAACTAAGGTAGCCATTGAGTATTGCGGTGACCAAGAAAAGCGCCAATCCCCTGAATTTTTCTTCTCTATTACAGCCGAGTATTGACCACTTGAGGAGGTTCTGGCAGAGGTCATAAACAGCTCGCCTTCGTCAAATCGGATTAGCCCGTTGACAGCTAAAGGTCTTCGAGACTGCCCAGGTATAAGTCCAGGTATGGGCAGAAATCATGTGTCGCAATTCGTCTTTTACCAGGAAAACATCGATGTTCACTAGGGCGTCCATCACTTCCCTCCCATACGCACCAAAGGGGATTACGTGGACTCTATGCCCTCCCGGAGTCAGAGTACAAAGATTATCGCTAGCCTCCCCTTCAACAGTCGTCTTTGTATCGACATCCTCCCACCATGCCACGGTGCAACTGTTTCAATCTCGACCGTCTGTAGTGAGTACCGAATTTTCTTGTTTTTCTTTTTTCTCGAAAATTTGCTAAAAAGTAAGCAAATATTGTGTTTATCAACAGGTTGTGAGGTCAGCTTTGAGGGATATTTCGACTGCAAACGTAAATTTGCCGCAGATGAGAGCACTAAGGCAAATTGCGTACAGAGCAAGGCGTAAATTGCTATTCACTATTATTCGTACCATCGCTTACATGGGGGCCCTATGCTCTCTTTTGCCCCGGGCCCGCTTTTTCTCTCGGCGGCCCTGAATGTGTAACGCGTAATACATCGCCCGCGGGCGAGAAAACTGGTCTGTTAGTATCAGATACTAACCCACATTCTGGGTCATTCTCACAAAATCGCACATTTCTTTAGTTTGGTTTCAAATTTTGAACCCTCACGTAGAAATTGGAAAATTTTACACGCCATCCTTGGTCAATTCATAATGAAATTAGACCATCAGTCAATCTCAATCAATGGATTATGCGTCAAAAATTACTCAGAAAACGACTCCTCATTCGACTTCCTGACATCCTTCAAAAGCCCATTTATATCCCTATAGATCCTCCCGGTGAAACCCGGTCGTTCTGGGACCCCAAAAATAGATACTACGTCCAAAAATACCTTCAAAACCACACCCTACTCGATATCATACCCTAAAACCTCACGAAAAGCCACCTGATCCAGCAGGTAGGATGGGAGAGAGACCAAACAATCGCCCTCTGGAACAATACCACAGGGCTCAGACAAGCTAAAAGGTTCATCAAACCTTCTGCGCATCTCCCAGCATGCGCTAGTTATCAAACATGAGTCAATCTGACTGCGAATTACGTACTCCTATAAGAACGTGATTTGGACTCATGTCCTCACTCATGAAGTGATCACTTAATAAAAACGTGATCAATCTGTCCAAAACGATGTATTACGACTTCAAAACAATCAACATAAATAAAAGACACTTTAAAATTTCAGTATAAATCAGGGCTCGAAATCGTTCCATTCGGTTCCCCCAAAAACGTTCCGATCCTGAAAAGAGCGAAAAATAAGAATTTTTGGGATAGAGTTCCGAATGAGAACGAAATTATTAAGTTCTGAAAAATACTGTTCTCAGTGGGAACGAAATCTGAAGGAACAATATTCTATCGTTCGGGAGAAGTACTTTCTTCTCGAGAACGTTATTTTTTGTTCAGAAAAGAAACGTTCTTGGCCTGAACGATAAAATATTGTTCCTCCAGATTTCGTTCCACTTATTTTATTATGGTCGTATATAAATTATATATTATATATTATATTATATAATATAATACATTCACAGTACTTACGGCCCAAAACGGAGATGGGAACGAAAAAACTAAAGAACGAAAAATGTCGTTCCCAGCGAGAACGGTTACTGTCAAGAACGAAACATTTAGTTCCCAGGAACGAATCTGATCGAGAACGGAAAATTTCGTTCTCAGCCAGAACGGTTCCCGCCAAGAAGGAAAAATTAAATTTTGGCCTAACCCTTACTTTTTAGAAGCAGAATTCCCTGGGGGTTGATAAATAAAGTTCCCATCTGAACGTTTATTTAGGGAGCTTTTATTTTTTCAGGAACCTTATTTCGAGCCCTTGTATAAATCAACTAAAGACGTTGACACCAGTGGAAGGCGTTCCAAGGCGAACAAAAAAGAGCGAGATAAATTTTTTCGGTGACCCACACTGACGTAAGTATATTAGCGTTCCAGAAGTTAAAACGTAATCTTCAAAATCGTGCGTATCTACATGATTTTGAAAATTAGGAACTACTAAGTAGAAAGTAAGTCTTACTTTCTTTGTTTAACATTGTACGATCCTATGCAGTTTTCCCACTTACGCGTTGAGGACGAACGCTGAAATTTGAAACATTTGAAACGAGACGGAATTTCCTCAATCAAAATACCATTGTGGGAGTAAATCGGGGATCGTTAGCTCGGAATGATCACCTGCATTAAGCGACCCACATTATGAAAACCTCTGGGGGTTCAGAGGGATTACAATTAAATTCAGACTGAGGCCCTTTTCCTCTCTGACGAGAATAATTAGCTTAAATGAGGGGAACAAGAAAAGGGCGGGGATTGTTTTAAGCCGAAGGATATAATTGGAGTTCCAGGAAGGTAAAACGAGAGTGAGAAGTATGTATGGGTTTGTGTGTGAGGAGTATGTTAGCGAGAGTTCCAGGAACTACGGGTTTCGTATTCTGGAATAGTAGGATAATATTCTGGTACAGATAGTACAAAATCCTCGTCAGACATGCTCTTCATTGGCATCACAAGGGGTCAAGTGGGGTGTCATTTTTAATTTATCATTGGACGTCCAATGATATGCATTCCATGCATAGAATCCATTTGTGGGGTTAGGTATAATACCCATTCGAATACACTGTGGGGATCAATGAGGCTTCCAAGGGAATACAACCGGGGATTTTGAAGGAGTTAGGCCAGGAAGTCAAATGAGGTATCGTTTCCATAGTATTTTTTGATGTAAAATCCATTTATCGGGGTCTCACGCCCGTCCGACTACCCCATGTGGGTATATTGTGCATTTATGGGGCTTCTTTGATTTCACCTGAGAAAAGCACCATGATGAAGGGATAGAACTATTTTCATTAATAAAATTTATCATTATTTTCATTAATAACATTTAATTTTATTATTGGTTTTTGCACAATCTTGTTCCGCTGGACATGAATGTCCCCAAATTGGGACTCCCCATGGACGGTGAACAATAATTATTATCACGACCATCAAAGGAATTCAAGATGTTCAATTAACAGCATTCTCAGCCCCCAAAAGTAGACGAGCGGTCGGAGCATTGTTGATTTGTTTGCCTCGAGAATTTGCCTTTGGTCAGAAACTGGCGTAGACGGTCTGCGGTCTGGCGAAGGAGGGGGATCAATACTAAGGGCGGATTAGGATTTCTCAAGGGAATTTGATACTGTTCCGGGGGACCTCTCGTGGACCTTATTGCCATGATTGTGCCTCAAGGTCTACGAGGAACACCAGATGGTCGGTTAGACATTTCTGGGTCCAACTCCTCGAAATCAATCAAATCGACACCCCGCAGTTTCCCTGACGGCCCCAACAGCTGTGCACAACCAAGTTAGAGTTTTCAAGTCAAGTTTCCTGAAGCAAAGGTCGCATTGCGAGTGATATCAAGCAAAAATTCTTTTTGAGATACAAATTAAGGATTTGTTGAAATTTAATTTGTTAGGCATTTCAAAGAGGATTATGGTTGGTATTTTCATTATAAAATAATAATAATAATAATAATAATAATAATAATAATTATTATTATTATTATTATTATTATTTAATAATAATAATAATTTAAAATAATAAAAAAAGCAGCAGACAATGTCGAGGCTAAAACAATAAATGAGCCTTTTATGAGGAAAATTTATGTGTCGTTTTCGAAGTCTTTTGAACGTAGAATCTAGCATTTGGGTCCCGCATTTGTCCAAACGCTATACAGGATTTTTGTTATCATTGAATTAATTTTTGCCTAGTTCATATCAGAGAATACTAAATATTGCAGTTTTTTTTTTTTTTCTTTTCTTTTTACTCTATTGAAGACCTAAAGCCCATAGGGGTCAAAAAACCTGTGAAACCTTCCTCAGTTTTCCTCGTCCTCCCTGTAGAACACGTGTCAAGAACTGGACGTAGCGTATAAGCTGTGTCGTGCAAGCGTAGGCCTATAATATAGCTAATCCGAATGAATGAGTGAGTTTGCTGTACCAAAATGTGAAGGTACACATTCCCACCTTCACATTTTGGTACAGCAAACTCACTCATTCATTCGGATTAGGTAAGATTCTCATTAGGTTGCTGATCAACTGAATGTATACATGTAGGTACAGCCTACATTAGAGATATGAGGCACTTGTTCAATGGACAGGGCATATTCTTGGAAGTTATACATCACACCCATAACCGTCCAGCTGTGCGTTCATAGCATACCCTATTTGAGCTTTCGTTTGAAAAGTCACGTGTGATATCAACGAGGTTTAGATACCATTTGATAGGGTTTGCCCACAAAAGCATGTTTGTGTAACTCGCACATGTCATTTGCAGCATCTTCCCATGAATAATTTCGTTCCACATGTGAATCACCCAACAAAAGTCAACAAGTCGCAGAATAAATTTCGCCAGACGAAGTCGACGTGTCAAGGGCTTTTACTGCGCGGTTATTTGGCTCTTGGACCTCCCCGGTGCTCAATTGATCGAAACCAAACGCTATATTTGGACACTTGACCGGGTCAACGAATATAACGTCCCTTAACGAGCGAGCTGACAAGACTGGAGTCAACTTTCGCCATTCGGGTAAATACCGACTTGGTGGAACTGGAAAATATGTAATTAACTCTTTCTAACAACCCCTTTGAAACTACGTTTAAGAGAATGAAGGAGCTGACAAAAACATATTACGTTCAGGGAGTCCTTTGGCATACAGAAGGACCAAATAGACCGTAAAAAGACCCTTTTCCTTCCCCGCTCCTATCAACAATCCTCCCTTCTCTGGCACACACTAAAAGCCGCTCCTCCGGGATTTATAATTATTTCCGGGTCCAATTCTCCTCTACTGATATAAATTACGATGTGGTATTTTATAGGATTCCCACCCTCTTCAATATTTCACCATCTTAAAGCGTGATTTAGCGGTCCTCCCTTATATTATGTGATGGTGTGGCCGTTAAGAGATGATTAAATTAGATAACGGTGAGTAATAAACGTTGAAATATGACTTTCACTTTGACCTTGGAGCCGAATGCCTTTGAAATTCTTGGTTGGCAAGCAGTAAAAATACAAGATAAACATACAAGATTTTTTTCTCGGTAAATTGATCAAAATCTTGATGTGTCAATAAAAATCGCTGCAAATCTTACACAAGGGCTTATTATTCTTTGATATAGGTTACTTGTACAAAAATTAAATATGTCAATAAAATATGTAATATATATTATATAATTTATATACTATATAAAATAAAATTTTTTAAAAAAAAGGATCATGAAACTATAAATGGAAAAATTTTGAGGCTGATCCAGATTTCTCGACCCTCGTCGCGAAAACAGGGTGATTTTGAGAGAATATACCAACATACGAACCGCCAATGTCCACATTTTACATTCCCCGATGGAAAACAAAAATTTCGATAGCCTGATAACAGTAAAGTCGCCTGCTCTCGCCTCACGTTCCACGTTGCATGGTCTCGGAGAAACATTCAACCTGTAAGGGGAATATTTCATCGTGAAAGCTAAAATTAGGAATTCCGCTAACCCAGAGGGAGATCCAGGAGATGTTTTCCTTTGAAACGATCATATTACACCGTGTTGACACAAACGAGATCGAGAAGCTTTCAGAAGACGCTCAGAACGGGCTGAAAAAGCAGAGGTATCCAACGTTGGTGATAGAAAAGTAAGTATTGGAGGAAAATACCACCTACTCCTTTGTCGATAGTCAATTATTTTCAGGGGTTACACTTTTCTTCAGTGAAACGCCGCATTGGTGAGTACATTTTTCTTTCCAAAGATAAAAACCTTCAGAAAGCCTAATTGCTCTTAGTTGAAAGATTTCCGTTCATTCATAACGATTAATCCCCCCCCCCATACGATTTTTATAAATTCTTTTCAACTTGAAAACGTCAACCCTTCGGCGACCTTCCTCGCCTTTCTAACCGAATCCTCTTTTGGAGTTTACCTTAAATCTCCACCCCGTGTTATCGCTGTGTTTTAATTGGGCGTTTTCCCCGCGGGAAAGGGGGGAAACTGTACGTGTTTTATCTCTGCGACATCTAAACCTCGTCCTGCGGGGGTCAAGTGTTGACGTACTGCGGGAAAACCGAATTAGCGATTATCCCCGTTCGGCTCCCCAAAATTTAAGCGACACAACATTTTCTACGTGGAATGTGACAACGTACGAAAAAGGCGGTACGAAAAATTCGGTTAATTCATCAAACGCAACTTCTTTTACGAACACGGAGAATTATATTTGAAAATAATTTTCAAATTATTGAAACTACATTATGAACGTAACATTTATTACGGCAGAGTTAAGCATTTTCCTAAAATTCCTCTTTATTTAATGAAATTGGGCTCAAAACAAGTAGGTAGTCTTCAAGAAAAATATTACCATGACGACCGTTTTGAGCCCTATTCTATAATAAAAGACGATTAGTAGGAAGTCGATTATAATTACGACTGAATTTATCGATTTCCGGTAATAATAATATTATTTATCATTTCCAATTGAGGCGTTGATAGCAAAAACCCCATTAGTCAAAAAACGGTAAAAAAATTTTTAAGAACTTTAAGGCGTTTCAGGCACATCAAGATTTTTTTAGAACTTCTCGATGTCAAGAATAGACCAGAAGATCCAGATGCCGGGTGCTTCCAGATGTCTCAAGATCTTCAAGCTGTTCTAGAATTTCAGGACTTGATGAGAACCTTTTTTAGAATACCAGAACTTCATGTTTTTAGGGTCGTCAGGAGTTTAAGGAGCTTCAAGCTGTAGTATTGTGTTTGCTATAAAATCCTGTTGATGTAATTGTAATTATACAGTAAGCAGATAGTGGTAGTCCTGCAGCACCTACTACCAAATTTAAAATAACAATACCTAACTGTTATAAACATTTATCAAATGAATACAAAGTGTTAGGCAGAACCTCCGGATGACGATTACCTACATAACCATGCCAAATGGTCTGTAGCTTATTTCCATATATAGCGTCATATTATGAAAAGTTTTTTTTACACTGATAAAAAAAGGTCCTAAATTCGCGTCTGACTTTCCAACTGCGTCAGCACGAGGTAAAAAAAAAAAAAAAAAAAAAAAAAAACCGTTCAATTCCACGCCTTTTCCCAAGTTAATTCCGGCGACGCCTACGTGAAACAAATTTCGCGGACGAAAGAACTTCATTTTTTAAAAATCCGCGGGGGCCCTTCTGAAGGTTGGGATATTCGGATAAAACCAGAGGGGTGGAAGCAGGTTCAAAGCTGCAGAGTGGGTTATGGTGGGATGTGGCCGAGAAAGACGACAGCGATGGTGTGGGGAGGGGGTTATAGACCTATAAAAGCTTTGACGGAGATTGAACTGAAAGCAATTCGTCACTAGCAACACCCTCTCTGACTTTTTTTTCTTTTTTTCTCATCTTCACTTTTTATTTAAAAATATATTTTCATCAAAGAAAAATAATGACGATACTTTTTTCGGGTTGCTTTTTTCTCCACACATCAAAGGTATGCAAGTGTGAGAGCCAAACACGCTGAGAAGAATGCAGACCTCATTTGACCCTAATTGAGATTTGAAATGCTGCAGTGGCATGTGAAATACCGATACAGATCGGGGTCCGGTGGCAAAATGGTCGGCACTCTCTATTAAAGTGCCCAAGCCATATCAGATACAACCTCACTCCGGTAGATGTCGCCGCCCGCGCGCCCCACCGGAAAAGGGGACCCTCTCTTCCCACATGGCTGGTCCAGTCGGTTTGAGGGGACCCCACAGTTTCTCTACTGCCTTCTATCAAAATTAGGCTCATCCCTGTGAGGGATCATCCCTACGTCCAAAGACATAAACCCATAAACCAGGATTCGGGGAATCCTCCATCAGTTCCTATGGTTGTCAGAGATGGTCCATCTCAGATGGAGGAACCTCGGGTCCTCACCGTAACTCCAGATCTCGGGAACCCTTGGCAGCACTCCCGTTCAAAGGCATCCCACCTTCCAAGCCTAAGCAGAGTGAAGTATCTGAAGGCCTCTGGTGTTACCCTCGGGGTTCATCCCTAGCAAAAAGCTACCCTGCTAAAACCTGAAAATCCAGCGATTGTTGCACAACACAATGGGCTAGGGAACAAGGTCAGAGCAATGGGAAAATTCGGCCGAACATAGTTGAACTAATAATGATCAAAGTACTCAGTACAGTTAGCACTGAGAAATTAGGTGTCTGAGCAGAGGAAACCACTAGTGAATATTTGGCGTTTTGAATTTTCCCGCGTGACATTTTAACTAATCCGCCAGAGTGCACTCGCACAAATTGTAGAAAGTGTACAAAAATCGTTTCTATTTTGGGTTATGTGATGTTGGTGAACATGAATATGGTCTGTCCCGTCACGCTAGCGTCACTTGTTCAATGTTCATCTCGGTTCATCTCAGATGGCCCGAAGAAGCTACAAATGAAATATCAGATTGTGGGACAACGGTAGCTACCTAGTGTTTTTTTCAACTCCACGGTTCTTCTATAGCGGTAACCATCTTAACAACAATGACAACAACACCTATAATTTTCTGTCATTGTTGTTAAGATGGTTACCGCTATTTTCTTATTGGACTGAAACTACCCTCAAACTACCCTGAATAGTGATGTTATCTCAAAATGATGGATTCTCAGCCAACTAGATTCCCAACGGAGCCTTCTTTCCAAATTTCAAGTCTCTACCACCACGGGAAGTGTCTCAAAAAGTGTGACTTTTTTTGGTGTTCCAAACAGCGTGACTTTTTTTTTGATACCCCAGATTCTGGACTGACCCCCTCCCCTAAAGACATATCTATGTCAAAAGTATTAGTCGACCATCGGTTCCCTAGCCCATTGGGAGACATGTGAAGTTTATTACAAATAGGCAACACAAGTAGTCGCCTCGACTGCGATCAAAACCAAATGGACACATATGGCGGTCATAAAAGTTTGTTTGACGTCACGAAAGCGGTTGAGGGGCGGGTTTTAGCTCGGCGCTATTTTTCCCAAATTTATTGCCCCCGGCTTCCCCTTCCCACTTTCTCGCTTTCTCTTCCTCTTTCCTCCCGCCCTTTTCCCCGCATCTGGCCCAAGTAACGAATGGTCCGGAAAATGATAAAGGCTGACCATTATGCGGGAGTTGTTCACCGCTGTTGGCTGTCATCACGTCCCACAACTCCGTTTAAACCCATCCTTCAGGCCCTTCAATGTCCCCGGAACAACCCTCACATGCGAACGAATCAATAATCCGATGATTACTTAACCCGAAATAGTGAAGGATTCTTGTTTTCGATTTGTTTTACCGGATTAGAAACGGTACATTATTACTTTGTGCAAAATTTAATCACAGAATAGAAAATCATTCTTGAAAACGCTGCAAATTTTACACAAGGGTTTATTATTGTCTGGTCTGGTCGCTTTCAAGGGAATGGGTCCTGATGGTGTGCCACCAATTCTTCTTCGAAAACGACGCTTCCTTTGACCCTCTGGCCCAAGTCCTTGAAAAGTCTCATTTTTAGCCCCATAGATCCCCCACGGTGGGGTGAGATGGGCCGGGGACTCCCATAAATGAATTCGAAAACGACTGTTCATTCAACCCTAGACCCATAAAAGCCCCATTCGTAGCCCCATGGAAGTTCCTGAGATTCTCTTCCCTGTAGTCGGATGAGTATAAGACCCCCATGCATAGGCGTACGCAAGGGGGGGCTAGGGGGGGCCCGGGCCCCCTCCTAGACAAACGAAAAATATATATACACTTTCAGATAAAAATAAAGAAAAAGGGGAAGTAGTGGTTGAAAAATTCGCAGAGAACCCGAGGTGGCTCATGTTGTAAATTTAAAGTGAAAAAAATCAACTTGACATTGCTGGGTACTTATGTTGTGTACATTTTGTGTAAAGGTTTTATATTAAGAGGGGAAAAAAAGTGAACTACAACACTTGATTTTGTAAGAATGATATGTATGTTATTTTGTATTATTACTCAAGCGGTGTAATATTATTTACGATATAGGGTACCTATCACACCATACACCGCACTCCAAATACCTACATGCAAAGTTACGATCATTTTGGTTTGTTCTTCTTGGAATAATAATATTATACCTATATTATACCTATACCTATAGGTATATTATACCTATGTAATCGCGGCGGGGGTCGAAAATTCGGATCGGCCTCAAAATTTGTCATCATTCGTTTCAAGAGGTCTAGATTGCAAAAACGAAATGGAACCGCTGCCGCACAGTGGTCCACAGGTGAAAAAAAAAAAAAAAAAAAAAAAAAAAAAAATCAAAAAATATTTTTAAATCCTTTCAAAATCATTATATTCCATTCAGTATTAATTGGAGGGTTGATATGAATAGTTTTCAGATCAAAAAGTCATCAACTTGACTCGTACTGTAGACCTGACTCGGGCAGTATACCTTTCTCGATTTTGGAAAATTGTGAGTTGACGGGAGCAGTATTAGACCTATTTACGGAGAATCGTAGCCGACTCATTTTGCACGTGAAAAAATTCGTTTGACATCGAATTTGTTCAGTTTTTACTCAGCTACAAGAAAGTAATTTTATCTTTGTGCGGAAAAAATCTAGACACAGGTTTCAACACGTTTTTAGCGGATTTTGAAGCAAAAAAACATGATTTTTGTGTATTTGATTCATCATAATAATTATGACTTAAGTCGAGCTTGGGCTAGCTAAGGTAGGTATGCGACTATTTTTCCTGGGTACCCTATGTACAGAACAACTCCGACAAATGGCGTCCGTTTTTTCTACAGATTTTAAGATAAATGCGAGAAATTGTGAGAATTCATTTTTTCGCCGAAAAGACGCTGAATAGGTACCAAACTTCAAACATATGTATTCCCGCCATTGGATAACGTTAAATCTCATCAGATCGAGTTTGAAGATTCTTCAAACTCGACCTTCCCTAGATAGACCTTTCAGAGAACCTGCGATAATTACGGCGATCGTTTAGTGAAATCGAGAAAACAAACTATGAAAACATACATATAGGTACCCTATAATAGGGTATATGTATGTTTTCATGGTTTGTTTTCTCGATTTCTCGACCCTAGTAATTAGGGTCATTGCAGTGGATAAAAAATAATACGTTACAGCGAGATATTTCTGGCTCGAACCTTCGAAACAAAATTTAATTTAAAAGGCCACATTGTTTTACCATACAAAGTCATGAAAATAACTAATCTGGCTCAGCAATTTTCCGTCTTCAAGTAGAAAAATTTCAATAATTGAACACCCTAGAATTATTCTAGGGTGTTCAATGGAATTCACCAATGTTACGGAGTTCCATCAGAAATCATAGGAGTGTTCGATCGAAATCATTTTCGACCTCCTCATTTTTGTAGTAATTTTCAATTTTACGGTGTTCAATCGACGCCAAAATTATTGCTCTACAACTTTTCTTTATGTGCATACTTCGGGAGAATCCTTACTTGGCTCGCACACTGGGAAATGTACTGAAAACGTGTTTTTTTAAAGGTATTTTGGGGAAAAAAAGGCTCAGAATCCATTTTAGGTACAGGGACAAGGGGTATATTCGTGATCAGCGTCAAATTTACGAATACTATAAGTATGGGGTTTTCAGAGTTTTTTGGCCCCCAAAATATGCCCGTTTTGCACCACCGTGCGTCGTCCGCCGTCCGGGGCGTTTTGGGCAGTAAGAATTTTTTAAGAATCTGAAATTTTGACAACATACGTGGTTTCCATCTAGTTGTACCCACAAGGTTTTTCCCGCATTTTCTGAGTGAAAAAAAAGAGTAAAACAAGATTTGAAAAAAAAATTATAGGTAAGTAATAATAATTTTTTTAAACTCTTTTCAAGACACAGAATTAATTTTCGCACAAGTAACCTATATCAAAGAATAATAAACCCTTGTGTAAAATTTGCAGCTTTTTAAATTTAAATTTAACTAGGTACCCTTGCTGGCAGTATGTCTACCTGCAATATTTTTGAGCCCCCCCCCCCCCCCCCCCCCCCTAAAGGAAGACCTGCGTACGCCCATGCCCCCATGAATGGATTCTACGTTCAAAAATACTTCGATAGTGACCCCCACTTGACCCTCTTCCCTAAACCATTCTTATTCTCTATTTTTAGACCCACAGGGGTTGGAGCGACCGATTTTAAACCCAATTCAAAATATTCGACCTTCGTCGCGAAAACATTCCGATAATACACCGTAATCGTCGTTTTCAATTTTTATTGCTTCCCATGCCCCATAGAACGTATGCGACTACGTTTTGAATAACCCCAAACAAACAGCTTATAATGTCAAGAGTTGACTTGTTGCCTTCGAACTCTGAAGTTATAACCCCATAAATACATTTTGCTAAGAGGGCCTACCGAATCATCTCCAACCCACCAAACCCCATAAAGGAGTAAAAGTTAGGTTGTTTGGAGCAGGACGGGAATCTCTCTCTAATTCCACTTTCCGTTTTCCACCTCCGGAAGTTACCTCCAATCCATAGCGCTGCAGAGGTAAATTACCTCCAATTAGACAAAAGATTTCACTCCGGACGTAAGAGGGTAAATGATCCACCTGCTTCCGAGATACCGACTATAAACAGTTTTGTAAGCAGAGGGAAGATCGAAGGGGGGGGGGGGAGGTTCCAGTTACTGGGAATAACCCAACTCCCGTTTAATCCTTTAACCCCTTCCACACACCCTCCGTTTCAGAGGTACTTTGACAGTTCGAAATGAGTGTCGGTTCTTGAGGGGGATTGTCGGTTGGAGGGGGGGATCTCCATAAGGCAATCTCAACAATGGCTGCACTCTGGAAACAGCAATTTCATTATCATTCCACCTCCGGCCTTTGGGGAGGACTGTAGGTCCAGGGGTTTTCCGTTCGAGAGATACAGAAACACGAATAAGGCCCGGTTTCACCAACCTCTTGTTAAAGTTCAAGTTAGATATTTTGAGGTTAGAGCTCAAGTTAGGGTAATGCAACAACAACAACGTAACTTCAAGTTAACGAGATAACTTCCGAAAATCCGCAAGTTAAAAAAGTGGAAGTTACCATCCTGGAAACTAAGAGATAACAGCAGGTGAAACGCAATTTTTTCGCTAACTCGAGGGTTAGCCTAACTCGAGGTGGTGAAACCGGCCCTTAGTCGGTTTACCGCCCCTGTTTAGATCCTCTCCATAAATTATATTGCCCTCTCATGTCGAATGCCAGGCAGCGCCGAGTGAGCGCAAATGGGTCGCAAGGGTCAGGACCATGGGCGCAAGGGCGTAAAAATAGGCGCAACGCTGTGTAAATGGATAGCAAGGGCCAGAAAACTTGCGCCTCCGCGTCGTCTATGGGCACTGCCGTACCTGCGCTCTAGTGGATTTTGGTTAATTATTCTTGGAATAATACACCTATGAAATCGCGACGGGGGTCAACGACTTCGATCGGCCTCAAAATTTGACATTATCCGTTTCAAGAGGTCTAGATTCCAAAACCGAAAAGTCCGTCCGCCGTCCGGGCCGTTTTGGGCAGTAGGAATTTTTGTTTGTTTGAATCTGAGAAAATACTTGAGTCTTTGAGATGTATCTGGCCGCAGTTTTTGGTCTCATTGTTGTGGAGGAAGGCTGGCCGAAAAAAGAAGCTTTGGGGGATGTGGTCCACACATACTTCGAGAAGAAGGATGAACTGTCCTTCGAAGAGGGCGTAGCACTGTGGAATGGGCGAATTGTAATACCACAGTCGTTATGGAAGGAGGTGATGCAGATTTTGCATGAGGGTCACCCAGGGTCGTCAGCCATGAGGTCTATTGCAAGGTTGCACTTATGGTGGCCTGGGATGGATAAGCACATTGAAGAGTTCTTGAAAACGTGCGACTCCTGCCAGCGGAATAGGCCTTGGGATCCGGAATCACCTATATATTCGTGGAATGTTCCTACAGAAGTCTGGTCCCGAATCCATATTGATTTTGCGGAAGCGTTTGAGGGACACAGTTGGCTGGTGGTCGTGGATGCTACCAGCAAATGGGTAGAAATTGTCCCGATGAAGAGGCACACAGCGGAGGTCACCATAACAACACTGGAAGAGCTGTTTGCCAGGTTCGGCCTGCCAAGGGTAATTGTGTCCGATAATGGGCCACAATTTACGTCTCGGGAGTTTGCTGATTTTTGTGCCAGCAACAACATCAAGCATGTTACGTCTACCCCGTACCATCCACGGACAAACGGCTTGGCGGAACGGGCAGTTCGAACATTCAAGCAACGGCTAGCATCCTCAAAGAACGAGGGGTGCTTGCAGGGCCGTTTAGCGAGATATTTGTTTTCGTACAGGACGGCCGTGCACAGCTCTACCAACCGGTCGCCGGCGCTGATGATGTTCGGCCGGGAGCCGCGGACTCGTCTTTCGCTGTTGAAGCCAAACCTCGCGGCGCAATTGGATGAAGCGCAGAAGCAGCAACAGCAGCATAGAGAGGGCAGGTTCAAAGAATTTGCAGAGGGGGAAGACGCCTGGATCAAGAGGCGAAGACAGGACAAGGAATTCGTGAAGGAGCGCACTGGACCGCTTTCCTACGTGGTGCTACTCGACGGCTTGGAATGGAGAGTTCATGCTGATCAGATGCGGAAAGCGCATCTTCCGATCAGAGGGGGAGGAATGTTGGACCCTGACTCCAATAGTCAAGCCATACCAGATGTTTTGAGAAGTTTGACAACCCCAAATTATTAAAATGTTCACTTTTCTGCCTGCCATTGATTGAGTTATTTCACTCATGATTTCGACTGCTATGTTGAGATCACGAGGTCAGGGGCTGCTAAGTTTGTCTTTTACCACGCCTAGAAGGGGCATTATAAACATTGGCGGGAAACGAAATCGTCTAAATTCGAGATGTTCCCTCGAAGGAGGTAAGAGAAAAATGAAGAGATTGAGAGCCGAGTTGGGAGGTTCGGTCATAAACCCCAACATAATGGCACAAACCTGCCACCTCGTCGGTTGAAAATGGGACGGAGGGAAATGGAAGGCTCCCCGAAACACTTAGAGTTAAGCGGTGTCATTTGCTATGGACATCAGGCGCGGAACCGCAGGGGTTTTTACTGCCACATCAGGGGGTTTCTAACAAAGTGGGTTTCAGCCCTGCGGATTCCGAAATCTCGAATAAGCACCGATCCGTCTCTCCTTTTTTTACGGCGTAACTTTTTTAAGAGGCGCCTATTCGTTAGGTGCTTTACGGCTTTTGTACCCACTCTCGCCAACTTTCCGTTTTTACGGCTTGATTGGAAACTGTGTGGCGAAAGGGAAAGTGGGATTACATCGGCAGTTTCAACTGAAAGAATTACCTCAACGGTTTTGAGGGAATTTAATTCAGTTGTAAACTTCTAAAGTTCATTCTGGGTCAATACCGAACTCAATTATTAGGGAGGTTTTCATCCTTCAGTACTGAATAATTTCCAAGCATCCGAGTAAAACTTCACGTACATGAGTCAGGTAAAGTTGCCCAATTAATTTTGAAAAAAAAAAGTATTAGCACCTAGAAATTAGGACAAATCAGGAAAAAACAGAACAGGCACAATTTTTTCACACTGCAAAAAAAAATCGGAACGTTCATCTGGACGCTTAAGTTGTTGATTAGGACTCTTGGAAAATCGCGACAGGACGGTGAGGACTTTCTTAAAATCAGGACCAAATTCCGATGATTGACGAATGTTTTGTCAGGAAAATCCATCTTCTTCTTTGGGCGTCATACCCGTAAACGGGCGTTGGCGACCTCTCGCTACTAACTTCTTTTGAGCGTGTTGAACAGTTATCACATAAGAAGCAGGGACCTACTGTTTAACGCCGGTTCCGAACGGCACATTTGAGAGGTTTTATAGGCAGAATATTTTCGGTGGGTTGCCATTTCCTTCCGAAACGCGATTATTAGTATAAGGAAAATGTCCAGCGGCTGCTTAGATCAAACCAGCAACCTTTGACTTAGCAGTCCAACGCTATAACCACTGAGCCACTGATAACCAAATCCATACGTCAGGGATATTTCTGGAAAAAACGTCGAATCAATGTCTCTTCCCTAAGTATTCGTACATTGCTCAGTTCCACATTGCTACTGCCGGTTCCACTATATCCGAAGAAAACACAACTTCTCTCCCCGTTCTCTCTCATTCCCAACGACCTCTAACGTCTTTTTCCCCGGGATGGTATTCGAGCCATTTTTCAAAAGCCCTCATCAGAAACCATCTCCCACTAATGGGAATTGCTCATCCCAAACAATGCTTGTTCTCCTAGACCGAGGTTAACTGTGATTTGACGACGGCGTGATGAATTGAGCTCGGAACGGAATTCCTTTCCCGAAGCCCTCCTTTATTACACGCCGGTTTCGAGTAAAACGTTCTGCACTCTACACAAAAGGTTTTTTATTTTGGTTTTTGAGTTAGGAAGCTCATGTAATGATTAATTGCGTGAGAACTATAGTGAAAATGAGTGAAACTATAAAATTTTTGTCTCGTTTTTCAGTATTAATTTCATAATTGGTGTTGTTATACTATAATATACAACTAGAAAAATAAGAAAAAATGGAAAGGGGGGGGGGGGACAGAAAAATAAACAAAAATGGATGAGTTGCCACTTGGCAGACAACGTAGTCTTCCGTGTGATTGGGCCTTGTAAAACTTGTAAAACTCAAGCAATGCGAATCACAATAAACCCTGTGAGTCACAACAGAAAAAAGGTCACGATGAGGAGAGGGGTGGCGGCAAAGCGGTATGAAGGATGGAGCATCAAAAGGAAAACATCGATGTTCACCATTATTGGTACCATCGAAAGAAAACATCGATAGGTAGCCTTCAAACATCGCGGCTTGAAACCATCGATGTTTCTGAAATTCGAATATCTTTTTTAATAATTAAAAAAATACAATAATTGTTATTGCATGATCATTTTGTATCATAAGCCTAAAATTCACTCCTTGGCATTCTTCATACACCCCACAAATATTAATCCACAATCGCTCGAACAAGATTTATAGACGCAGAAGATGCTAACAGCTAAACAATATCAAACACCAACTACCGAAGACAAAGGTGAACCTCATGATGATAGCGACCTTGAAAACTCGAACCTGAAACGAGGAAGCGACCCCATTTAGAGGCATAATAAGTTTCAGTTTCAGAAGACCATAACAATCAATTGATGGACATATTCTTATTCAATAATATTGTATTATATTATGTCTAGTTGTATAGAAATTTCAAAAATTTTGGTTATTTTGGTTGAATTCTTTTCCGGGGAATTCTCAAGCATTCATCATCGATATTTTCGATGTTTCGTCCCCTCGGTGGGAGGCCCTCTTGGGGAAGGCCTGTTCTTTCTCCGAGAGGCGAGCATCGTACCTATATTCCTTTCTATTCTATTTTAAATTCTATTCTACTAAGAATTGAAAGTCTTTCAATTCTATTCGTTATTCCTTTATTGATATCTGAATTTATTTTAAATTGTGGGGGGCTCCACAAATACAAATTTTGTTGGCCTGGACGGGCGGCCGACTGGCATTTCATTTTTGCTATCTACACTTCTTGAAACGAATTTTTTAAAAAAACCAAATGTGGAAACCACTGATTTTTCAAATATAAAATTTATTTTTACCTACTTTTTTAAATCAGCGGGATATCCGAATTTGAATATTGCCTCTTTTTTTCCAATGGTACATGAGCGTAGTAAGGCAAAATGTCTCCCAAGTTGGGTTGCCCATTGACTTAATAGTTTGTGGATGGTTAAAATGCGGTAAATGCGAACTCTTCGGGCGAGACGGATACGGAAGGACACCTTCCCTCCTTAATATTCCGGCCGGTGGAAGGAATATTGGTGCGGAACGGGGTGATTGAGGAGGCGGTGGAGCGAGGCGAGTAAATTTATAACCGTATTAAAGCTGACGGAGGATAGATATAACGACCCGATGAAAGGCTCTGTGACAAAATTATGACTCAGCTGGGGGAGAGAAGAAAACTTAGTACCTGGAAGTTGGAGTTTGATGAGTGAAAATAATTTGTTAACGTTCCATCCATCGTCATAATCATAAACATTGGATAATGATATAGGTCCCCACGATTTAGTTGGACGCATCTGAGAATACCATAAATTTATCGATCATCCGTCCAGAGATACTCTAAAAACGACTCCTCATAATTTGAGGAGTCGGTCAGATTATGACCCTTTGACCAGAATCCTTTGAAAGGCCCATTTTTGTCTTAACGATTCGTGCAAATAGTAGATACGAATATCCCTCCGTTTGGATTGACATCACGTGGCATAACGAAGTCTGACAATTGTGTTTGCTTGTCATGCCGTCCCAGTCCCGTGCGCGTGGCGGTTTTCTGTGCGGCTGATTCCGCCGCATGGAAGTTTCGCTGAAACTCTCGAAGCCCTAATTACACTCCTGTTGTTCGCCAAAACCCTACCGGGGGTTTCCATTCGATTGCCAAAACCCTCTCGCAAATAATCCGCGATGCACAAACTCAATATGGTTCGGTAACGCAATAAACGATGGGGTGGAGCAAATCGTTGACAAAGACAAGTTTCTCTTTCGAAAAATTCGATGTGAAACCTTGATAAAAGACTTAAAACGACAGATGAGAAGAATGTGCCTGTTGTTTTAAAAGAATAATAAACCCTCGTTAAATCCTATAGGATTTAACGTGGGTTTATTATCCTTTAATATATTTGCGCAGTTTTTGTTTGCTCTTTTGACTTGTAGACAGGACCTTTGCGAGAAAGAGGTTGTCAAACTTTGATCGAATTATCAGCCTCCGCGATGATTGGCATACACGGCCGCGTCTGGTCATCCCTCACAAAAGAGGCCTTTCAAAGGTTGATCGAGCTGGGAATTCGGGATATTGGAGGTTCCCCGTTTGACGGTCACAGTTTCCCCTGCTGTGCCAAACATCAAAGCTTGCATACCCCAATTGAACCATGCAGTGGTCCCTCACTTCGGTAAGCACATTGTACATAGACCTCATTCAATTTTCCGATGGACATGAACTTGACGGGTTTGAGGGATATTCGTCACGGGTGCAATCGCCTGGTAAAACTCACTCCAGTGCAAAGGCCGCATCGTTGAACGTTCAATTTATGGGGTCATTCTCGTAGAAAGTTCACTCTAACCACTTATAACTTCCAACATTTTTATACCACCCGGTGGATGGGGAAAAGTAAATTTAAAAAGTCAACAGATTTAAAGCCCGCCATTTTACCGCATACCTACTTGTGAAATGGTGGCGAGCGCACCTATGAACAATATGTTGTGTTTTTTTTTAAAGTTTCTTACCCAGTAGGTATTAAATTTATTTGTTTATTTATTTCGGCCTTTAATAATAAAATAAAATAATAATTTGGGTATAACTGGGACGCATGAAGAATGGTTCTTGTTGTAGCAAAACTATCTGAAGAACTTCCAATACGTCCAGCTCTCCAATTTCAAATGTTAACTTTGGAAGCAGCCTCGGACCTTCTCCGTCTACTGCTACTGCTACACCTTCTCCTTGTACCTGCACTTGGCAGTCGTTCATTAATGACGGAGGAAGTCGTAAAGTTGCTCTCCAACCAAGTCCGATGTTCCAACTTGCTCGACGGTTCCGAACAACTGGACCGATTCGAGTTGAGAGGAGGAAGTCGAGTACGGTTAATAAATTGATTCAACCGCCGAACTTCCTTAGTGTTCTTGTACCCTCGAGGGCATTTCCCAAGTTTTGTTTACGCTTTACCTCCGTAAGTACTGTAGTGAGCCGTTTCATTCAATCGATTTCTATTACTGCAAAGTCTCCAACAGTATGAGCGATTTAATGTACAGGTACAGGAGATGACTTCTACTAACAAACTAAAGACTTAGCATTTAGCTACATAGAAATTTTTCAAATGAGTGTCGCCGTTTCTGAACATCCGAGCCTTGCGCCTGCTTGCTCGTCCTAATACGTTTTTGCGTCCTTGTGCCCTTTTTTCAGGCCCTTGCAACCAAATAGGCCCAGGGCCTATTTTTCCGCCCTTGCGCTCATTGTTCAGACCTCATTGAACCTCTTTGGGCGCACTTGCGCCCATTTTCAGACCCTTTCTACATTTACATAGTCCTGTCCCATTTTCCTATTTGCGTCTCCGCGTCGTCCTATGGGCACTGCAGGGGTGCCAACTCAGAAAACCACTTTTCCGTACATAAATTCAGTAGATTTCTCAAAAAGTAGACGAGCGATTAAAAATTAGTAGAAAAATCACCGAGATTCAAAGAGATATTATTTCGTCACGATTTGTGTTTTAACGCTTGTTTCATCCAGTGTGCAGATTATTTGATAAAGATATCGAGCTCAGCTCGTTCATAAACATACCCAAAAACCTACTGCCAAAACCACCACAAGGGATAATACAATATTATTATATGCCACGAAAAAAATATACCTTGAAAAAATAAACCAAACAACTCTAAATTTTTTGATTTTTTGGGCCGAGAAATTGCTACTTTTTTCTGTAGCATATTTCTCCTTATCTGAAACCTAACCGAGTCGATGCTGCGTTCAAAATTAGTTGAAAAACGACTTCCTACTTGCTTATGTTAGAAAACATCGAAAATCCTATTTTTAGCCCATAGCATTTATGCTGGCTGGATGTTTGAACCAACTAGACCCCAAATGGAGTCTGAAGAAGTTTGTGAAAATCTAAAAAATAAATAAAATGAAAATAATAAAATTAAAATAAATTAATAAAATAAAAACCAATAAAATAAAGAAAGTGTTGGGGAAGAGAATGAAAAAGATGGGAAGTCAGTATGCACGCCAGATCAAACTCAAAAAACAGTCAGAGAGCCGAATTAACTAAACAGAACAGTAAACAAAGAGAAAATCAAGTCGGAAAATATATCTGATTGACGTTAGGTAAACAAAGTTAGCAGAAAAAATATCCCCGAAAATTTTAACACAAGGGTTTATTATTCCTTGATATAAGTTATATGTGGAAAAATTAAAATTCGACCTCACACCAACCAAGCTGACATGTCACGAGTATTCACCGATTGAACACGGAGAGCGCAGCATGTTGAAAACAGCGCATCAGCAATGTACCAGACGAAATGTTTGGTGAGTACTTTTGTTTTTCTTTAGTAAAGTGGCTTGATGAGCAGGACGCCCAACGTGTAAGTAACGACCCCATTCCATAGACATAGAAGAACCTGAGAGGTGCAGCTATTAGCTCCTCCCCCGCACATACCTGCTCCTCCCTGTAGGCGAGCAGGTATGTAGTTCCCTGTTTTGTAACATTCGATTTTCCATTCGAATGTGTCCCCAATGAAATGACCCAATTAAGTTAGAAGGTATTGCTGTTTGTATGTATGATCTACTTCATCAGTATTCAATACTGAACTCTCTCTGATCTCTTTTCCTTCAGCGGTAAATTCTAATACATTTTTCCAAATCCTTTAATGTTGGTATGAATAATGGACTAAGGGAAGGAATATAATCCCTCTGATTGTTCGCGGAACTGCCGGGTGGGGTTTTTTTCAAAACCCGATTTTATTAGTGGAAGGCTCATCTTCATTAAAGACGGGTTTTTATCCCTTGCGGGTTTATCATTTGCAGGGTAGAAAAAAAAAAGGAAAACTGTGACTGCGGGGGGTGGGGTGTTAAGGGTTATGTCCTGGTGGGATGAGAGGGGGTTCGATTCCGGTCTTTCCAATTAATTACGAGGGGTAGTGAGGTGGGGGGAGGGGATAATGAAGGTTTATCGGTTTTTAGGACCTCGGGACCTGTGCCAAATGAGGGAGAACGTTCTGTCGCCTGGAGCATCTCTCCATCGGTACCGACACCCCAGTGCCGATTTAAGAGTATACCTACAAACTCCTACCTACTTTTCTTCATTATTCATTCCATAACCTTCAGGCGATATCATATCATATCATCATATCATATCATCATCATACAATAATATAAAATTGTGTTGGTCGACGGTACGTGGTAGGTGGTAGACGGCCGTGTGGTAGCCGTGTGGTAACGCGTTCCCGAGTGAGTTTTTTCACTTTCCGCTCGCTGGCCGTTTCGAAAAAATTACGAAAAAATACGAGCCGTATAGATCAGACCTGGAGGTAGACGTCGGTCAAATCAAAAATCCGAAATTCGCCCGGGAAATTCGTCGAAAATTCGTCGAAAAATCGTCTTTCTCCCGTTTGTCCTACGTTTTCCACTTTCAACTCGCGCCAAAGGCCGTTTAAGGGGTCGAAAAAATTACGAAAAAATACCAGCCGTATAGATCAGACCTGGAGGAAGACGTCGGTCAAATCGTAATTCGGAAATTCGCCCGGGAAATTCGCCGGAAATTCGTCGAAAAATCGTCTTTCTCGCGTTTGTCCCACGTTTTTTCGGGTTCAAAAATACCCAGTAAGGAGCCATTTTTTGGGTATGGTATCCGCGAGCCAAATGCGCGCCAAAATATGGCCAATCCGATTCCGAAGTCGGATTTAAAAAAAACCGAGGGGGAGGGGGCGATTTCACGGTGAGAAGACAATTGGATCGTTTTAATTCGCGCGGGGCCAGGGATCTTAGAAAACGGAGGGTCCAGGGTCACTCCAACTGCCTCTACCCCCCCCCCCCCCCCCTCGCCATCATTCTTCACTCTGAGCGGGTGGGACATCAGCCTTTAAGGGGCGCTCGCTAGGTCTACGACATCTCTCCCCGACGGAAATGGATGTAAATTAAATGAATCGATTTAAATTTAATCGATTATTTAAAAAAAGTTGAATTGAATTAAAAATAATAATTTCCTAAACGGTAAGCCCTAAAAATACGCCGATTTTTTCTATCGTCTCTGCTACGAATAGGGGGGGGGGGGGGGGGCTGTCCGAATAAGCGCTCGGCCGAGCGGAGCGAGGCCTTATGTCTGAGTAGGGGTTTGAACGTGTCCATCGATGCTACGCACCCCACAGGCGGCAATACACCCCACAGGCGGCAATACACCCCACTAGGGGAGCGAGCGAAGCGAGCCAGAGAGACTAGTACAATAATATAAAATTGTGTTGGCCGACGGTAGCCGTGTGGTAGACGGCCGTGTGGTTTGTTGGTACGGGATAACGCGTTCCCGAATGAGTTTTTTCACTTTCCGCTCGCTGGCCGTTTAGGGGGTCGAAAAAATTACGAAAAAATACGAGCCGTATAGATCAGAACCGGAGGAAGACGTCGGTCAAATCGAAAATCCGAAATTCGCCCGGGAAATTCGTCGAAAATTCGTCGAAAAATCGTCTTTCTCGCGTTTGTCCCACGTTTTTTCGGGTTCAAAAATACCCAGTAAGGAGCCATTTTTTGGGTATGGTATCCGCGAACCAAATGCGCGCCAAAATATGGCCAATCCGATTCCGAAGTCGGATTTCAAAAAAACCGAGGGGGAGGGGGCGATTTCACGGTGAGAAGACAATTGGATCGTTTTAATTCGCGCGGGGCCAGGGAAAATTCGTCGAAAAATCGTCTTTCTCCCGTTTGTCCTACGTTTTCCACTTTCAACTCGCGCCAAAGCCCGTTTAAGGGGTCGAAAAAATTACGAAAAAATACCAGCCGTATAGATCAGACCTGGAGGAAGACGTCGGTCAAATCGTAATTCGGAAATTAGCCCGGGAAATTCGCCGGAAATTCGTCGAAAAATCGTCTTTCTCGCGTTTGTCCCACGTTTTTTCGGGTTCAAAAATACCCAGTAAGGAGCCATTTTTTGGGTATGGTATGCGCGAGCCAAATGCGCGCCAAAATATGGCCAATCCGATTCCGAAGTCGGATTTCAAAAAAACCGAGGGGGAGGGGGCGATTTCACGGTGAGAAGACAATTGGATCGTTTTAATTCGCGCAGGGCCAGGGATCTTAGAAAACGGAGGGTCCAGGGAACTTTGATAGATGGAGATGCCTTTATTTAAAAAAAGTTGAATTGAATTAAAAATAATAATTTCCTAAACGGTAAGCCCTAAAAATACGCCGATTTTTTTCTATCGTCTCTGCTACGAATAGGAGGGGCCGAGCGGAGCGAGGCCTTATGTCTGAGTAGGGGTTTGAACGTGTCCATCGATGCTACGCACCCCACAGGCGGCAATACACCCCACAGGCGGCAATACACCCCACTAGGGGAGCGAGCGAAGCGAGCCAGAGAGACTAGTTTCAGTATAAAATGAGATAGACTAACGAGAAATCTCAAATTCTGAAGCCTACAACTTGAAGGGAACTAAACGGAAAGTGCATTAAATGCAATAATAAAAATTTTAATATCCCAAGTGATTGCAATAATCAAATTTTTTATATCCCCAGTGATTTCATATTGACCCAAGGAAAAATCAAATTTCACCAATAGGTAGGAACACGCATCTTTTAAACTTGAGGAAATATTGGTAGTGGAGCGTCCTGACTTTTGAACAGCTAGATTGACGTTTTGAAACGGGATGATGGGCCTATAGGGAACAGATCTTGCAGCTATTCTTCTATGTAGTGGGGTCGTTACTTACACGTCACTAAAATTCCTACTGCCCGCTCGAACTCGATCAAAAACATAGCCTAATTATAATTAATGGTAAATAATTATTTACCATTAATGTACGTCAGTTGTCCGCCACTGAATTCCATGTTTGTGCTTTTCTTGCTTTCGACTCCCAGAAGGGAATCCTCTCACTCCCTCCCAACGATCCCGGATGTAAATATTTGTCCGGCGACGAAAAGACTCCCACCACCCCTTCTCCATAGTTTTCCTCCCTTCCCGTCTTCGGATTTTCCCCGAGATGAAACTTTTTCCCGTTCCACTTCCGGAAAAGTTGGCCGGGTCGTAGTGACCCTTCCCAACATGAGAGAAGGGTATATACTGGAGCGTAGGATATATTATGTCCTCAGGGTATAGCGAGATGGTGAAAAATGAACCGAACAGTTCCAAAGTTTGATTGAAATTATGAACTCTGATGTAATTGCACTTGAGATACAATTTTCAGCCCTTTTTTACCCGTGTATATTACGTTAAGAGTAAAGATGTGAAAAAGAAGTACATTATGTGAATAACAATAATTGTTCGATTCCATCAGGTTTTACCTCTTCAATCGTTATAACTATTGTCGCAGTCATTTTGTTGGTTTTACCTAGTAAATACTAATTTGAACAAAAGTATAGAACAAAAATATATTTCACGGGTAGCACCTTATTTGTATTCAGGGTTGTCGAAAGTAGCACAAATAAGATGTTACTCGTGAAAAGACCACTGCACCAAAAATACAAATTCCATCGAAACAAATAAAAAAGCTTTTCCTTCCACCCTATTTTCGTGCCTTTCATTGATTTATGTTCAACCGAGAGAACCCAGTAAATTTCAACCAGGCAGGAACACAGGAGAACCTCACTTTCGCATTAGACGCCGGTTGATTTTTTCGCCAAACTGCTCATCTCTTAAGGTGGGAGAGGAGAAAGAAAATTTCAAGATGCTTTCACTCGAGGATTTTCCTCCTCGTGTTTTTCCTCCAGTGGCACGTCGCGTCACCGACCCAAAGAATTAATCATATCTTCCCATCATCGACCTCGCTCATGTCTCATCACTATTAATCATGCATCCCCTGTCTTCCTTCTCACACCCTGACGTGCCTACTAAATAAGTGGATATGTTTTTGAAGCCTGAAACAAAAAATAATGGAACAATGCTAAGGATATTATTACACGCGGGATGATTAGTCGTTAGAAAGTTGTCGGAGCAGTCTGGATACATCGAGTTGATTTTCCTTTCAAAGTGACACAAAGTCAAACCCCTTCAAACTGGGATGAAAGGCCGTCGGCAGGGAGACTGTTAGGAAAAGAGCTTGTAGCAGCACACTTACTCATGAATCTGACCAAGCTAGTGCCTTAGACTCCCCCAACCTGGCTATCAACACCTGTCCAAGTATTAATGATACGTCTCAACGCAGTGCCCTCTCTTGGAAGCAAGTACACTCGAGAGGTCATTCAAAGGGGGAGGGAAAGTAGGACGGATTAAGCTCAGTTTACATCGGGTACCCATGATGGCCGGGAGACAAATGTTTCATTTGGCCTTTGAAGATTCGCCTGAAGCAGAAGATCACGGCATAGAAGATTCTGGGCAATCACCTTCCATCTCCATTCTCCTCTTGATGATGGAATTATCTACAATTAATGTTAGGCTTTATTCAGTTGAAATCTTACGTAGAATACTTATTATTCTACGGTTTTGTGTTATTCGAGCCAGTATTCCCTAGGAAAAAAGCGGAATTAGCGTTAATTTTCTAGACAACGTTAATAATCTAGAAAAACCCCCTATGAAAAAACTGAACTAAAAATTGAACTGTCACTTAAAATTATAAAACGCCAAGAGTTTAGAACAGTATAGTGACAACTTTAGAATCAAAGAAGGGAACATAAGCGATGCCCAAGGGCACATTCATTCTTTCTTATTCTTCCTTTAGTTCAAAACTTGCGCCAACTCGACCAACAAAAAAAATAAATAAACAACTCCTGTTTTAACCAACACACGAGGTCGCCGCTGGGATCCATCCCTCGGGCGTTTTGGTGGTTCTGGAAGACAAAAAAAAAAAATCCCCTTCGCACGCTAACATCCTTTTCTCGGCGTCGGAGTTGCTAAAGCCGGACCAACGGACCGACTCCGAGCGGTGTAACTTTGTGAAATTAATTAGGAAATGGTCGTTGTCTCCCGGTCTTCCTCACAGTCACTTTTATTTCAGAGTCGCGAAACTTCTCCAACAAGATGTAAGTTCCCTTTTGATTCACTTTCCACAAAGTTCATTTGGAGTCGGTTTGTCTAGTTCGTCCGACGCACAAAATTGGGGCTGGTTAAATTAAAAGAAGTTTTTTCGACACGGATAAGTCTTTGGGCTGGGGGTCAGGGAGAAAAAGTTTAACAAAAAGTACGAACAACAACTGATGGACGGATTTGGTTGACAGGTGAATCATGGTACGAACAAAATTGTTCACTTTAAATAAGGGCTCTATGCAGAGACGTCCAGGATTTAAAAGGAATCCTAAAGCTGGCCTTTTCGAGTCCTCTTATTCGATTCGTAATGCAGAAACCTTCCTTTCCACTGATAACAGCTTCCTTTATCAAGAGGTCCTTTGGTCTCCGACCCAATTCACTGTATATTTTATTCACCATATATTTTACATTTTTCGCTGTCATAATATGACAAAATATGACCCATATTATGGGCAAGAACCTCGATTTTGTAATAATACTCTTAATAAAACTTCGTGCAATGAACGGCTAGTTTTAACTAGTTCCTCGGGCCCAGTTTACGGTGAACGAGTTGAGAAGATTACAAGTACTTATGAAAGCATCCAGGGCCGAGTTTACACACCAAGGGGGAGGGAAAGAAGGAAGGATTAGGCCCAGTTTACCTTACAACCGCCCCAATAATGCTTGTAAAATGCTTGTCTCTTTCGACCTCCTGGAATCTTCCTTCCTGAGTTCTTTATGAAGAGCCTCCTCTGCTGGGTAGGTACTGAATGAAGAGACAAACCAGCTGAGTACTGGATGGGGAGCATAATCAGTTGAATGCCTAATGAGGAGCCTTGTCAACAGAGTTCTGAATGAGAAGCATAGTCAACTGAACAGTCGCAAATCAATAGTACGTCAATAGCAGCGTTGTTGCAGAAATATTCGTTATTGATATGTGGATACTGTTTGCCCCGTACTGTGAAATCAACGTTTTGCGAGATATTTTGTCAGGGTTGTCGGTTTTTATTTCTTAGAGTTGAGACGATGTGGAAAGACTCCCAACCCGGGAGGACCAATTAGGTCGAGTTGACTGAATAGCACTGAAGGGGAAGCACGCGATCATACAGCAGGTATTACGAGGGTACGTACTCACACGCGTGTTATTCCCGCGGGAGTTATTCCCATCTGAAGCTCACACGGTGCCGAGCAATTGAAGAGGACGGAGGGAAAAGGGCGTATGGTTTCCACAGTAAAGACCTTCCTGGATGCACTTCAACCCACTTTTCCACCCCCGAGGTTTACAGAGTCTCGTTAAGATGTCGCTTAGGGCGGTTTACTCCCCTCAGCCACTTGAAAGCCAAACAATTATCGTACGCACCCCAACCGACAGGCTAATTCTTGAGTCCTTAATTCACGAAGAAGATAACGTTGTCGCAGTCTCTTCAGCTTAAGTTGGAGGCAAATGTTCCCATTGGGTCCATAACATCAAACGTAACAACTAAAAAACAAAATTTAACGATATTAAACATCCGAAAAATTGGAAAATCAAAATTCAACTACCGATATTCGAAAAATTTCAACATAATATGTTGAAAAATATTATTCGAATATTATTCGTAAAATTTTTGAACAGATATTGAGGTATTCCGATTTTCCCTTAGCGGCGACAATCGGTGTAGGTGATTGATGTTTGGGTAAGCTAACATGGATACCTACGATAGATATTATCTTAGGCCCGATGTATCTATTCGATTTCTTCTTTCTTCCCCTACATCCCGAAAGACTCTAACGAGATCCTCCCACATTAATTTTTAAATTGAAGCAAGTGCCCCCCCCCCCTTATCCGTTAGAATGACGCATTGTTTAATAATGTCGATTGGGTTTGCCCGTAAATACATAAAAGATGAAATAAAATATGAATCAGTGGTATCCATATTATGGATATTGAGCATCCGTACAATAAATGGATAGTTTATAGACTACTCAATGTGGATACCACTGATTCTTAATAATAATAATTATTATTGAGTTTCGTTTTTATGGATACTCAAAAAAAAAAACCTGTAAAAATAGTTATGACAAGAATTCTACCAATCAGGACTACTATTTATTAGTACCTAGTTGCCTTTTAAATTGACGCTCTTATATCATAATATGATATTATTAAGTGAGCCCTGGTCTGGTGTGGTATTCTTGTTTTTTAGTTTTTTGATTTGTTGGAAGTTTATTTAGTTGCTGAGTTTTGTTTTGTTAAGGTAGCAATTTGTTTTTTAGACACACCAACGCTGGACTCCCTTCCTCCTCTTTCCATCTCTTCCAGTCTGGCAACATGGTAGTGAAATGCTACGTGCATAATAATTATTACCTATTAAGCTTTGAGTAAGTTTTGTTAAAAATGATTGTAGTCTACAAGTCCATGCCTTATGTTTCCTTCTATGACAAGTTTGTTTTGCTGTTGTAGGCCCTAATGAAGATGATATATTAATCGAAAGCTCGGCGAAAAAGGTGTAAATCTGTTTTAGCCCCGTTCCCGATACCTGACAAATTCATCCGTGGGTCGATATCACAAACTTATAAATCAGGACTACAACTAGGAATACTAAAAACCAATAAGGTGCGCTTCAGAGCCGAGAACGGAGTACAATGGACCAACGAGCGCTTAAAAAATAATAATAATAATTATTATTATTATTATTATATATATATGTTACAGTTATTACCCGAAATCAGTTAATTCTAGTTCTAACTAGTCAATTCTAGTTCTCACTAAGCCCCTCCGTGAGAACTAGTTGTGACTAGTAAGAACTAGAATTTACTGGGACCCTCACCGCTAGAACTAGAAGTCACTGATTTTTTTTAGTAAGAACTAGTTTTGACTGAAATTTATTAGGCAAAACTAGAATAACCTAGTGAAAAGCCGTTCTAAGAAGTGATTTTAAAAGTTAGTTACAACTAGTTTGGACTAGTGAATACTAGGAACACTGAAAAAAAAAAACAGGTTTTTTTTATGAAGTAGGTATATTTTTAGTACCAAATGTAGTAGTAATGTACCAAAAAGTCTTTCAAAAAACTTTATACGGACTCATTTTGATTCCAGCGTGGTAGGCCCTGTTTTTCATGATTTGAACGAACTTCAAGCTGTGAGACCATCGTCGTTTTATTGTCCAGCATCCACGAAGCAAGCATTCGCTCCACACCCTGGTTGGCGCGCTCCACAGACCCTTGACTTTGTGAATGCCTTGGCTTGCCATGCTCTATCTTCAGCTCTGGCCATACTACCTTCAGCTCATCAATGACGTAATTCACAAATTCCTTTCATTGTCTGAATGGAGCAAAACGGGGGCTTCAAAGATCAAAAAAATGTCCCTTACGGACGCCCTGACCTTTTCAAAAAAACGTTCTCTAGAACTCATTGTGATACGCTCACATCCACTGCCGAACTAAACGACTGACCGCCTAACAAAACACACGGGAAGACCGCAGTGATAGGTAAGTCTGAAGTGACCCCGAGTTCCTTATCATCAACATTGCGTCGCCAAAGATTTGATGACTCACAACAAAGCCGCAGTAGCCGATCCTGGCTCTTGTCACATAAATGAATAGATCAGTGAATTCTAGTTTTAACTGACTCCATTTAACCAGCGGGGATTTCTAGTTTTAACTAGTGACTTCTAGTTTTCACGAAGGGGCTTAGTGAAAACTAGAATTGACTAGTTAAACTAGTAATAACTGATTTCGGGTAATAACTGTAACATATATAAGAACTACAGTGCTGTAATAATATTATGTTGTCGTTTCGGTTTATTGAACTGAGAATAATCAACAATATATTCGCGACGGGGGTCGAAAATTTTGATTGGCCTCATACTGTACTTATGTAGGTAATTTCCGAATGACCGTTTTGGGCCTGGGATTTTTTTCTTTTTTTTAAATCTGAAATGTTGACAAAATACTCGGTTTTCCATTTAGTTGTGTCCCCGAGATTTTCAGCCCGTGGGGATCTATGAGGCTTTCGTGGGGCTACAAATAGGCCTTTTGAAGGACGTTATGGCGAAGGTGGTGTCGTTTTCTGATTAATTTTGGACGCGCATCCATTTTTTGGGGTCAGTCCAAACACTTTAACAGGCAGCATTTTTTATATGAACGATTATTGTTTTGCATCCCATCCCAATTTCCTACGATTAACCCAGCGGAGGGGAAACAGGCAACGAGAACATGGACACTGTGTCTGCCCCAACCCGCCACACCAAACAAAACACTCCACAACCACGTGAGTAATGGTAGATGCTGATCCAGTTTTTTTCAAAATCGTATTTTTCCCAACTCCGTTTGATCACAACGAAAAGGAATATTATGGCAAAATGTGGCGAGGTTGCGGGGTTTGGAAAGTTAAGAATCCGAATATGAGGTCGAAAACGCTGGATTCCGACCTCCGTGAATTTATCCAAAACCCCATAAAACCTACCAAAATATGTGAATTGTTGCCAACCTCACTGACAAGCTCGCCATTTTCCCTGCCTCCCTTATAATATAAGTTCATGTTTATGAACTTCTAGAGGGAAATCCCCGTGCCGCGGATTAGGTGTCACGTCGGAAAGGGTGTCAGACGTGAAGCGGCACTAATGTGACAGGTTTCAATTCACACGACTTGGCTCTTCATGACACGTATGAGACGAGAAAAGGGGAGGAAGTTACGAGAAAAGTGAACCGCCAAAGGAGTTGCGGTTAAGTCCCAAAAAGGAGGGATTCTCAGGAGAGTGTTGGTGTGATTAAGGTGAGACTACTGAATGGTTTTTACGGATGATGCGAAGAACAGAAGAAGGCGCGTCTTCCAGAACAACCAAAACTACCGTCAGAAAGATGCGATCGAGACCACGGAAAAATACCTCCACTAAAATGAGACCTGCACAAAAACCACCTAGACAAAGGGCAAATATCAAGAACCTTGTGCCTACGATTACGTTCACCTCCTTGAAAGCTCCTTCATCTTCCTGAGTCAAGAATCCACCTCTCGTACCCTTTTACCTCACTTCAATAGCTTTTCCCCACTTCACATTGTTACTCTACGGAGAGACGAGACGCTTGAGCGCCATCGGTTTTTAAAGAGCTCTTTACGCCAGAAAAACTATTTAATGAGTTCAAAGTACATACAAGCATTCTCTCAAAGAACCGCTCAGGAACAAACCCTACAATTTTAGAAAGTCAAAATCATGTAAAACCTGGAGAGCAGTTAATGATAAAAAAAACTTTGTTCTCGAATTTTTTTATACGGTATGAATATAGTTTGGTAAAAAAAGTTTGTTGAATTATAGAGATATTACAGGCTCGATCCATACCGTCTGAAAACATCTTCCATGGGACTATACCGGAACCACTGTGCATAGTTCAACCACGGTACAGTCTCTGTCCTAGCCAATTGTCATATCTATAGGGCGAACGTTCGTTCTCTAGCTCGCTCAACTAGGAGCTGTTCCGCTGTTTCTGTACAAATTTTAAACGGCTAGTATTACTTACCAGCCACCGCGGTGGCCAACGCGTTCACATAATTGTATTCCACAGAGCCGAAGTCATTGAATGCAGCACTTATCTTCCCATCACAGCGTTTCTCTAAGAAGCAGCCTGCTCAGGAAAGCAGGAACAAAGATATTTTTCACGCATTTCTCATTTCGGTGCGGTGAATCCGGCACTCGGAACAGGAATCCCTGCAGTTCAGGAATGTTTCGAAGTTGGTTAAACGTTTCGGGTTTTACATGTTGTGGATTTTTGGATTTTACTTATCGGAATAGATTTACGTTAGGATTTTTAACAAATCGACCACACGGAGTTAGTTATTTTCAGTAAATTGAAAGCTAGGAAATTGAAATTCCAAATTTTCAACTTCGACGGACTCAAAAGGCAGAGGGAGGGGCTTTAATTACGTGGCTACTCCTCGGACGTTGTTTATCTTTAATTCCGCTGGTTGCTTATTTTCTGAATGGTTTATTCGTTTCTCTTTGGCTTTTTGGAGCCCTTTGGCTCGACTCTCTTTATACAAGCTAATTTCCCCAGTATTCGAGAGCAGGTTTCCGATAGAAATCCCCAACCCTACCCCACCATTTGCTTTGCCAACAGTCAGATTTAGTGTCGAAATCGTTTTGCCGCTGATCCGTTTCAAGTGAAACTCCTTTCAAACCCTCTTTGAGCCGCACGTTGAGCTTTCAAATAGCATCTCGAGCCATGAAATATTCACGTATGTTTTTAGCTGTTACGAGCCAACCTTCCAGCGTAGAATTGGTTACAATATCTCCACCAGTGTTCAATATTGATGAGATTTCGGGAAACCGTTGGAAGCAAACGCATCCCCGTATCTTTACCACAGTTGCTCTTATTTTCAAGAGTCCCACGTAACGAGGAGGAAGGAAATTCGTATTCAAATAGGAACCGAACCCAAAATATGTGCGCAGGTCCCCATAGATCTTCATGGTTTGGTTGGATGGGTCTCAGACCCTCGTAAACGGATTCCACGTACAAAAATACTTCGAAAACGACACCTAATTCGGCCTCCTGTCTAAAGTCCCATTTGTAGCCCCGTAAAAATCCCCACAATGTACTCTTATGGGCCTGAGGCCCCTAAAAATGGATCCCACGTCCAAAAATACTTCGAAAACGACACCTAATTTGTCCTCCTGGCCAAAGTGCTTCAAAACCCCATTTGTTGCTGCGTAGATACCCCATAGATCTTCATGGTTCGATTGGATGGGTCTCAGACCCCCATAAATGGATCCCACGTACAAAAATACTTCGAAAACGACACCTCATTCGGCCTCCGGGCTAAAATACTTCACAAGTCCAGTTTGTTACAAGTAGCCCCGTAAAGGCCCCACGGTCCACTCTTACGGGCCTGAGACCCCAATAAATGGATTATACGTTCAAAAATACTTAGAAAACGACACATTATTAGACCTCCTGGTTCAAGTCCTTCAAAAGCCCCATTTGTTGCCGCTTGGATACCCCATAGATCTTCGTGGTTCGGTCGGATGGGTCTCAGACCCCCATAAATGGATTCCACGTACAAAAACACTTCAAAGCGACACCTCATTCGGCCTCCGGGCAAAAGAACTTGAGTAGACCCGTTTTTAGCCCCGTAAAAGCCCCCCGGTAGCCCCATCAATGTATTCGACGTCCGTACAACAACAACAATTATACTTATTCGACCTACTGGCCACGGTCCTTCAAAAGCACAGCAGATCCCCACGGTGTATTCGGGTGACTCTGAATCCCATAATTGGATTCTCCATTGTTTATGGAATCCACACGTCATGAAACCCCAGTTGCGAAAAGTTGGATTATCGAGAAAATAATAAACAACAACAGGTCCCATACATGTCATTCCCCGCCACATGATCGTTCTGATGGAAAATTGGAAATTGAAGATTACTCAGGATAGCACCAATTTCCGCATGAGCGCGTAATTATCCATTAAAAACTATTAGACTGCCCTTTCAAGATAATAATAATTCCGATGAGTAATTTGTCGCTAATTTATAAAACTAGTGTCCATAATTTAACGAACAGGAGAGAGTAGAAAAATGGAATAGGGTGGAAATCTGGAATATGTGAGACGAAGGTGGAAGATTCTGGGACAGAAGTCATGGGCCCCGGCCAGCATCATTATATTATTAGGGAAACCTGGCTGGGCGGTTTTCCACAAACGGCGAAGGACTCGTCGAAAGGGGTGAGAAGAAAGAGAAAACGCAAAAGATTTCCTGGGACGAGGATTCCCCCCCAAGGTCGTCTAGTTATAACAAAACGGATAGGTTACGAGGAAATTGAGAGGTTATGGCGACGATGGGTGACCTGTTGGGTTTTTTTATATTTTTTATTTTATTTAATTTTTTTACAAAATTAAAGTCTTATGGGAACCTGCATTCGTCCTGGGGGCCACTGGGAGGCTGCCAGGGGTGAATGACCCGGAGATTGAATACGTGCTTGCAAACGTGGAAATTTGTTACTTACCACAAAACGCGTTCCTGGGCCGGGGCGATTCCGCACTCACTCACACATACACGCTCGCTACACCGTGAAAACCCGCACAAAACCCGGAGAAAAGTGGACCTCCCGCAGGAAAAAAAAACTCGTCCCTTTTTTCGACGTGCGGAATTTGTTTTATTTCGTTTGATTATTTTTAAAAAAAATTAACGGGCAGTTTTTAAGCGGCGAAAAACGGTTTTGAAGGAAAACTTAAAAAAAAAAACAGGCGGTGAAAATGGTCCAAAGTGTCACCAACAGAGATGGCAGAGGGAGGAGGCGAGCCGGGCACAAATTGAGCACATCCACAACTGCTCCTGGATGCTGTGGAGATAACCCGAACCAACCCCCACCCCCTCGTCGGCGCCTGCGCGGGAAAACCGACCCCTCTTTTGATGCCAAACTGATATTTTATTACTCCCCTACCCCCACCCCATCGTTTCAAAACCCCCCTCCACGTAACGCTATTCGTCTCTAGTCGGCAAACGGTAAATTCAAATTCGATACACATGCGAACCCAACACTGCACAGCTTGATTGGGGGTTTTTATTGCCTATTGGTTAGGGGGGGGGGGGGGGGGAGGTGGCCAGGCGTGGGCGATCTTCTCGTTCGCTCTATTAAACCCTACACCTTACAACCTTTCCACCCTTCATTTCAAACCATTTTTCATCCAATATTATGTGAAAAGAGGGAAAAGATGAAATATAACCCGTCCAACTACAGGCAGCGTTGGGTCGATATGAGGTGAAGAAATCCGAAATTCTTAAACCCTGAATGTACATTCAATATCTAAAATTTAGTGTACGGCAGTACACACGTATTTGGTTTACTTATTCTACTAGGACATTACTAGGAACAGGACATCTAACTCCTGCAGGTTTGTTGGCCGTAACAGCTAACTTTAATAGCTTCATTTGCAGCCCAATGAAAGCTCCATAGATCACCAGGGTGATATCGAGGGCGATTGTAATGTGCGCTCAAATCCCTAGAAGGTAAATGTAAACTGCGCCCCAGGATGAAGTCCCATAAATGCGACTCCCGTCCATGTGTGTAAAGTGCGTCCCCTAGTTTTCCAAAGTAAGTAGCGTAAGTAGCAAGGTGGAAAAATAGGTTGGTTGTGCAGATGAGGTCAGTGTATTTTCATGCATAAAATTAGTAGGTATGAACATGAAGGTACATCTTATGTACATGTATGTACACAAACGATCAAAAAATTCAACCTGTCTGAATTTTTTTTTTTTTTTTTGGGAGGTTCATCGAAGCGGCTATTAATTTGATTAAAATTTCTCTCTGGCACTCCAGCAACATCTCTGTAAAACGGGAAGTGTTGGGGTGAGGACTAGTAAACAACTCGTTGAAAATTTCGCAGGCGTTTGTGGTAAGGTTGAGCTCTGCAGATCCCCCCCCCCCCCAACCTCCTATCCCTGGATGTCGGGGTGAAGTTACCACTACTCAATTTCCCTTATAAACGGTATATTAATGTTCTTCACAAAACTGTTCACTGTTTTCCTCTGACGGACAATTCACGACTCCCCTAGAGCACCGTCATCGGTTCTTCCCTCTCTCCTCCTCGTCGCTGCCAATGCTCCACTTTTGTCGTCTCGTCTGTGCTGATGCAGCAGACAATAACGTTCGCTCAATCTGTTACCAATTTTGTGCACGTAACAGGTGAAGCCCACTCAGACGAAGGGAATTTGGCTTTCTGAGACACGTAGTTGTCTTGCATGTCATACATTGTACTTTTGAAAAAGGTTCAATGGTTTGGTTCTACTAGGTTTTTCTTTCACTGTCAGTTTGAAGCACGGATCAGTGTCCTCTGGCTTTGGCGCGATTACACGAGGCCAGTAGGCGGTCCAGCTGACTGGCGCCAGCGAACTGCCTTCGTGTAAACTACACTGGCGTCCCGTGCCATGCCAGTCCAGTGGAAAAAAGTCGCGCAAGTCGACTGTCCTCAGGAGTAGGTTTCGAGCCGTAGGTTTCGCAAACCAAAAAAAGTTTTCAGCCACTTAACACGTGTTGATGATGGCGCACTTTACGCTTTGAGACTGGACACATCCGGGCGGTGTTAACATGTTGGCATGACCAACGACCCCATGTCAAATCAACCTCAGGGATTTGGGCGCAACTCCCGATGTCTAACGGATCAGGAACCCCGAAAAATGGGTTCAACGTCCCAAAGTACTTAGAAAACCCCCCACTCCAACAACATAAGAACCTAGTCTGCATGGGTTCAAAACTGGTTTGTAGAAGTGAAAGACCAATTAAGAGCGACTATTATAAGAGGCTTGAAGAGGCGTGACTGGTGTGGAAGTGTTCAAAACCACTGAATAAGAGTAAGATTCAATCTGAAGGGACGATAATCCGTTTGGACAGGTCCAATCCCGGTTTTCAGAGGTGAAAGACTAGTTTTGAGAGACAAAAACTGGTTTGGAGAGTTTGACAACAGGTTTGTATAGTTGCTATAGCAACGTGAAATACTGAAATTATTTGGACTAACGAGATTGAAGAACAGATAAAAAAAAAACGGTTTGAAGCGATATGATCGGGTTTGATAAGATAAACCCGACCTGTTTGATGAAGTACAGTTTGGATAAGTTGAAAACGGGTTTGAGTAGGTGTAAAGACAAGGTTGAGGAAGCGTTTCAACTCTATTGCAGAGGTCAGCTTTGATCATTTCGTTGTCAAACAACAGAATACCTAATTTTTTTACATGCTGTTTCATTCTATAATATAGATAGTCGGTAAATTGACAAAGGGGCGTATCTGCAAATTTTGGTTTTTTGAGTTAGCTTCACTTTGGAAACCATAGCTCTAGCCTCTATGATGTGCTTTTAACCTCACGTCGCGCACCTCCTTGGAAACCACCGATTGGAAACAAAATACAAGGGACGTATTTACCACGGTCGCAGTTACCGACATGACAAAGGGACGTATTTGAATCCTGATCTGACAGAAAGGCGTAAGTGGCAGATACGTCTTTCTGTCGAATTCCCGTGACAAAGGGACGTATTTGAATCCTGATCTGACAGAAAGGCGTAAGTGGCAGATACGTCTTTCTGTCGAATTCCCGTGACTGACTCATTTCAATTACGTCCTTTTGCAAACACACTATTATCCGTGGCCTCTCCAATGGTTATTGTTGTGTGTCCCGTAGAAATTGTACGGTCAATTATTTTCTTAGCGTCGATGGTGAACGAATCAAGGTGTGCCTTGTGAGGTCAGTCAACGGAAAATTCCAGAAGTCGTAAGTATGTGAAATTATTCGAAAAGGACGCTCTGACAGAAAGGCGTATCTGCTTTTTAAATGCCCTTGAAGGAATTCGTATGTGAAATTATTCGAAAAGGACGCTCTGACAGAAAGGCGTATCTGCTTATTAAATGCCCTTGAAGGATCTTGAGGGTTAAAATACCCATCTAGTTCTAAAATGAAGCAAATACAGGAGATATAGTCGAAAAGAGGTTGAAAATTTTAATCAGGTGATTTGTAGTAGGTACACCTGAGAACTTTGATCGCGGATATCTTGAAAACGCAAATTTGCAGATACGCCCCTTTGTCAATTTACCGACCGTTCAATTCTGAATATAGACTATATTTCTTTCGTTTATATGTTTTGACAAAGTAAACATCAGTTCATGTGACGTCACACCAGTGGTGACACTTAATCAATGTACCATCTCGATCACGATCTCGATGTATTATTATAATTAGTCAGCTGGCATCGGTTATTGGGAATTGGCCGTTCGGCCATCTTAATCTGTCCTATTCGGATTCTGCTACCGCTTGTGCTCTGTCTCGATGTGTGCTACTCGTTTCTTGTGTTTCATGATTAAATCCCGGATTCTCGTCATTCCTAAATGTGAGTACTCATTTATTGAATTCCTCTCTTATGAGCTCAATGGGAGACGGTTATCTGAAAACCGTGCCGTAGTAAATTGTTGGATGTGTAGCGCTTGCGTTTGGGTTCTAATCTCTATGCGGAGGCTTGGGTAAGTAAATGCTCGGATGGGTTCTGTCAGCTTTGGTTCTTCAGCCACAACTCATTGAAACGCTCGTGAAATTAGTCGTGATTTGGGATGAAGGGAAACTCGATAGGCTTGTCAACCGGCGGTACGTCAGTTCGTTGATTTGTTGAAAATGAGGTCTGACGATACCTTCGGAAAAAATCCCTGATCAGGTCTAGCGCTGTGGCCACAGCCCGCGAAAACTCGGAAAATCCTCTTTTCGGAGAAAATCCACACCTCGAGCTTTACTCGCTCGATTGGAACAACTCGGGGTTGACAAAGCCAAATCGAACTCTCGGTGGCTGAAGAAAGTAGGAATTTCGGACTCAGAAAATGTGTGGTACTTGAAAGTTCGAAAGAAACCAGGAAACCTCGGGACGAATTTTAGGATTGATTGGATAGAAAATTCGTGTTGAACTTCTCGGGTTGATCGAAATTGTGGTGGAACTTTTGTGTACAGCTCGAAGTGGTTGACTCTCTAGGAGGGAGTTTCTCGGATTGAAGGTAACTTTCGGAAATTCGATCGGAGATGCTCTCTCTCGGAAACGGAAGCCATTTTGATAAATCAAATTTATGAAATTTCGTGATCTCAGGTTTTGACTCGGGTGGTGCTGGGTTTTGACTCGGGCAGTAGAAGTTGATAGAGGATAACCCTCACTCCTGAAAACCTTCCGATTTGTTTACAAACAGAATTAATTAAATTAATTCTGGCAAATTTTGCCCGTGTCAGAACTTGATGAATCAAAAGCGAGTTTGGTAGTAAACCGAAGTAAGTGATAACACGAACGAACTGTCAACTCGTTTGTTTGGTATACCATCGATTTGAAATAATGTTAATGAAAGTCTCGGAACAGAACAGAGCACAGAGCGGTTGCAATAGGTAACTCTCGGACGTAAGTCTTGCTGGTTTCCTTACATTGTAGATGGCTTTTCGATGCTGACAGAATACCAAAGTTCTCGTGATTTGATTTTGGCATCTCGTGCTTGGCATCTCGAGCAACCAGGTCGAGTTGGACCGCTCGAATACTCGTCTTGGACCCTCGGTATAGTGACATTGAAAATCTCGTATGATTGAACCCTTGTAGAGACCAAACGCAGCGCCTACAATCGTATTGAAAGCTCGAGTGATAAAATACTCGAAATATTCGAAAATCTACGGTCGAATTCTACTCTCATCTCTAAAGAGGAAGTAATATGGCTATTCCTGGGATATCGTGGCATGAGGAATAGAGCCGTGTTCACTTTCGTGAACGTAGAGGCCAGGTCAGAGGGAGCTGGTCTGTCTCTAGGCGCATCGTGAACTCAGAAGAGTGGGAACTCGGGAGCAAGATCCCAGTCTTCATTTCAGATGAGTTTCAGCGCTGGACCACTGTTCTTCCGTGGCGCGATAAACCCAGTGAATGAGCTTTGAATTTTTGAAATGTGAATGTTAAAACTCGATGAGAAATTTGAATGTTTGGACTTTCGATGTGTGTTTAAATGCTTGATGTTTTTAAGGTTACTTGAAATTGTTCGATTACTTGAAATAATGTACTCGAATGCTATAGGAGTACTTGATGTGTACTCGTTAGTTTTCAACTTTAGGGACCAGAACATTTTCGATAAGCCCTACAGTGGTGCATCTGCGTTAATTTCTCGTTAGTCTGGAAAGTTTCAGTAAATTCTATTACATACAACATTTGATTTGCTTGACAGATGGATCAAATAAATAAGAACGTGGACTCTCGATTCGCTTCTCGATCTGACTCTTGACCTGACGCTCGAAGTCCCACGAGGGAAAGAGAAGTGCAAATCGAAGACTCTCGATCAGCCATTGAAAATAGGCTCGAAACTTGGAAACAAGAAATAAAAAGGGAAGCATGGAAAAACACTTCACGATTCTCGATAAGCTCGTCATGAAGCAAAGAGCTTGAATGGATGCGCTCTTCGCAACGTTCATTAAAAACCTCGATGATCTGACACCTGACGACGTCATCTACGGGCAACACAGACGTCCCGAAGGAACCTCGAAGGAAAATACTAAGGAGACCACCGGACCACCGGAAAGGGAATCCCGGGCACTGGAAGTCATACAACAGGAAAGGGACGCCGGTTCACCAGGTGAAGCACCCAAAGAAAAACGATCCTGGCGGCACGAAAGATCTGGAAACTGGGCTGATGAGTGTGATTTGCCAATAAGACATCAGACTCTGCACCCTGTGGGAATCGAACACAACTACTCGCGTCCGACTGTCTCTTCATAGTCGACTCAAAGAAGGAACCAACCTATGACTACTCCCTGAGGAGAGGGAGCGGCTATCGCACATCGTGATGGCCTATCTACTGTCCAACCTTGATCCGCATTACCACGTGACGCTGCGACACCTCGGGAAGTTGTAAGAATCCTACTCAACGCCTGTAGACCAAGTACGATTCACCACGAACACTCGATTAGGAGGGAGCTCGACAGCTACTTTGATTCTCGATCACAAACAGCTCGGACACTTGTGGCACGATTTGACTATAGGATCAAGCAGCTGAAATCCTGCCCACATGTCCACCTTGATGAAAACCCTGAACGGGACACTGAAGCTAGATTAACTCTTTACTAGGAAGATACTCAGGTGAGAACCCAACCTCAAGTACATTTAGTGCTGATACCGGATACGGTGAATAATTTAAACGTATTGGTTAACGTCAAAAAGTTTTACTTGTCGGCTACTCAAATTATTCAGCTCTCAAAAATGGTCTTTGTACTCTATACTTGATAGGAACTCTGCTTTCGCAAAAGGGAAAATTCACAACTCGCGAATTTTACTCGTTGATTTTCTTAAACCTCAAACCTTGAAGGGCACACTATACTGGGAGATTTAAGCTGTTAAAATTTAATCTAGGTACTTTGAAATTTTTGGCTGTTAAAATTTAATCTACTTTGAAATTTAATTGTTAAACTTTATTCCAACTCTTAGTCGGTCATTTATAATATCAGTCGCAAAATGCTCCGTTGAACTCTGACATTGGGGGTCACCCGTCTTCTGGTCATAATTCTAACTTAGGAGGGAGAATGGAAGTACGATTTAAGTTAGATCATGCCCCTCACGTAAACGATGTTTAGAATTAGCTGACATTTGATATTTGTGCCTGAACTTGAATATGCTAAATTGGGAATCACTAGATCTAAATCAGAAATAGTGTTTGCTCGACGAAAAGTAAATATGTAGTAACTTTCTCAGATGACAAAACTCGATACGCGTTTGTGTGTGAAATGGGAAACAAAACTGAAGTCAAATCTGTCTTGAAGAAACTAAAAATTAAAAGGCCCACAAACTAAAGTTTTCGAAGTTCGAACAGATAGTGGCTTAGAATAACAAAACTCAACAATTCTTAAACAAGAACAAAATTTAATATCCTTGAACCTCGTACCCCGCAACATAATGCATTAGCTGAAAGACTGAATTTGGAAATTGTAGAAAAAAGTGAGAGTGAGTTTAGAATCTTCTGGACCAAGTTCCATCTTCCGTTAGGATACTGGCCCTTTGCGCTTCGGAATGTTATTTGCATTCATAATCGGACACCTAATGCCTCACTGGAGTTTTGCACCCCTATAGAACTAGTAACAGGTACAATGTCCAAAATCAGGGATATGCATTAGGAGATTAGGTTGTGACCTGTTGGAATGTAACAGCACCGGGTACACACTTTTGGATAGTCGAAAACGGACGATTACTCGGTCAAAATATGTTGATTTCGTGGAATCTCGAGTATATAGGGATAAACCGGAATACTTAGCTGATAGAAATCTCGATGAATTTGAACAGTGTGAAATTGGGGAACCAGTGGGAGAACCTGAAACCTCCCTGTTTGGGAAAATCCGCAGTATAATTTTGTTAAACAAAGAAATTGAAATTAGTGAACTCGAGGAGGGAGAAAAACTTGATAGGTGATTTTGCTCAAGTGTTTATGTCCCAACTCGATTTGGAACCACTGACATACGAAGAAGCTATGTCATGTCCTGACCGGGAGAAGTGGACTAGCGCGACAAATGAAGAATTCGAGGCCCTAAACAAATGTGAAAAGGGGAAAATATTTTCTAGGGATCAAGTGCCTGTAGAACACAAAATAATTAAATCTCGATGGGTACATAAACGGAAATATCCGTTTCAGGAGCAGATTGGTAGCTGTTTAGTATAATAAAAGGTATTTCAGAAACCTATGCTCCGGTGGCAAGAATTGCGGACGTTCGATTCGTTCTGATAGTTGCGAATAAATTCGGACTTGACATTGAACAATACGATGCTAAAACGGCGTGTCTTAGCGGCTCACTCGAAGGACGTGTTTGTGTGGAAATCCCACCTGGACTCTCGATGTACTTGGATAAGCCAAGTTCTTTTAATAAGACTCATGTTTTTGAGTTATACAGGACCCTTTATGGTTATCCAAAACGGTCGTACATTCGATATAGAGACTCGATTATTGCGATTGGTTTTACACCTCAGGAATCTCGACAGTGTTTGTTCATTTGGCGTCAAGGCACAACCTTTGCTATTTTGATGCTTTATGTTGACAACATCCTGCTAACCTCGAACTCCAAACAGAAAATTGACGAATTGGAATTCTTCTGCAAGGTTGTCCTCTAAGTACAGTGTATGATGTGAAGAAGTTTAGTTTCAGTTCTATATGGAATTTGTAAGACTGCTGGTTCATCGTCCAGGACTGACGCCGTATGCATCCTGAAGGCCATCGTCCAAAGAGAAAATTGTCAACGGGTGGTAAAAGTTAGATGTGCAGTCACTGTTGCCGTCGTGACAGACATAACTCTGTTTGCCTAACTTGGCTTTGCTAGCTGTCTGTCTGCAACAGTTGCAGACATAGTTACTATGGTTAACATACTTCTCCAAGTTTCAGAACCTCAAGAGCTCGCCAAGATAAGATTGAACTGGCTCATCTGAAGAAGTTTCAGGAACACCTGATGCTCAGGAGCACGCTGAAAGGAGGGAGCTGCTACCCACAGCGACAGCAAGCTACTACGTACGAACTACCGGAACGCAGCTTTACCAAGGACTCAAACGTTTCTACTTGGGACTCAACGGAAATCTCCATCCAGGACTCAAACCATGAGCGGCAAGTCTAGTGCAGTGCTGTGAAAGTGACCTCGCCACTGCCGTGGCAAGTGCCATGTGTGAATAGACTTATCTTTACAGCTGGTTATCTTAGCCACGTCAGTCCAAACTTGTCGCATGTCCGAAAAGCTAGACTTGGGGGGAACCTAAACGCTTCTCAGGAATCGAAATTACCTTTTCGAATCAAGGTCGTCACAATCATGCTATGTTTGAACATTCCAATATGTCATCATATTTGTCTCGGAAACAATTCGAAAAATTCCACGATCTACTTGTGGCTCTGAAACCAATGTCTTGAAATCTAACTTGATTCCACATTTTCTTAATTGAAACGGACTCTCGATACGAGCGACATTGAAATCAGAGAATTTAACTCTCGATAATTTCTCCGTTCTATCTACACTTGGTATATTGAAAGTTAAACGATGACTATAAATGTAACTGCTCTGACAATGGTATTGAAAATTGAACGCTCGATGAGTACAAAAGAACACTTGATGAATTAACGTTTCTACTGTGAACAATCGATCTCTCAATATTCGGTGATCTCTCGTTTTCTTGAATTGATGTTCAAAACTAACAGTTTCAATTCCCTAATTTCAGCATGATATCAATCCTCTGTAATGAAAAAGCAACTGCAATATCTGTAACATTTCTGCTGTACATTGTAATGCTCACAGACTTAGAGAAATGTTTGTATTAAGGCACCTAATGTTTGCCTCTCAATGTTTAGCACCACTGTATTCGCTCACCTTTCCTGATGGGAGGGAGTGACAAAGTAAACATCAGTTCATGTGACGTCACACCAGTGGTGACACTTAATCAATGTACCATCTCGATCACGATCTCGATGTATTATTATAATTAGTCAGCTGGCATCGGTTATTGGGAATTGGCCGTTCGGCCATCTTAATCTGTCCTATTCGGATTCTGCTACCGCTTGTGCTCTGTCTCGATGTGTGCTACTCGTTTCTTGTGTTTCATGATTAAATCCCGGATTCTCGTCATTCCTAAATGTGAGTACTCATTTATTGAATTCCTCTCTTATGTTTCTATGCTGTTCCGTCTATATTTTATTCTTTTATGTGTTTCTATGCTGTTTCATTCTATTCTATTCAATTTCTTCCTTCTGTTCATTGATTTGGTGAATGAAAACTTCTTAGGTAGGTATCAATAATAATTATTATTGATACCTACCTAACAGAACTCAATTATTGAGTTCTGTTACGTGAAGTAGGTACCTAAGAAGTTAGGATCGGAATTATTCCGAACATAGTACTACATGTAACGGAATAATGATGTAAAAAAAGAGAAATAATATTTATCTTTTGTTATATCGCATGTAATAACATCGTACTTTCTGGTCTATTAAATTTTGTAAACTCAGACTTAGAAACTGGAGTCTTACGATCTGCTAAAAATAAGGTGAGTAGGTAGTTAAAAGTCGTACTTTTAACACCCTCGCTCACTCCGAACAGAACAAGGACGACATGGAGTTTGGCAGGGAGAGCAAGTTGTGGGAAAAAGAATGGTGGTCTAATTGGGAGGGTTAAGGGACTTGTAACCAGACCGCCGGAGCTGACTGGACACAACCGTAGGGGACACGGTTCCCGGAGGTCCCTCGGGATAACCGAATAAGCTTTAATTACTATCAGGTGTAAAGACAGGTCAGCCGTGGAGTCCGGGGAAAACCTGGTTCCAACCCGAGCGGACCTCGTAGGAGATTCAGCAAGGTCCAGTCCGGTTTCGGCCCCTTCGACCTCATCCTCGCTCTAAACCCATTTCCTCCTTCGGGGTGAGAGCAGAAGGGCCACCGACAAGTTGAATTTGAATTATCCCCTTCTATCGGGGGCAGTTGGCGAGCAGACCACCAGAGCTCGTCAACAAGATCAGCGACACGAAATGGAATTGAAATTTAGGAGAAATGACAGTGCGCGGGAGCGCTGGAGGCCACCCTTCTCCTCACGACGTAGTGACCTCGCCGCGACTCAGTCTTATTGATTCATTCATTGATTGATTCATTCGGTGAAGAGCTAATTATGGTTTATGACCCATGACCACATTCACACGTTCACTGCGGAATGTTAAGGTCTTGTCCACGAAAACATCGATAACTTGAGTGCCCGTGCAATTCCTGTAATTTCCGGAAGCAGAATATATCAAAGAATATGAGTAAAAAACGCTGCAAATTTTACACAAGGGTTTATAATTTTTTGATATAGGTTACATGTCCAAATATTAATTCTGTCAATTTTTTTTTTTTTTTTTTTTTTTTTCAAAACAATTTTTGTTTTAGGGAGGCTTAGGACTCCGTCCCGCCCCCTTATTACATCAGGGAGCTCGTCAAAGCGCAGTGCAAATTCAAATGGACTTGTACAAATCGCACGCCATTTCTAGAGCGGACTTTGTCTCCGCCGTGGCTAAATTTTATGGCGATTCCTTGCACCATTGATACGTGTACAACCTATGTGTATTACCAAATAATATATAATATGTGACTTTCTTGGTTTTTTTTTTTTTTTTTCGTGACATGGCATTATTTTCAATGCTTCTATTTTTAATAAAAATCGAGTTTCAAAGACAGATGTTGCAACCTCCATGGAGGGACGGAGTCCTTACTTTCTCTTTAGCCCCTTTGGACGGAGTCCTTACTTTCTCTTTAGCCTCTTCGGACGGAGTCCTTCATTTTTGCTAAGCCGACTCAGGTGGGTCGGGACGGAATCTTATAATTTTCTTAAGCCGATGCCACTGACTAATGAGGGGACGGGACGGAGTCCTGGCCCTCCCTTGTTTTACTCGGAAAATATTCGACCTCCTGGGATTTGTCAAAAATCCCATTTGAGCCCCATCAAAGCCCTATAGATCCCCACAGTGAAATCGGATCGTTCCGAGACCCCAAAAAATGGATTCTACGTTCAAGAATACTTCAAAAACGACACCTAACTCGATCCCATAGCCAAAAGCCTTTTACAAAAAAAACCCTCCCTTAGTCCCATAGCGCCCAACGGGTTTGGGCGATCAAGCTGAAAACCTTGCGGGCACAATTAGATGGTAAACCAAGTATTCTGTCAAAATGTCAGATTAAAAAAAATTCCTACTGCCCAAACCGGCCCGGACGGCGGACGGACATCGATGAAAAGATTCTTCGATCCGGTTTTAAATTCTTAAAACCCAGTTTGTCCCCTTCGAGCTGGTTTTAATCCTCTTCAACTTTATAGTCCCTCGAACCCGGTTGTTGTCCCATGGATTGAGCTGCCCCATGGGAAAATGCTCCTAGAAGAGCATAGGCTCTTCACAGCGAATTGATTTGATACGTTGATTGGGGTTTATTTTGGGATAATGTTCAGCAATTCTGAGTTAGAACAAAAACCCATTCATAGTTCACTCCGTTCAAAACGCTCTTTTCCGCTGCCCCGATTGAACAAATTGTATTATTTTGGCCAGTTTTGCCACATAAATTCGTTCTTTGTCCGTACCGCCTGCCGCCGCCCTCCGAAAGTACAATTCGAACACGACGAGGACTCGAAAAAAAGGATGATGGGTTGAACCTGAGAGCTATTGGGGGAGGTAACTACAGGTACGAACAGGGGAGAGAGGTAAATGCGGGAACAAAGAAAAGCCAACAAAGAGGGCGATCGTCCATTTTTTCTCGCCGCCGTTCGTTGGACGGGTCCTGTGAAGGGAGGGTTTTGCAGTGCAGGGGTTGAATACGGCCCCTGAGGGAATCGATTAATCGGACCAACGAGGTGAATGGGGGAGTGGGGTGGTAAAAAAAAAAAAGGTTTTTCCCCCTTAATTGTTCGGAAAAAGAATTTTTTGTTCTCCTGTTTTCTTTCTTGTTTTGTTCCCGGGAAAACCACTCACTTTGCCCGTGAATTCGCTCTTTTGCCACTCAAGGAATTAGTCTTCCGGACGTTGCTTTTTCTGGTAGGAAATACATTCAAGTTGAATAGGTAAGTGAATTGATGGTGATGATTTTCGCATGGAAGACACATGCTAGTTAGCATGGGAGTTATACTACTTAACCTTTAAAGGTAGAGTCTCTTGCCCCCCTTCCTCGCTCACGTTTTCTTCCTCCGACGCCTCGTCCAGTCTCTCCTCAAACACAAGGCTCCCACAATACCTACGCCCTGCTCGCCCAGATCTCGCTATAGTGTATATTATATTATAGTATACTATCTTCTCTAATCCTTTTAATGATAATAATTATACTATACCTCGGCTGAGTTAATGAATTTGCTTTCATCTCTGAATTTAACTAAAATAATTCGGGGATGTCCCCCAGAAGTCATAAGACAATGTTATGATAAAGAACTTCGCAGGCAGAAATAGTGGTTAGTGAACTTATTGATACTGTGGATATCGATACTCAGCAACAAATATGTCATCACATCGAAATTGTTAGAGGCAGCTTCAATTGCATGGCATGAACAGTGTTAGCAACGAGTGTAGCAATGTGAGTCATTGTTGACGAAAATGGTGAACAGTTCACCATTTTAGTTACTACTCCTTTTGAGTTCTAGTTGTTAACTTATTAAAGCTATTTCGTTATCCGTCCGTCGTCTGCCGTTTACATTTGGTGCCAGAAGTGAGCCGCGTTCCAACGAGTAGTACCAACGTGAGCGAGTACCTACCACAGGGTGGCCGCCAAGCTGGGAAAAATTAATTCCCTGACTTTTCCCTGCAAAAATACCTAATTTCCAGACCCGAAATTATTCAAAATCTGAGATTTTAATAATTTAATTATTAATAATAATAATTTAATCTGACATTTTATTAATTCTGATAATTTTAATCGCTTGAATTTTTTGTTTTTTTTTTGTTATTGAAAGTTGATTAGAAAATACATAAATTTTTACACCAAACCATTAAAACCCAGGGAAAGTAGATAAGTAAACTGCGTTTTAAAAACTATTTATTTGACAAAAATAGTAACACTTGAAAAATAAAAACGCTGCAAATTTTACACAAGGGTTTATTATTCTTTGATATACGTTACTTGTGTAGAAATTTAATTCTGTCGATGAAATAATTTAAAAAAAAATTTTTTTTTGGATTTTTATCTCGAAAAAAATTGTTTTTTGGATTTTTGTTGTCCAAGAATGTGTTTTTTTCCAAAATTCTGTATTTTTAACTCGAAAAATATTCAACATCCTGGGATCCTTCACAAATCCCATGTTTACCCCAAGAATGCCCTAAAGATCGCCCCAGTGAAATCGGATCGTTCCGGGGCCCCAAAAAAGGGATTCTACGCCCAAAAATACTTCGAAAACGACAACTAACTCGATATTATAGCTAAAAGCCTTCCAAAAACCCTCCCGTAGCCCCATTATAGCCCCATAGCGCCCCACGGGTTTGGGCGATCGGACTGAAAACCTTGCGGGCACAACTAGATGGTAAACCAAGTATTTTGTCAAAATTTCAGATTTTTAAAAAAATTCCTGCTGCCCAAAACGGCCTGGACGGCGGACGGACATTTCGGATTTAGAATGTAGACCTCTTGAAACGGATAATGTCAAATTTTGAGCCCGATCGGAGTCGTCGACCCGCGTCGCGAAAACATAGGTGTATTATTCCAAGAATAATAAACCAAAAACAATAGAATAATTTATACCTTAATTGGAACTTGGTTGTATCCATATGACATGGAATTACTAGGATGGGATCTATTACATCTAGTCACATTGTTGCATATTACAGAGATGAATTAACTATATTTAAAAGACTAGTTAGATACCTTTAGGTACCTACGGTTTTAGAGAGCCCGACTGCCTAGTCACAACCACAATCAGAGATCAAAATTTTCCCTACTTGACACAGAACAAAAACCCCACAACAAACTCGCCTCAGAGCCGAGGGTCTAAAACGCCTCCTTCAGAAGTTACTGCCTACAACTCGCAAGAGCAGAGCGGGAGAAACTCAACTCTAAAATGTCCACATGTGGTGTTGTGATTTTTGCTCATATTCCTTGAATAAAGTTTTATTGTGTTTGTTAAAAAAAAAAAAAAAAAAAAAAAATTTCCCTACTTCCCCATCAGTTTTAACGGATTTCCCGATAATTTCTCCGTACATTTTTTCTAGCTAAAAATAATTTTCGAGAAGCCAGATTCTGCGAATAAAAGCAGGGTTCGGGTACGTACCTGAACAGAAAAAAATCTTTTTAATTAACTAGTAATGATTACAAGGACAGAGATCTCGAACCAAAATACCAAGTGAAAGATTGATAGGTTACTTCGTGGGTGAAGTGGAACATTCCATTATGAAGAGAGGGATATTGGTGCATGAAGTGGGACTTTTCATCGTGTGAATGGGGATATTATATCAGATAATATCTGATGATTATTATATTATAATATAGGAATTCCCGTTACAGATTCTGTAACGGGAATTCCGCCAACTCATTGAACTTGTGCGGGCAACATGGATGAAGAGTGAGGGGAAAACAAACCCGGCAAAGTCGCTCCCACCAAAATTCAAAAATTATCATCATTTTCGGGACGGAAGAGAGGGACAAACTTGACACCAAACAAAATTCGTATTTTAATACAATTTTTGATTTTTTTTTTAATCAAAAATTTTTCCCTGACTTGTGACCGATTTCCCTGACTTTTCCCTGACTTTTCCTGAAATTTTTCATTCCCTGACTTTTCCAGATGGCGGCCACCCTGCTACCAACGGTAGCTATATAAGGAGAACTGGCAAGATGTCACATGTCAGGCCCGTTAGTGGGCCGTGAGGTTTTCTCGCACATATAGGGTACGAAGGACTGCGGCCATTAGCTCCCTTGCATGACAGGGTAACGTTCCATTTGAAAGCATTACCACTGACACTACAGGGACGTTCCACGCTCGAAGAGTAGCACCCGATTCATTGGGGTTGTCGTCGACCAGTTTACTAAGTGGTCAGAGGTGCTTGCAGTACGTGACCAAAATTCCGAGAAATCTACACGGATCGTGCACGATGGCACAAACTTTGAGTCCGATGTGTTCCAGGAAGTGTTGTTCAGAGCTGGTCATGTTGAGAGGTTCAATTGGACTGTAAGGGAGATGCCAGGAGGAGTGGGAAAGTCATCATCCTGCGTGTTTGGCCCACCAGTCCTCGGAACATGCAACCACAGGCCTGCCCACCACCATGATGAGTCATCAGTGCCAATTCACGCTCACAAGTCATCATTGATGACTTGTGAGCGTGAATTGGCACTTCCAGGAATATAGCTTCGAGGATAGGTGCCTCAGCAGTGACAGGGGTCGGAATATACAAAGATTCAGGAGGGAAGATTGGATTTAATTCACCCAGCTGGTGCGGGAAAGACTTCCGAAAGCAGCTGCGGCAGTCAAAGGGAAAAGTGACGTCAGAGCAAAATGCCCCAGAACCAAGATGGGCCCACAGGAGGGCGGAGTCTGTCGCCTTTCGAAGAATGAATAGGAATAGTGTTAGGAATACGAATGGTGTTAGGAATAAGGAATAGTGTTAGGAAGCCATGCAAGAACAGTGTGACGACAATGGTCATCTGTGTCGATTAACACACTTATCTCGTTATTCTACCGACGTCTGTCTTTTTCAATATGTTTGAGTTCAACCCTTATCTTTCAACGTTATTTGAAAGAAGTTATTTCGTCCGGAAGTCGAGGGGGCCCAGGTTATACCGGAGGTTAGTAGAAAATTCGAGCTAACAAGATCATCAGAGGAAAACGGTACGGCTTACTTTCGACAATATCTGAAGATGAGATCTCAGCGCCAAGGGAAACCGCCTGGACAACTTCGTCGGGGGGGAAAGGAACGATAAAGGGAGGGATGGAACGGGCTTCGAAGACAAAGTCGCCAATTTAGGCGTTTGATCAACCCGAGAATCTCTGGTAATGGCGTCCTCCCTTTGGCAGATGTCCTTTAAGGTCGCTCCAGTAGCCTTATGGGGAGGGAGGTGGTTCAAATTCATTGCTCGGTGCTCTGCTTCAGAGGTTGAGAAATCGATAAGGAAATACTAATGTTGGCGATGGACGTCGAAAATTGTATGCTGACCATATTATTTTCCATTGAACACCTAAATTTCGATATTATAATTTGGAAAAAAACTAGGGTTCAGTTCAACATCCATGTGATATCTAACGTAAGAGTTTTGAGGCTTAGTTGAAATGAGGTTCCGAGGTAACCAAACAAATGGAATGGCAGAGAGCCGACCATCGAGGACAATGCGCATCTAGGAATACTAAAAGAGGTTTTTGATAACCAAAACACACACGCTTTACATGGGTCCAGCTTGGCCTGATGGAGAACACTGAAAACTGGTGTTTGGTAGGAATAGCTGCGTTCGCAGTGTAATTCTGAAAATTCCGAACCGTTCGGCGCATGCGCAGTTGGGCCTTTTGCAAGGGCCGAGGGTGGGGGTACATCGGCTTCCAGGAATTAAACACTAAAGTTCTGATGCTCTGCGAACGCAGAACTCGTTCAGAATCGTTCGGAATCGATTCCGGCAGTTCTGATTTTTTTTTTTTTTTTTTTTTTTTTTTCAGAACTTCCCGGACTGATTCCGACTGCCTTCTCGATTGTGGAAAGTCACACACGCGCGATTCATTTCCTTCTGTGATCTCGCGGAGTTAACTTCGTAGGGACTACTTTTTCGTTGGCAGACCAAAGTTCTGTCCGTTTTGATTCCTGGAAGCGTTCGAGTTCTGATTCGAGTGTCTGGGAAAATGTGGTGCAGACACCAGCGCGTTCTTGCGCCGCTTTGAGGAACATTTCCTTAGCCTTCGGGGTTTCCCGAGCGAATCATCCCAACGACTGTAAATTTTGGATCTAATTAGTACAATTTTTGAATTTGAGTCTCCCGGGGGTTAACCCCCGCTAAAATTAAGTAGACATATGGAAACATCCATTATTCCACATAACCATCATGTTTATAAGTTTCATCCGTTCTAAAATAAATAAATTTGTCGCGTTTTTTGAACCTTTTATATGGAAACCATTTTTTAAAGCACCGGCTTTCAAGTGGAAGACTAGCTTTTTCTCTCTCAGAATCGACTAGATTTTTAATATTTATGGTCAAACCTTCTCCTAAAATGAAATGCGTCTTTCGGGCTCGGCTCCAGGACTAATACAATCGACGCACATATACCTTACGGAAACAGATCGCACACTAACAACCTTGGACAACATTTTTTTGTGTATTCTACAACTAGATTTTTCGTTAAAATACTGACCACACATGCTCACAACGTAGCAACTTGAGTTGCTACATTATTTTCGCTTATTTTACAATGATTTTTTAAAGGAGAATTGATTTTTGGATGATTTATATCAAAGAATAGTACACATTCGTGTAAAATTTGCAGCTTAAAAAAAAATGATATGATGGCATCGAATTTTGCTGGCTGGGTAGGTAAATGAGGTAAGTCGATTGTATGTAATCGTTCTTTCCCCTCGCCTTCAATGTGTAGTTTCACTCTATGGGACAGTAAGTGCGGTATAAAGCCGTCGTTAAAATGCTTCATTTCCAGTAAACCTCGGAAACGGTGGTAAGTACAAGGGGACCTGGCATGGCCAAGTTATGGCTTATGACCGGATTGGAAAACATCCCATTCATGCTCCGGCTGTGTATGGCAGACTGTGAGGGGAAACCGTTCAGTTGCAGTCGCAATGCGTTGCGGTCGTCTAGGAACAATACGACCGCGTTTACCAGCCGGAGCTGCACAGAGGTTTCAGGGATGGGAACGCATAACGTTTTACTGCTATCGCCCGGGCACATCCGGATGTTGGATGGAAAATGAGGCCATGCAGACGACATAAGGGAGGATGAGGGCTCGAAGGAGGGGTTGGCTGCGAGATTACTCTGAATGAAACAATTAAGTCCGTCTCTGGGGAATCTCTCCTCCTATCACTATTTCCCCTTATCAACAAAGGCCTCGTCCTGCCGGTTTCTCATCTGTTCAGCCCGATATCGTACATTTGAACCTCAGTTAGCTTTGCACGAACTTTTCGGACAATGTATCGCCCGCACTTGCCCTAAAGCACGAAAAACCCAATACCAGTACCTTCTTCCTATCTTCTTATTAAATAAGAAGGTAGGAAATTTAATTTAAGGAAGGTAGGAAAGGTAGGATAAATTTTGGCCTCTAAAGCGTATTGGTCGAAAGAAAGACCGAAAACTATATGGAGCCAGTACGTTTTTTAAAGATGGGTATTGAGCAAAGCCGCAAGTTCTCGCAACCGATCTCTTGAATTTCTTTTTTCAACAGGCCCTATTGAGTGTTTCTAGACCTTGGCGCACGGTGTTTCGTGTCTTTTGAAATATGAGAAGATGGTTTTTTTCTCGATATTTTATTCAAAAATAGCCTGAAACCGACTGGAAAAATTGATACAAATAATTTTTCACTTCTTATGATAATATCATAGGATATTATGTAGGTATGTAATTGAAATACATAGAAGGATTTTTCTTCTTCATAAAGCGCTCCATTTTTCTACGATTTCTTTGACGTAAATTATCGGAAATTGGCATTTTTCCGTCTTTTCAAGCTAGTGTAACGCTGTAAAATCGATATTTTTACCAATTAACCCATGTAACGCACTTGTTTACTCCTCCAAACAATAAGTTGAAAATTGGGGGGTTTTTGCCACCTTCAGACCACGGTGCTGCACGACGGTTTATTGCCTTCCGCGCATTGTCAGTGCTCTTCACAATCTACCACCAAAAAAGTTCGAGCATAAGCCTAATATATCGAAAATGTCTCACTGTTTTTCATGGAGCATTCCGTCGCATCCTTCCAAAGACTTATCTTCTTTGATACCGAGCACTCTGAAAACGTTGAGGGTTGAGAGGAGCATCACCTCCACCTGTTGTATAGGTACTCCAACGATGGCACTACACTTCTCCGCGGCTTTGAATTTTGGTGTCCTCTTAACAACTCTCTGAAGAAGAGAAACTGCCGGCAACCACTAACTGCTGCATCGATAAAATAGAGTGAATCAGGCCCTGATTCCGAAGAGCGGAAGCGCTGAAGTGGGGAAATCATAGGGATGGCACAAAACTATGGATTCCTAAAAGAATCGATTGTTTTCACAAAAAGTATCGATACATAAAGATATTTTCCCCGCCGATGTATCGGAGAATCGTTTAAATTTTTCGAACACACTTAAAAATTTTAGACTATTTAATAGTCTCATGTATTAGCGACGGGGGTTGAACATTTTGATCGACCTGAAAATTTGTCATACGTTTCAAGAAGTGTAGATTCCAATCATGAAAATTTCACGTAATGTTCGTCCGCCCTTGCTGGTTTGGGCAATAGGAATTTTCATAATATGAAAATTCCTAGGTACCTAGATAGGTACCTTAGGTTCCTAGGTACCTAACTATATGTTTGTGCACGCAAGGCGTTCAGCCCAATCGCCGAAACCAGTGGGGCTCTGTGAGGCCTAAAAGGGGCTACGAGTGGAGTTTATGAAGGGTTTTGGCGTCGAAGAGGTCTATGAAGGGTCGAGTAAGGTGTCATTTTGGAAGTATTTTTACGGGTCTCAGAACCATTCGACATCACCGTAGTGAGGCTTTCATGACGCTACAAATGAGGCTTTTAAAGGATAGATAGCAAGAGTAATGTCCTCTTAAAGTAAGAGGTCGAGTGTAATGTCATTATCCGAGTAGTCTTGAACGCATAATCCAATTTATAGGGGTCTCTTTTCCGACCATACACTTTACAAGAAAATTATTTGAAATTTTGAGGCTTACCAAAATTATTGACCACTTCGCGATAACATGTTGATTATTCCATGAATCGTAAACTTTAAGCAGATCAGAACGAAATCAATTTTTTGGTGGGATATAAAATTAATTCTTACATCAATTTTTTTTAAATAAAATATCCAATAAAATCCATTATTTATCAAATTAATTCTTACATCCATTTTTTATATACCGATACTCATCCATAGTAGGAGGGCGGAGTGGTTAGGTACCTATCTAGGGCCACTTTGTGCTGCGTTATGATGAGGTCACAGGTTTATTTCCCGTTGAGCTCCAGGGTTAAAATGAATAATGAACTAATGAGCCCTTGGATAATTTTTTTTTAAAACGTTTCCTGAAAAGGTATTCTTTAAAAGTTACAGAAACGGTTCAACATTGCAGAAACCCGTTTCTAGGAAATATAGAATGTTAAACATTCAATATTAAACAGTTAAATTCAATGTTAAACATTTCAATGTTAAACATTCTTCAAACTTTGAATTCTGAGTCTTGAGAGTGGGACGAGATGGACACCGCATCATCCTGTTTTTGATCAGTCAGAGAGGTACAAGTTAGCCAACCTTGCAAACCATAATTATGGTTCATAATAATATGGATATTATCCCGTCATTCTCCGACAACCTTATTCACATCAGTAACTGAAGTGTAGAAGTAACTAGTAACACATCAGTAACTAGACTAGTCCCCGCTTTACCTTTACGCCGTTTCAGGCCAGACTCCTATTAATTAACAGTAATCACTTACTATTAGCCCCTGACTGAGTAGAATTAAGGCTACGTGGGGTTCTCAAGAGTTCAAAATAGAAGCACGAGGAACAGTTAAGCTCCTGTAAGGAATACACTTTTGTATGTAGGCAGGTCCTTTGGTTACTAATGGATTCTCCGATGACTCTCTTCTCCCTGTACTGCTCGTTTGTGCGTATCTACTCTTTCTACCCTTCCATTACAGACCGACTCCACTGAATCCTCAAGCGACCAACTCAATCCTGTTGGGACGTGCTTTTCCTTCGTTCGCGAGGCTTCGGATTCCCCGCGCCGTGTCAATAAAAATGACTAGAAGATTTTCGGACGGAAACCCCCCACCGCTAATTTAGTTTTCCAGCTGCCAAGTCTCAGTTGTTTTCCATTTCGACGAGATTTATTTTTCTATCCTCTGTTTCTTCGTGGAGAGAAATCCTGGTGGGAGGGTTTTTTTTTCGCCGAGAGAGAAAACGAAATCCTGGAGAAGCTGATTGCTGGAAAAGCTTCTGTGTTTGAACTAGTTGATGAATTTTACTTTTGCTCAAAATATTATAAGTTATTGAGTTGGGACCCGGTTTCCATTATTATTGGAATTATGGACTTTCACTTTTTGCTTTGAATTTTTTTTTATTGCACCTAGTTTACAAGTCAGCAATTTACGGTTGGCTTGTTGTTTTGTCCGACTGACACACTTGTGTTCACTCCCTGAGCTAACTTTCACAAGACACCACTCCCACAGGTTATGAGGTTTTGTTCTTTCAAGTATTTTGAGCAGGCATTCAACATCCTGAACAATCTCGTCGTTGATGGCTGGACACACACCACTGCTTATTTTTTTTTTTTTTTTTTTTTTTTTTTTTTAACGTGTTGACGAATTTAAAGTTCCGGGCGAGCATTCTCCTCCAACCCCTGAGGTTTATCCGTGACAAGAGCGGTTGAAGGCGCGATTTGCACTCCTCAACAAAATTTTGAGTTATTTGATAACTCCATGCCGCGTCTCATGATTGGAAACTACGGATCAAAACTGTGGGCCTCCACCGCCCCGAGTAATCGCCTGATCTTTACGCGATTTCAAAGTAACTTACTGCGAGTATACAAGGATACGTACCATTTCACCAGAAACGAACGAGTTACCAAAATTTGATATCTCAAAATTTTGTTGAGGAGTGCAAATTGCGCCTTTAACCGCTCTTGTCACTGATAAACCTCAGGGGTTGGAGGAGAATGCTCTCCCACTCCCCTGAATGCTGTCCCAGCAGGCATAGGGATGGGATCCCAGGCGTGTAGTCGAAGGAGCTTGCAGCGTCCCTTCTTAGAAGAGTATTCTACGTCTATGGAGTTGAATTGTTTCATTACACAGTGGGCGTCCCACTTTTCAAGCCGAATACCCCGTAAAAAAACCATTATTGTGGTCGTTCCAATGTCTCTTCAAAGAGCCCCTTTAATGAGTTAAATTACGTACTTTTTTCAGTGACCGGCATTCAACGCAATATATTTTTAGAACAAGGCCATTGAAGTATAATGTCACTACTACTCGTAAATTTACGAGTTCAGTGTCATTAATGTAGATTTCTATTATAATTGTAATAGAAATCTACAGGAAGCAAGTCCAGTGAAATGACGTGAGAAGTAGGGCTGTGAGCTCATTAAATTTATTGAAAAAGTGAAGATCGGTGGGGTGCACTTTTTAGGGCTTGAAAGAGTTCAAACTTCTTCATTTCTAAAAACTTGGAAACTCAATTGTGTCAAGTAGAGGACTGAAGTAAACATCCACTTAATATTCTGAATTAGGATGAGGACGAATCAAACTCCCTGTGAACCAGGATCTTGATGAAATCCATTCATTCGAGGGCGATTCGAACCCCTGTATGACGGCCCTGAGCTCTGCTCGCCGCCTCAAGCTGTACTACAGGAGTAGGTCTACTCCCAAACCGCCAAATGGGGAGCGCTCCAAAGCCTCCATATAAGGACAACAAATCGTCAGATCGTTTCAAAAAGGAGGATTCGCAATTTCCGATGAGGGCTCTAGTGGCTAATCTATACCACTAATTTGTGTAATTTAGCGACCTCTCTGTGTGATCTCTTCCTGCTAGTTTCTAATAACATGTTGGAGCATGTAACGTCATGTTCATACAATATTTTTCCGCGTCATTAACGTGGTACTATTAACTGGTTTACAATTATTGGAACACACCCCTCAGATCCGGTCCTCCCTCCTTTAGGAGTTCTCACGCAAAATGGAAGTCAGAGGTGGTGTATGGCCGCTATGGTGGTGCCAAATGCAGAGGTTCGATGTTTCTTCTGATAGGTGTTCCCGGCCCATCCTTTCCAGGATTTTGTTTTTTAAATAAGTTGACCTCTTTGTTCTAAGCCAGGAGGGTGAATGTCTTGTCTTCTTCCTCTTACAGTGACCTTCCATCCCTCGTTTCTAGCAAGTGCTGGTTATAACCTAGTGGTGCTCAGACGTTTTTGTTGATGATTGCAAAACAGGGAAACAAGGATTTGGGGCGAAACAAGGATTCAAATAATAACGGAGCGGTCGCAAGTTAGTTCTGAAACGGGACAATCAGCAACTTCCCCTAGTTATTGAACGTGTAACAAGGTAATGCGCTTTGAAGGGAAATTTAGTACTAGGACTACTACATAATCGTTACCATCATAAGTACCCTTGGAGTCTGGCCACTATGACAGACAATAATTATTGTATATGGCTATCATGTATCATGGCTACAATTATTGTAGCCATGATACAGTTCTCATTGCCAGCCAGTGTTTTTGCTTTGAGAGCGTCTCATTTCCTCAAAATGAATACGTCAGGGATGCATCAAGATCAGCCACACCGAGCAAAGACGGGGGCTTCGGTCCGCCGAAAGATTGCTCATTGGTTCAAAGCGGTGATTCTGACGAGGAAGAAGTACGTTCCTGGCGACTCTTGCAGATTCTTGTGGCAAAAGGTCCCTGAAATCCTTCGATCATTCGTCTACTACAGGATATTCCACGCGGTCCTGTGTGCGTTCCTTGTTTTAGTATCGTTCGGTCACTTTGACGGATCTTCTGACAAAAACTACGAATCGTTTTGCCAAACACATGAGAGAGTTGTGTGCGTTGGTCCATACATACGCATTCAGCACGAGTGGTTGTTCTATACTACTACTTGGGGACTCATTGTCAACTTCATACAATCTGCCTGGGGGATGACGTTGGTAGCTGTGACTTACCACCGAGAGAGAAAAGCCCGCAAAAAAGGGAAGACTGGAGAGAGTTCTCCACCAACGGTGCAGCCCCACCGAAATTCATTGGATGATGACAAGATTACAAGAGAGTCCAAGAGAAGCGTCCAGAGAGAAGAGTTCAAGGGAAACACGCCAAAGACGTCGAACGAAAGTAGACACAAAACCGAAGCCAACGCCAAAGAGCACAAGATATTATCCAAAACTGGATTTTACTGGGCCATTCATACATACGCTTTGTCCTATTCACTTTTGATCGACATCGTCTACTGGGCAGCCATCTGGCCCAAGTCCAAGGGATTTCCTCGCCTTTACTTTATAGCGTTAGCTGAGCACGGTATCAACTTCCCCTTGATGATCCTCGACTACTGCATCGTCGCTTTCCCCGTCCTTCCTTCACACTTCATCCTAATAGCCATCATCATGCCATCTTACCTCCTCATCACCATCATCTACTTCTTTGCTGGTGGTCTCAACACAGATCGCACCAAGCGCTACCTTTACCCGTTTTTAGACTGGGAAAAGCCTGTCAAGTCATTAATAGCCGGCCTTTTTGTAACTCTTGTATTGGCCACAGTGATGTTGATTGTTTTAATTGTAGACTACTACAAATTCAAGTTACGACCTAAGCACCTCATTGCCGACAGTCAGTAACTTCTACCCCGACAAAGAAAATTTTGATACGTTTCTATGGTATAAAATGGATTCTCAAATTTTTGTTGATCCTTCACTTTACTTGCTAACTGCATCATAGAACAAACAACAACTTTTTTGTTCTCCCTAACCACCTCGTTCGATTAGACCTCTGCACCATCGGCAAACAACCACTTCGTGCGCAATAGAAGTTATCACACTCTCCCTGATTTTGAATTCGACAAATCCTTTCCTTTGAATCTGTTCAGTTTTTCATGTTCGGGCTGCAGTTGCGTGGTTCCCAAAGGTATGAACTACTTGGAATTTCAATTACGAGAATGTATCAGAATTCTAGTTTATGCAAGAGCAAAATCCCCTGTTTGTCTCCATCTTTCATTATTTACCGATGCCATCGCATCTACCTCCACTCAATTCAATTACCGAACGACTCCTTTTTTTTCCTGTCTTCCATTCTTGGCAAATATTGACAAAGCAAAGGGTCGAAACCGACGGTTGCTCAAGCCATCATCCTTCTGGTCGAAGTGAACAGGTCAGCCTCCACATCTGGCTGAAGATTACTCGGTCGATAGGCAGATGAAGAAACATCGGATTCACAAATCGTTGGCTTACACTAGGTTCGTCCAGAACAGTCGTGTTAACTTGGTTACGCTTTCTCGCGTCACCCCCACAATACAACCAAAGGGTTTCTCGATGGCACACAACATTCGAGCTCGAGCGCTTAACTTGATCGGGAGGTGACGAACCAATAATCGAACCGAACGGCAACGATTCACTCATAATATGAGTTATATTATAAAGACGATTATCGACGATTTAGTATGTTTCTACGATAACTTTTAAAAGGCACTTATTGACCGGCCTCGGTTTGTTATACCCTCGCTCTGATGATGGTATTACAAACCGAAACCGGAGTTATCGTGGAAAGACAATATCGTCAACAATCGTCTTTTATATGCAGATAGATGTCAACTACCTATCTTGCCGCCTCTAGCTTAACCACGCCAAATTGCTTCTGCTAGCAAAATGCAATTGATTCTGTGGAACCAAGAAAATATGATGGCGCTTGAGTCCAATAGAACACAGGATACAAGGCACACAAGGCATGAAAATGTATCCCGTTGCTGCAAACTCGTATTCGTATTAGTGTCAGTAAGCCTGCGCTACATAGTGACCAAGTTTGCCAGCTTTATGAATTCTTATTTTAACGTTTATTATAAACTAGCGGGCACCCCGGTCTTCGCCCGGTCTTATAAGACTATAGAGGCAATGCGTTACCTACGCCTTCGAGTTCAATTGCTTCGAAAGACACTTCACCTCGTTCTTTGGATATCTAAACTCTTGGAATATCGATCTGAGATTTAAAAAAAATCTATGGCTGCGTAGATATAGATATAGATAGATAGATAGAAGATAGATAGATAGATTCTGTTTGTATTAAAATATTGGTACAATCTGCTTCAATTTCTAAGTTAATCAAACCGCGCACGAAGATTTCGCACTGTTCAGTTTCATTGTTAGCGTTGGGTGTCCACTCAGATGCGACAACATCTTGTGCATTGTTAGGTAGGCTCTTGTGTATCGTTCCATGCATGTTCTCCTCAGTTTCCTTGTTATCTCTTCACACACTGATTGCGGACGGATTGCGACTCGAATTCCCCTTCCATTTTCGTCTGTGGCCGTCTCTCGGCATCCACAGCACTTTCTCTTTATTCTCCCCCTCACTCTCTCGCACTCCTTCGCCCACAATCACAACGACCTTCCCTCTCCTTTTCATCTGTTTTGTGGGCTCTGGCGACTGGAATTGTTCCCCGGCTTTTCATGGCCGACTGCTTCCCTACCGCGCGTTTCCCCGGGCCATTTTCCCTCCTTTGTCTTCTCCCCACGCTTCAACCTCCTTTTTTCTCTTTTCTTTTTCCTGCATTTCGCGTTTCATAACCCCCTTCCCGGACTTTCGTCTCTCTAATAAGGTGAAATACTTTGCATTGCTCGCCTTCAGAAGGATGTTAGCCGCATTTGGACTTCCAAGCCGTTCCCATACTTTAGCTCCCAACGCTTAACTCATATTCAGGCTTCCCACCACCCGAATACATTTGATTGTGATCTCCATGCGTAGGAGAGAAACATTCCTTTTGAGCTTGAGAAATATCTTGATCCAGCTGTACACCTGGAGTTGCCGTATTATAATATTTTGGAGTCAAGACAAGTCTGATCCACCTTGAGAACACAACCATCCCCCCCGCACGGTCCTCTCTACCCGAAACCGTTCCAACTCCAGTTGATGAACAAAATTTGTTCATCATTTCATTTGTTAATAATTTAATTATAATGTTGTTGGAAACTTGTTGAGGGTCAGTCAAATAAGACGAGATTTTTTGCCGACGTTTCAAGAGATATATTCTCCTATCATCAGGGCAAGTGCAGGAAAAAGGGCAGCACACGATGTGAGCCGTCGCTGTCGTACAAATATACAGTATATTTGTACGACAGCGACGGCTCACATCGTGTGCTGCCCTTTTTCCTGCACTTGCCCTGATGATAGGAGAATATATCTCTTGAAACGTCGGCAAAAAATCTCGTCTTATTTGACTGACCCTCAACAAGTTTCCAACAACATTAATTGAAACGGTCAACATCACCATCAACTAATTATAATGTGGCAGTATATTATACTGTTTTTGAATTAGCCCTACTTTTACAATGGTTTGAAAAAAAAAAAAAAATACTCAACTACAAGGATGAACGTAGTTTAACCTGTTTCGTTCATTCTTTTCTTCTCTTCTTTTCTCGTCTGTTTCTTTAACTACAACTGGCCGTTAGAAGAGTATCAAAATGGCGTCGCGCAAACAGTCGTGCCTAAGCATCATCAGAACGTTCCATTTGGAGTTTCGCTCCTTTATACTCTCTCAGACCCGCAATAATCCTCCCACAGGCTCCTAATGTCCACTATCACGAGTGGAGTAAGGGATGGCGGGATTAGCGCTCACATGAGGAAACCTCCTTTATGTACTCGAGCACCCATAGACTGTGGGATGTGGACGCGCTTGAAAGGTTCAACGGAGTCTCATTTGGCTCAATGAAGTATGCAGTTTAATGGAAAATGCAGTGGTAGAGTGGGGTACCTAATGCAATCGCTGCTCAGAGGATGCTCGCATCTGTTTTGTATCACAAAACGAGGGCGCCGCTTTGAAGGAGCGTGCTGAATAACTTGACTCTGATGTTGGTGGTATGGGAATTGAACCCGAGGCAGGTGCAATTTGTGTACCCCCGTGTGGAGGTTTCTACCATTTTATTTGAAATTCAAGGGGCTTCGCCCTTGTTCTTGTCACTGCTTTCGTTGGGCTGGGAGTTCAAGGGTAGATTTCCCAGGCACCATGTTTGAGACGACAAAGTTGTTGCCTGCGGCTTTTCCTCTGGAGGTGGTAGGATCATTTAGAGTATTTTCTCTATAAACTTCTCTATGAGATACTCCTACTGAATCCCCTGGAAATACGGTAGCTGCTGCGGGTCCCAACGGCTCGACTGTTTTGAAGTCCGACTTCCCAGAGTCAAAACCAGCGTCCCCCAGAAATTTAGTGCTGGGGGAACCAATGAAACACAGTGTTTTTCAGTAATTCCTCTCAGGGGGGGGGGGGGGGGGACCCTCTCGCCATTCAGATATTAATCCTTCAGAGGTGCAGGAGGAGGGGGTGAGGGAATGTGCGAAGGAGGGCGGAGAAGCAGGTATGCATGGGCCAGGGATGGGAACAGGGACATCTTCAAACAGGAAACCCCTCGGGAACAACAAAATGTAATTTTATTAAAAATAAAGGTTTCTCAGACTCCTGCATCAGAGAGTTGCTTCCAGATCTGGTAAAAATGAGTTAAATGCCATCATAAAAAATCATTTTAACATGAATCGATAACACTGGCACACGAGTTTGGGTGGCCACCCTGGATCCGCTATTCCGTCATGCGGGGAAGGGGCAGCTTTTCTTATTATTTTCAAGTCCCGAATTAACTTTTTCTTATTTTTTTAATTAATTAATTATTATTACTTTTTTAGGTGAAGATATTTTTTGAAAGTCTTTCGAATCGTACTTAGAGACGATTTAAGTGGGACCAAAACTACTACTTTAGGAAGTAGGTATACGCAATAGAATGTCCCCTACAATTTACCAAAGTGTGTCTGATGGGAGTCGCTGAAGCTTCCTCCTTCCTCACTGAGGAATCCTCAGTAACAAAACAGTTTTGTTACTGAGGAAGGAACTTTTAATGTTGCTGTTTTGTTCATTGTTGAAAGTAGTGATGTCTGTTGGTGTATTAAATATAACAACAGGCATCACAACTTTCTAAATTTTAGAGGTTCCACTGATTACCAGGTACAAGGCACTTAAGCCGGAAGCGGTACATCTGTGCACGGCTTGGTGCCCCAAGTTGATACAGCATTCACGGTTGTGGATTTTATCATGTCACCTATTTCACGAGATGAGGAGGAAACTCTGAATCTCTCTCTGGAGTTTGGGACCCTATTAAATAGGGTCCCAAACTCCTGAGAAATTTTCTCAGTCCACTGCTAGCTTAGATATAGGTAAATTAGGTTCCTAGAAACCTGTTTGGCCATTATAACTTATGGCAGCTCTTGTCTGAAGAGCAAAACCAAATGAGCTAGTTACTCTACATCCGAATGCTCTGGCAGGATGTAAAGGTACGTACTAGCTGGCAGGTAGGTCCTGGACGTTTCCGGTGAAGCCAACCTTAAGTAACGACCACACCTTTCCCCCTCTGGAAACCAGGAAGCCACTTCGACTTTTCGAATGAGCAACCAATGGAACCTTTACCAGTTTCCCCAGTCCTGAAATCCTCTAGAACAAAATGTCATGATGGAAAGAACTTGAACACAACGCCTGGCCAATCTCGCGAAACCACAAAAACGCTATTTAATGAAATTCTAAATTAGTTACATTAAATTCGTTTGAACTTAGTCAAGTGCCCATAGTATTTTCAGAGCATCTACTTCTCAGGGGACTTTACCGTTCTGTCCAAGACTGTAACTCCATGTGGGACTCGCGTGGAGGGAATCTCATGAGGCGAGCTGAAGACATAACGCGGTCAAAACACAACTCAGGCTAATGACTCGTGCTGAATTCCAAGCTCCGAAACGGTGGGTGGGCCTAGGTGGGGCGAAAAACCAATTTCCTAGCATCCACAAACCAATGCTCTCATTTCCTCTCGTGGCAGGGGGAATACCTACGCGGTTTTCCAACAGACTAGCCCGCCTTAATATTGAAGCAACATTTTCAGTAACGCGGTATATTTGAGAGTGTTCATTGTGAGGAAATTTTAAGTTGCTCAGCGGATTAAACTATTTTCGCGCTCAAAACTTTGTTCATCGCTTCCAACAATGGAGTGGTCCCTGGGAAGAAACGTTTTTGACCCTTGTTCGCTGACGAACGCTCCCCTTGACTGATTACTTTTCCATTCGGAGTCAGGAATATCACTTGGGGAACGTATTTCCCATCTTTGATGAGCTCAGGGTTGTTGGGCAATTGCTCTGGAGTGATGGCCACCATTGAGAATTGTTGACTCAGCTGGAGAATGCTCGAAGAACGCGAGAACCAGTCACGAAATGATTTGCAGGATCTGGAAAATGCGAAGAAAACGTATAAAGCGCAGAAAAACTTGGAATTTTGGTTCGAGGTGTAGCGCTTACCTCGCCAAGAGCGAGCTGATGCTGCTCAAGGGCAGGCTCATGCGGCCACCTATTGACTGGCTGGGGGGGTCTCTCCGTGGCTATCTGGTCACGGGACTTCCCCGCAAACCTCCACTGATTGGCGCTGCCGACAGCTGGTCGAGCATTGTCTCCCAATAATTGCCCCCCAGGATTCGCTCAGGTCACACGCCGTAATAAGGAGGTGGTTGAGCAGTGTCTCCCACCCTGGGTAGTGCAAACCTCTTCCCTCTCACCCATCATAGTTCCCCCTTCCCTTCCGTCTTCTCCTGTAGTGGGGCTCCCTAAATGTGGGTGCCTGCTGATAGCTCTTACGAGCTCAAACAGTTGAAACTTGAAAAAGAAGAAGAAAAAAAAAAAAGAACCCAAAACGGCTTGGATGGCAGATGAACATTTCGATTTTGGAATACACATGTCTTGAAACGGATAATGTAAGAATTTTCAATCTCCGTCGCTATTTCATAAGTGTATTATTCCAAGAATAATAAACCAGAAGCCACAACTCGTAACACACCGCGTTGAGGTTTTTTATAAAAAGCGGTATACCAAAGTGGTGTACCACTGCTTCGGAATTGTGTTGAGGTTTCCATGCTGCAGCAATGTGTCTAGGTGGCTATGGAAGTCCCAACTTGGAACGATGATGTAATCTATGGACATGGTAAACTTTTAAGGGCCTTGGCCTACACTGTCTCACCATCGACAGCCTGTCATCCCGACTCCGAGGCGCCCATGACCTTCAGGACGTCGATGAAGATGTGAATAACAGAGCATTCACCTTCAATCTGGGTGGGGGGGGGGGGGGAGACAAGGAGCAGTTGAAGGCGTTGTTGATGGGAAAATTGCTATAGCAAAATTTACCAGTCCAAAAAACATCAAGAGGCCCACAAATGACGCTTGGAAATATATAAATTACATTTCTGTTGATGTTTTTTGAACTAGGCATGATGTCCAAAAATGGTCTCTACCATTTAAACAAGTTTAGCTTCTCTCTTTCTCCGTGCAAATGATCAAGTTTGTGGACGTCAAAACAGCAAAAAATTGTTTCAATACAGAAATTAAGATGTTCCTAAGTACCTACCTACCGATCAGCTACTTACAATTCCTCTACTGAATTGCGCTTGAGGAAGGGAGGAGGAAGCAGAAAAGCTTTTTCCTTTTGGCTCTTTAATTTTTTTTCTTTTCTTCTTTTTTTCACTAAGAACTTAGTAAGGGAATAATTATAGCCACGCAGTTAACGTCTTCTGTTCCCCTCCGGTGCCCTTTCATTAGACTCCCATTTAATTCCCTTTCGCAGTCTTTCTGGTGAATGTGGAAGAGTTAAGGGGTGGGGGGTGGGGGATCATGGGACGAAAGAGAGGGGCTAAGGGCCCTCTGAAGTGGTCACTTTTCATTCTCTATGCTTTCTTACACTCCAGGGCACTCTCGAGAGAAAACAGGGGTTTCCTCGTTGTAGCCCCAACTAAAGAATTTTTCCGTTTTCCTCTCTCCACGGAGCACCCTGCAGAGCTCTCGAAACCTGTCCTCGCACATTGGATAGTGAACCAACCCTGCACAGCAAAATCTGAGGATCTGATATCCACAGCAATATTGTTCCCCACTTTAAATTGAATTTTTGTATTTATTTTAAAAGTAGGGGTTTTGACATTACAAGGAGTGTACGTGGGAAGTATGGGAATAGTATAATACTTCAGATACTTGGTATACTAATACAGATGATATATTACGTAAATTATACTGAGAGTAGAGAACACAGAGAATGGATGGAGTATTAATGTGAAGTATGTTGAGAGTACATATTATGTACTTTATAGAGAGCACATGGAGTACTTAATGTATACTTCTTATCAGCTAGGACACCCACGCTTCGTAAGAAATATCGAATTCCGTTCATCACCTAACAATAATGCAACCCAGGCTTCACTCGGAACACCCGTAGCAACCCGTCAACTCGTAATTTTTCTAAGTAACCACAATGTTGACCCGTTTCCCGTGGTGAAGCAGATATCAAACGACCTCGAATCGAAGGCTGGCAAAAGAAACTTCTGCCCACCTACCGACAATCTTTGAATAACTTCCGAACGGGTTATCGCACTGAAATCGTTTTGTAGCTACTCGTTGAAATCAGCGTAAAAAGCTAGTTCCATTTTGGCGTTACGAAAATTTCCCTAGTAATCCTTTTAGGGATAGTAACGGCGCTTTTTGACCTGGCTCTAGTCGCTAAGGCTCTCCTTGTTCAAAATGAAGGAAGAGAGTTCGCGAAATCTATTTTAGCCTACATTCTAAGGTTGGAACAACCTCGTCAATTTTCGCCTTCTCCCGTCAAAATTGGTCCAGCAGTTTAGCCGTTTTTTTTTTGGTAAAAAAACATGAAAACAAACTTTCAGTTTTATATTTAATATATATATATATAATTAATTGCACGTGCATTGTTAAGCTCAATAATTATTAAGGGGTAGACAATCATAAATTTAGTTAAATCTAAAATTTAGTTTGTTTGTAGTAGAGCTACAGATCCAGTCTCTTGGAAACCTTGAAAATAATAATAATTATTATTATTGTTAACGAAATTAGTATTAAATACTACATATAAAAATACAGATATTAAAAAAATGATATCTGTAAAATTGCGAGCTTACAATTTTATATCAAAATCTGAATCATAGATTTATTTAGTGCATTTAACTGGAGTATCGTCGAGGAAGATAAGGTTGCATGAAATTACTTACCTTTCCGCTCTGTTCAAGGAAATCTGAATCATTCAGCTACTCGTAGTAGGTATTTTATAATATTTAATACCTATATCATTTTTTAGTACCTTCACATACGGCAGTCCCCCATTCTCCCCTACTCGTGAGTGCCTACTCTGCACACTTGGCGTCATCCTCATCTTTATTCAACTCCCAAACTCGCCCAAGATATTGTCCAATAAAGACCGATTAGGACAGCATGGAAGGGGTATGCCGAAGAGAACGCGGCCAGTTTGTGGGGTGGGCCAATCAGTATTTCGAATGGTTCACTTAATTAACTTGAAAGTAAAACGCAAATCCCTCCCCCCTCCACTCCGCACAACGCTCTCGTGACCCAATTAATTCCGAGTTAAACACTTGTTTTTTACGTGTCCTCCCCTTTTCCCTAATCCAAAGCAGTAGGAGCTCAAGCAAACAAGGGCCATTGAAAAACAATTCATTACCTACTTTCAAATCGGGTTTAATGGCTTTCGGTAGCTCCCCGAGCTAGAAAGACGCTGGGAATTGATTTGCAAGAGTTTTTTCCCTGTTTCTAGATGCAGACGTGGTTTTGAATGGTTCGACTAAATGAGAGGATTAGAAGAGAATTTCCAATCAAATAAAAGTAAAAAGAAGTAAAAAGGGCTAGGTCCTATTTACTTAGGAGTAAATAACCACGGAACTAGGTGCCGTATCCTGAAAAACCCATACGGTGAAAAAAGTAGGTAGCTAGGACCTACTAGGTACCTAGGTATATTTCCTCCCTCCTACTGACAAATTTGAAAACTACCTGCAGTCCATAGCATGTACTACGAGCATCACTGGCTTTTTCTCTTCTTGGGCGGACTTGAGGGCCTCGCTGTAACTGGCATTCCATTTTATCCTGTCGGTGAAGCCCTGACTGTTGTACGTGTGGTCGTCAGTGAGATGTGAGAGGTTCACCCAGTCGGACAAACTGCCCCAGTCGACGAAGCTGGATTTGAACCAACCCTGTCCGAGATCGTCGGGAATACCAAACCAGGAACAGAAATCTTCGAGCCCCATCAATCTTAAGTCTTCCAAATGCGTGTAGTGTAAAGTGAAAATGGTGTTAGTTGGGTTATGGGAACGCTTCGGATAGTTCCAAATGGTGTCCAAGCATATTTTCGTTGGTTTGGAGATACTATCACTTGTGTAACGTCCGCCTTACGTTATGAAATGAGCTATTTGCCGTGACGGATATTCTGTGGAGGATGACCGACCTGGTCATACAACCTGGCCAGGGCGAGTCAAACCATATATATATGGTCAAGCCAAGTCAACCAGGAATCCCTAGTGCCTTCAGTCAAGGCCATTCCGCTGAAAGTAGCTCGTCTTATAGTATTCGTCTTATAGTATTCGTCTTCAATTAGTAGCCACGTATTGCGTATTGTTGCACTTCTTTGCCTTGATTTTTCAGTCCTCTTTGTAGGTTAGATGCATTCCATGGGAAACTACCATAAACGTGGCAGTGTGTGCCATATATGCCATAAGTTGCCACATACCATATAATACCATGAGCCAAGCTACTTTCAGCGGTATGGACTTGACTGAAAGCAATAAGGATTCTCTCCTGGTTGACTTGGCTTGACTCTTTATAACCAACCTCCACATCCTTATTTCTCAGACTTTGCTTCCTGATTGCAATAGTCAAAGGTTTTCTGGTTGACCCCTATATCTACGGTTTGCTCATCATACCCAGCCTATTGTGTTGATCCATGTGTATCTTCTACTCACATTTTCCTATCGTTACCACTGTTTGGCGGGCACTAGTGGCCTATATTGGGATCCCACTTTTTCCTTGTGTAATGGGATATCGTTCCCAACCGAACCGAATGGCTCTTTCTCTCACCAGTCCGAACATTTTTCGTAGTCTATCTGCGCAAGAATGTACACTATTACACCCCACATCAGCAGAGTGCCAAGGTTTATCAATATGCCTTGGAGAGTACCATTGTGCCGCCATAGCTGCTCTGGACGACGTCTTGACTGTCAACCTTGGTCACTTATTATGGCCACCTTCTGCCCAGTGGTCGTTGAGACTGCAGGCAAGGCCGACAGGGTTCGGCCAGTAGCAAGGCCAGGATTTGGATGGCCAGGATCGTGCGTTTGCAGGGCTGAATCCAGATATTGTCGAAGTGGGCGTTACAGATCTGGGAACTCCCTGCGATGCCCCAGTGAAGCAATTTCAACCTGAGAATGTGGTTTTACCCTATCCGGAGAAAGCGGTAAACATGATCAATCATTCCTCAACGTTTACTCGAGTAAAAACATTAGCGAGAGTAATATTCATTTACAACGTACACCATTCACAATCCAAGAAATCCTCCCCATCGAGTTTCTCGTGTTTACCAACTTAACACCCGACCGCGTTTTCGGGGAGGGGTCCCATAGATCAATCCATAAGCTTCCCAACTTCGAGCGGCAGAAATCACGTTCTTCCAGCTTTGACAAGTCTGAAGGGACGAAAAGGGGGAAGAAATGGAAGAAAGTGCGGGGTGAGAAAGATGGAAACCCAACGGCCGAATTATGTTCCGCCCCGTTGTTTTTACAGGAAGTGATATTTGTTATGAAAGATGCCGGCGCATTATGCTGAGATATCGCCGCCCATTTCATTTGTTAGCTCTCTCGGTATATCTCCTTCCGTTTTTCCCTCCTCTCTTTCTTTCCTTTGTCCCTCTTCTCGGCTTCAGCCTCTGGAGAAGAGCCCTCGCCGTTGTGAATTATATTCTTTTATTGAAGACAGCTGGCAGCGCTCTACTGTTGACAAATAATTTGATGGATACTCGGTCTCCAAATGATACGCAGCGGAAATTCGTTCAGAGGAGCTTGACTGCGTGAAAATTGAATACCTACCTACGATACGAAACGAACATTGGTTTGAATTGTAAACAGACCAATTTCGGGTATGGATGAAGGTTAACCAAAGTTGATGATGGTTGTGTTCCAAGGTTGTGATTGGTTTGACAGAAAGCTGTACGCGCTATGTCCAAGTTCTTGCACTTGCTGCCGAGTGTTTTGGAGAAATGCGTGGCGGGAATAGTTGCTTTTTCGATGCGTCGAAGTAGTCCGCAGTCCCAGAGGATGACGAGGATGCTGACTCCTCCGAGGGAGGAGGGGGTCAACCCAAACTGGCAGACATCAACATACTTACGGGGAAATTTGCTCGGTTGGATGGAACTTCATAAACTAACAATAAAATGATATTTTTAAAAATAAAGTAATATTTTTGTACATTATTGTATTGATTGTAAGATCATTGTTGTTTCATTATCATTTCAGGCGGACGATATTTCATGTAGTCACCTTTTGGTTTATTATTCTTGGAATAATACACCTAGGTATCACTATATCGCGGCGGAAGAAGAGAATTCTGATAGGCCTCAAAATTTGACATTATCCGTTTCATGACGCCCATATTCCAAAAACGACATGCCCGTCCAGGAAGCTAATTTTGGAGGACGAAATTTCGATAAGCGGGGCAATTACGCTAGGCGCTAGGAAAGGACTGCGTTGATGGGATTTTGGCCATGCGGGAAGATAAATATATTAAATGATCCCCCTCTGAACCCTTTCATCGTATTGTTGGAAAGTCGCAATAAACAGAAAATTTCAACAACAACAGGAACCTTGGCAATCACCAAAGGTGAACAACAACAATATCATGATACGGTAGAAGGTATTCGAGACGAGTAGGTGGGGATTCTACACTCGGGAAAGAAGGGATTCTCGCGGGGAGAATACAAAATCCCTCAAATATTTGAAGGCGATCATTTATATTCAGCTGGTGTACATGGCCGTATTCATCACAAATCACCCTCCAAAGGGGCACGTCGTCGGGGGCACGATGAAAAAAGGAGGGTTCAGGTGTGCTTCACAAACCCAACATTCGACAAGGGGTGACAATCGTGGGTGGTCTGTGAACGAAAAAAAAAAAAATGTTGCAGAAATTGGGAAATACAAGGAAATAATCGGGTGAGCATGACATGGGGTTGCCAACAATTTGAAAGCCCAAACCACTCTGGGTCACCAAAGTATAAATTGAGGAAGGGCGATTCTACGAAATCCACTTCATTCAATATAAGGCATAGGGCATATGGCATGTGAGCATTCAGCAATACTTTTCTTGGTTTTGTGAGCTTGAATGATGGGCGCACTTGTGTGAGTTGGAAGGTAGGTAGGACTTGTTCCTGGTGCGAAGTGTATAGTCCTTTGTTTTTCATTGCTTGGGATTGTCTTCCACAAGATACCATTGCAATGTTCATCCACTGTTACTGTTGGGCCTCCGGATTGCGCCTTTTCTTAACTCTAGCCGCGCCCTTTCCAGGGGTCCCTGTCCGGCCCTGATTGGCAGCCCCACTAACTACTGCTTCACCTTCAACCTCCTGAAGTTCTAAGCTACCACCGAATGCAGCTATACCCCCCAGACCCCAGAGAAATAAAAGGCCCACAAATTTTTAAAGACCTCCAGGAGAATTTCACGTACTTGTTCGGGGGGGTATTATTACTTTAGTAACTGATATATCAGTTGCTCGGAGAACGTTACCTACCCTTAGTTTCCATCTGTTTCAATGGAAACAATGAGCTCAATCATTCATTCTACTTTCGAATCATGTTGCAACGCTTTATTGCTCACGTTTCAAGAATAAATTAAGTTGAGATATCATTCCTTCTACGTGAAGACAGCTGAATGAAGTTGAGCCTGTTTGTTTCACTCTAAATAAATCTATCTTCGAAATAATAGTCTAACAGCATTCAGCAATGTTCGAAGAAAATTTAATATCGTGTCAAGAATAGTAATGGGGATGAAGCTCATTTTACGACAATAGACACCTTGAATGTCAACTAAAGTTACTTGTCCCTAAAGAATTGATATCCGATCGTAAACTTGGGACTTGCATGTTTTGAGTCCAAGATCTCAAATACTTCAGTAGGTACAATCCACTTGTTTGAAATGAATGGGGTATCCTTCGTTCAAAGCGAAGCCCAAAACCAGGACATATGGCTAGCCTGCCACGAGTGAGCATCTGGTAATTATAATTGGAGAAAGCCCTCAGCATAGTATGACTTAGGTCCACATTTCAACCGGCTGGACTCTATGGGATCAGCACGCTGGTGAACGAACTTCCAAAGCCTGGCGCTGAAGAGTTGGGAAAGAGCCACCTCGAGGTGGCCGGACAGGATGACAGATCTGCCAACATTCAGATTCCCAAAGCTGTAGCTGTGTTTCCACTGTCTGAAGATCGGAAAAGTTGCACTGCAGAAGGTGCCCGTGTAGTGCGAAAGGGATTAAACTCAGATCGAACATCCCCCCTATATCCGACGTCTGATTAAAAACTGCGACACCAGATAAACCGATTCCTCCTTCCGTCCCAAAAAGAGGACGAGCCCAGGCTTAGTACATATTGTAATTTGTTGTGAGTGCTACACCTGTTGACGTAGGTTGTGACATAGCGGGGAAGCTCGTCATTGATTGGTCGTGTCGCGCATGCCCGGGCCGACACCCCTGAGGTTCGAACCCACTTGCGGCCCAGCTGTCGGCCTGAGAACTTCCCCGTGGGCCGCAGCCCTTCGTCAAATTGATTTCATGATGTCAATGTCTAGGCCAGGACTGGTAATTTCATAATGTGGTTGTTTGATGCGACACATACAAGTCCTAAAAACGAGTTCATAATGCATCACATGTATGCTTGTCTGTCGTTCTCATCGTTTCGGGCAGTAGCTAGGCCTTTTTGCCTCAAATCCGGTCAACATGCTCGGTCCCTCTCTGAAGCAGCCCTAGGTAGGTCTTTTGAAGGGCTTGGGCAGGTAAATTCCGAGATGGGAAGTTTTGGAAATATAATTTGACTCCGAATCGATTGGGGGGGGGGGGGGGGGCAAACGTGCCCTACGGCAGCTTTGGGCTCAGTTGGAGTTGTGGGGGTGTCATGTGGGGCATTAGAAAGGAGCCAAGGGTTGTGCGAGTTGTTATATGCTCCAGCTTGGAATAGAGTATACCACGGGGCAAAAGCGACCAGGGCGATTGCTTGCGATTTCTGCTCCCAACCCTGAGTTTTGCTCCACTTTTGAAGCTTAGATGCGCCCCGTGGAGCAACTTTTTGGTGGTTTCATATTTTTCTCGTCATCTACCTACGCCAAAACGGATTTTTGGTATTTTTTTTCAAATGTTTAAGAAAAAGTTAAATTTCCAGTTTTTCCCACTTTAGGAGCTCAGATACGCCACATGGAGCTAATTTTTGGTGGTTTCAGACTTTTCTCGCACTATGCTCGCCAAACTGGATTTTTTAAGACCAATTTCAGATTTTTCCGACATTTGGAAGTGCCCTAGAAAAAAGATGACCAAAATCGTGTCACCCTCCTCCTCCTCGGGCCGCGGCTTTAATGCATTAGATTTTTGAGCAAGTGACCACCAAAAATGGATTCTACGTCGAAAACGACACTCCACTCGACCTTCTGGACAAGGTCCTTCAAAAGCCCCATTAGACAGCCCGATAGATAATATAATATGGGGCTGTCTAATGGGACTTTTGAAGGACCTTGTCCTGAAGGAGTGTGGATCTCCCCACGGCTTAGTCGAAATGTTCGGGAACCCCCATCAATGCACGACTATGCACAAAAAAAGTCAAAAACGACTCCCAACTCGAGCTTCTACCCTATCCTTGAAAAAAGCCCCACCGGCCAGGCTGAAAACCTTGCGGACACAGCTAGAAGGAACGAGTCTACCTACTGTCAAAATGTAATACAATTTTTTTATTAATGCATAAATTTAACAATATATTTATACCTAGATTTTAAAATAAAAACGCTGCAAATTTTACACAAGGGTTTATTATTCTTTGATATAGGCTACTTGTGCAAAAATGTAATTCTGTGTCAATAAAAAAAATTTGTATTTTTTCAATTTTTTTTTTTTTTTGTTTTTTACTTGAAAAATATTTGACCTCCTGGGATTCTTCAAAAATCCCAATGGGGGGTTCGCATTGATTTCTTTCTATTTTTTTCTGAAAGTACTCCCTGAGAATGTAGAGAAAACAGTAGCCAGCCGCCTGAAATCGTTTCCAGACAATTTAAATAATTTAATGAAAATTACGGCGTTTGAAAAACGCGGGGGGAGACACGGCCATGGAGAGCGCGTGACGTCACTGCCTCTTCTAACAACTACGTGAGGGGATTGTTCCGCCCAGGGTTGCCACTCTACTACTCATCACTGAATAAAATTCAATTGAGCCGTGAATCCTTCTGATAAGGCTTCAAATTTCAAGTATTGTGAATTATAATTAGAAGTTAATTATGTTTTCCGTCGTATCAAGTTATAATTGCTATAAATTTATCATATAAGCTGACGACACAAGCGCTCCGGGTGAGAGATTCACTGGAACTGTGACGTCACTACCTCAAGAGTGACTGGTGGCAAACCCCGGCCGATTCAAACTGCGTTTCGTTTTTTCGTTATAATATCTGATATTATCTCCTACAATTTTTTTTTTTTTTTTGGAGTCTGTGCACGTTACTGTACGTTACTGTGCACGTTGGAGTCTGTGCACGTTACTGCACGTTACTGTGCACGTTGGAGTCTGTGCACGTTACTGCACGTTACTGTGCACGTTGGAGTCTGTGCACGTTACTTTTTAGCCATATTATTGAATGGTAGGGAAGATTTCCAAATCTAAAATCAATGCGAACTCCCCGTTGAAAGCCCTATAGATCGCCACGGTGAAATCGGATCGTTCCAGGACCCCCAAGAATGGATTCTTCGCCCAAAAATACTTCGAAACGACAGCTAACTCGATCCCATAGCCAAAAGCCTTTTTAAAAAACCTCCCGTAGCCCCATTTTAGCCCCAAAGCGCCCCACGGGTTTGGGCGATCTGGCTGAAAACCTTGCGGGCTCAACTATAAGATGGGAAACCGAGTATTTTGTCAAAATTTCAGATTTAAAAAGTAAATTCCTTCTGCTCAAAACGGCCCGGAAGGGGTACAGCCTACGGACATTTCGGTATTGGAATCTAGACCTCTTGAAACGGATAATGTCAAATTTTGAGGCCGATCGGAGTCGTCGACCTCCGTCGCGATTACTTAGGACCTTAGGACCTAACACCTGTGTATTATTCCAAGAATACCAAAAATCGGATAGAACATTCTTAGAGTAAAACCTAAAGTAACTTACCTATTAATTAAACTCATGAATCGAGGTGCTCCATTGAATTTAGCCCTGCTGCTAAAAATTATTTCGAATTTACACGTTTTTTTTTTTTTTTTTTTTTTTTTTTTTGAGGTTGTTACTCTACGGAACAGGAAACCATCCTTTAAGTCCTGCTGCCGCCATGACTCCTGGATGACTACAGCATTTTTACCGATCAGTACTTTGCAGCACATGTGGCGGGGGAAACAGCATTGAATGATGATTTATCTTGAAACGTTCATCGCGAGTCGCCACCAACCAATGGGAATCAGGTTCCTAAGTGACGTCATCCGTGTTGATGGCTTGTGCCTTGTGCGTTCTGTACCTTTGAATTTCCAGTTTTCAGTTAGCTTTATTTCATTTTTATTGTTATCTAGAAGAAAAAAAAAACTGTAGGTAAGGGAGTTTTCTTCACGCGGCAAGAAATCTTAAGGAACTTCCTTTCCTAACTGGCAAACTCAACATCGAGAATCTCTTCAATCGTCTGTTACTCAGAAAGCTATTTTCCAACACCCCACCCCTCCAGGTCCATAATTCACAACTTGGAAATTGCCTACATGTTTCCCATTGACTCCCACAATTAAGCTTCCTATGCACCTACACAACACCAACATTTCCATCTCATTTGTGTAAGTAATTCAACCTATGTATGAGCAAACATTCTGTGGAATATGTAGGAACTTAATATGGGAGTAAATGGTCGGTCAGTAGCGGCACTATCCATAATGCAATGGCGCTCCGTACGTGATCAAATTGCAACCCACATAATAACCACTCAGAGGTAATTTAGACACCACACGATGTCGAGTACCGGTCGCTTAATTGGCTTTTCTGTAGTAGATTACACGATGTATTAAGAGTGGTGGAGGGAGGCGACGAATTTCTACCAAGTTGGCTTTGCAGTAAAACCAATTTTGTCTGAAATTAGGTCATCTGGTGGTCAGATATGTGGTGTTGGAGCCAGGACATGGACCGCAAAATTTGAATACAAATAATAATGTAAAAGCAACAGAGATAACACAGAAAACTCCAACCAGGGAGAACGTGAACGGCATAATTCTAAGTGTAAGTGGCATCAGTTTTAATACTACGTGTTAGTAGCCCACTGTGGTTGTTTCAGTAGGATGTTGCCGTTTGCAGGATTTAGAAGTGACGCCCCTGTGTGAACGGCCATGTTTCTGAGCCTTACGTGGCCAAGCTGCGCCTGGATGTGGTGGTACATGTCGGCTGACACAAGAGGTAAGGAGTGGACCGCAGATTCCAGCTGGAACTGCCTTTAATTCTTCCCATCATTGACTCGGCAGTTGAAAATGATATCACCGCATGGGCAGCGTGTGGTCATGGGGACGTTCCAAGCAAAGTTCCACCACGGACAATGCAATAGAGCAGAAGACTCAGCAAAGCAAACGCTGCTGACATGAATAGCATTTTTGAGAGAGTGTGCTGTCTTTAAGGCCAAGGCTTTCCCTGACGGTGGAAGGCAGGAGCAAGAGAAAAAAAATTGTTGAAGTAAATTTTATCCCCCCCCATGCCAAAGTTGCCACTTCTCGCGAAATGGTCCTTGGTGAATTCACACTTAGTTTTACGCATTAGCGAATTGAGGTGACAACCCCCAATTTTGGTCACTTTCATTGTGCTTAGTTCCTTCTTCCTGTCTGTTTCCACTACTTTTAACAACTCATCTTTCATTAAATTAATAAGATACATTTTATCTTATTTAAATTCATCTTAATAAGATAAAAGTTAATCTTATTTCACTGGTTTCTGCCATTTGACTTGCAAGTGTCTTAAGAGATACGGTTATCTGTTCAAGGTGGTTTATCTCTGTTTCATGTATCCTATTGATCCTTTCAGGTATCCTTCAGCTGCATTGCACGCCTTACTTTGTAGATTCTTCATTTGAGGCGTGTTGTTCCTCTTAGGTCTTCACTGGCGATTTCTTCAAAGCAAGTTTCCCAAAATTTGTGTCTCACATTACGAGAACTGACGGGGAAAAAAAGAAAGCACACTGTGACAACAAAGGATAGACCTGTATTTCATTTTTCCATGGAAACGGTAGAGTATTATGAACTTTACGAAAAAGTGATTAACATACGTCACAAGGTGAAAACATTCGACAGGACGTCAAAAAACGGAACTGTTTCTCATAAGACAACAGTATTGAAGAGGGAACTTAACATTAATTTGTACAGTGTACGACGTACACAAGGAATCACAAATTACTAACCTGTACGTGTACCAGGGTCATTGGCAAAGATGTCTGAATAAGTGATGTTTACAAGTTGCTAATTTCGGAGGAATTCTCGTGACTCGCACAGATTTCCGAACAAGTGATTTGGCAAGATAGAAATCATCACTCGGGACTTGTTCAGGTGAATACAATAATTAATTAATAAATAATAATTAAACCAGGATTACGCATAGTTTCTACGGTGATTGATGTCTTGGGGCTCCGAAAAATGAACCTATAAAATTCACAAATGACTAGCACGAGTTACCGAATACTCAAGCACATTTCAACCAACCGCGTCATATTTTCCAACGCCGGATAATGGAAATACTGCTCTAATACTGCGGAAGGTATTTTGATCATCTTTGCCAACGAGCGGGTACGTCGCACTTTTGACCAGTGAAACTAACCTTATGGGAAATTGAGTGAGCGCCGAGATATTTAACGTGGGATCAAAAAGGGAGACATGCGTAAATAGGCGAGTGTGGGAGCAGTTGCGATGAAGAACATTTATAAAGATACTCAGTCGATTTGTGGGTTGATTTCGGTTGAGTTCGTCTCGAATATTGTCCCAAGTCTGAATGAAAACCTCCTTCAACTTGATAAATCCAAATCCCTTACGTCGGTTTGTTTGCCCTTTATGAAAACCTTCGCTTGGTTATTACAATGGGAAGTTTACAATGGGAAATTTGCCTCTTGAGACACTCCTTACACGGTCGACAGGTCATTTAAGGTCGTAACGTGACAGTGCCACGTTCCGAGCGTTCCCCCTCAAATTTCTCAATGTCATTCTCACACCTTTCTGTGGTAACTGGCGTGTGTAGCAGTTTGAATGTCTGCATTTTCTCGTTCCATTTGAACTGGACCAGGCGTAATATGATAATAATGTTATCACGAAAAAAATACGATAGTGAGTTGATGACAAGAAAAATTTGCCATGGATGCCACGGAACATGCCACTGTGCCATTCCGTTTTGGAGAAACGGAACCCTAGTTTTTAAACAAAGCCAGTCCTTTAGACCAGACCCTAAGTAACAGTAATGAGGCTGTCGTGGGGAGGCAGAATTCCCACTGTTCAGTGAGGGAACCTTCATCGCCTGCAACCAGCATCGAATTAGATAACTTGACTGAAATTGACCAGCAAAATAAATCAATTTTTAACCATGATAAGACACATGACTCGGGAAAGTAACCAATGATAACGTCATTCTTTCCGCTTTCGATTTTTTTTTTTACAAGCTGTAAAATGACAAATTGGGAAAACATCGCACAATGAGTAAACTCTCCAGAAGACAGCCCCAAGTCGAAACGTCATAATATAAGTATCTTAAATCCAAATTCATCAACAACTCGCCCCACACTCGCTCGGTGATTTGCACGAGTATAAAAAACACTACAAAACACGTCGGTTATTTCCCGTAATACAAATTTTACAAGAAAAAAAAAAAAAACAACTTTAGGCCATTTAAGGAAGAGCAAGACTTCAGACCAATCAAATTTAGACATTTTCGTTTCACGTAAAAAGGCACTAACACAACACAGAGTGAGTGACAAGTAACACCAAGCAGTGCGCAAATTACTTCATGTAATCACAAGTTGTGCGCGTTTTTTCATAAAAAGCACCAACGTTTTATTTATTTTTTTGTGCAATTCACACAACTAAACACGAATAGCACAAAAAAGCACACAATTCGTTTCCAAATATAACCTGGTTTGTTCCCATTTACATACAGAAAAATTCAATGTGGTCAAATAAAAGGCTAAAACGATAAAAACTAGACATGTTCTAAAAAATAATCATGATAATACTCAAATAAATATAATCTTCTCATAACTATATAAATATATATATTTACAAACTCAATGTTTAGGGGGAGTTCTTAGTAGGCAAGAAGATGAGGGTAAGGAGGGGTTTAGGGTGACATTTACACAGATGTTGATCGGGGAGGGGGGTGGGGTGTTTGATTTTCTTTACACGTAAAAGGCAATTTCACTGAGAAGATTCGTCCAATACCTGGGAGATGACGCCATGAGGCTCAGATGTCCGTAAAGAGGGGGGAGCCGATCATCACTGGAAGGGGGAAAAAAACGTCAAAATTAACAGTGAGTCGCGTGGCGGGAAAAAAACGCAATGGAACAAACGCTGGTAGAATGAACTGCCAAACTCTCTAGCGCTGTTTTTTTTTTTTTTTTTTTTTATTTAATGTTTATTTCCAAAACTACAAATAATAGTGTGTGCTGGCTTACTAAGGTTATCAAAGACCGAATTTAAAAGGCATTAACGGCAAAAATACTTCAAAATTGGACAGCTGAAAATGTTGGAAAAATGAAGCTCAAATAGTACCACTTCCAAAGAACTGAGGATTGCTATCAATGGCAGATAGCAATCCACAGTAACTGTTAACTGATTGGAGTCCGTATTTAGAAGTCCTTAGTCTACAGATAACTGTCAGTTACTAGATAACAATCCCCAGTCAACAGCCAACAGGCCAAAGTCCGCAGAAGACAGTAAAGGACAAGAGTACACATCTAATAGCAAGAAATTGGTCAGCAGTCAACAGGTCACGGCCAAGACGCTAAGATGACTATTTTGTTGTGTTACCACAGGCAATTTGAACTTTAATTTCTCCGTTAGAAAAACCGCCACTACGCCCCGTAAACATTTTAATGGTCACGAAACGGACGCAAATTCCAGTTCCCTCAGACCCCAATTCGCCCAGACTGATGCCTTAGCAACCTCAGGCAAGACACTACAATCCGCAGCTAACAGTCAACAAAACTAAGTCACAGCCAACTAAACATCAGCAGGCCCCAGTCCGTCAGCTGGCAGCCCGCCAAGCCACCCCATTCTCTAGGGTCAATCGTCTGTAGCCACCCACAATTATACTTTCCGCCAAAGTGAACCCCATCTGTAGCGAGTGTACCGAGAGAGGACTTACTGTATAATTGTCATAATCTCCTCAGGGACGCGACGCTAATCGAGGAATGTTTCGACCTTCTCGTTGGTTGGACTGACATCGGCGCGACATAAGTGGGCGGAGGCGAAGATGTGTTGGATATCTCCTGAAAACCGAATTCACAGTTTCTACAACAAGTAAAACGACGTCAATACCTTATCGGGCAGTTTGAGGCAATGAGGGAGAGATCAGAGCAACATTTAGGTGAAGTCGAAAGAGTTTTGAATTTGGTGAAGTTTCTACGTTTTACTATTCCGAATTAGAACCTCCAGAGAAGAATCCACCATTACGAACTTTGAGACTTTTTAGAACTTACGGTCTTTGGGAACTTTAAGCTAGAAATAAGAAACTACAAGCTGGTCTAGAATTTCTAGATATCAAGAACTTTGAAACTTCTTTTAAACTACAAGACTTGACGTTGTTGTCTAACTGAGTTTAAAAAATAACAAATTTTGGTATTTAATGGCGAATTTTGGTTAGAAAATGTGATTCTCTCTCTGTAAGGCAGTAACATACATGTGCCATAATCCAACAAATGCCACCTACTACCCTTCATGCTATTTGAAGGACAGCAGAGGGGCGATTGTAAGGTGGGCCAATCTGACAGTCCCGTCACCCTTGAAATTAGTGACAGCGCCCTCCCCACTATGTAAAATAAGCCAAGTTCGTTTTCACCTGCCAGGATAAAGTGGTCCAACACCTAGTGGGCGCCATAAGAACTCGAGTAGCGAGTAGAAGTGGTCTGAGGTCAGGTGGGATACTGTCGGAGGGGGGGGGGGGGCTAGTCAACAATATTGAAGCTCCAGCCCGGGAAGAACATGGAGGAGGAGGAGAATTATCTTTATTCCAAGGTTGGAGAAATTTGAAAAAATAGGAAAAAATTCAAAAAAAAATGTTTTGGCGAGGAGATGTCTGAAGGAAGGAGGAATCTGAAACCACCAAAACATTCTCCAGGTGGCGTATCTGAGCTCCGAAAGTTGCCAGGTGGGCAAGATCGGGGGTAGGACTGGCCCCCTATCAGTTAGCATCCAAGAGCCTTGGCCGAGTTAACCCTTTGAGGCTGTTCACCTTTTTCGAGACGTTGCCCCGTCTTACGTGTGAGATTATCTCAAAATAATGATAACCCCAGCAGGAAGCGAGAATTTTGGCCCACCTTACACAGGCCTGCTCTGTTGGCAGTGGAAGACAGTTGACAACATTGACGGACGCAGACGAGGTTGGGAGCACAACCCTTCAACCACCCCTTGCATCCACCAATTTAGAAAGGTAGAGAATATCCCTAATTCAAAGCTACAGAAACAGAATTTGATTAGGTTAAGCGTTTCAAGACACAGAAACTACTGACGAGTTCTATAAAGTAAGCTCACCTTCTTGGTAAAAGTAATTCATGCGTTAATAGACAGAAATATCTACATTAAACAGGATGGATCATGCAGTCATGGTATCTGAGGAGGATGACATTTCCGGAGACATTTTCTTCTTGCCATGCTACTAATTGCTAAAGAGTCTACAAAGAAAGAACAGAACATGCGAAACAAATTAGTGAAACTGTAATGAAATTATAGGCAAAGCAGAAACGTTAGAAACCAGAAGTCATTACGGAGGACAAATTTTGGAAGGGAACGAACCACCCCGATGATTGTAATTGCAACACTGTGTCCTGCAGAATTTGTCGCTCCCTCTGGCGCAAACCAATTCTGCAGGGTGGCAGTTCGCATCAACGTTGTTGTGAATCGTGAAACAACCTAACACAGCCAAATGTGACATGATCGATGACGATGACGCCGATTGGTCATGTTAGCCACGTGAAGTTCTACTCAAACGAATGTAGGAACTTACAAGGCAAGGTTCATTTAGGAGGGGTTTCGCCGGCCATTTTCTCTTGGCTAGGGCATTGGATTACATCGACGGCAGTGGTTTCGAGCTCATTGTCCGAACTACTGGTGTCCGAAAAATCGCTAGGCTCGGAATGCTAGTGAAGAAATCATGAAATCAAACACCAGAAGCTGGAGTTTCAAGTTAGTTAACTTGCACTACAGACAGCTTCAATACTTGTTTTTCATACATGTTTTTCCGCTACAACAGACATGAAAAAAAATCTTACAATTTCTCAAAAATCTGAGAAAAGAACTTAATCGAGTTTCATTTTTATTTTTTGAGTTGGTAAGATTCAAAATAAAAATCGAGAAAAATCTATTTAAAATAGTCGATAATTCTTTGCCATCGAATTTTCTCGATTTTTATTTATTGTTATGATCAAAATAATTGTTATTTATCAAAATGAAAAGGGGAAATTTTAAAGTGTTGAAATTATTCTCAAACACATGATGGTTTTAGAACTTGAAAACTTCAGGAACTTTGAGAAGCATCATAAGCAATAAGAACTTTGAGGTAGTTCAGATATTCAAATGGGCATTTCTTTCATTCCTTTATAAAGGATATATAAATATATGCTGTACTGGAATATTCACTTTATTCATCTATTATAAAGTACATTTTACACGAGCAATATGCCAACCCGTGTAATGCCCATGGGCCTATACAATAAATACTGACTTCAAATAGGAATTTTCCTGCATTAAGAGCCTTGAGACGAACTCAGAACTTCCGGACTTTGGGAACTTGAAACTTTTTGAACTTGAGGATATCTGTAAGTTTGATCAGTTTACGAACTTTAAGATTTTGGGAACTTTGAGACGTTTCATAAATAAAAAGATCACCCTCAGGTCAGACTCAACCTTCCATTTCGGACATCCCAGATCGCCCCTGACGGGCCTCTGGTTCTCAGATACTAATTATTTTGGAGGAGAGGCCAGGACAATAGAGCCAGGGTTAGGACAATCAACAGTACAAGATTGACACTAGAGCCAGGGATGGCAGTCGAAACACTTGACGTGCCTATATAATGCTGTCTATAACCCGACTCACACCACGCGTGGACTAGGTAGATGTTTACAGGTACTCGAGTACAACATGGCAACACAGTGCCACCAACAGCTCTGATGGGAGAGTCTACTCCACGCTTAGCGTTTGGAATTGAAGGTTACGGCAAAAAAGAGAAATCAAAGGACGGGGGGGCTAACGGAAGAAATGGGAGAGATCAAAGCCGAAGAAGTATTGAATTAAAAGTGCATGCAAAACAATAACAAAAACAAATATACTCACGTTTATGTTTGTGCAACTCGCCAGCCTCATCTGCGCCAGTTGCGTCGCCGGCGTCAAGTTGGTCGTCGACCCGAACGGCGACATCATCGTTGACATGGCCCTTTTCAGTTTGCTCGGGGTCTTATTGAAACTGAAAGCCCGTCCGACGGTTTTTCTTGTTCGGGTGGCAAACCTGAAAAGTCACCAAGCCACTCCCAATAAACGACTCACTCAGGTTTCAATGGGGGATGATGTCAGGTTTAATTGCTCGAGGTTGAAGTTGGATGCGCGTAAGTGTAATTTTTATTGTGAGCATTAGGGAGAAAGATTCGTTATTCTCACAACAAACGATTTAGTACGACAGCAGAAGAGTCACCTTTCTCCCTAATCTACACATTGGATTTGACCAACACTTCGAATTTGTTAATCCCGTTTCACCAATGTGCAATTCCGTCCGTGCACCGTCCGAAATACCACACATTTAATTCCAACAGGAAGACAATTTGATGATGCGTGGTACGTTGAGCGCTGATCCAATCAAAATGTACCCATGTTGTGGCGGTTAAAGGACGTAGCAATATTAGAAAACATCGATATTAAAATAAATTTTATTCTGATGTATTAAAGAAAAATATCGAATTCCGAAAATATTGATAAAATACCGATATTGCCGATTATAGAAAGAAAAAATTGAATTAGGAAAAAAGAAAAATAAGGCTATCAAATGCACCTATTTTGCTGATTTAATGGGAAAAGAGATTTCATTGTTTTGTATCGGCATAAGGGAGACGCTAATTCATTAAAATTCTCTTTGAGGAGGTTAGGGAGAACAAAGGATATATAATATATATCCTTTGTTCTCCCTAACCTCCTTGCACATATTATGTGCAACCAATGATTCTTTGTTCTTTACATCCAATCGCATCTGACATTTGGAAGTGACGGTGGGGGGCAGGGGGATTGAGAGACTACCTGGCCTCAGGTAGGGGCTGACACTGGGCGTCCTCAGGCAGGGGGGGGGGGGAGATAACCTTTGGAAGAAAACGATTTTAGGGCGGAGGAAGATTGGGCGCGAAATGCGAGGAGGTCATGGTGTTCACAATCCGTAAACAAGGTCCCTTCCCTTGGGGGCAAAGAGATAAGCGGAAGGGAATATTCAGCGCAGGCTGGTCAAGACTGTTAGTTCGAACTAAGGGGCCACCTCTCCAAACTGGCCTCAGACCCCTTCTACTCGCTTTTCAATAGTGAATAGTTTTCTCTTTTTTCTTAACGAAATACAAGATGAAAGAACAAGGAACCTGGTTTGCAAAGTGCCTGTCAAACTACATGGCCCCTCACTGTACTGGTTTGTTGCCGAAATTAACAACTGGAGAGGTACACTAACGGCAACCTACAGAAATAAAATTTATTACTATTAGTACTATTTTATTGTTTCTCATTTCGACGATGAAATTGTCAGAAATATAAATTTTATAGTAATAATAAATTGAATTTTGACGAGCATTACGGCTTTTGATCAACTTGTAGGAGAACTAAATATTTTTTCGACCAATTTTGTACTCCCCTTTTCTTTCACCGCAGGTAATTTTTGGGTGGCAGCATTTATCTACTTGCAGGCATTTTTCTACAGAGACGGGGTGAAGGTTAGTGCGTTTTCCAGTGCTCCCCTCGCATTAGCGCCCAGTCTTCCATCACCCCAATTTTATTCTTTGCTTATTTCGGGTACAATTTGGGATTTAGTTATTTTCTCCTAACTGACCTTTTTACGTAAGGTGCACAAATGGTTGTTAATGGACTTTCTAGAGGGGACAGAATCTGTCCCCTCTAGAAAGTCCAGCATCTGATGCTGTTAATGAACTGTGAGGAATTTATTATTCATCATCCATATTAAATATGGATTCTATTCACTTCTTCCCCAACTTCTGTCCAAACAAGGCATCCTTTATCAGGCTAAAGAGAGCGCAAAAGAGCGAGCCCTCCCAGTCTATGCGCTATCCTTGATTTTTTTAACCAATTTTGATTAATGGTCGAAAAAACACTCCCAAGAAGCCTACAACGTTTTACCTTTTCATAGACTACGTATCCCACCTTTAAAAAACTGCGTGAAAACGTGATAATGCCAAACCCTTTCACCAACCCAAAAAGGCATCATGATAAGCTTCACAAAGGCACCGAGATATCGCTAGAATTCTACAGCTGAATACAAGATTTCATGAGCTGAATCGTTACCACCTAACATTACACATTACCACCAAATACTACCACGGAATGTGATGAAGACGATAGTGTGAGCAAAAGGAAGAAGGAAAATGTAGAATGACAAAATGAAAAGCAACTACAAAAACTGTATTTAATAAAATATCGGGTGATAGTCAACAGTTCAACCTATAAAATCTCCGCCACCACAATTGTGCAACAGTTTGACAAGACTCGCTTTGGAACGAGGGATTTCAAAAACAAAACTACGAGAAAGAGACAGTGGAAGAGGAAATGCAATGAATATGAAACTCCGATCCAACGAAAAACTGAGGCCGTTGCTAATGTCGTGATGGTTTACTCATGAATTAGGAAATTGAGCACTAAAAAAGCAGTAGCAAAACATGAGCAGGGGAGGATAGATAAATCCAAGGTCGTGAACACATGTTTCATATTACGACAAAACTATTCACATTCTTCAAAGGACAGGAGGGAAATGAAAGACAAAATAACGTGAAGCGGAGAAATTGTAATGAGAATAAGCGACAGTGATGTAGAAGAAAGCCAAGCGACGTGAAAGGAAAAGTTCACACTCAGATCAATACGTTGGAAAGGATAAGCACGCGGGTTACGAAAAAAACTTGACGAACTTGAATGCTTTGCCGAGAGTTCCGAGGCCGACGTCTGTTGTCTCTATGTCGAGGAGGTTGGCTTCGACGGAGGTGAGAAACGATTCCTGGAATGGAAGAAGGTGAACGTGAGAAGAAACAACCACAACAGGTAAGTTCTGTAGGAAGAGATGAGGGACATACCGCATCAGCCCTGCAGCAGGTGTTGGCGATATGGCGACACAGAGTTTTGAGGAACGTGTTTTTATCGATGCTGTCGTCGACTAACGTGAACGTGTGGAGTTTTTCTTTGAGATCTTGAGTGGACCGGCACATTAGAGAAAACACGTTGTGGCAATCTGAAAAATGGAAGGATGGTGATAAAATTTCGTTATTCCGCACCAATTCAGAATGCATGCCCTACACGATTGGGTGAGATTGTGAACGACGATGAATGGCGTCACTTCAAATTTATTGTGACTATAGAAATAGCCGCAAATCTCGTTGACGTAACACAGAGCGCGATAATTCACCAACGGTCAAGAGGGGTCAGCTTTTGATTTATTTCGCCCAAGACAAACATGGCGCTAGGTAATTGTGTGCTATTGGTAGGTAGTTACAATAACAATAACATGTAGGTAGGCACAATAGTGAAGATGAACATCGGTTCCTCACATTCAAAGTCCGCTGATGAGACCACCTCAGACTGGCTGGCCGCGCTCGCTGCCAGTGTTAAGATGACTGGCCTGTGCGGGTTGTGAGTTAACATAACCTTTTTGTTACAATGGGGTCTGGAACCGTGTCTTGATCTTTATTTTTCCGAGAAAGTATTCCACGTCACGATACGAGAAAAGTGGGTTTTGGGCCCCTCCAGGGCAATTTGAATTTTAGCGAGCCACCAAAACCGGAACAGCAAACTCAGCTTCGAAGTAAAAAGCTGAGTGATTGGCCACTCACTGACCAATGAAAAATTGGACCGGAGGCTACAAGCTCACAAGCGGGGTTAGATTAAGATTTTTCCAGTAGATAACCACCACTTGGCGGAGAACCTCCATTAAATTTTGTTGTGATTTCATCCTTTATTTTTCACCATGGATTGAATATTCCTTCCTATTCCGTGATTTATCGGTAAATGGGCCGCAAAGGAAATCCAGAGAAAACAAAAAAATTCTAGCGATTCGAGGGAAACAACCAAAAACAATCACAACCAAAAACAATCACCTGTCCTTTTCGTGACTGACCCGTGCCATTTATTTCGGGCCACTGAAAAGATTTCCGGCCGAACTTGTTTATTTTTCCAACATAGGATCAGACCCAAATGGCCAGTTATACGACCCAAACAATGCAACAAACCCTCAACAACCCGATACTTCGGACGACGAATTCTAAGGTTAGTTTTTTAAATTCTCCATTTGTATGCCTTTCCGACTTTTTATTTCAACTATTTTATCATTCCAGTAAGATATTTCAATTACATAACAATCAAAGGTGAATGGCGAATAGTACACAATTACCTGGTGCTGCTAACACTTACCGTTAGTTCCGTTTAGGGACACTACTACCTGCCTGCTGGGTTTAGCGAAGGCATTCAAGCGATCAGGGGAGCGTTTCACGGCTCACCGCCATAATCACACCCCAAGAGACTGCAGTGGCTCTTTTAGACGAAAAAATCTCATTCTACATTAAAGTGGCGCCCTGGAGAGGCATCAACTTACCATCAGTTTCTACTATATCGATGACTTTCTTGATTGTAGCCAGCGACATGTGTTTGACGTGCTTATACGGTTTCCCATTTGTACTTCCCAGTTTTTTATGAACTGACGCTGCGTTTGGACTTTTCACAGTATTATACTTGGATCTCTTCTTGCACACCTGGAACAACAAAAGTAGTTGAAGAGCACATCAACAGCAGTATTTGAGACTTAAGCATTAAAAAATACCAACCTCTAGCGTATCGTTGAACAAATACAGCACCAGAAAATCCCCTTTCCCGCTCAAATTTTCACTTATCTCTTTCACTTCACACTTGACTACGAAACTTCTATGGGAAGACACCAGATGAGCCTGAAAGCAGCAGACAGCTTAAAATAGCGCCACATCGCTTTGAGGAATTTTGAAATGACTCCGATGTTGTGCTTACCGGACAGCCTTGAATCTCGCTAAAGATTTCGAAAATGACCATTTGGCCCTCAGTCTTTCGTTTGTCTTCGTTTATATGGGTCATCACATTCCGAATTTCTTCCAACGCTTTTTCCAAAGCACTGTGGTCGGGGTTATTTTTATTGGTGTGTTTCATCATATCTGAAATGGATCGTTATTTTTTCAAAATCAAACAATTTTTTAAGGGTTCCAAACGACATGTTGGGCTATAGCTGATTACCATTAAGGAGGAGGGATATGCTTGGGAGCCGCTGAACGGGGCGGATGAGGAGCTCTTGTAGACCTTGACGACCACATTCGGGCCGTGTTTGAAGGACTTTAAGGAACGCATGGAACCGGGGTTTGGACGCATCGCAACGCAGAAGTTCTTCACGGGTGTTTTCGAAGAAATTGACAAACGGCGGGTACGCTCTTTCGAATTCTTTAGCCTGCAAGAGATCAAGATCGTGGATTATGGAAGTGACACCAACAAACTGATGAGGTGGCTAAACGAATAGACACTTACGAAGTTCAGGAAGATCTGGCCAATAGAAATCTCTTCGCTCCACGTTTGAGAGGCTTTCTTCAGTTGTTCCAACATATCACAGTGCACTTTGTAAATGGGGGGGAGGTTTCCAAAAATGATCCGGAGCTCGGTGGCGTTCAAGAGCTGATCTTCACCATCTAGCATATCTTCCAAAGGTGTTTTGAACATCTGGAGAACACAAAGTCAAAAGTGAGTGCTCTCTGTGGACGTATATTAAACATTAGTAATGTTTAATTTTTCTTAAACGCCTGGCCCTATCGCACAACGGGGTCCTGTCAGAATATGTGCACTTGAGAGCAAATAAACACACAACTACCGAGCACAAGTAGGCTCACTTGAATGAAAATAGGTACACTTTCGGCCGAATTGGCATACCAATCTGACATCCTCGACTCCTCCAACCGACCTCCATTTGTACGAGGCAAAAGAAAGAGGATTTTCCTACTCCCACTCCAGCCCCTTCAACTGGAAGTTGGAGATAGGAACAAACCTCAGGAGGGAGGCAGTTTAGTTCCACTCTTGATCTGAACCACGCATTCACAACGTCTCTGTATGTATGTGTCCTCCAAACCCGTAAGTGATAAAAAATACGGCGATTTTTCCTACCGGCTAGGACTGCAAGACATACCCTACTGGGTTGAGATCCCCCAAAAACGCGTGCAAACCGGCGCATTTGCGCCCAACTGTTTTATTTCAAATGGGAACAGCTAATTTTTATGCCGGATTTGGATTTTTTTAAATAATAATTTCAATAAAGGCAGGGAGTTGTCAGCTCAGAATGTGTGTAAGAAACGATCCATGTAGGATCCTACTGCAACACTACTTACCGTCATGATTGTACCGAGAATGCCAACATAGTTTGACTCAGTTTGAAGGAGCTCCAGGAACACTTGGTGTCTTGGACTGAGTTTCTGCTTCGGAGACTCAGCAAGGTCCACTTCACCTTCTGAAAACCATTGCACCAAATTGGTCATCGCGGTGTCAAACGGCAACGGCAATACTCACGTCGTTCTGACTCACCTTCCAACTCATTGTGAGGCGTGGTGTCCAAGAATGACCCGCTGCAGCTGAGCAGGGTACTATCGGAAACGGAAGATCTCCGCTTGAGCGGCTCGAGAGGAGGTGACGCAGGGGTGCCAGGCCCACTGCCGCCGAGCAACCTTACGGCAGCGCCCCTCAGCCTCTTACGCTTCCTGGGACCCCTGATCGACCCCGGCGTTGAACCGATGGACATCCTTGGAGTAAGACGCCCCACATTCTGCAAAACCACCGAATGTCCATCCACAAAACTGCTCCCAATAAACAACACCCTGATTTGTAACAGCGACTTACCTCTTGGAAGAAATGGTCCCTCTCTTGAGCGCAAGCTTCTTTCTGCACTGAAGCCCAAAACCATTCCGCTTTGACGACGTGGACTTTCGTTGACGCAAGCACCGGAGCACTTGTGACAGTCGATTCATCGACCACCTACACGCCGCACCAAAACAAAATTACTCTGACATACAGAACCTCAAAATTCGTGTCCATAACAGACAAAGAAGCACCTCGTTCCTCAGATAAAAATGAGCTGGAATGCGGCTTATATCAGACAGGTATGAGCTGCACATGAAATATTAAAATATGAGGTAAGATCACAGAACACAATGGCGTCTATATACACCGGGAGAAGATTCAACTTCATTAAATGAAGAACCTAAAACAACCCTCCACCATATTTGAGTAAAACGAAAATTTCATTTAATGTGGGAAATTTTGTTTCAAAATTTAATGAATTAAAAACTGTTAAAATTGATTAATACGGTTGACGCCTATTCATCAAGTTAACGATATAATTACATGTTATAACATATTTTATATTCATATTATGAGACCCATTAGGTAAGTTGAAGCTCATTTCGTTATCTTTACCCCAATTGATTCAACAACTCGAGGGTTTTTTGACACACCCTCCACTTAGGGAACAACACAAGTTTTTTGTCATCAGGCTTTCGTACTTGAATGGGCCCTAACCTGAAAGTGAGGTGCATAAGCCATGCAACAAGAAATACGCACCGATACAACATGCTGAACTGGTGTTTGTACTGTACAGAATATGGCTAGAGCTTGAGTTGAGTTCCTAATTAATAAAAAGAGGAAAGAAATCTATGAGAAATAATAGTTCATGATCGATCCAGAAATTGTGTACAAGATCATTCAAGGTTGGTGAACTTAAGCGTGTCAGACAAATTGATTGCGGAGAACTTTCTGGATCAGCGGATCTCCATTTAAAAAATGCTCCGCAATGAGGAAACAAGGGAAATAATTGGCGGAAAGCTGGAAATGGGGGTTTTGTCTGTTGGACCCATATACATATGAGGAGTTATCACTTTTGTGGGAGGTGAGCATAATTTTTGGTGGCCGAAAACCCGCGATTTTTTAATACTATTACGGTTTTCGGCCATTTTGATTTATTATTCTTGAAATAATACACCTTTGTGTAATCGCGACGGAGATCCATAATTCTGATCGGCCTCAAAATTTATGTTTCACGTTGTCTAGATTCCAAAAGTCTCTCTCTCAATTTTTGAAGAATCCCAGGAGGTCAAATAAGGTGCCTTTTTCCAGAGTAATTTTGGGCGCATAATCCGTTTTTCGAGGTTGTACGTCGGTCGATTGTAATCACAAAGAATTATAATTTCCGAATAAAATAGAATAGAATAGAATCATAACTTGAAACCCGATTTTAGATATCTTCTTCCATTCCACGGGAAACGGTTAAGTTGACTAAGTACACCCCAAAAACCCCTTTTTTATACATTAGTAAATGCAGTTTTTGGAGAAACAACGGCAGATAGAAAAAAATCTTATTTCAAAATCGGATTCAGCATGAAAAATCCTGTAAGAATTGCTCTCTTTCATTTGTCAAATCTCAAAAAGTGTCGCTTGTTTGTGAGTAATGTACTTTAGGCAGATTCAAAGTTCCTTCTCAAAGCTTCGCATACTTATATTGAGGCTGTCCTTGTTTATTATTTGACATGTTATAACGTGATACTATTCACCCGAGCCAGTCTGACTCTCAATTTATTTCCCATTCATTTAAGTTCTCTTTAGAAGTTGGTTCAATAAGCGCGTAATCCGTCAGTCAGTATCAGACGAAACAGATACCTACTACAAGCGACACCTTTTTGAGATTTGACCTTTTCTTGCAGGATTTTTCATGCAGATTCCGATTTTGAAATCAGATTTTTTCTATCTGCTGTTGTTTTTATAAAACAGCATTTACAAAATTTGTAAATCTATACTAATATATATAATTCTCTTTCTGTATGTATGTAATTGTTATTCCAGTTTTGGTTCAATTGTTATTCCAGTTTTTGGTTCAATTATTGGTTATTGTCGGCTCATTTGTCAAGCAATTCAATGCTGGACACGATGATGTTAAATGCGAATTCCGTGTGAGGTATGAAATCATACAAAATTTTCTGCTGGAAGTGGAAAAACCACTCCATCCACAAGGATACAAATCAGAAAAGCACTAAGTTGAAGTAGAGCGTAAAGATTCGATCATGAACTAATAGTATTTCTACAAGACAAGAAAAAAGTGTAGAGAGAGGTTTCTACAAGGAGGTCTACAAGAGGAATATATGATAATAAATTAAGTACCAATTTGCTCATGCCACAATCTTCTTTCATTTCAGTGTCAGTGGAACATTCTGGGATAGGCGGTTCGGAAGGGTGTGAGGACGATTCTTGCTTTCCCCCCAAGCTCACATCCAAACTTGAAATCCACCTGTTGATGGCGTTAGTGGTTTTGATTCTGAGCGACCGTCTGACGATGTTAAGTCGGTTGGGGGTTTTGAACGTTTTTTCCCTTTTGGGAGATTCCGTCCGACACCGTTTCTGATTTGGGGAGCCCGAGTCCGTTTTGAAATGGGGGGAGTCCGTTTCCAGGGTAATCATTTCAGTGACGTCAGTGACTTCCGTCGTTTCCGTCTCGACGACGTGATGCCCGACGGACATGACGCTAGCGTTCAAATGCGACTTGGGGGTCGAGCAACTGCTGGGGTCAGGGAGTGCGGAGGAGTCGAGGGCGGGGGTTGGGGAAACGTGGGAATCACAGCGGCGTCTTTTTGCTGCGTGAATGTATTCCTGAGAATAAAGGTTGTATGTGTCCACGCAGTCGAGTACCTGCAATTTTCATTTAAAAACAGCAAAAATAGAATAAACAATTTTACCAATAGGCGGATCAAGTTAAGCAAGCACCCTCAAAGCCCAAGAAACGTCCAACCCCCAAAGGGAACAAATTATCAGTGGCCACACATAACACCGACAGAAGTAAGGAAAATCAGGGAAATAAAAGAGATTGAAACTCCGCAGCGAGACAAAGTTGAAGCTACTTTACAATATACAGGGCCGTGGAGAGAAAATCCGGGCCCGGGGGCAAAATTCATCGGGCCCCTTAAAAAAAAGTCTTATGAAAATTCATCGGGCCCCTAAAAAAAAAAAAAAAGTCATGAAAATTCATCGGGCCCCTAAAAAAAAAAGTACCTATGAAAATTTTTCCTATATTGATCTGTCCCTTTTCCCATTTTGCCTCTCCTACCGCCCTTTTTTACAACCAAAAAAAAAAAAAACTCAAGAAAATCCGGGCCCCCTACGAAGGCCGGGCCCGGGGGCAACGGGTCCAGTCCCCCCCCCCCCCCCCCCTCTCTACGGGGCTGACAATATACACAGGAACCGGAGAATCGGTCAGAATTCGGGCAACTCTCAGAACCAGTTACTCCAGGTTTAGTCACTCCATGAATGGGAACTTGGGAAGCAAGAAGCGGCACCTTCAAGTGAGACCAATCACTTCAACCCAAACGTGGACAGAAATATGGCTCACTCCCAAATTTGTCCTGTCAATCTGCGAAATTGTTGGGGCACTTATATTACGTCGCACAGGGGTTTGGGCGGCGCAGATCGGGGACCCTCATTAATCGACTGTACGTCAAAACTACTTCGAAACCAGCACCTCACTCGACCCCCAGGCCAAAACCCTCCGAGAGGTTTCTGGTTTTGCTCGTCGGCAAGGTATTGTAGGTGTGAGGTCGCCTCACATAGCAACGAAAGAAATAATAGCACTAATGGGCTCCTTGAATGATTTTTCTTTCTTCACATTTTTCCTGGAGAGGTTAACCTTCAAACGTGACGAAAACGGCCCCACAGATAACCCGGCTCCACTACTTGTACGGCCTTCAGAAAAATAAAGTAGTTTAGTCCTACTTGAATCCAGAGGACTAAAAGCGAAAAATAACGTTCACTACAACATCCTTTGTTGATTGGTCGCAGAGATGCAAGTTAGCCAACGCGCCATACCGACCCTGGTCAACAACCTTCAAACTTACCGGACGTTATCAAATTTTTGTCATCACGAGAAATTAACGATAATGATCCCCAGTTCTTAGGATGACGTAAAATTATGTAAACAGGGTTGCCATGGCGTGCATGTTTCGATGCGGGACGTAAACGGCTTCAGATTTCAGTTCCAAATCTCAAAAATCGCTAAGGCAGCTCTGCCCCATAACTATACGGATTTTACTAACTATACGGAGAACCCGAATGTATAGTTCTGAGAAATTCTGACCGTTTCAAGGAGCCCATTTACTCGAAAAAACGCCATCAGTTTACCCTACTGGGTATGTACCCACTTTATCCCCCCCAATGAACTAGCAGGTTCCGAACTTCCCGTTTTGTATTCTATATTTAGTTCAGTCCAATGGGAGTTCAAAAGTGCCGTACCCAACAAAATTAGGGAAGGTTCTTTTTCTCAACGGATCATCATTTTTTGGCGTTGCTGAATCCGAATATGAGGTTTACTGCCTCCTCTGAGGTCTGCTTGACATAAAAAAATGCTAAAAACCTCCAAATTTTGGTACTTAATTCAGTTTTTCGCTTATATAGGTACCCGAAACTAAGCGTTTTTCGAAGATCACCACTTTATACACCCGAAAACGTGGATTTCCGCTTACCGATCGGTGTCAGATTGGGGGTTTCTTATTTTGGTTTAAATTCGTTTTCACGGTTCCTATTTCACCTAAAGGGTTCTATTAGAGCTCAAATGAAAGCTAATTAGATGGCGCAATTATAAATTTTGACCACTGCTTTTCGAAGGATATTTTGTCTACTTTAATTTTGTACATAGTGGTCATCTTCGAAAAACGCTTAGCGGAAAACTGAATAAAGTGACAAAAGTTTGAGGTTTTTTGCCTTTTTTGGTGTGAAGCCGACCTCGGAGGAGGCAGCAAACTTCATGTTCGGATTCAGCACCCCAAAAAACGTACCAATAGGTCGGTTGAGAAAAAAAACTTCCCTAATTTTGTTACGGGAAAACCACCGTTTGACTGTACCAATTGATGATAGTTCACAGAGGATTTTTTTCGAGAAGACTCCTAAGCCAAGCAACTTGACAAGGATTGTCCTTCTATTGTTCCTTCTACAACCAATTTGGTATTTCGCAGGAGATTTGGACGTAACACATCCGAAAATGTATAACCCATCGGTTCCCTTAGAAACTCTTCATTGCTTCGGATTTTTTGCGAGGAATCCATGAGATGGACCCTATGATATGGAACCGACCCCTTCCAACTACCACAATCAAAAGAATCAAACGTAACATCCCCTTCCAACTAGTGTTTTCAGTTCAGATTCAACCAAAGCGTTCAGGCAAATGCAATAACGTGTGGTGATAATGACGTCTGAATTCACCTTTTCCGGAATATAATGCGTTTGTCCCTCTTTATCTTTATTTGAAACAACTCAACGAATCACCAATTTCTTGGACTTTGAGGAGAGTACACAGTAATTTACAGGTGTCATTGACAAGCCCAAAGCAACGAAAATTTCCATTATAAAATTATACAATTTTTGGCATTCAATCGCAGTTTTGAGCCCGATGCATCCTCCCACCTAATCAAACAAGGCCGAGTAATGTAACAAACAGCCATTTGGGACGGGAGAAGGGTGGAATGAACGGTGATGAGCAGACCATGCGAACAATAGTTTTGTACAGTTTTTCTAGGACTGGTGAAAAACGACAAAAGAAATCACTATGTACAGTGTTAATAGCCACCGCTCAAGAAGCGCATTCGTGATTACGTCGAAAACTTGAGTTAGTAAAAAAAAAAAAAATCATTCATTTCCCTAAAGTGGGGCTAAGTTTGAAGATAATTGTGAGTACTTACGACGTGGGTGCATGCAGGGTCTTCGATGTCTGTCGGTGTTCCGCCGTTTTCGACCAAAATGTCGGCCATGTGTTTCCGCTCTTCTTCGGGAAAGCCCAAAAAGCAGACGCGGGCTCCATGGAAGGGTTTGAGCCGGTTCTCAGCCTGCGGAAGGAAATCGAAAAGGTCTGATATGATGTCGTCAATTTGAATGGACGGACGGTCGTCTACGACGACGATCAGGTCCGGCGGCGCGTGAAAATGCTCGCCCCACCCCAAACACGTCATTTGTACTAAGGCGTCAACTTTTAAGACAAAATCCGCGAAAACGAAAAAACTTGGTTTTGGAGGCTCAAACAGCAAAAAGGTCCATCTTCCGTCAAAAGCCACGAGAAGCTGGCGGAATGCAAAGAGGACGTAATGCGCTCAGAATAAACATGAATGGAGGGAGTCGCGAAGATTACCATGAAGAGACCAGGCGAGGTTATTTACCAAACATCCCAATCACCAATGAGCCACACATATGCAACAGGTGAGACTCACAACATCTCATTCGGGAAGAAAATAGGAAAAACTGATTGGGACTGACAACCCAATTATTTTTAAAATTGCATTGAATTTAGACTAACGATTCAGGCCGGAATAAGCGATAAAATTTACAAGTTTTTTCCACTGGTTTTTGGCCAGATTTGAAGTCTACGCAAAACTTTGTGCCCATTAGTCCCTGAGCGCAAATTTGCACAATCTTCATTGTTATTGGTCCATTTTACATGACGCTTGGATTCCTTCCTTGAAAGCTTCTTTCTCGAAAATTCTCGAATGGAATTTTAATACGAAATTTCAACTGGATGATTTCGAGAGAGTTCTTTTACAGCAAGCTTAAAAACGTTAAAATTTTAAATTTAATACTAGCTGATCCAAACACAATAGCTTGGGTATAAAACTTTTATACCCAAATGCCGGCCATGATTCCGACTTAACTCTAGAAAAAAATCAGTTTCTCCCTGAGTCCGGCCTTGCTCTTCCTCCCTACCACCACCTACATCAGCAGAAGGCATATGATGGGGGGGGGGGAGCAGAGAGAGGTCATTTTTCTATCGAGAAAGCTGATTGTATTCTTGTCTATCAAACCCTCCCAATCGTTGTTATTCGTTCGTTCAAAATTTAGAAATAATATTTAGGAGGAAAATAATAATTTCCTGGAGTGCCATCCGGATCAGGCGATCAACAACGAAAATACTAATAGTTGCGCGCCAATATCCACCCAGTACAAATCGCGCTCTAAGGGCATTTCATATCCCCCTCCACCAAGCGGACGATGGTGAGGTGCGGCCTGGTAGTTATGATGAGATGCGGCCCCCTCTACCTCCGTGAAACGTCAGGCCTTAGGACAATATTGTAGGCCAAAGACAATACTCGATAGGAGTAGCCCTGCTTTATCTTTTCCGTTCTTTTTTTTTTTTTTTTTTTTTTTTTTAATTTAGAAATCACTACTCCCATTCCACAAAGCAACAAAAACATCTATATTTAACAAACAGCCACAACATCGGAAAAGCTCAAAGAAGCTAGAGGAGGTCATTATCCCGTCAAACTGGCAGGCCGCATCTCACCATATCTCAGTGTGCCCAGTCGGCCGCAACATCATTAAATAGGATTGGGCATCATAGGACATCTCAAACTCATTGATTTGGGTCCCGACTGGAACCAGGCTCATTTTGAGATGCGTCCCATAGTCCACGGAGGGCATTGAAGTGGGTCCCATTGAATTTTCATCAGTCAAATTAGCGTCACCCAGGAGACAACACGTGAGGGTGACTGCGCTGTCTCCCAAAGATGGAACACACGACAGGCAGAATGAAGCCATTAAGGTATGTCGCCACTTGCCAGTGAGTTATTTCGCCAGAAGTGTACCTACTTCACCATCACTTCTCTCAGGAAACTCTCCTTTTCGCTTTTTTTTTTTTTTTTTTTTTTTTTTTTTAAGGTTTCGGGCAGCACTTCTCAATTTAATATAGTTTTCACTCTGTACTTCCAGCAGAATTTAAGTTTGATGAAGATGTTTGGATGAGCGGAGTTGAACTTCGCCAATGGGACCCACCTCAACAAGTTAAGTTAGAAGGTTCAAGCTCCACATTTATTTAGGCTATATTGAAGATTTTTAGCCAATGATACTCACTTCTTCCCCATCTAATGGACAGACAGGCTCTCCTAGGACACGAGCACGCCCAAATGATCAAGGGAAGTAAGCCCTGCTTGAACGTGTTAAACGGCCGATTGAAGCGAGGCCCCCTGTCATTTCTAATGTTTACTTTGAATCCTTTTACTCAAACGTTGATCATTTTGAAACACGCCTCAATTTTTCGGGAGCCTTCTTTCATTCTACTGGCTGTTTTCTGCCATTGTGACAACGTACCAGTAGACTCTGAGAAGAAAACCCGACTTGGGTCCTCATGGCCCAACAATTGAGGACCCATTCCGACGACATGATTGGTAGACGGAAGGTGGTGGCGTAGTGGTACTTATCACCGGAGCATGAATTGGCGATGAGATGTGTCATCCGGGCTCCCACTTCTTTCCGAATGCTGCCTCCCATGTTGTGAACGAGAAGGAGAAGATGTCCCTGGAAAATTGCATTGTGTAAGCTGCAAGAATAGATTTTGCGTTGCACTGTAACTATAAGATACGTACCATCTCTTCCCTCTTCCGAAACCCTGTGAAACAGGCAACGACTCCCCTCATGGCGAGAGAATACGTTGGCCGAGAATAGTCAGGAAGCGGACTATTCTGCATGGCCAACTCCTTCAACGCCGTAGGACCTAGTATCCTGCAAAAATCCAAATTGTTATAACCAGCTCGAAATCACGTCCGCATAAATAGTAGACACAAACCGTTGATCTCGCTCTTTCAGGGCGGAAAATACTGGGCCGGAAAACTCCTCGAGGACGAAAACCGTAGTGTTGTCGGAGGCGTCCATCCATTCAGAAGCATCTTGGGAACACTCAATCGGCACTCCAAACGTCTGAAACAACAAGAAACGTAAATACGAGAACACCGCCAACGACCTACTTTGAAGTTTATCTTAATTGAGAAGTCACAATTGGAAAGGTGTCACATTATCAGGCGAGATAAATGAGTCGTTAATGCTTCGATGCTTCCTGTGGTGGCTTCGACAAAGCCACCACAGGAATTTTTGCTTGGTAAGGTGGGGTTAGAATTAGGCTCTCAGAGGGGGGGGGGGACTGCCATTTATCTCAGGTATAAATCGTTCAGCAGGGGAGTGGTTGAGGGGGTGAGGATATGTGAAGGAGGGCGGAGAGGGTAGCAGGCAAGGGTGGTAGAAGAAAAAGGTAGGGGCTCAGAGGGATGCCGCCAGGAAACAGTAGAGCAGGGGAATGGTTGACGGAGCAAGGGAACACGAAGGAGGGAGGAGAAGCAGGTGTGCTTGGGCCTGGGATAGACGAACGGATATTTCCAATCTGCAAGACCCTTGGAAAAAACACACAATCTGTTATCGGGCATATTCCTCATTTGATTTAAAATTTAATAAAAATGCATTTAATGCAAATGATTAAATTTTAATCACACAGTTCATGCCCCTCATTGGGGTACCAAATGAGGGACCAAGTTTTTAGTTTCAAAGCTCTTACTTCATTACTGAAAGCATGATGAGCCTCCAACGGATACCAGTTAGGGACATTTTGCTGCCTTGGGATTTGTCAGAGGGTTCATTTTTCTATTTAGGGGGTTTTGTAGGGATGTAAACAAGGCAATTTTTTTTTTTTTTTTTTTTCGTGTGGGGCTTGGCATCACTGCCCACCTCTGCAATGGAAACATACTTAGGGTACCACCCCTTTGCATTTCTGGAGGCGGTGAGGTTACTGCAGACAGGTGACAACTCAGCCAAACCTCAGAGGTCTTCGGATGGATGAGGAGGCAGGAACTGCTACGGATAGCGTACCTCATACCTCGCAACAGGACCCCAATGATTATGACCAATATGCGCTCGGGTGATTATAAATGTAATTAATTTATATTTCCACAATATAAATTATTGTTCTACTTTAAGGTTCCTATTGCAACTTTCAGTGAACAGTACCTACGCAAATTTAGTAAAGCACCTGGTCGTGTAGCTCGAAGGGGCGCCTAGCAAAGGATTAAGGTGACCAGACTAGACCTCACGACCAGTCAACACCATAATAAGCTCACTGTGGTGATTCATGTAACTCACCTTGGCTGCTTCCAGTATACTCTCGTCTGTTGCAGCAGAGCCCACGAGACAAATTCTGGCGCTGTCTGGCGCATCTGAAATTGAAAAACAAAATTACTCTCAACGAAACTCATCGCGCAACACAACTAAGCACCAAAAACAAACCCTACCCAAAAACACAATTTGATAAAACGACAATGTAACGGCGAAAAGGACGGACGCGACCACGGACACATTCAACAAGCAGAGAACGGCGGTTTTTTGGTCGTTGACACACAGCTCCCGGAATTTTGACAACCGGTTAAAAAACTCGTTGACGAACTGAAGAACGAGAAATTCGACGGCGAACGTGCAATAAGACGAAGTGGCACAAAGGCGCATCGTGAACTTCGAGCTGAACTTCCCCGTTGGGGTGACACTCAGTTACGAAACTGAGAAGGGACTTTCGTCACTAAGCCATTAATGGGATTTACCTTGCAAATGCCCTCATTGACTTTGGAATGAGAGCGAATGTACCAGTCCGTTTTATAACGGTTTCTTTCCCTTTGACATGAACTCGAAACAAAAGGAACTACCATTGATTGGTGAAACACATCGTGCGTTTATTATTATGTATGTATTTTACGAGCTAGACGTCTCCAGCCCACCTCAATATAGGGCGGTTGTCCCCTCTGCAGCAGCTGTCCTGAAGCATAGGGCTCTCACCTGGACAAAATGTTCGTGAGCCGCGGGAGGTGGAGTCAGGAGGTAGCCCTGTCCGGCGGAGCTCCCTAGGGGGAGCCTGCTGTTAGCCTCCACAGGCGCTATGGAGGTGGGAAATGTAAGATAATGACACATTTATGGTTGCCATCACATATTATTGTGATGGCAACCACAGGAGAACTCAAGAGAACCGCTCAAGAGAAATTCAGGCAGATTGGGTAGGGCAAACTCAAGACTGGTACCGACTAGGAAAGTTGAGAAGATGGTCCACGTCAACCGGCTGGCACTCGCCGACGTAGAGGGGGACAGTGTGATGGCAACCAGCACATGTCGGATCAGTCAGTTGAAAGTTATGGTCTAAATATACACGTTGTTGTTACAATGTTCAAGTGGTGTTATCACAATATTATCCGAAATAAGAATAAAACTAAAACTAATTTTATTCCCAGACGACTTAATGGTCTCCTTCCTGAAGCCAACTCTCCCCTTCCAATTGACGCACACTCTGACCCTTCCGATCTCCTCACAACGCTCATCCAATTTTTCAAAACGTCAAACTCATTTTAAAAGCCTCCTTATCTACCGGATTTCGTTGTTAGAAATTCCGCAATAAAATACGATCGACAGTACACAAGATGTTGGTCCAGTATCAACGAAGAAAAACCAATTGCGTTCACTGCTCTGCAAATGGCGCTTGGTGGGCGTTTCAGACGTAACGACGGGCCAGGAATCTGAATCACCAGTGTAGAGCCATTCAAACCTTAACAGATTCTCCGTCAAAAATGACTTCAAAAACTAAGCCTCAATCGACTCCCTGGCTAAAGCCTTTCAAAAACCCTCAACAGCAGCCATTTCGCAGCACAACAGAGCCACAGAGTGAAGCACAATTTCGGATGCCGGTCCTAATCGTGAAATCGGGCTATTATACCGTTTAAATAAAAACAAAATGATCTTAAAATCTGGTCTTGACCAACATGAGTTGACTTTTCTTGCTGAGCTCGCTTGTTATTGATGTCTGTAATCAGTAACGTGGAAAATACAATCATCTCGTTAAGAGTTCGTAACAACGCATTATATTCTGCGCGGATGAGCCCTAAGCACTAACTAGGGGCACTTTATTTGACCTATAAATTGAATGATTTCGATGATGAGCTAAACCTCTGCCGCCGTCTGTCCTTGAAGGCGGTTGATGATACTGAAAATCAAAAGTTGGAATCAGTTTTGTAGAGGCAGGTGGAATGAACGGTGTCGTTTGGCTTGAGTTCACAAGGCCGACATTGATGAGTAACCAAGGTTAACCATCCCAAACTGTTTCGGCGGTGCTTGTGGTTACGGGATTAACCTTCGTTTTATCAAGAGACACGTCGGGGGACGAGAAGACAACCACATGGCAGGGGCAAATGGAGTAAACAAAAGGACTGTCGCTATTAAAGAAGTTTTTCTTTTTCTTTTTAATAATCTTGCAATAATGATTTGAAAAGGTCCATCTGAATCCGACAGATGAACCGATTCCTCCCACGTACGGCAGCGTGGAGCTGATCGGCCTAGATTTCCCGCCGGTTTCACGCCGGGCCGGCCAAAGGGGTCGTCCACCAGGGGAGATATCTTCCAAACGAGGAATGAGAACGTTCACCTTCAAATCAGTCAGTTTTTTGGTCGATTGATTCAGATGTCGATTCACTCATCGATTGATAAGGCTTTTTATGGCGAGCGCTCAATGACGAGTTCTGTTCTTAGGGCAATCTGAGAACGGCCCCAACAACCTTGAAGCCCCTTGTTTACGTGCGGGGAATGTTCAAATTCTCACCGATGTCGCACTTCCAAATACAATTCATCAGATCAGAACCTGCATGAATTTATTGTTAGACAACTGGCCATTTTAGCGTCCAGTATGGATAATTCTCCCATTTGAAGGGCAAAGCTCAATTTTTGGTCATGGGTTGCGAGGTAGGATGTCGTTTTGTGAGGAATCACATTAAAACGATCGAAATTCCAATAAATTGTGACATTTTTGGAAGGTTAAAGCTGTGAAATGTCATTACCGTAACTGTCCCATGACGAGCATGTCAATTTTTCAGTGTGTTTTTATAGTGAGCCATGTAGGGGGTTGTCTTACAGGGTTTTTTCACATGTAAGGGTTTGTGAACACGTATTCATAGTTACTTCCTCCACTCTAACGCATTTTGGAATTAGTAATATCAATCAATCAATCTTATTTTTATTGTAGAATATTCAAAGTAATGAAAAACACCTGTGCCACGAAAAAAGTGCATTACCATCACCGAAATGAAAGTAGGCGTCAAACTGTGGAAGAAAAAGGAGATGCGGTGAAGTCGCGAAAGATCAACAGTAGGCAACCCTGCCCCTCACAAAAGTCGGGGGGAAGGCGGGCCCAAACTGCCTGTCACAGTCCTGCTTGGAAGGAAATCAGGTTCGTACTTTTCAACTCATCATTACCATAACAGTTTACTATATCTTCAAGATTTATTTTGAATTCTGTTGTTAGGAGTAATAAAACGCCATACCGCTTTTCCGGCCCCTCTCAGGTCTAAAAACAAACTGAATACGTGTAGCCTCGAATGTCAACTCCATAAGCGAAATCCTGTCATTACCGTAGCAAGTTGTTTTTGTTATGGTAATGAATTTGGATGCGGCGAAATAGTGGGAATCCATCTTATAAATGACGATAGTAAACGTCTATTACCAGGAAAAATTTTGCAAAATAAACTTGAAGACCGGGTTTGGTTGGTTAGACCATCATCAGTACGATACAGGTTATCTTAAGCCCACTTTGCGTGCGATTTTCGTCCGGATATTGAACTGTGGCAGACACTAACTTTCGATAGAAATTGGCGGCTAACAAAAGTTGCGTCCCCTATAATCGTTGGAGGGTTAAGAGAGAATAATAATGAACCGAATGGGCTCTTTGAAAAGGTCGGAGCTTCGCATTTCTAACCGTATTCAGATTCAGCACCCTTTAAAACCCCGATACAATTTAAATTTCGAAAATTCGTACAGTTACTTGCAGAGCTGTTACAGACGTTTTTGAGATACTGAACTGAAAGGCGAAAATAAACTGACACGCAGCCACCAGAGCGCATAGTGATGGTTTTAATGAACACGCACGACACCGCAAACGCTAAATGAATTCCTTGAGTTGACTGACGAGAAAACGTACGTTCCGTAATAATTTGAAGATTGATGTCAGATCATTATACATTAAATGAAAATCAAATTTTGATGGCGCCAAAAACGGCCTGATGCGCAGCAAGGTTGGCTAACTTGCATCTCCCATGTCAATAAAAACGGGTGAAAATTAGAACTTCACGTCCCACTCAGCCACAGAAATCAAATATTTAATTTTTCCCGGGGGCCCGGGCTAAAAGCAGAAATATGGAGATCCAATGCCGTTGCTTAACCCAAATTAATGATGAATCCTCAAAAATTGTCTGACTAGTGGAAACACTGTTTGGAGCAACAGCAAACATGCCCCCAAACAAATGTCCTCTATTTCGTGCGAGTCATAGTGTGTCGATAGCCTGCGTCAATGCTGAGTTCTTTTTCATGTAAATTTCGTAACGTGTTTTTTGCGTGCAGTGAGTGGGTTCTATTAAATTTTCAAGGAGGAATGTTTTGAATAAATATCATACATCAGACAATTCATTTTGAGTTCGAGACTTAAATGAACTTTTAAGAATGTGAATTTCAGGGATATAAGTTCATTCAGGATCCATTTAGGTGTGAAAAAAACAAATATGAGCCCGCTCATAAAACACCATGTTTCAAAAAAGGACACTTCCTCCCAGTTATTGGAACAAACGGGCTCTTTGAGAAGGTCGGAATTCATAATTTCTAACAACATATTCGGATTCAGCACCCTTTAAAACCCCCCAACACAATTGTTTATTTCGAAAATCCGTACAGTTCCGTGCTGAACTCTTTTAGAAATGTAGGAGATTTTGAACTGAAAGCGGTGGGCCGTGACGACATACGCCTAGCTGGACATCGGGTAGTTCGGCACAGAGCCGCCAGAGCGCTGATTGATAAGTTTGAAGATTTTCGAATAACCTTCTTTGATGATAAGCTCGATGCTCGATTTTTGAATGACCTTCTCGGTTGATTACCGTGACTCGATTTTAGGGGTCCTAAGGTCCTATAAATAATAGAGACGGGTTTCAACGGTTGTTGACTCATTTTCGTAACTTTTCGTAAAATTTACAAAAATCATTCAAGGAGCTCACTGCGAATACGAGAACGCATTTCCAGATTGCTTCACTTTGTGGGTACGCAGTCGACCAATCAAATCCTGATCAATATGTACCCGTCTCGTCGCATATCAACCCAAAAACCGACTTCGTTTAAAAGACCGAAAATAGTGTACCTTGTTAATATCCTAACGAACTTTTGCTGTCGACGAGCTCAACGCTTTTGAGATTACAATGTTTCTCAGTCGCAAAGCCCGGTTATAAACAAAACCCCCAAGTCTATTTTCGGCGGGATTATCCACTCGGCTAGTAAACCTGAGTCGGCAACATCGAAACTATTTAAATGGCGGGATGACAGCTAAAATATTTAGATGACGTGGCTGAGAGGAGTAATTTAAAAAAAACTGAGCGGTAGATGTCATGACGTGATTTTAGTATTTTATCCAACAAATAAATTTGACGAAAATTAAACGGCATTACTGTCAACTCTTGTCTATCACTCTGGAATAATTCAACTGGGGCACTGACACGTTGACATTGAAGCAACATTTAATATAGTAGATAGAAATGGGGTTCTGCAGCAATTTTCAAAAAACATTTTGCAGGAATCATAGGTATGTGAAAGTTAGTTAATAAACGTGAAAGTAATAGTTTCCCCGAAAAAGTCACACCATAAATTCAGCTGTTTGGAATCACTTAGTGTGAATACAGTAATCCCTGATTATCCGCGGGTTTCGTATTCGCCGATTTCGTTGTGAAAAATTTTGAAATTGGTGAGTCCGAATATGAGGTCAAAAACGCAAGATTGAGACGTCCCAAGGCACTCGACCTACTCTTATATTAGGAACTCATCAGCAAGTTACAACCATTTTTGCCAGAAGGACATAGCTGAGCTCGCATTTAGTGAAACTATCGACGCAAAACTGATCTAACTTTGGATCAAGACTTGATGATTGATTGATTGGATCAAGACTTGATGATAATCATCAAAATGTTACTTAGTAACAATCCAGAAACTTCGAAGCAAGACCATCAAAATGGAGGGTCAAGACGATTGAAATAAACTCTGTACTTATCGACTTCATCAATCGCAAGCTCTGCAAGACACTGCATGTCATGTGACATTGTCAAAACAAAAAGGCAGAACTTTTACTCAAGTTCAGATAATTGTATTGTTTAATGGGTCGGCACTCATAAATGTCGATCCAGAACAATCCGCTTTACAATCAAAGAGGTTGTTGACGAATACACACGAAAAATCAGACGTCACAAAGAATTTCAACTGCAATAAATGAAGTCATCAAGTAGCCATAGCACCATAAGAGGCTACAAGTAGACGGCAATGAAGAGGTGTACAGTTCCAGGATATAAGAAGCAAACAGTCAATAAAGATATTCAGTAGCCCGACGGTGATCCACTCAGACATCTCAAGGGAAAGAAAAGTATTTGACTATTGACTGAGAGAGGAGTTTTTGCAAAAATATTCCAACAAAATTGAGTGAATCCCAAGTATCCCGGCACAGGGCATTTCTTACTATTCAAACTAGAAAGAAAAAAAAAACAAGTCCCAGTGATATAATAGATGAAACCTAATAAATGAACTGATGACCAACCTTTTCATGAAGTCAATCATCGCAACTTCCATTGGTGCTGGTGGCGACTCCATGTGTTTTTACATCGAAAGCGCTCCCCACAACACCCGAACAGCCAGTGACTGATCACAATGTGAAAAAGTTCAACTATTTCAATTCGTTCTGACCTTCAATGGGGTTCTTCGGGAGGTCAGAATTTTACGTTGTGAACATCATAATATTATTCGGGTTCAAGGCTCAAAAAACCGTGTCCACCAAATTTTGGCTCAAAATAGCATTTCGCCATCATCCGAGAGACTGAAGAAAGAAGGCACCCGCAGAGTGAACGAGTACTACACAGGACAACAGAGTGCACTGACTTCCAAAAATACTGTTGGACCCGCATAGTCGATGGTCACACATTTGGGCCAGCGCAAGAATTGTGTTGGAGCTTTGTGATTGGCTGCTACTCTTTGACTTCAGAATACTTAGATTATTTCAAACTGTCGAAGAACCCAATTTTGGGATAAGTTTACAATCTTCAAAGTTGTCTTACTTACTTGAACTAAAATAATAAATAAAAACTACCACTGTTTTTGCATTTCCATCACTCGCTACTTCAGGGATTCATTTCATTCGACTATGTATTTGCCACCGAATGAACAATCGCTCTGATTCACCTGGTTCGTCTCTGCTCTCAACGGTTTGACGTAATTTAGTTCATCTTTTCATCCCTCAGAACCGTCTCGCTTATTCGGATCTCTCAATATTTACGAAAATCCAAACAGTCCGGGGCTGCCTTGGATCTTCGGGGCTCCTCATGCCGCCCACCTCGGGGGAAGACCTTGATGGTGTTATCTACTCTAAACAAGAGCTAAACCCTTTGCCACTCGGCCAGTTGCGTAGATGATATATCGTCGGGCCATCATCTGGAACTGTGAGATCGCAATGCACGTGCAAATTTAGATTATCTGAAGAGGTTTGGTTGGCACTCAAACGTGATAAAATAAAAGAGCTAACATTGTTGAGCAATTACAAATTTTATATTGGCCTATAAAATTCATCTACACTTTTCACTCTTCTACAATTCATCATTCATGAAAGCGAAGGGAAGCTTCGTTTTTATTTTCTGGGACCAATATGTGTTGCAGTTCATTAAAGACTTCTACTTTAGGGTGCTAATATCCTAATTGCGTGACACATCAACATTCCATGAACACCGTCGGGAGTAAAACCGAAAAGTACCAACATGACGATGACGTAAAAATAGCCAACAGAAAGGGGGAAGTGAGAGCCTGAACTTCCAAAACAGAGCGGGACAACGCCTGACAGGTTATGGCCCCACTTCGAAATTTTGGCGAAGGCCCAATAAGAAGGTGATACCATATCAACGTGAACGTCATTCTCGTAGTAAAACCCGAGTGATTCAGAGGTTTTCCGTCTCGACGAATAGTCGGAGTTGACAACCCGTCGCCAGCATTGTTTGTACGTTGTTTTTTTTTTTTTTCGTAAAACGCTGAACCTCGTGATCAAAGTTACGGAAGGACCGGTCATATTTTTTTGCCAATGTGGGCGATTATTCCGTCAGAGCCTTCATTTCCAGGAGTTTATTTTGTCTCGGCGTAGAATGTTTCTTTTCTGTACTGGTGGGAATGTCATTCAATTTCGCCACTGTTTACAGAACCTGAATACTAAAATAGCCTGATGTGGTCTATCACCGGATAACATTAATTTTAGAAGAATCCTGTATGTACACCTGAGTGGCAGGAGGGCTGATAACTGACCCTCATGAATGAATTCTACGTCCAGAATTGCTTTGGAAGGCCTTCCAAATCCGGGGGCACCGAAGCCTGAGGTTAGGGCGGTAGTGAAAACCTTGCTATCACAACTGGACGGACCTAGTAAATAGACAAATTTTCAGATTTTAGCATGGTGCACGCTTTCTGCTGAGGTTAAACTGACTCAAAGAGTGAGACACCTGCCATGTAACTGCCCCCTTAACAAACCAACGAAGACATAGAACAGCTGCAACTTGCACTCTGCCATCTCTGAGCCCCACACTGTCCCCCCTCTTGCTTGCCTATGCTGAACTGTGCACTAGTGCACTAGTGCACTAATGTAGTTACATTATCTTTATTTATTACTCACTTCTTAGGTAAAAAGAAAACAAAATTTTGCTATTTGTCCTGAAATGGGAGAAAAAACATGTTTTTTGCCAAAATCGATCGAACCTTATGATAATATCATGGTAAAATAATCATAAGCGGCAAAGCTATTTTATTATTATTTTTATTTTTTAATTGTCAATATATTTATTTATTTTTAATTTTTTCAAATGTTTACCTACTGCCTAAACCGGCGTGGACAGCGGAGGGCGCATGGCGGATATTGTATTTTTGGAATCTACAAAATTTCATGATTTAATCATGAAACGTAAAAGGACGAATTTTGATGCCGAAATCGTCATGTCATGAAAACGGGTCGATTGACAGAAAAATAAACCGAAAATTGACAAAGCTGCACAGTCGGCCCTTTGTTGCCGTAAGTTTCATCACCGCCCCGCTCATTATTTCCTCGATAAATGGTTTCTATTCCCGTATTTCACCAACTCGAAAACATTTTCATGACCTTCGCCTGTCCCGCCACCTTGTTACCCTGGCCATATCCGAGATTAAGACGATCCTCCCGACTTCAACTTGCCGACAATAACGATAATTTACATTGACGCGGCTTCGCAGTTGGAACCAATCCGACCATAATCGCGGGTGACGGCGATTTTCTGCAAGTCGGATATCGCAAGCTGGTTCGGTTAGATAAAACACGGACGAAAACCTTTATAAGTACGTTCGGAAGGAGTCGGCTCATAACTACTATGACATAGTACTCGATGGATGACATCAGCGTGTAAAGTCGTTATGGGTGAAGCGGGAAACGCCCCCGCCAGGATGCAAATCATCCGGTTAGGTTCATTTTGGTTCACTATTCTCAAATTATTATTATTAGATATTATGAATGATTTAGAGTAGAAGGTCGAGTGGGGTGTCGTTTTCGAAGTAATTTCAGACGTACAATCAATTTTTCGGGTTCAGATCCGACACCGTGGGAATCTGTGGGGTTAAAAAATTGGTTTTTTGAACGACTTAGGCCAGGAGGTCGAACAAGGTGTCATTTATGAAGTATTAAATACAAATTTTGTGGACGAAGAATCCTGGGGTGGGTCTCTCATCAATCCAAACACTATTGTAGGTCCAAACACCTATGTAATCGCGACGGAGGGCGAAAATTCTGATCGGCCTCAAAATGTGACATTATACGATTCAAGATGTATAGATTCCAAAAAACGAAACATCCGTCCGGCCCGTTATGGGCAGTAGGCATTATTTTAAAATCTGAAAAAAGGGGCTACGGGAGAGCTGTGTTGAAGGCTATAGGCTCGAGTTAGGGGTCGTTTTCGATTTATTCATGGTCGTAGAATCCATTTTTGGGAATTCCAGAACGATTCGATTTCACCGTAGGGACCTATTGGGCTCTCATGGGGCTACAAATGGGATTTTTGAAAGATCCCAGGAGGTAAACTATTTTCCGAGTAATTTTTAAGGTCCCACACGTGATTTTTTTTTTTTTTCAAAAATAATTTTTTTTTATTGACACTGAATTAATTTTCGCACAAGTAACCTATAAAATAGGCATTACGCTTTGATATTTTTATAAAATGATTTTAATGTTATGATGTTCACACCAATACTATTTGGACAAAATAAATAAATACAGCGCATAGAATGAAATTGACAGCTTTTTTCAAAAAATGATAAAACCTCATCTAAACATTCTTTAGTCGGCAGGTGTTTTATCATCCGCATCAGCCGGAATCGATGGTGTTGATATTAGCTCCAATAATTGAAATACCTAATTATAATCAATAAGGTACCAATTTCCAAAAGGGGTCGATTTGCACGGTGATTTAGCCACATTGTGACTAAAATGACGACGAAAATCATCAGAAGATTTATGAACACCTGACCGGCAAGCAGGACGGACAAACAGACACAATAATAATAATTATTATTGTCTCACTAACGTATTTGATATTTGATTAATATCAATTAATAATCAATAATTTTATATTAGAGGATACCAAACAAGTGGACGTATTTTTGGACGCTAACTTCAGAATACTAGGTACAAACTAGAGCCGTTTTTTGTCGTGTAAGAAGAACTTGATTTGTAAGGCGTGTGGAAAACCACAAAAGATGGTTGTACCTATTTTTACTCTTGCCCTACTAATCATTCAGTGCCCACCTACTTGATCAGCCATCCGATCACCTCCCGAAGGAGCTTTGACGGACAAGGTGAAATCAAACGATATCAACGTCAACAAAACCTGTGCATTGTTGAGCCACATCAAATTGAAGTACCTATAGTGTGGCCTTGGGATCGTTCGAATCAATCAACGATCGGATCTAATTAATGCTACCTACATTGATGAGTGTTCGTCTCGAACGGTTTCCGAAATGGGTCAAAATTCAACAGTTCGATAGTAAAATGATACTCAGCCATAATGGACAGTTTAGAAAGGTGATTGAAGAGACCGAACGAATCAACCGTTGCAGTCACTTCCAAATGCAAAAAAAACGGCTGGTAGAAAACCGTTCAAACTGTCAAGATTTTCGCTTCATGAAACTTCAATCACTACACATCCTGCTTACCATTTTTATCAGAATCCTCTTCTATATCGCTGCAATCCATCGGTTTTTCATCGTTTGGACCGTTGTTTTCAATCAAATCCACCTCCTCCATTTTGTCCGTGGGCCTTCTCACTTCCACACAGAATCCCCTCGTTCAACCTTCAAGATTTCAACGATACAAGGCACATTCCGAGACGCGTTCAGTTCGAAGTCCAACTTGGGCGGACCGCGGGCGAACACGAATCAAACGGAAAATTAAACAACAAAAAACAAACAAGTCAAATTCACCCCATACGAGAAAACCCCCGATCAACGAAAAAAGTGCGAGCTTCCGAGAAAATGGGTATGAGAGCGGTGGGGGGTGAACTCCATGGGTGCCAACGGTGTCGAGTTCAATTTCCCTTTGCTCGCTATGGTTTTCCCGCTTACCATTATTCCGCAAAGTCGCGGAAATTATCATTTCTATGACCTTCCAGTCGGAATTGGAATCTAAAAAAAATTTAAAAAAAAACTGCAAACTTTACACAAGGGTTAATAATTAACACTTGTGTAAAGTTTGCAGTTTTTTTAGGTATTAAGAATAATTATTATTCTTTGATGTAGATTATGTGCGAAAATTGATTCTGTCAATGAAAAAAATGTTAAATTTTGTTTGTTTTTTAATTCATTTTTATTATTTATTTAGGTAGGTATATATTTTTTACACGGAAAATATTAAAATTTAATATTTTATCAAAATTTAATATTTAATATTAAATTTTGACCTCTTGGAATCCTAAAAAATTCCCAGGAAAGCCCTATCGATCCACACAGTGAAATTAGATTGTTTCGGGACCCCCAAAAATGGATTCTTCCAAATTAATTATTCTTCCAAATTAAATGGATTCGTCCAAAAATACTTCAAAAACGACACCTAACTCGATCCCTAAGCCAAAAGCCTTCAAAAATCCCTCCCGTAGCCCCATATTAGCCCCATAGCGCCCCACGGGAAGTGGGGTGTCCCACCATTGCCTTTGATCTAGGTATGGAGTCGAAATTCTGGATTTCTAACCAGTCTGCAGCTGCTGATGGTGATTAGGTCGGTACCAAATATGCTCACAAACACATAGGTAATAACATCAGATGTTATTACCTATGCATAATATGATGATGTCATTATAATATTACGATGATAATATTATTATTATTATCCACCAAGATTCTTGTGGTGGTGCCTGGCTCGATAAAAACCATCCACAAACAACATTAAATGTTGTTCTCCAAATTTTGGGGAATGTGACATCATTGAGTGTTTAATAGATTTTACGACCATAGTAAAGAATAATTATTATTAAATAATTCTTGTGCAGTGCAAAACTTTTTCGGTTTCATCACTGCTCTCCTAACTTAAAAACCACAATCCCGTTCCGCACCAAACTTTCCCTCATTCAGGTAGATTTCCCTTCGGTTGGCATTACCGCCCGACGGGAGTCCGTTCAGCCTTCGGCTCTTCCGCCAGGCACCGCTGAAGCCCGCGCTTTCCGCCCAATCGGCGCGGCGAACGGCGGAATTTGAAATTTGGTGGGACGATTTGAATGGGAAGAGGGTTTTCGAACGTTACCGACTCGCTGGGAAACCTTGACACGTCAAATCGTTGGCATGCGATATAAAAAGAAGTCTTCGCTTTGTCGTAACTCAGCTGGTTCGGAACCGAGACTGCCGACGAAAAGAGACGAGGCGGCGTAAGTCATAGATAAACTTGACGTTCTTGATGTTGACAATGAAGACTGACGGTCGAACCACACAGTACACAACGAGCACAAAGGCGTACGCGTGGGAGCGCTAGGGGGGGGGGGGGGGGATACAATAATAATTTTTACTAGTACCTATAATATACTATATAATATTATTATACACTTTCAGATCAAATGAAAGAAAATCAGGAAGTACCTAGTGGTTGAAAAATTCACAGAGAACCCGAAAGCGGCTCATATTGTAAAATTTAAAGTGAAAAAAATTCAACTTGACCAATGTTGTGTACATTTTGTGTAAATGTTGTAAATTAAGAGGAGGGAAAAGTTCACTACAACAATTTTGTTAAAACATTTTGTATGTTATTTTGTATTATTACTCAACTTAAAGCTGTGTAATATTATTTACGATAATATTATAGGGTACCTACCTATCAAAATTTTTTTTTTTCAAATTTATTTTGTTTAAATACATGCAAAGTTACGATCATTTTGGTTTATTATTCTTAGATCTTCTGATCGGCCTCAAAATTGGACATTATTCGTTTCAAGAGGTCTAGATTCCAAAAACGAAATGTCACTCCGCCGTACGCCGTCGACCGTCCTGGCCGTTTTGGGAGGTAGAAATAATTTCTAACCAATTATTGTTTTAAAAATCTGAAAGTTTGACAAAATACTTGGTTCACCATCGAGTTGCGCCCGCAAGGTTTTCAGCCCGATCGCCCAAACACGTGGGGCGCTATGGGGCTAAAATGGGGCTACGGGAGGTTTTTTTTAAAGGCTTTTGGCTAGGTATGGGATCGAGTTAGGTGTCGTTTTCGAAGTATTTTTGGACGTAGAACTCATTTCTGGGGGTTGCGAAACGATCCGATTTCACTTTGGGGATCTATAGGGCTTTCATGGGGCTACAAATGGGATTTTTGAAGGATCCCAGGAGATCAAATATTTTCCGAGTAAAAAAAAAAAAAAAAACTAATAAACGAAAAACACAAATATTTTGATAAAAATATTTTTTTAAAGGACAGAATTAATTTTCGCACAATTAACCCATATCCTATCTACCTAAACCTACCTAAACCTATCTAACAAACTTATTGTCTATTTTGCCAGGTCACAGGAACTTTATTTAGTACTTTTATTACGGCGTAAGTACTACTAGTACGCCTACTTACTAAGTAGGCCTTATCAAGCCATTTCCCTTCATTTGATCTATTATCTAGATACCTTTATTTGATCTATTATCTTGATACCGAGGCACAGATTAAACTACCGAGGTCCCTACCGTAATGCGCCTACAGACCTACTAGACGAAACGTGAATTTCACGTCGTGAAACACGTTTCGTGTACCTAGTAGGTAGGTACTACCTACCTTCTATGAAATCTACAACTTGCCTAATGAAAAAGAAGAAGCATCTAAGGTTAATAACCTTCCGTGACTGTTACAGAGGGAAGTAAACAAGACATCGTGGATTTGCTTCTTGCGTGGGGATTTGCGTGAAAGTGTTGGGCATTCGAATGAACTATTAAGGGACACCGACTGTAAGTTTACTATGTACTTTAATATAATAGATGACATCGACAATGATGGTCATAAGTTGATTTACGTAAAATTTCAAATCGCCACGGCTTACTGAACCATGCTGCGTTTGTCACTAAATGTAAACATGATTATGGTGTCACTGTGGGACATGCTGAAGTGACGGTGTGAAATGGTAGTGAACTGTCTGCCCGATACATTGTTGTAAGGCGTGTCGAAGCAAGTTCGTGTTTAAACAGTGTTCAAATGAAATACGCTGTATGGGCAAAATGAACAACATGCCCGTGCCCAGTCACGCTCTCCTGCGTAACCCTGTTATGTTTCGTTTGTTGGGGCTGTTAGTACTTCGGTTTACCACGAAATTGATACACGAAATTTCATTTTTGAGCATCCCTAATTATACCTATTCTTCTGCACATCATTCCAGATATTGCCTCAGTATTCTAAACCCCCTCAGCAACATGGACGTGGACGAAAATGAGCGACGCGTTCTCGCTCGCTTCAAATCCGACACCGGTGAAGAAGTCGGCAACCTCGTTGACCTGCCAATTTCCGTTTCTACCGAACAGCTAACGTCGTTGTGCAATAGCCTTCTCGGGCAGGTTAGTCAAAATTTAATCATACAACCTGGTGGGGTTCTTTGAACTCAGCTTTACCAAATCTCTTTTTTCCTAGGATGATGAGCCCACACCTTTCGCCTTCTACGTACAAGAAAAAGAAATTATCAAAACCTTGGAGGGTGTTTTAGAAACGGGCGATGCGTTGAATGGAGAGAGTGTAGTAGAAATTGTCTACCAGAGGCAATCGATATTTAGAGTACAAGCCGTCACAAGATGTACAAGGTAAGGTTCAAATTAAATTTTGTACCTAGCGTCGTATTTGAGCTTATTTCCCTACTTGTACGTTTCCCAGTTCCATGCCTGGTCACGCCGAAGCGGTTATATCCGTGAAATTCAGTCCTGACGGTGAAAAATTGGCGAGTGGCTCCGGCGACACGACTGTCAGATTTTGGGACGTAGTCACTCAAACGCCACATCATACGTGCAAAGGTAATATTCATTCTTTATTATGAAGTGTGGCCAATCAATGATTGCTGCTCTATAATAATTAAAGATCAGCAATCATTAATTGATTGGAGGAGAGGCACCTAGTGGCTCAGTGGTTTGAGCGTTGGACTGCTGAGTCGAAGGTTGCTGGTTCGATCCCAGCAGGCGCTAGACATCTTCCTTTTACTGAAGGAAGCACCTCAGCGACCGATCGACCTCTCGGAATGGCAAGCCACCGTGAGTATCTTGCCCAGGAAAACCTCTCACATTTGCCGTTCAGAGCCGGCGTTAAACAGGAGGTCGTGACTATTACTTCTGTAACTACTGTTCAACAAGCTCAACAGAAGTTATTAGCGAGAGCTTGCCAACGCCCGTTAGCAGGTATGGCACTCTAAGAAGAAACCATCCACCTCATAACACCGTGGTACACGCTGGGGACACTGAATTCACTCGGGTTTGGTCAAAATCCCATAATATGTATTAATAATTGTTATTGTCACTAATTACTTTTTGTACTTGTGTTTCGTAGGTCATAAAAATTGGGTGCTGTGCATAGCGTGGTCACCAGACTCTTCACGACTTGTGTCCGGCTGCAAAAACGGAATTATCATCCAGTGGGATCCAAACACTGGAGAACAAAAGGGACAGCCAATGAAAGGTCATACACAATGGATAACGGCGTTGACGTGGAAACCATTCCATTTAGGTGAAAGAACAATTGGGATCCAACCCCTTGCATTCTGCATCAGGCTCATGTTCAACCGAGCTTGGTCCAATTTTCAGATCCTGCTTGTCGTTATTTCGCCAGCAGTTCGAAAGACGGTGATATCAGGTTGTGGGATGCCGTTTTGGGTAAATGCACCAAAATTCTAACCGGTCATACTAAAAGTGTAACCGCCTTGCAATGGGGAGGAGCTGGTCTGTTGTATTCAGCTTCGCAAGACACGACGATACGAGTTTGGCGAGCAGACGACGTAAGTCTTGTGAATGACGTATAACCAACCTTTAAGGATCTCAAAACGTGGCAGTTTCCGTTCCAGGGTGTCCTCTGCCGAACGTTGAAAGGACATGCCCACTGGGTGAACACGCTGACCCTAAATGTTGACTATGTCCTGAAAAGAGGGTCGTCTTTTGACCCGACCGTTCAAGTTGACCCGAATAACAGTAAGTGTGTCGTAGATTCATATGTTGAAATTAAAATCAGGCACATGACTTCAAAATTTGTCAATTCGTTGATTTAGAGGCCGGAGTGCTTGAAGCTGCAGTTGAAAGGTACAACTCAGCAGTCAGCGGATCTGGTGAGCGTCTGGTGTCAGGTAGTGACGACTTCACGCTCTACCTGTGGAATCCTGAAAAAGAATCAAAGCCCATTGGTAAGATATTTGCTTTATAAACACTCGGTTGGGTAACTGGTGATACAACACGGTCCAGCTTGATTGGTTTGAGTTCGGATGCCGTGAAGGGGGGGGGGGGGGGCAGGTATGCTAGCTCCATCGTTCCCTTCCCTGTAAATGGAGATAGGCACTCGGTATCACAGCTCCACCTTTCCGATCCAGGTCTGTGGAACTGTACCGACAAGAGCAGGGATGTTGTCACTGCTTGGAACTGTATGACTATCACTCGTTGTGGATAGTGTAATGTATATAACTTGAGAGACCGGAACACATTGAATAAACGTTAATACCACAGAGCGATGGTGATGGAACAATGGCTATCAGCGAATGATGATAACCTGTCTGTCTGTGTATAGCGAATTCTGGGTGCTCGAAAGGATAGTATACCTTACGGACTTGATTGTGAATATGAAAGTTCCATTAAAGAATAAGCGCAATCTATTTATGTTATAACAGATTCCATTATATCTATGTTATATCTACTGAATCGAGATCACTTTGACCGTGTGGAAATTTCATTGGGATGGATGCCACTGCGCTTCGACTCTATATCAGTGTTTATTTATTTCTCCTTTTACCAAATTTACCTTCTCATTTGCAGCGAGAATGACTGGCCATCAGCAGCTCGTTAATGACGTCAGATTTTCTCCGGACACTCGAGTGTTGGCGTCGGCATCCTTCGACAAATCCATTCGTCTTTGGGACGGGCGAAACGGCAGGTTCATCACAACACTAAGAGGGCACGTGCAGGCTGTTTACATGATATCCTGGTCTGCGGATTCGCGGTTGCTCGTCAGCGGTAGCGCTGATTCTACCCTGAAAGGTAAAGCTCTTAAAGACGTGCCGAAACAAAGGGAACAGGGTGGCCCTTTGGTGGGGGACAGTTATTTGTCCGATTACAATTAAGTAAAACTCGAATTCGAGGCGAATCCCAATGTTTGGCTAAAGTGTTGAGTGATCTATAATATTATATTATACCTATAATATGTGATCTATAATATTATATTATATTATAATATTATATGATCTATAATAATATATTATATAAATAGATATAATATATCTATTTATATACATCTATTTATATAATATATCATAATATTATTATGATCAATGGACAATTCACCTCATCTGAATCCGTACAGATCTCCACAAACAGCTCAGCCAGTTCCAACTGGAAATAAACGCTGGAAGGTTTGCATAACCTAACAATTACATGCATTAAATTTTACAACGTGTCTCAACAACGACTCATGTATGTATGTCGTTTCACAGCTTTTGTTGAATGCTTCTTTTGCAGTTTGGAGTATGAAAACGAAGAAACTTTTACAAGATTTGCCGGGTCACCAAGATGAAGTGTTTGCAGTTGATTGGTCTTCAGATGGATCTAAAGTGGCATCCGGTGGAAAAGACAAAGTTCTCAAACTGTAAGTCGTCTCCACCGATTACTGTATTCACCAAGTAAGGGGAATAGCGTTTGGGTATGAGTGGTTGTGGCAAATCGCCACTCTATGTTTACTATGCTTCAACCTGGTTAAAGGGGTTAACCGCGTTGGGGCACAAGAGGGGAAGCATGCGTGAAGAGGGGTGACCCCCACCATGGCTTCCCACGCCAACTAAATTTCGGCATTAGGAACGTAGCTAATGTTCGACGTCGTAAGCTGATGCACGTCAGAACCCGTGTAGAACTTGTCACACTCTGATTCAGGGCACTTGGTCCCATCCCAGGACCCTGCGAGCTCTTTGTCTATGCTAGCGTTTGCTGGTCTTCTTTGGCATGTTTTAACACTGAACATGTTTAGCCATCATAACCCGCCCAAAAATGAGTGAAAATTCGTATGACGAAATTAGAGTTACGAAAAAACAGCCCGTTACTGATGTTCTCTCCTATTCAACGTGGGCTAAATCCAATCCTGTTCACCCTAGAATGGTGAAATTTGATAGGGAGCCTTCCTGAAACAGAACGAGACGATTGACTTGACGGGCTCCAACCTGATCAGCTGAGTGAGCTTAATTTTCTCCTGTTCTCCTTAAAAATCATCGGCCGACCGTTGTACGCCATTTGGACAGGGATTTTCTTTCTTAACTTTATATTTTACATTAAATGTAAACATTTTAATAAACTGCGGGCTGCAAAAACATGTTCCATGTTCCTCCAATGTTCGGCCGTCAGACTAAAAGTGACATCATCCAGGGGTTTGGGGGTGTCCCCCAGCAGTCATAAATATCTTACCTATGTACCATGATGAACACACCTCACAAGCGGCAATACACCCTCAGGCGGCAATTTTGTAGTTACATGGAACATGCTTTAGCCGAGACCTAACTGCTCAAAAACGTTACACGGGAGGGAGACGCGGATGTGTATAATATATTATAATATATATACATGGCCTCACGGCCTGTATATACCTATCCTATAATGTAGGTTATATTATACAGGATCCTACATTAACGTTAGGCCACTAGTTCGGCATCCTCACTTTTCATACCGTTATGCCAATACTTCGGTGGACTCACTCGTCTTACCGTTAGGCCTCTAGTTCGGCGTTCTCACCTGTCTTACGTTAGGCCACTAGTTCGGCATCGTCGCTTGTCTCCCCGTCAGGCCACTAGTTCGGCGTCGGACAGTTACTTTTCCAACACGCGAGGGGGTTTCAATCCCACACGCCGAAAACATAATGTATTATTTAGATGTATATAAAGCCACATGTTTTTTGAAATTTAGCCCTACTTAGGCTCGAAGCAAAAAGCCACCAGTGGTCAGGAGGCTCGCCCCCTGTTGAGGCCCCAAGGACCGAGTTTTTTCTTTTGTGATTTTCCCACTTGTTGCTCTCTCATCCTTTACAATGTACATGTCCATGTACCACATGTCATGTCTAAGAAGAGAATGGCTAAAAGATGCATTAAAAAAAAAAAAAAACATTAACCTAGCAACTTCTCTTTACTAATAACGATTATAAAAATATTTCTATTTTTGTAGGTGGCAGCACTGATTACGACGAGTTGTACACAACAAACAGGCTACTCTTGAGACAAGGTTAGTCAGTATTTACATTTTCTTGGCGAGTCGGGAGCACTTCATGAAGCCAGTGGTGCCAACACATTCGGCCTGGACAGGAAAGTCGCCTCTACCGCCCAACAACTATCCGACATCAATTGAGTTCTGACTGCCAGCTCAGCTACCAGGAACGTTGCGTGTCCACCATACTCACGTGATATGTAGCATTCTTTTACATTTGGCGATAGACCGGACGCTTTTATTAAAACATTTTTCCATATGGTTCCAAATCGTAGTTGTTCACCTTCCGTCATCACGCACCCTCCCCTTGTCACAGGAACTTTAAACGCAGAAACCAACAAGTTTTTTTTCTTCAGTTATATTTTTCATTATTAAAATCATCCCTTCCCATACAATGAGCACGTCGTGCAAGTGTTAACTGTTCTGTGCTTGTATAATTTAAAAAAAGTAATTTTCATACGAAATCCGCATCTCGTCAAAGATGTCTCGATGATGATAACATGTACATGTAGGCAGTTGTGAATTTTGTTTCTTCGCGAAAACGATAACCGTTAAATCTATCTTTCCATCCTATAAATCGACTCCGAAAATTCCTAGTGTTGCCGTGCACACTTCGATGGAGCCTCCAATTTCTAGCTGAGAGCTATTTACAATCTATGACAAATAATTATAGTAGGTACCTTTTTTTTTTTTTTTTTTCAAATTTTCCAATATGGACTTTTTATCGTGTGGCAATGTCTTCAAAGAAACTAATCGCTCTTTGTGGACGATATTTCGGTTTTAACTAGTGTAATATTTTCGCTGATACATAATTCAATATAATAATACGTAAGGTTCCTATATATGAATATATATAATCCGACTCTTAGTATTTCTTGCTATATATTTTCAATTTTACATTGCTTTAATCAAATCCTTTGCATTTTTTTGTTGTAATAGTTATGAGGTATTACAAACTTGGTAACAGTAATAGTTGTGTATGAGATGGTTGTGAGGGGAAGGTAATGAATGGGGATGGTGATTGAGAGGAATACAGAAACGAACTGATCTCCAAACACTGCGACCAATTTTGTTGGGCGTAGTTGGCAAATGTTGGATCGGAGGGCGGTTTTGACGTGATGCGATACGTACAGCTTTGTTTTGTAAGGTTTATTGTCTTTCAGGATTAACCTCTGTGATCGGGAGTGGTTTAAGGTGAAAGTAGCCTGAGGCGTGTTTGGTGAACTGAGACCCAGTATACCAACTGAGACCCGGGCCCCTACCTAAGGGGGGTGAATTGAGAGATCGTGAACGAGAAGGGAGGTGAACGGGAACTACTGCATACTTTCCTTCCCATTTCAAGCTTACTAGCAGACTTAAGACAGCCTACACCTATCAGATGCAACAAATCCTTCCCATTTCAAGCATACTAGCAGGCTTAGGACAGCCTACACCTATCAGATGCAACAAATCCTTCCCATTTCAAGCATACTAGCAGGCTCAGGACAGCCTACACCTCGCATGGGACGGTAGCGTCAACGTCGAGTTGAAAGTTAAGTTTTGACGGGAACTAATGCGCGTCTCCAGAGCGTTGTATCTTCGGAAAAGGTCGTCAAAAGTAGGGTTATGATCGCTCTAGGCTTTTAAAAAATTATACTGAGCATTTCTATTAGCTGTAACCAGGGGCGGATAGGCAGGTCGGGCGATCGGGCGACGCCCGAAGGGCCGAAGGTCCTGAGGGGCCGGTCGAAGCTGGAAACAAAATTTGACCTTACCCGAAATATGAAATCGAGACCGAAAAGGAAAATTCAGACACAATGAAGGCGATGTGGTTGGCTCTGTTCCTCACAGGGTGGATGTCAAGTGCAATCAATGCGTAATTTGCATACAAGGTTTTAAATCCTCATGGCCTCATTGTATGAAATTCTCTTTTTGATTCACCCATTTTTGGTAGGTACCTACCTACCGCTTTCTACCACCCAAGCTGAGTGTTAGAGTAGTTTTTCAAAATTGAAAATCATCAAAACAAGGCTGAGGCTAACTCTGAGTGATAACAATCTGGAGGGTCTCATGTTGATGGCTTGCGAGCAGGAGCTTCTGGCCAAAGCACTGAGCCGAGTGGCTTCAGTCGTTTCTGGCCCTCCTCGCCATCGCCTACCGCTTGGTCTCTTTTCCCTCATCAGCAAGTGTTTCGTCTGTGGGCGTTATCTGATCACGTTTTGGTTAAATATTCTTTGAATAATACACTATGTTGTTATCTAAGTCCAAAATGTTGATCGTCCTCAAAATTTGTCATTATATCTACGTTTTAAGATGAGCAGATTCCAAAACTGAAATGTCCACGACGTTTTGAGCAGTAGCAATTTTTCTCAAAAATCTGAAACTTTTGAAAAAATACTTGGTTTTTCTTCAAGTTGTACCCACACGGTTTTCAGCCCAATCGCACAAACCAGCGATGCTCTGCGGAACTAAAGAGGGCTACATAAGGGGGTTTTGAAGGGTTTAATCTATGGGAAGGAGTTAGGTGTCGTTTTCAAAGTATTTTTGGGGGTCCCAGAAGCGTCCGATTTCGCCTTGGCATTCAATGCATCCATCAGACTTTTGAAGGATGACAGAAAGTCGAATGAGGACTCATTTTCCGAGTAATCATTTTTGGGTCCTTCATCCGTCCAAACACTTAACATGACAAACTTTTCTAGTAATTGAATTTAAACAGCTGTAAAAGGTAAATTTACCATGGGACAGGTTGAGCCTAGAGTTCAAAAGAAATGAACAAGCAGGGGACAAATATGAGTAGGGGGGAGGGGGGATGGCGAGGAGGGCCAGAAACACCCAAAGCCTCTCGGTTCAGTGCTCCAGCCAAATGCTCCTCATCAATACGCTGTGATAATGAAGCTGAAGAAATGTGCAAAAATTCAATCCATCCTAGCTTCAGTCGCTATTATGTTTGTATAGACGGTACCTACCAAACTAACACACATACCACTTTTATTTTTTCTAAATATAGGCGCTCTTATTTTTCACTTAAGTACTTATTAATAAGTATAAGTTCACCTAGGTATTAAAATTAATAAAGTGTATTCTCGTTCCTATTCATTTGCTTGTTTTTCCAAAATATGAACAACCTCTCCTTTGATGGTCTTTGGATAGGTAACTGTTAAGGCTAGGGGGGGGGGGGGGGGGGGTCAAATTGAATCGCCCGGGCCGGTCAAAACCGCCTATCCGCCCCTGGCTGTAACAATGTGTACCAAGAGCCCAATTTCCCAACAGAAGGTGGCCTCAATTACTTTAACGTTTAAAAGCAAATATTTACAACGCAATTATGGAAGACTTCTTTACCAAACAGATCGGGATTAGTTTGTGTGTGCACCTTGCTAAAACACCCTCAGGCCACAACTTTTCTTCAGTACAAACCAGCAAATAGAAATCTGGTTTGTGCTCCCCAAGTCCCTTCTGATTAAAAATCGGTTTGTGCTCGTTTGAATGCTCCTTGAAAGATTTTTACTTAGGTAAAAAATTAGATTTTTACTTAGATTTTTACTTATTTTTACTACTAAACGCAATTTTCGCTAATTGAAAACTGGTTTCTGCTCACTTAAACCAGTTTTTGCTCTTTGAAAACGCATTTCTTTTCACTATATCCAGTTTTTGCAGATCTGAAAAAGTTATCTGCTCACTTAAAACCGGTTTCTGCTCCTAAAGTCCAGGCTCTTCTTATCAAAACCCGGTTTCTGCTGGACATAAAACCTCTTAAACGGTTTGTGCTCTCTAAAACTTGCTTGCGCTCAATGAAAACACGTTTCTTCACACTAATAACCGGCTTCTGATTATTGAAAACTGGTTATTAGGTACTATGTATGAGAAAAAATACAAAACAATCACTTAAATATTATTTCAATGTGATAACTTGTCTGATCCAAAGGGCACTAAACAAAAAGTTTGGTCGTAGTTGTGACCTATCGACTGTCGAGTCCTGTAAGTGCACTTTTTGGCGAAATAAAGGTTTTTGAGTTTTTGTGGTAAAGTTCGGGTTTTTGTGGTAAAGTTCTGGACTGAGAAAATTGGCCAACAGCCCTTTAATACCTACTTGATCCAAAGCCACTTGTAGAAATCTGAAAATCACTAACAGGTTAGTTTTTGCAATGTGGCTGTCGATATTATGTTTGTGAAGATGATCCCATGCAACAGGCCGTGTACTGAAAGACAATAAATAAACCTTATTTTTATAAAAGAACAGTTCTGGGTTGTGGCATCTCCTGTCAAAACTCACTCACTCCATGAAATCCCAACGTCCAACTTTTAAAAAAATGCAAAGGAAATTAACAAGAACAAAAAAATGAAAAATCCCCTAAAAATACATATTTCAGAAAATTTCATATCAACAATCGCTACAGCTTCATCAGGGCAGCACTATTTCATATTCCGCTTCCCAAAGCTCGATCACTTGTATATCAAAGGTACTACTGAGGACATCAAACTCAACGATTTATCACTTTTTCTCACTTAAGTCAGGGCTGACAAAATTATTACAAAAATCAACAAAATTTCAGAACAGCCCTGGGCAAACTAATGCGGCACCTACATGGGTTTCACTAATGAGATTGAAATTAAGGGATTTGGCACTGTGACAGAAATTTCGATATTGTTACAATTTCAACTATAACATTTTTTTTTTCACGGCATTTTAGGAGCTAAATGAACGACCAACTAGATATAATGAAAATTATTCACGAAGGATATGTATTAGTTGAAGAATATAAGAAAACCATTAGAGAAAGAACACCGTAATGGAAGAGCAACAATTTTATAAATTCCAAAGAATCAACTAACAATGAACTCTGTGAAACGTGGTGTCCTTGAGCCAGTTTTCGGTTGGCGTTTATTTGGTGATTTACTGAGAACTTGACTTGAACGAGAAGAATGGGGATTCTTCTGTAAACATTTTGTATGAATTGTAACTATGTGAAAATAACTTGAATATCTTCTACGAAAAAGTCGCTCTACAAATTTATAATCAGGGGTGAGACGTAACGGTAGATGTGGAGTGCTGACTTAAAAAAAAAAAAAAAAAAAGAAGAAGAAAAGGCGTTCAATGCAACTGAATTCTGAAGTGGGGGAACTTATGAGGGACAGCGGTGGTCGATGAGCAATGAAAAGATGATGCCGCTACTGTCGCTTAGATAGACGTATACACAATCTTGTTGATTGTGAAGAATTGAATCCAAAGGACTATCCTGTAACTTGTTCCCACAATGGGTGCTGACCTTCCTGTAGCCAAAATAGCATTGAGGCTAAGTCGGTGAGCACGACTCTTCCGTCTCCTTCCCTTGAGTCTCCCACACTTTGGGTTTTAATGAATTCACTCACATCATTGTAAGCCCACTAGTACAGTGCCGCAGCTGGCTTACTTTTCTTAATTTTAATTCGATAGTGGGCTGGTCCATGGGCTCTTGCAGTTCCCTTCCGAGTTCCTGCGATTACCCACTGTTCTCTAACTTGCCTCCGTTCAGGACAGTACCACTTCTGGTAGACCATTCCATTGAGTAGATGCAGGGAATTGAATCCAAGGGCTATCGTGCATCCAGTTCCCTCAATGGTGGTACCTTCATGTAGCAATGCTAAGTTAAGGATCGACTGATGGCTTCATTGGGATGTCATTCAGGCTCCATAATCGGGCATGGTGTTAATACACCAGTGCTTTAGAGTTTCCCAGATGAAGCTGAGTGTTCTTCTGCATCTCTCGCCTCTGACAGTCTAGCCATGGATGCACATGGCCTTCTGGACTTCACCGTTCCCATGCTGGGATCCTGGTTTGCACTGTGAATAATATGCACAGTGCTCAGTGCAGTACACTATATTATAGTGTACCTACTTAGATTTCTAAGGGGCTTCCTAACATTTGCACTGAGCACTGTACTTGATATTTTTACAGAAAAATATCGACAACCGTTACACCGTTTTTATCTCGATGTAACGGTTTTTCCGTCTAACTCTGTTTGTTCATTCGATATCGATGAAAATCGAAAAACGCATTGGCTAAAAGTTGCCACCCCTGTCGTTCCCCCCACCGCAAGCGGAAGCTGGTGGACGCCATTGATAATTCGCCCAAGATCGCTCGCGGAAGTTGGTTCCCGGTCCCCCAAATCTCGTAAAAGTGCCGTTTTCGTCGCCCAGCTCGCTCGGAAATTCAACCCAAAACTCCACCCGGCACCATGGTCCTCAACTTCTTCAACCTCAGGTACGTGGCAACTCAATTTGAATAGTCAGTGCGTTCAACCTTTTCCCTAAATACAGTCCACTCCGTTTGTCAGATTCTCAGGAAGAGAAACCCACACTCTGTGGGTCCTTTCAGATTACCATTTTGGTTTCTTCGAGCCGGATTTTGAACCCTTTAGCTTCAATCGGCTATAATTGAACGCCCACTATAAATTTTGGTTGCTAAAACTACCTTTGGGAATCGCAAAATCGTCCTTTCCAGACCTACCCAGGGCAAAGTTCACCCGGTCATTGAGGTTTCCTACTCTTGCTCAGTTCGGTGCTCCCTTACAATAAGTTGTACGATCACCCCCAACTAATGCCCCGAGTCCGAAATACCGCTACCGACTAGTGAATTTGCCATTTTTACGCGCATTGCCGTGGGTTGCCAACTAGGAATCGACAATAAATACTTGCGTAGCGAACGAAGTAATAACCTGTTGCCATCCGGTGTTGTTGTCGTTTGGTGTGCCGTTGTTCCAGCATTTCCGCCATCCCTTTGGAGTCCCGAAGCCCGAAGCGAAATAATCGAAGAGGACGCAAATAAATAAAGGCTTTCGAACATTCGCAGATAAATTATCCCTGTCTGAAATTCGCTAATCTATTTTATTTCTCACACCGGATTGGCACTCCATAAGCTTGTTCATGCTGTACAGATTATGAGCTTTGGCTGAGTACAGGGCACTCCTACGCAAATAAGGTCGAGCGAATTGCGCTAATTTTCAAGTTGAACCCAATCTGATTGTTTTGGTACAATTTGTAGAAGACCGGGAGGTTCCGGGATCAAGCTTGTAATTCCGTACCATTAATCCCCTGCGCTCACGATATTTTACCCCTCATCTGGCAACTCACTGTTCGCACCCTCTGTAAGGCCTATTAGACAGACGGTCGTCTCTTCGTTGCGAGGGAAATTCTGCTGACGGATCGGCAAGTTGGCCGTTCTGGGTTTAATCAACAGTTGTCGTGACCCCGGCGAAGAGTGATAATATTCCGGCGATCTGACCGAAATATTTTCGTGAAATTGAATTTAATACGCTCTTTAAGATTGAGTTGTCGTGACCCCGGCGAAGAGTGATAATATTCCGGCGATCTGACCGAAATATTTTCGTGAAATTGAATTTAATACGCTCTTTAACATTGAGTTCTTGGGTGACCAGTTACCACAATAATACACTGTGATAATATTCCGGCGATCTGACCGAAATATTTTCGTGAAATTGAATTTAATACGCTCTTTAAGATTGAGTTGTCGTGACCCCGGCGAAGAGTGATAATATTCGGGCGATCTGACCGAAATATTTTCGTGAAATTGAATTTAATACGCTCTTTAAGATTGAGTTGTCGTGACCCCGGCGAAGAGTGATAATATTCCGGCGATCTGACCGAAATATTTTCGTGAAATTGAATTTAATACGCTCTTTAACATTGAGTTCTTGGGTGACCAGTTACCACAATAATACACTGTGATAATATTCCGGCGATCTGACCGAGATATTTTCGTGAAATTGAATTTAATACGCTCTCTAACATTGAGTTCTTGGGTGACCAGTTACCAAAATAATACACTGTGATATTATTTGCTCGTTGTAAGGCAGGTTGGTACCGTTTTGTGTGGCAAAACCTTTGTACGTAAGTCTTATTCGTAGCGTTGTGTATTGTTGTTAATTTCTCCGTTCGTGTGCGTTAATAGTGTTGTTTAAAATGGGTGTAATTGATGACCTTCAGTTTATGATCAAAACTTTGATCGCTCAGGTGACTAGAATTTCTGCCGTCGCGGACAAATGCGAAGCCGATCCGTCCCGACGTAATAAGGCGTTGTTGAAGGTGATGGCCGAAAAGTTGGATAATATGTTTGAGTCATTCCACGATAACATTGGTAAGGTAGCCAGTTATAATGCTAGGCATAACATAGACGAGAATATTGAGGAGTTGTATGTAAGGGTATTTGAGGACGAATTTTACAAATGTAAAGCTGTAGTCGCGCTGCACCTGGAAGAGTCCAGCGCTGAGCCCCCGCTTAATTTATCAGGTAGTTCGCGTCGTGGCGCCATACCGCAAGTCCAGTTACCCAAAATTAAATTACCGGAATTTAGTGGCACTATCACTGAATGGCAAAACTTCTCAGATATTTTTAATGCTACGGTACATCGTAACGAGTCCCTATCGAATATTCAGCGTCATGTTTATTTACGCTCTGCATTATCAGGAGAAGCTTTAGCGTTAGTCAATAATCTACCCCTCACCGATGCTAATTACCCGGTCTGTTGGGATACCCTGCTCAGACGCTATGATAACACGCATCTTTTAACGAACACGCACCTTGAGACATTATTCTCATTGCCTAATACCTCCCATAACCCTGTGCATATCCGGGCCTTGGCAGGAAAAATTATTGAGGCAACTGGAGCTTTAACGGCTATGGAATATGAGGTCGAAGGGTGGGCAGTTCCCCTGTTATTTGTTTTCTGCAAGAAGTTGCCTAGTCATATGAGAGAACAATGGGAAGAGAGGGTCCTGACTGAGCCTGCACCGTCGATCAGGATGTTCATAGATTTCCTCGGTGAACAAGCTAGAATCTTAGAGGCGGCCCATCCGATTCAAGAAACCAGTTCCACAAGGAAACCTACCACAGGCACTAGCTCACAGAATAAGGCCAAGGGTGTCAAATCGTTTGCGGTTTCTACGGCAGCATCAAGTTGTGCCAAATGTTCGGCGGATCATGAACTGGCCCATTGCGGCAGTTTTCGTCGGGATCAGGTCCCAGACAGGATTAGATTCGTCAAATCTCAGAGTCTATGCCTGGCTTGTCTATTGCCCGGCCACTTTGCGGATAAATGTGTCCGGAAGAGTCCTTGCTGCAAGCATTGTTCAGGAAACCATCATTCCCTCCTCCATTTGGATCGCAGGCCCAGCGATCAGTCATCAAGACCTCAAGACCAATCGCCACCAAACCCACCTCAGTTGTCAGCAGTAACTGCAAGCCATGATTCCAGTAGTCCTGTAAAAGCCATGGAAATCGTCACCGCTTCTACGAAGGGTGAGGTTATTGTCGCAACAGCCATTGCTCAAGTGTTGGACCGACATGGACGCTATCAAGATGTCCGCGTCCTTATTGACCCCGGCAGTGAAGCCTCCTTCATAGCCCGCTCATGTCTCCTCCGCCTTGGTCTGGCACCCTCCCCCACCGATGTCCCGGTCCTTGGCATGGGCCAGACTTCTCTGGGAATTTGTCGTGAAAAGATGGAATGCAAGTTCCGGCCCGCCCAAACGATCGAACTCATCGTTTCGGCCTTAGTTGTGGACTCCATCACCGACACTCCATCGTCCATATTGCCACCCTTGGCCCCTGAACGACTCGTTGGTAAGAAACTTGCCGACCCAAGTTACTTCAGGCCTGCCCCGGTGGATATTCTCCTGGGCGCCGAATGGTTCGGTTACGCAATGGTTGGTGAACCCCAGCGTGGACCTCCCGGCTCTCCCAGTTTGATAGAAAGCATCTGGGGCCATTGTTTGATAGGTCGACATGGCCCAGCTGCAGCAAAGGCTCGAAGCCTCCCCATATCCGAAACAGACGATCTGGGGAGCCTCCGCCATCGGTTCTGGAAATTTGAGGAACTTTCGTTTGCTCCCATCCTCCGTCAGGAAGACCCGGATCGCGAGCAACTGTACACTGACACGGTGCGACGACAGTCTAATGGCCGATACGTGGTATCCCTGCCATTCCTGCCTGAGGCCCCAAAGCTTGGTGACAGCCGGCAATTGGCCCTTCGCCGATATTTTAAGCCGGAGAAAACGTTCAACGGGAATAGGATGCTCAAGCAAGAATATTCGAAGTTTTTAGCCGACTACCTTGAGCAGAGTCATCTGCATAGAGCATCCACTCTCATCGAAGACACGTATATGGACGATGTGGTTACGTCTGTTCCAACCGTCCTAGACGCCCTGCGGTGGCAAGAGCAGCTGGTGAAGTTAATGGAAAGGGGACAGTTCGAACTCCGAAAATGGAGGAGCAACTCATTGGAAGTCCTGAAAGATATACGCGTCAAGCACCAGGCCAACCGAGCTGGCGTCCAAGGATTTGAGTCTAGCATGGAGCCAACGGCCAAGATATTAGGCCTAGCTTGGCGAACGTCCCATGACTCCTTTGGATATCACGTTTCAAGCACAGTCCCTCATGTGATGAAGCAACTCATCTCATTAGAGGTAGAAAAAATATTTGATCCCCGCGGCTTCGTCTGCCCAGTTGGGTTTGTTGGAAACTGCTTGCTGCGAGCCTTGAGGGAAAAGAGATTGGACTGGGATGACCCTCCACCTAATGACTTGTGTGAGAGATGGCGCCGTCTTCAAGACGCGCTCCCTGTACTCAACAAATTTCGGCTCCCTCGTTGTCCCCATTGGGATGAGGCAGCCCGAGTTCAACTACACGGGTCCTCCCATGCTTCTGAGCCTGGTTATGCCAGGGTGGCAGATTCAAGATGTGACTTCCCGACCGGGGAAGTAAGCTTGTCCCGTATATTGGCCAAAGGCAAGGTTGCCACTGTTAAGGGCCGCTCCCTTTCTCGTCTTGAATTGTGTGGAGTCGTGCTGGTGACACGACTGCTTCGGCGAGTGAAAGCGCTCCGGAAACAGCACAAACACTTTGAATCCCCAGTCATCTGGTCGGATTCACCTGTCGCTCTACACTGGGTAAAGTTCCCACCCCATAGATGGGAGCTGCTCCGTCCATGGACCGTTTCCACGGCCCAGTCAGTCTGGCATCGTTGGCCTCCAGATCACCTAAAGACGCTGCAGCGACGCCACGAGTGGTCGCAGTCGACCCCTAGTTTAGAAGAAGGGATACTAGTCCTCATCAAAGACGACCGCACACTGTGTGGCCGATGTCCAAACTGCCAATGGAGTCGTGAGGCGGCCACAGTCAAAGTGTGCCCCCTTCCGATTAATTAGTTATTTGTACATAATTCCGTTGTTAGTCGTGGTGTGTCAACCTCCTTTCCGTTGGGCCACGTCCTTGCCCCTTACCATAAAGGTCTCTACCATGGACCCCGGTCAGAGCATTTCCCTCCCTATCCTCCCCTGGGGGGTCCTTCTCACTCCAAGCATAGGCACACCACGCCTTGTTAATTAGTTTGTAGTTCCTACTAATTTGTTAGTTGTTTTGATACTAACCTCGTTTGATATTTCTTTATTAACCTAATGGTTAATAACTATATAATTATTACATTTATAATGTACCAACCTGTCACTGGCACCCAGGCCATTCACTAGTCGGTAGCAAATTCCCAAAGGTAGAATCTCCATTTGAGATTTAGGAAATCCTAGATATTCCTAGGTGGGCAGGATGTTCATTCGATATCGATGAAAATCGAAAAACGCATTGGCTAAAAGTTGCCACCCCTGTCGTTCCCCCCACCGCAAGCGGAAGCTGGTGGACGCCATTGATAATTCGCCCAAGATCGCTCGCGGAAGTTGGTTCCCGGTCCCCCAAATCTCGTAAAAGTGCCGTTTTCGTCGCCCAGCTCGCTCGGAAATTCAACCCAAAACTCCACCCGGCACCATGGTCCTCAACTTCTTCAACCTCAGGTACGTGGCAACTCAATTTGAATAGTCAGTGCGTTCAACCTTTTCCCTAAATACAGTCCACTCCGTTTGTCAGATTCTCAGGAAGAGAAACCCACACTCTGTGGGTCCTTTCAGATTACCACTGTTCTTTGGTGCTAGAGCCTTCTCTATTGATGACTGTAGGAAGTCTCTTCAAACTTGCCAGGATGACGGTTGGGAAGAGGGCCCCCTTGACCCTTAGGGAGGCGACACCTAGAGCGTGACAGCACTTGAAAAAATAAATAAATAGAAGGGGCGGCGACCATGGTTTAAAAATTGCCGGAGAACCCCATCAGTCTAACTGGCTCAGGTCAACTTCTAGCGTTTGCACCTTCTCCTTACACCCCATTTCACGATTTAAATCACTACGAAAACGTGATACTATCTGGTATTGAGAGGTAGGCATGGGTAGGTTATTTTACCCAATAAAAACAAAAATAAATTTACCCCAAAGCCTTCAGCCCTAGCCATTTAAAGTGCCCTTATCCTACTTTTGAATTTGAGTGTTTCATAATTTACTAGATTAAAAATATATTTAGCTGTAATAAAACTGAACGAAATTTTTTTTTTGGCATCTCATTTTTAAACACACCAACGTGAAGTAATTTCACAACCAAAATATTGCAAAACAAGTGAATAGGCCAACTGGGGCGTAGAATAGCTTCCAATAGTTTAAATTTTGATATAAACCTTAAATTTCATATTACATGCAAGCCGCTCTAAATTTCGGGACGACACTATCATAATTTTTAACGGACAAAGTTCGATGTTTTTTTTTCCTCTAAAATGGTAATACCGTTAATATTGAAAAGCTGTTTACCCCATAGAAAATATAAGGTCAGAGTCCGCCACGGGTTCTGTAAAGGGTTTCAGACGCGATAAAATTCTAAGCTTTCGTTTAATATTCTGCTCACCAGTTAGGTAGATGTTGGTCCCTGTACTCGTTTTTTTTTTGTTTAAATAAAATTTGGCTCATTTTCGAGTGGAAATGTGGCAGCGACCTTTCAAATTTCTAGCATGCATTTTTGTTCGGATTTACTTTTTTTAAACGTTCACAATTGACAAGTATCGTATAAAAAAATATCAATACCCTTTACAATTTTGATATTAACTATATTTTACGAATCTATATTAAAATGTTTCTATAGATAAATTTTAATTGGTTAAAAATCAATATTTTTTTAAAATTTTTTTTGTACATTTTGTTACAAAGTGTTAACGTCATTACACGGCTATTTATTTACAACGCTCGCACATTTTCGATTAACTCAAAAAAATATAAAACAGAAATTTAGTAGTCGCGATGACAATCGAGACGCAAACACGATAAATCTTCAAATGGCTAAAAGGTGTTTGAATTGAAATGAAATTTGAAAGGAGACAATTTGACCGTTCAAGGCCTTGACTCCAAATTAAAACTTCCGAGCCATCAAATTCAAATAAAATTGTCAATTTTTTTTTAAATAACGATATTATACGATTTTCTAACTATAACTTGTTAGGTAACTGTTTTAATCACTTTCATTTTTAAATAGTTTTTCAATATTTTCATTCCAATCGATTGAAATCGTGAAAGCACTGCTATGGTATAAAATAACACTAGTGTATTTAGATCGAGAAGGTGTTTCATCCCAAGTTCAATTTGAACAATTTAGCTTAGAAAAATGGTAATCTGAAAAAGTTAATAAAACCAGAAAATTATAAGGGCGGGTGCAAATTCTGCTCCCTTCAAGTGAAAGTTGGGAATGTAAATACCGCGAACGAGGCGAATAATTGTTTACATGGTGTGGGGAATTTAACCCACTTTCTGGGGCAGCCCGTCAGCGTTACTACCGGCGGGAGGGGCGGGCCGTCTCTAGCTGGTACGGCAGCCCGCCCGTTCGTAGACGGGAGTAAATATAAATTTGAATTGCCATTCACTGTGTGTCATAATTACATTGTTATAATGTCAGTTTATCGCAGTAACCTTTTAGGGATCTAGCCCGCTGCCCAGGCAACCCACGACAACATTTCGTCCAGGGAAGCTGAAGCAGCGAGGGAGATCCCGACACACGGTTCATTTCCTGGACCTCTTTTGACGACAATAATAGTTGGTTCAGCTGGCTAAAACTGCGAGCCCTGGGCGAATCAATACCCACCACGATTTTTCGTGTAGGGTATTGTCTTCTTCACAGTTCCCTTCCGAAGATGCCGCCTCTCCACAGTATCTTGACGCTTTAAGTAAGCCTGGAGCAAGCGAGTCTTCCTTTTCTGTGGCTGTATCTTCCCCCTGGTTTGCACATCACGACCTAAATTCGTGTTTTCCCCAACAAGGAAATATTCCCACACTCCCTTCCTTTTCCTCCAAATACACCAGCTGCGAAATAATGGATTCACGTCACAGGTTTTCCGCCAAACACACAACTCAAAATATAGTGAATCTAAATTTGAATTTAGAAACACTTGTAGGTACACTCCCATCACCCGCTGCGTGGGGTGTTCTCCACATGTTTTTGTACAATTCTGGTTTTTCAACTCCCTGGCCAAAACTCACAAAGCCTCATCAACTCGTACAATCACGTAACGGGTTTATGTTGACGGTTCATTGGAAACAAGTTTCTGCTGATTGAAAACCGTCTGCTCCTTAGAAACAAGTTACTGAAAACCGGCTCTCCAAACTCCTTGTTAGCGGTATTTACATTCAATCTTGTGGCCCTCTGTCTGGTGTCTGGTGGTGATATTCAGGGTAAAAGCCATTCCTCAATTTTACCGCAGTACTTTTCATTGAACCATTGAATTAGAAAATAAACGTTAGCAATCGTCGGGACCGCAGTGTCTCTCGTTCGGTCCGAATCACCTTCTCCATATAGTAGATTTCTAAATAAATGCTTCCATAACAAGCTAGACATGAGGTTATTTACAATTTTACATAAACTGATCAAGCAACTATAAACCATTACAGTACATAACTACGAGATCACGCGTGAGGTTTCAAATTAATGAAAGCAAGTGTTTAATTTTAATTTGAGCTGGTATTTTTGTTAATCCTATTTTCCGTGGAACTCGCTTTATATTACAGGTCTGACGTAGGTATGTCGAGTGAAGTAGGGAAAACTAAATGAAATGCCACTATGTCCCAACCAGGAATATGTACACGTAAATAATTGTTATTAGGTAAAGTTACCTATCCCTGCAAAACATCGAATGCAATAAAATTATTGTCTTAGTGCAAAATCAATTATTCTAAAAAATATCACCAATCAACATTGTACCGTCATAATATGAAAAACTATATTATAGTTTTTACTTGGTTTGAAAAATGTTCGGTTTTGGTAACGTTAGGATTTAGTGGGCCTGTGAGTGTTTAGCGCACAGGGTTTTGAAGGGTTGGACATAAATACGATGATGGGGTGTCCTAGACTAAAATGAGGGCGTATAATAAAAAGTTGGGGTTTTTGAAATTCTGTTGACCCGGGAAAACGTACCTATAGGTCTGGGCTGCCAGATTTTTTTTTTTTTTGAGAACGCACCGCATATCCTGAGGCGGCTTCAAAGTTGGTAAAGCCAGTGTACCCGGTGCACCGCGGTGTGCCAAGAAAGGTATAATAGACCTTTGCTGCTATATTATAGCAGCATGGCGGCTGTCTCTCACCAAAGAGCGCCACTAGGTGGGCCAACTTGGCTGTGCTCCAGTGCTTGCTACCCATGAAGTGAGGGGGAGGAGTCCCACCAAGGGCAGGAGCAACCACTCAACTGCTCTTATTCGGTTGCTTATTAGATTACGTGTCCCCCTTTACTGGCAAATAGGACCATCCCCAGCAGGGCCAGTTGCTTTTGTTCCAAATAAGAGAGGCAGACAGTGTTGTAACCTCCCCTGAATTTTCACGTTTCCTCGAGCCATGGAAGAGGTAAAGTGGTTCCCAATCGTTGATTTTGAGTTTAAACTCCATTAGAGTTAGCGTAAACTAGTTTAAAACGTATGTAAATAAGTTTATCTGGCAACCCTGCTATTAGCCAACGTGGCAGCCTGGAGGTGTGCCGTAGTGGGAAGACTTTGTATGCATCCAACGGGTAGAATGAAGGAAGGCAACCAGATTAAACGTACTAAGATGGTTCTAACAACTTATTGAACTGGACTCGTCACAGTCGGTTAAGTAAATTTTGTTGTGATTTGTTGACAGCCATCAACCGTTGAACAAGTTGCCCAATGGCTTCGTCAGGTTGTCGGGAATTCACTGCCTACCTAATTTGAATTGAGCAAAAAGATTTGCTGCGAGAGGATGCTTTGGAATATAAGCCATCGATCATTCGTTGATTTGATTTGGTTTTAACGCAGTTGGTGTAAATCTAGGAGGCTGTGTATGAGTTAATGGCAAGGTTGATGGATTTTGATTGGGAACTCTCAACATTGAGGTCCTCCAGGTCCTTACAGTCCCACTTTTATTAACTGGTTCCGAAACTTGGGTTGTTCTTAAATAACACAGGTGTACCAACTGATGCCATTGGATGGCTGCGGGTCGGCAAATAAGGTTAGGCAGTATTCCCGCTGATGATATTAGTGTCATAGTCTCTGGGGAAGGATTAGGGTCATGTCATCCAAGTGGATACTCCGGCTTGGCGCGGCCGACAAGGCAAGCAGGACTCAGAGGCTCGGGCTGGACACGTGGGGTTTGGCGGTCGTCGAGGCGATTTCCGACAGGCGAACGTCGATGGGAATCCTGTCGTCGTAGAGGGTTGGAGCTTGGAGAATGATGCCGGCAGTACCGACGAGCACCGCCAACGTGAAGATCCACAGGAACAATCGGTCCAACACCATCGCCACGTATTTCCAATCTTCTTTCACCTAGACAACCACAATCCTTTAGTGTCTACCAAAACAACACAAATCACCACCACACTCACTTACTCTAGTCGAGTCCTCGTCTCGTTTCGTATGGTCGGCTATAAACCTGATGCCGTCGATGGCCTTGTGGAGTTCCGGACAGCCATGCCAGTGCAGCCGTGACGTCCCTGCCGGAGGCGGCACCTCGTCCGGAAGAGGCGGAAGAAGCCCGGAACCTCCATGTATGCGACACGACGACTCTAAAGAGTGCGTACCTTCTGCCTCTTCCGTCACACCTGAAAAACGTCCATTCAATAGAAGTATTTTTGCTGTGCTTGGAACGGCCTGGTGAGGATGGGCATCGAACAATTATCTATCGATGGTTAGTATTGATAACATTTTAAAAATATAACCATATTTCGATATATCGGGATATTGATACCCATCCCTAACGAATGGTTGAGTTGAGCTTCATATTTTACCTGAAATATCATAATCTGAGGACTTTGTCGCATTTGTCTGCCATTTGTACAATTCAGACACTGATTTCTTCTTTATGAATGACTTTAGTCATGTCAATATCTCTATGTGAAATATTTAATGGTCTGCTGGTAGTTGTTATGTTGTCAAGCTGACCACTAAATGAGTTTATAGCTTAAAATCTTTATTTCATACTTTTTTCAAATCAGGAAATTTCTAATAATCAAAATTTTCTAAATTAGTTTTTATGGAGTTTCATGCAGTTGTACCAACTCCTGCTCATCGGATAGGTACCTACTGGGTTGAGGTTACTTCGTCATGCCCACAATGAACAATAAACTATCAGAGCTACTTTTCAAAGTAACTTGTCCCCTTGAATGGTCTAAAGCGAAAGGTGGAAGAGGGATGGTTGTTGGTCGTGTCGGGTTCGGAGGTTGAACAATTTTTTAGTAAAAATCCAGCATGAAAACTGCTACTTGTCACAAATACAAAATGAATTCGTCTAAATCTGAATTACATAAGCCAACTAATTGGAAACTATGTCACTAAATGTAGGTGTAGGGAAGCTAGAAAGCCTGACTTGGTGAGCTGTCAAGAGAATACTTTTTATTTTTTCCATTTCTTTTTTTGTTTTAACATAGAATGTGTTTTTTTCCCGAGGGTCTCCCGGTTTGAAAATGTCCCTGTCCCAGGCCCAAGCATACCTGCTTCTCCACCGTCCGTCGCCCCCTCAACCTCTCTCCCCGTCGCTAACCTCTCCGCCTGGCGGGGGAAAATTGGGTGCAAACCCTAATCCCACCCTTCCTTCATTTTTTGATTAAATCTTATAGGATACATTTTATAGGTAATATTTTTCTTCAAAAAATTCGTGGTCTTGGAATGTCTAACAACTTGGTCCCAAATCCCCTCCCATCAGAGTGCTCTGAAACTCATCCCTATAGATTTTCACTACCCTGTGGACACAAAATCCCCTACAAGGTCTACTTGACTTCGACTTCGGCTTAGTGGCAAAAGGTTAATACCACACGGTTTAGACAAGAGGTTAATACCACATGGTTAAGCCCGCACCCCTACGCATATATTATTTATCCGTGGTCATGAGCTTTAATTGAATTTGGAGTAAGGCGAATGTAATGTGTAAATAAATTAATACATCAACGTTGGTTTTGTGCTTCAGCTCAACGAAGGCTTTTGAAGAACGATTGAATAATTGAGCTCAGTGTGCTTTACCCTCTGTGACCTGTGAATATACCTAAAGGTTTGGAAGAACCGCTGCACCATGTCCATGCTAAGCGAAGCAAATCAATGAACAGCGTGTTAGTGCGGCAAATTGAGTGAAATTGAAGCTGATACTAAAAAAAAAGTATAATGGGGTTAAAATGTAAAATCTATTATGTTAGAGAGTTGTAAATTGTTGTAAGCATAGTACTGACCAGAGTCGTCCGCCCCGATGTAACGAGGTGTGAATTCCTCCTCTGCGTCTGAATAGTCTTCTTGTGAGTGTGTGTAACACGTGTTCAAATGACCACCTTTCAATGTAATTCAAATTATAGAAATTGACTATCAAAGTGTGTCTTCAAGGAGCGAGAACAACGAAGAAATTGGGGTCTAACAAAAATCTTCAGTTTCAGATTCTTAGAACTTAGAAAGTGAACCTGTGGATTTGATACCAACTCTGTGCAAAGTTGGGAATACGCTGGGGAAATACAATGACAACTATTGCGTGATTTGTGTGCGATTGTCTTCGAGATTGGCCTGAGAGTGCACACAACAGTGTTGTTGTGAGTTGTGCAAACATTATTCTCTTGTGGTTGTATAGAAATGCTAAATATCGTATTTCAATGGTACACTATTCAGCTGTAGGTAAGCTCTATTCTTTGTTATAGTGCTAACTTCTCAGTGTGTTTCGTCTTGCAACTTCCCAGTTGCCAGCTTTTCTCACCTGAGTCCTCAGTGGCTGCGAATCGAGCGTTGGGGTAGTCGTCCTCGAGACTGGGGAAACCGTCTTGGGAACATTCGACGAGCCTGGACGCCGAATCGTGAGTGTAGAGCGAAGGGTCTCTCAGCTCCAGCCCGTTACAAGTCCGCACCATGATCCTTTGCGAGCCCGACACGCTGCTCGACAAAATATATCCGTTACTGCAAAACCAAAGAAGAACTTTGCAAAAGGGCGAATACAATTGAGAGCTTTGTCAGAGCCAGATTTTAAAGGCATCGGTCTTCACCCGAGTCTAAATTGACTGAAAACCTACCTTCTTCGGTCAATTTGGTATTGCGGCCTCCTCATGACCAGCAGACGAGGCAAAATGTGAATGAAGACCCGTTTGACCCAGGGGGCCATCGTGTGCGTTTGTGGAGATCGGAAATGAACGTTCAGCACCACCACAGTAACGCATATACTGGAACAAAAACAATAAATTTAAATTTTACCAATTATGGCAAATTGTAAAATAAGAAAATTGATATAAATTGATTATGATGATGATGTTGACCGTTTCAATGAATGTTTGTGAGATTTAATTTCATCTTGCTTTTTTTTCGTGGCCCCCACAGAGAATCTCGTTGAGCCATCTTTTTTGGTACCAAGACTGCGGGACAAGACCAGGGCAAGTGCTAAACATGTTTTTGCTGATACAGAAACTTCCTGAGACGTGACGAGAAAGCTTCCCACTCAGCCGAGTCTGTGGCGGTCATAACAGGGAGCAGCCTTGATTCTTCGTGTTTTCTTCACCAAAGTCTTTGGAAGAAAAGCCACTGAATCTTGTGGGTTTGCCCGTGAATGAAAGCTGCCATGGTTTCTAGTGGGTGTACAAGCAGACATCCCCACTGCAAAGGTAATCGCCAGAAAAGATTGAAAGCTGTACAGTTTGGGCTCCTCAGGTCCCAGTGAAAAAATGCGTTATCGGACATTGATAAACACTTTGCCGCAGCAACCTGAATTGAGAAGAATTATTGACGCATGAGGATGCGTCGAGGAGGTTATGCTGGGAAGGAGCCCCCTGACCTGTTACCGACATGCAGCGCTTAGCTGCACTTAGGCAAACCACTATCGGCTTAAGAACTCAATGCAAAGTAAAACCCCACACAATGCATGAGTACAAAAATGGAATTGCAGCAAAAGCCATGTGATTTTACCTGAACGTGTCGAGTATCATAGTGAACAGCACGAATTTTCCCAGAAGAGGCACAACGAGTGAGGTAGGAGGAATAATTTCTGCTAGCAGCAAGAAGAACACAGTCAACGATAGGAGGATGCTTATTGAGAGGCTCACCTGCAAACACATCAATACATCAGATTTCACAGCAGCAAACAGCAGTAAACATACATCAGTTACGAAACTTACCTTTTCGCCACTGTCGGAGGGCAAGTAAAAAACGAGTACGGTGAGGAAGGAGATGCCCATACAGGGGATGATGAGGTTGACTGTGTAGAAGAGAGTTTTTCGTCTCATCGTGATGTTGAACGTTATGTCCAAATAGGGCTCATCACAGCACGTGTAGTATTTTTCGTGTCTGAAAAGCGTATTAAGCTATAGCATAAAAACAGATCGTGGGAAATCGTCAGGCAGAGCCAACTTTAGTGCCGTTCCAAACTGGTTATTGCCCCTTCAAAAGGGTTCTTAACGTTTTCTAACCTGTTTTCAACTACTCAAATCCGGTTATAGGACCTCGAAACCAGTTTTCAACCACTCAAAACAGGTTATATGTTATCCAAACCAGTTCTCAGCCTCACCAAACTGGTTCTAAACCCTTCCAAAGTGGTTATTGCTCTTCCAAACCTGTTACAGACCATTTAAGCTGGTTCTTCATCTCTTCCAAGTGTTTTTAACCGCTCTAAGCTGGTTTATCCCCCCTTTTGAAATCATAAATACGGTATTGTGGTACTCAATGGAATGAGTCGCATCATGTATGCGTTCCTTCATGCCAGAAAGAGAAGAAGAATTTCATTCAGGTTTCATTCAGAACCAAGTTGAAAAACTTTCCTGTTGATAAAAATATCTTGATCTATATATTTTTCAATCTCTTTATTGAATTGAAATAATTTCACAATTATTGTGGAGACCCTGTGATTGTTAGCAAATCGTCACTTACCTAAGTTTACTTTTCCAAACTTTACAAGGGACACAAAAAACTGTTTCATAAAAAAAAAAAAAAAAAAAAAAAAAAAAACGAATTGTATGTTATGTTACAACATCAACGAGCGTTATTATTAGGTACCTAAATTTCAACATTATTTTTAAAAAAAGCTGCAAATTTTACACAAGGGTTCATTATTCTACGTTATGGGTTACTTGTAAAAAATGTAATTCTGGGTCATTAAGAAATTTTTTTTGAAAAAGTTAAAAAACGGACGGACGTTTCGTTTTTGGAATCTAAACATCTTGAAACGTATAATGTCAAATTTTGAGCCCGATCAGGATTTTCGATCTCCGTCGCGATTACATAGGTGTATTGTTCCAAGAATAATAAACTAAACGCTGCAAATTTTACATAAAGGTTTATTATTCTTTGATATAGGTTACTTGTGCAAAAATAAATTCTGTGTCTGTAAAAAATTGAAAAAAAAAAATTTTTTTTCAATCGGAAAATATTTGACCTCCTGGGATCCTTCAAAATCCCATTTGTAGTCCCATGAAATCCCTATAGATCCCCACAGTGAAATCGGATCGTTCCGGGACCCCCAAAAATGGATCCTACGTCCAAAAATACTTCGAAAACGACACCTAACTCGATCCCATAGCCAAAAGCCTTCAAAAAAATCCTCCCGTAGCCCCATTTTAGCCCCATAGCGCCCCACGGGTTTGGGCGATCGGGCTGAAAACCGTGCGGGCACCACTAGATGGTAATCCGAGTATTTTGTCAAAATTTTAGAAAAATTCCTACTGCCTGAAGCGGTTCGGACGAAGGACGGCGGACGGACATTTCGTTTTTGGAATCTAAACTTCTTGAAAAGTTTACTGTCAAATTTTGAGGGTGATCAGAATTTTCAACCTCCGTCGCGATTACATAGGTGCATTATTCCAAGAATAATAAACCAAAATCTGTTTAATTAAAAAACTGTTTTGTTTAGAAAAGGAAAAAATCGTTTCATTTTCACCAAAAAGTCAATTGGGCTTACGTGGTGTTAGAATTAATTAACCTACCTCGTCACGCGTTTGTCCTTTTCACTTACCTAACTGCCGGAACTTCTAAAATGTCCCATTCGACGGACGTGTAAAATTCCGAAAGGTCCACGCCGATGTCAACGATGGTGGAGTCCTTCACCTCGTCCACGTGACGAAGATCGACCTGGAACCGTGAAATTTCCCCAATTAAGACGACGAGTTCCTGACAATTTTGGCAAATGTTCACCTCAGTGATTTTACGTAATCAATAGCCAATTAATAAATCAGAATATTTAGCGTGTTAGGTCATATTTTCGTTGATTAAAGTCTTCTTAATTAATTGGTGCCGGCTTCACTTTATTACTCGAGGGGAGTGTGTACTCGCTTCACCAAGTTTCGAGGAGTTTGCAAACTGCGATCTGATCAGATTTAATCCGTAACGACTTGCAACTCGGGCAAATTGAAAGGCCAAGGCGATCGGGAGCTTGGTAGCACTCGAGTGAAGGAATGAGCAACAAATTCAATTAAATGGTGAATGCGTTGTGAACAGCTGTACAACTTCTCGAGTGTTTTGGATGTTGTTAGCCGCCTGGTGGACTTCAAAGAAACGGTACCGACTCTGGTTTAGCATTGCTGAAGTTCGCGGACGTCACTTGAATGTTGCTATGCTCCAAAACTTAATGGTTTTGAAAGTGGAGAATCCGAATGCATAATTCTGACCACCGAAAGAACGTCATCTTGCCTTTACGCGTTTTGAGAGGGTGCGACTCCACACATTTATTTTTACGCTACCCATGGAGGGTTTCCTTCAGTAAAAATAGATTTTTTATTGGAAGGAAAGGAGCCACTCAAGCTCCGGTGCCTTTATTTGTAAGCCGCTCCCAGTTTGAAGCACTTCATGGGCCTATCGACGGATTTTTCTACCACCCCCTTAAATTTCCCACTTCCAATACCGACCCATCTAACCTGACCCACCCCTGAACCCCCTCGCCGATATTGCTAAGAGAAAATCCTTGTAAAAATGTCAACTGATTTTTCCGTCTCCGTCTTTTTCTCTCTTTCCCACTTTTCTTTTTTTGCCGCCGAGGTGCCCAGTAGGGGTGGAAGTTCCTGGCGAGACTCCAACCTCCCCCTTTGGAACCTCAGTAACCTTCTCACCTTCACGTCAAAAATTTCTTTCCTCTGCGGTAAACAGATACATCATTCTCCCTTTAGCCCAACTGAAAAGTTCGATTAAAAATGCTGTTAGCTCGCCCCGACTTCTCTACGCCTCTTATGGTAGGTAAATCGATTGATTATGTTTGACGTATTCAGGGCAAATCTTACCTACTCATATCTGAACAGTATTTATGTACAAACGCTGCATGTCTCAGGCACCATACTTGTGGACCCTCGAGTCCAGGGCCTAGACGTTAACATTATTATACATGGCTGGTGCAATGGATAAGCGCTCTGGTGGCAGAGCCGTGCGTGACATCTCACGATTGAGGAGGCAGTCGGAATCAGTTCTGGAAGTTCTAAAAATCCAGCAGAACTGGCGAAATCGACACCGAACGATTCTGAGTTCTGCGTTTGATCTAGGGATGACAAAGAGGCCACCTGCTGTCTCGTGAATTTTGTAGTTCGACAAAAATTATTCACTCTCGTAGGTATCCCTTTCGAACTTATCCCCATTTATGACCGTGTAGGTCCCTGATTTAGCACAGTTTGCAACCCTACTCATGTACCTCCAGTAAGGATTTGGACACAACCAACTCGAGATACTAGCGACACTAAGTCCAAGTAGTTAGGGGAAGATATCTACACCTACTCTAGATAACTCTAGATCGCTAAGCTCACAAAACCAGCCATCTGGCGATGTTTGTCGCAACTACCGCGAGTCTTCAAGTCTTCAAGTCCTGACACTCTAGACAAACCTGAGATTGTTGAGGTTTGGCTCAAACCCTCTCGAGGGGGAACTTACCTGGAATCCGTCATACGTCCAGGAGCCAAACTTCATGACGCAGGTTTGCTCGTCAAAAGGGAAATACTCGACGTCTATTTCGCAGGAAGACTTGTAAATGGCTGGCGGCTTCCACTCAACTCGTCCCGTATAGTTGAGGGTCGCCTTCGTCGCCAACGTAACTTCGAAATTACCGTCAGCACTGCAACACACACACAAAAGTCTTCAGATTCAGATTATTTTAGTTTATTTTATTTTTATTATCATTATTTTTATCGTTTGCGAGGGGGGAAGGTTGTTGGGGGTCGGTCAAATAAGCATTTTGGTTTATTATTCTTGGAATAATACACCTATGTTTTCGCGACGGAGGTCGACGACTCCGATCGGCCTCAAAATTTGACATTATCCGTTTCAAGAGGTCAAATATTGATTATTTTTACAATTCCCGAGTTAGGATACGAAAATTAACTGAAGCATACTGAAAAGCTACAACTGGAAATTTGGTGAAAAAACAGTTATTCACAACCGTACTCTCACTCTTTCTCAATGAAACAGAAGAGTTAACTGTAAAAGAAAGTGTCGACCTTTGCGGAAGGCAAATAAATTATAATTTTGCAAGAAAAGGCCCCTCCTGCGCTTTTACCAGAAACAGAAACATCCGTAATGAGCTTCCTCGTACAAAGAGGGCATTATAAAAGGGAAATTCTCATTTCCTGCGACTCTGACGTAAAAACGTAATGTATAATTAATTCGAAAATTAAATTAAGTTCGTGGTTAGTTAAGAAAAGCGACCGTAAAAATGATGAGATGTCAAAAAGTGGTTGTTTGCCGATGGTGCAGAGGTCTAATCCAATGAGTTTGGTTAGGGAGAGAGAACGACTCCTCTGCTGAATTCAGCAGAGGAGTCGTTCTCTCTCCCTAACGAAACTCATGATGAGATGTGTTTACAAACATGAAAATTCTCGTAAAATTTGAGTTCGTGGTCAATGATCACTTGACTTTTAGAAAATTTATTTTTTGGTGCGATATAAAATCGAATTAAAAACCGGCACCGATCCCTAAAGTTGAGAGTCTAAACTGCGCTTTGAGGGTAAATTTATATTCAAACAAACCGAGTGACAACTCGGTCTGTCAAGAAGAACAAGAAAAGAAAAGAAGATGGGAAGTGGAGATGATATCTCGACATTCCGTCTTCTTCTTCTTTTCCTGATAAAATCAGGAAAAGAAGAAGAAGACGGAACCATCCATATGAACCATCGCCCTTCAATGCTCCTCATGCTCCTCGACGAATTAGAATAAATCAGAAGTAATAAATAAATTACAAGAATAATAAACCAAAAACTGGTCTCCTATAAGAAATTCACTTAAAACCCCTTCGCGTCCCTTCTTTCTGTGCTAGTACTTATTTAAGCTGAAACAATCTAGCGCAGACTGCCACGTTTCCAACTACAACGCCATTATGGTGTAGGATTTAAAACCTCCCGCACCCATCACGACACGCCACCTTCCTACAGTACTGGTAACACTGCGGTGGCCCTGCAGCGGATTTGCCCGCCTCTCGTAATTTAACACCCCGCCCGACTCAACGGTATCTTTCCTTAATAAATTTCGTCATAATATACGCCTGTTGACTAAATATATACGCAGAATTCCCAGTTAACGTAGGTACGTGACGTGATATTTAGAGCCCTTAATCTTGTAGGTAAGTAGGTAGTTTATTGCGTGAGACTTCAATCATTCAAACCATCTAAAATATTACCAATTTGTGTACTTAATAAGTATAAGTACTACATACTTACCTAGTTTGATTTTATTTAGTCGTGATTTAAATTCTCTGTACCTATTGAATTAAACTTCACTTTGTACTAAAGTTGATTTAAGACAGATTACTTTTTCCTTCAACTTCCCATAAAAGGTGTAGGTACCTTTTATTCATTATGCAAATTGGAAATTAATTCCTTTCAGCCCCTACACGTTTTTCCGTCGAAGGTAATATCGACCAGCAGGGTTTTTATTCCTTAAAACGAGTGTCCGGAGACTTTCTCCCGGGTAAATAGACGGTTCGGGGTTGGCTGCTGACCTCAGAATGGAAAGAAAAGGCTTCAAGGGCTATTCAGAGGTCTGGACGGGGGTCCAGGAAGCGCTTATGCAAATTTTCCTAGTCCTTCCACCCCGTAGCCACACAGTAGTACTAACGGCCCTGACAAACAGTAGGTTTTGTGTTGGGAGCCGAAGGGGAAAAGGGGATACCCGGAGTTTGGCCCATTTAGCATACTACGACGAGTCCATGTCAGGGGAAAATAGGGGTTTTCCTGTGGGTTTTGGGAATGGAAGGCTCGGCGGATGTTCGGAGGAAGAACCCGATCTGTAGGTTGTAATGTTCCCAAGTCCCTGCCAAATGCAGGGCAAACGGAGTTTTAATGAGGCAACAATCGGAAACAGACCTGAACTTAAATTGATTTGATTTTTTTTTTAACATTCGAAGTGAAGTACCTAGTAAAATTATGAAACTCGATTTCTTTACATTGTACTACTTATATGACGGTTGATCCGTTCTATTCTAATTCCCAGTGGTAAATTTATAAAACGCGATTTCTTTCCATTCATTTGTACTACCTACCTACTTATAATATAAGTCATATTATGACGGTTGATCCGTTCTATTCTTATTGGTGGGATTTGACGATACTGAATCAAGCTACTCGGCACGTACACTCGAAATTCCAGCAGCGTTCAGGACCATGAGCCATGCATCAGACCTCAGGCAGTTGATATTACCTGCTTTCCTTTTATTGGCCACTATATATTTGAAGGCGTCGACCTGTTCCAGGGGTTCACCATTCAGGGTAATGCTGTGGGCAATATCTCCTCTTTTTGAGACATTCATGGTCTTGGCCTTTGACGCTCTGGTCTTCATTCTACGTTTGCTCAAATGCCGTGACGGGACCTTACATTAAACTGACTTGTATCAGCGATGATTACCAAGCCGTCAGCATAAGCCATTGTATTGATGTTAACCTCGCGGAGCTTCCAATTGTTCAATGAATACTAAGTATTTATAAGACTGACTCCTGTCTACAACCCCCTGTCTTACATCGATGTAGTGAGGTGCGATTCCCAATTCTCACATTATTGCGGCAAGTGGTGGAGGATGCTCTTTATCAGGATCTGGCTAACTTTCTTTTTCTCAAGAGATTTCCAGCGCTCATCCCAGGGCACTCAAGCAAAGGCCTTCTCAAGGTCAACAAAGCATGCGTGAATCTCACAGTCGAATTCCATGGCCTTTTCGGAGATTATCCTAAAAGTGAATATCACATCTTGCGTGCTTCGTGCAGGTCTGAGTGGAGCCTACGCCTCATGCACTTCTGCCTCAACTTCAGACCCCAGGCGAGCCTCTAGGATTCGGCTGTACATCTTGACAGAATCTATTATCTACCTTTTTATATATGTATTGGGATTATGACTGCCATCTCCCAGTCCATGGCGATGCTGACGGTCTTTCAGCATAGAGTTAATTTGTTTAATACTAAATCCAGGAGCGTAGCGTGGCTGGTGAGTGGCGGGTACCGCTCTCAAATAACCCCCACATATCATCAGTCTCACACTGAGTTTACGAACAAGAAAACAATCCACGCAATAACTATCTGTTCTCGATGGGAAATAGCAACAACCAAAAAAAACCCGAGATCAAAACAACCTGAGAGATGTCAAGAGGAAACAAAGTACATAAAATATAACCCTACATCCAACTCCTATAACATTCGATAATATTACACCGGTATTAGCTTCTGTACCAGTGCCGGAGCTGTGATCTGGAGGGAAGCACCACAAAAAAATTTGCGATGACTCGTATGACTTTGGACTGACACCTGACGCTAACGCACACACACCGAACGATCCCATAGATACGAGGAGTTACACGCGCACAAAGACACCGGCGGTTCTGAGATGGCTCTGTAGAGCGCGCTGATGTCGATCGAGAGTGGACAACTGCTGTCCACTCGACGGTTGGAACAGTAGTTTAATCTGTGGTTGGAACTCAACGGGCCCTCGACATCAGCACGCTCTACTGAGCCATCTTAGAACCACCGCCGCCATATTTTGAAAATATTCTGCTCTTGTAAAATGACATCACGTAATTATTTCGAATAACTTATCCAATGAATATTCTGCCAGCAGGTACATTAAAAAACAGTTTTCTATCCATCAGAATGCGCCCAAATTCAACTTTTCGGATTTTTATTCTTTCTTTGGTTATTTTCAGACTTATTTTTTATTCTTTCAGACTTTTATTCTTCTTCTTTCCGTCAGAGGTACCGCCTCTACCCGCAGTACCCCTGAATCTACGCCACTGACTAAATCCCGAAAGAACGAATTTCGACGATCAACAAATTTTGATGGCGAGTATAATTTGAATGATTTTTAGAGATCGCGCGTGGATCTGCTGCGTGATCTTATAGACCTTATAGGGGCCAGCCCCTCCACGGTCTGTCAGGTCTGTGCAGTTGTAGGAGGGGCCACGGAATAGAATTCTATTCCGTGGAGGGGCCCTGACCCGAGAAAGTTTGGGTAGCGACCCTCATTTTTGGTTTATTATTCTTGGAATAATACACCTATGTTTTCGCGACGGGGGTCGACGACTCCGAGCGGCCTCAAAATTTGACATTATCCGTTCCAAGAGGTCTACATTCTAAATCCGAAATTTCCGTCCGCCGTCCGCCGTCCAGGCCGTTTTGGGCAGTAGGAATTTTTTTTAAAATCTGAAATTTTGACAAAATACTTGGTTTACCATCTAGTTGTGCCCGCAAGGTTTTCAGTCCGATCGCCCAAACCCGTGGGGCGCTATGGGGCTATAATGGGGCTACAGGAGGTTTTTTTGAAGGCTTTTAGCTATGGGATCGAGTTAGGTGTCGTTTTCGAAGTATTTTTGGGGTCCCAGAACGATCCGATTTCACTGGGACGATCTTTAGGGCTTTCATGGGGCTAAAAATGGGATTTTTGAAGGATCCCAGGATGTTAAATATTTTTCGAGTAAAAAATACAGAATTTTTGAAAAAACACATTTTTGAACAAGAAAATCCAAAAAAAAAAATTTTTTCGAGATAAAAATCCAAAAAAAATTTTTTTTAAATTTTTTCATTGACAGAATTAAATTTCTGCACAAGTAACGTATATCAAAGAATAATAAACCCTTGTGTAAAATTTGCAGCGTTTTTGGTATATTATTCTTGGAATAATACACCTATGTTTTCGCGACGGGGGTCGACGACTCCGAGCGGCCTCAAAATTTGACATTATCCGTTTCAAGTGCTCTAGAGTCCAAAACCGAAATGTCCGTCCGCCGTACGCCGTCCGCCGTCCGCCGTCCACCGTCCAGGCCGTTTTGGGCAGTAGGATTTTTTTTTGTTTTTAAATCTGAAATTCTGACAAAATACTCGGTTTACCATCTAGTTGTGCCCGCAAGGTTTTAAGTCCGATCGCCCAAACCCGTGGGGCGCTATGGGGCTACAGAAGGGGGTTTTTGAAGGCTTTCGGCTATGGGATCGAGTCAGGTCAGGTGTCGTTTTCGAAGTATTTTTGGACGTAGAATCCATTTTTTGGGGTCCCGCAGCGATCCGATTTCACTGTTGCGATCTATAGGGCTTTCATGGGGCTACAAATGGGATTTTTGAAAGATCCCAGGAGGACAAATATTTGTCAAGTTAAAAAACAAAACAAAATTTGAAAAAAGTATTTTTTGAAAAAAAAATTTAAAAAAATTTTTTAAATTTTTTTTCATTAACACAGATTTAAATTTCTGCACAAGTAACCTATATCAAAGAATAATAAACCCTTATGTAAAATTTGCAGCGTTTTTCACACTCATCTCGCGTGGGTCTTTCCAGCCAATTTCTTCTCGAAGCTTATCAGTTAAACGCGTGTAAAGAACTTCAACTTCGAGCTTAACCGTTTGAAAAAAAAACACGAAGTAAAGAAAAGGTTGGGTGAGAGGTGGGGGTGAAAGAATGTGGAGTTCAAAACCTCACCCCCTTCAGCTTTGGAGTGAGGTAAGCTGATTAAACACGCCCCCTCGGAACTCTGTGGGGAACTAAAGCCCAGACATCACAGACATGAACAGACACTTTCTATAAAGCCCGTAGGGGCAAGGGGGGAGGGGAAGCTGAGGTGACGAAGTAAAGCTTTTGCAATTCAATTGGAGTCGCCTTTAAGAGAGCGCGGAGCAGGCGGATTTGAAAGCGAAAAAAGGTCCTTCTCACCTTTCCGGAAGAATTTCCTTCCCACCCCTTCCCGGCGCCCCTTCAAAATTAATCCTTTTTCACTCCTTCAAGACCCGAGTTATTAATCCCGATCTTCAAATCGTAAAAAATGGCATTTTATCAACTCGTATTTTTCCTACGTCAGAAACGAAAGAAGGAAAGAAGGAGATAAATTGTTTTAAGGCCTCCAATATAAAGTGAAAGAACGATCCGAGAATTTTCACTGAAGCAGAACCCTTAATGTGAATTCCTAACCTAGTTTACAATAAATTTAAATATGGTTATACCAAAAAACTTTTAGGGATAGTACCGGACAGGGACGCCACATCCACTATTATACCCACACCAATTCACAAATCCCCAAAACTTCCCAAAATCTCCCGGCGAGAAAAGTGACACTTCTCAGAAAACCCAACTTTTCAGGAGAGCCAAAAAACGAAATCAGAAATTTGGTTTTCAACTTTTCAACGTCACTGAATAACCGAGTAGAAATTAATTCATGTTTCCTCGTTAGTTTGGCTATCCTATGAACTAATAAAAGCAATAGTTTCGATAGCAATAAATTTTTCCAGCCGGAATTAACGAAGGAAAGGTAAAAAACGAGGAAGTGTCACTTTTCTCGCCGTCATTCCGCACAGTTTCCTTGTTGTGTCTCATTCTTCTTTATCATCATTACCTTTTTACGGACTAAATACTTAAAGAATGAGCCTTTGTGGCTGTTAACATTATTTTGTTTCCAACTTTAAAGTCGTGAAAGAAGAAAAAATTCGAAAAATAATATTTTTCAATAATATTTTTCAATTATGCTCCCTTGGACCTTTTTTCAAAATGAAAGATAACTTGAGTAGGTGCCCTTAGTAGATGAGTTTATCGTCGTACGCGTCAAAAAATGGAAAAGAAAATGATAATTTTTCTAACTTGAAAAGAAGGCACTTGAAACGTATAAAATCACAGCTTCCTGTCAGTGAAATACTTAGGTTGAGATTAAAAAAAAAAAAAAAAATCGTCCAAGCTATCTAACCAAATTACTAGTAGGCACCTACTCACTAATCTCCTCATCATAATCAGTCCCAGTAGTTGAATAAATAGAACTTTTTATTTTTGAAATAAGTTAGCTATTTCACCAAGTTCAAAAAGTGCGAGACCTAACTACGTGCTCAGTCAAGTGCTAAGTCAGTGCTCATCACAAAAGAGTGATGAGTCAGTCTTCGCAAACCCCAGGCTTGGTTGCTATCTGGAAACTCCACAACTACATAAACAAGCTGCATTGAAACAATCATGATTTTGATTCAACCAAGATACTACCTAGTGATGAGGAGTTATACCTGACTGATGGTGGAGTTATACAAGACTGATTTTCGAAGACTGTCGCATCACTTAGTTACCCATTAATCGCACCTTTTCCACTTGGTGAAATTGCCAACTTATTTTTAAAATAAAAAGTTATCATTTATTCAACTATTGAGACTTATTATAATGAAGTGGTTAGTGAGTAGGTCGGTATTCGGTTAATTTGGAAGATATTTTTGTATTTCAACTTATGTATTTCACTGACAGGAAGTCAGAACGGTCATTTTATCCGTTTTTAGAGCCTTCTTTTCAAGTTAGAAAAATTATTATTTAAATTTTTTGACGAGCGTTCATCTATTAAACTCATCTACTGAAGGCCGGTGCCTACTTAAGTTCTCTTTCATAAAAATAAATGGAAAATAAAAAAATAAAATAAAAAAGAAGAGGTGCAAAAGAGCTAGTTACTTGAATTATTTCTTATCCCGACTTTAAATTTGGTAACAAAATAATGTTAAAAAGGCTCATTATGTAAGTATTTAGTCCACAAAAAGAGTTATAACTGTTTTAAAAAAGTGATAGGTAGGTAGGTACATCAAGGAAACTGTGCGGAAAGACGGCGAGAAAAGTGACACTTCCTAGGACGGCTCGTCTTCTGCCTTCCTACCGTAAATTCCGAGTGGAAGTAAAAATTTGGAGGGTTTTAGTTATGCCAACTCCACAGTTTTCCCAAGGCGAAATTTTCGGGGAGAAAAAAGTTATTTCCTAAATTAGGTAGTCAATTTTCAGCCCGTGAAAGTCAAGTATAAACAAATGGTTTTACATCAAGAACACTGTCACTTGGGTGAGGTGTCACTTTTCCTGCATGGATTTGGGGACCCCTCTCAGTCACTTCCTTGAAGTGACACTTTTCTCGCCAGATATTTGGAGCAAATTACTGACTACGATGAGCCTCTTCCAAGAAGTGTCACTGTTGATGCCGCAAAAGCCTCGAAACCTCCTCGCGGTTAAAGTGACACTTGCTGCTCTCTAGCGTTTATTATTGAAAATATCGAAATAATTCCTGTTCTAACCGCTGGAGGGCAGTCTAAGGTTTCTAATGAACGCCCTAACTCTAAATCGACAATTTGGCAGAAGTGTCACTTTTCTCGCCGGGGTGCGATATGATATTCCACTCACTTGTTATACAAGACGATGTCAGGTCGCCAAATGTGGTCTGAAGGAACGTGTAACATTTCTACTCCGCCGTATTCTTTTGGGTCCCACTGAAGTTTGTAGTCGTACCAGGACTGAAACACAACATCCATGTTGAATTCAAGTACTTAGTAAATTTTTTTGGCGTATTTTTTAAATTGCGGGATTGAATTCCCTGAGCCCTTTCATCAACTGGCGGCTCCGCATACTTAACTGAGTTTCGCGCTGTTCCGCATGTTAACCAGTGCTCTATCGGGCGTTTAATCCGAACGTTAAACTTTTCTCAACTCGGGTGGAGAACGTGAGCCCCCCCGAGTGCCGTCAATTTACTCGTATTTGGAATCGCCTCGTTTGTGTTTTAGGAATTCTGCCATCGTCGGAGTTCTGAAGGTGAAATATAATGAGCGGGAATAGTGTTGTACGGGGAGGGGGTTATAGATTATCGGAAATTGATAGGGTTGAAAAGGGTTTGGTACTCTTTATCGGAGGATTCGGGGTTACTGGAGGAATATTTCGCCTTCGGTTTTTTTTTTTCGTCTGGGATGAAAACCTCCGAAGTCGTAGGAGGAATAACGTATGAAAGTCAAGGCAGCAGAGGTTGATTGAGGGCAGGTTTGCGAAGAGGATGCGGGATTGCGGTTAACGAAGTCATATCAAAACGCTTGATATAGGCGCTATCTCCAACTTCCAAACCTCCCCCCACCCCTTAGAGAGGGATCTACCTTTCACCCTCCTTCCATCTTATCGCCTTTCGGCTTTCCATTCCTCCCCTTCCGTTCCCACCATTCCGTCCCTTTTCCCCCCGCAAACCTCATTTCCTTTTCTTCCTGTTTGGATTTCCCGGGATTTTCCGTTTGAAAAATATCCCGCCCCTTCCCCTCGCCATCGGAGGCGTCTCCCGAAAAAAAAAAAAAAAAACCGCTTCGATGTATTTTTATTCAAATTAGTGTATTTTTACTCGCAAATCAAATTTTTCAGAACACGAGCGAGAACGAGATATTCTACGTATGATGGCGAGCTTTACAAATCAGTTAATAGAGAGTTCCTAAAGAAACATCCGAGTTACGTCGACTGTTAATTTTTATCACCGTAAGGGATTTGTCTAGGGAGAATCAAAGAAAAGCTAACTTCACATAAGACCGTAACAGAGATACGGTCTTATCAAAAGTCACGCTAAATTTAAAGTGCCGCTATTTACGTTCTATTGCTCGAAATTAACGGCGGTATCCTTAAGACCGTAAGTTTATTGCCGTAACTTTACGGCAATAACGTTCGACGTTAGGCATAAGGACGTAAGTAATCACCGTTATTTCTGCGCATGCGCGAAATCTCGAGTTACGTCGACCGTAACTCATCACCGTTAGGCAAAAAGTGGCTTTAGGAACTCTCTATTCTTAGCGCCAATGAACCCTAACGTATTTATGATAATACGCTTTAAAACACCCCCCCCCCCCCCCCCCCCGTCCATTCTGAGTGCTGATTCTCTTTACGGCTTTATAATTATTCGACTAACATCTCTGGCAGAATAAATTGAACCTCGGCAGAAGAATTTTTTAAATTGGTTAGTTAGCTTTTGCAGACCGTTGACTCGATTTGTATAAATTTGTGTTTCGGCTTATTTTTCTCATAATAATCATCTACTGTTTTCGCGACTGGGATACAAAATTTTTTAAGGCCTCGAATATTATTTCATAAAGTGTGGATTCCAAAGATGAAATATCCGCCCTGCTTTCGCCTTGTGGAGGGTAGGCATTTTTTCTTTAAAAAATCTGAAAATTCGACAAAATGCTCGGTTGACTATCGAGTTGTGCCCGCAAGGTTTTCAGCCAGATCGCTCAAACCCGTGGGGCAAAAAGGGGCTACGGGAGGGCTTTTTTGAAGGGTTTCGGCTATTGTGTCAAGTTAGGCGTCGTTTTCGAAGTATTTTTGGACGTGGAATCCGTTTTTCGGGGGTCCCAGAACTAATGGATTTTACTGTGGGGATCTATTGGGCTCTCATGGGGCTATAAATGGGATTTTTGAAGGATCCCAGGAGTCAAATAATATTATTTTCCGAGCAATTTTGGACGCATAATCCATTTTTCGAGGTCCCACATCTGTCCGAACAATACCTGCAGAATTGTTTTTCCCCCAAAAATATTGTTTTATTGTGTAAAATTTACAGCGTTTTACATCTCGGTCTCCATCTAGTTCTGTCCGCACGGTTTCCAGCCCGAACGACCAAACCCTTGGGGCTCTGTAGGGCTAAAAAGGGGCTAGGTACTTGATTTTTTTTTTTAAATTAGGATAGAGGGTGGAGTGAGGTGTCGTTTCGAAGTTTTAAAAAAAAAAAAAAAAAAAAAAAAAAAAAAAGTATTCGTTCTCATCATTAGCCGAATTTACGCTAAAAGACTCCCGAAGTCAAAATCCAGGCCTATGGAACAGTGACCCGTCCAGGCCTGTTTCTCTCTCAATTATAAAGAAATTACCTTTTCCTAAATTTTTCCAATGATTCTAATACAATAAACTAATCAATTTAAATTTGCAACATTAATAGAGAGTTCCTAAAGAAACATCCGAGATACGTCGACCGTTAATTTTTATCGCCTTAAGGGATTTGTCTAGGGAGAATCAAAGAAAAGCTAACTTCACATAACACCGTAACAGAGATACGGTCTTATCAAAAGTCACGCTAAATTTAAAGTGCCGCTATTTACCTTATATTGTTCGAAATTAACGGCGCTATCCTTAAGACCGTAAGCTTATCGCCGTATCTTTACGGCAATAACGTTCGACGTTAGGCATAAGGACGTAAGTTATCGCCGTTATTTCTGCGCATGCGCGAAATCTCGAGTTACGTCGACCGTAACTCATCACCGTTAGGCAAAAAGTGGCTTTAGGGACTCTCTAATAGATCAACCCATCGAGAATAATCGATTTATTGGGCTTCCTGACCCATCTATGGGGTTTCTAACAGGCTGCGGACGGGATTTTTGAAGGGCTTGCCCAATGTGTAGTCAATTTGAATTTGATCGCCGAAGCATGGAAGTTCTTCACAGGTCCGATCCTTTTGAACTGACTTGAGGGTGTCGTGAGAGGCGTCGGTTTCGACGTGTTTTTGGTTGTTTTTTTTCCTGCTCCAATGATTTTATACGTTTCAAGATGTATCAAAACCAGTTGAATCATTTTCGGGCGTTTATGGGTTGGGTTTGAACACCCTTAGCGGAAATACACGTTTGGAGGAGTTACTGGATGAGAACATCTCAGTTTGATAGGATGGTATATATTTCAGGGGAAATGTTGTCTGGTTAACATCAAAGTCAAGTGATTATTCTGCATGAGTTGCTTACATGATGATGTGATATTATTAGGAGGGGGGAGGAAAAAAAAGTGGCTGTCAGAGATTGATCAATGTGACTCCTCGCCCCCTCCCCCCGACACTTCAGGGCCGAGCCAAATCTTTGCTTCTCCCTACTCGAAACTCCCGCGGTCGGCTTGAACCCTTCCCTCCACCCGCCTCTCTGCGGCTGTGGCACCCCTTTCCCCGGAGAACTCGCAGACTCATTATCTTTCATCCCTCCCCCGTTCCCTTTCGTAATGTTTCATAACCCCCCTCATCACTGAGGGTTGGGTGTTAGCCCCTCGTCCTAAAAGCCCTTGCTCATCTCTGGTTCCATTCTCCACAGAGCACTCCACCCCCCCCCCCCCCCCCCCCATCACGCCATCATGTTTGCCTCTTACCACCGAGGGACTTTCCCCCTCCACGGGCCTCATCCAGCCCAACAATACATTATCAATGGGGTCCCTTTTAACAAACGTTAAACTCGAAGTCGGCAACTAACTACCTGTGATTCGCCTAACGACGGTGTGTCAAACCTAATACTGTTAATATGCCTTTCAGATGACGTTACAGGGCCTCCTAACGTCATTAAGGAGTCTCTTGCCTTCTTGGGAGAACACCCCCCCCCCCCCCCTCCGACCACCGCCCACCAACACAATCATAAATCCATTTATGTCTTTTATAACGAATGGTTTTCTTGTTTACTTCGAATTCAGTGCAAACAAATCGATTGCCTTTCACGGTTTCCTTCCGTATGACGATATCTCTTCTCTGTGCCTGAAACGTCGAATATTGAATGTTGAATATTGGTAATAATTACTACTACTAGATGCTCCGGCTCGCTTTGCTCGCTTACGCACCCAGCTGGGGTGGCTCCACCCCCCCAGACCCCCCCTGGTGGGGTGCGTAGCATCGATGAACACGTTCAAACCCCTACTCAGACATAAGGCCTCGCTTCGCTCGGCCGACCGCTTAACCGGGCATAGGGCATACTACTATTAATGCCCCATGTAGCTTCATGGCGAGGTGAAACAAGTCTAGGAGCTCCTTTTAACCGAATCGACTCCCAAACGACTACTAGAAAACGACACCTCTCTCGACTCTCTGGAAAAGCCTTTATACAAAGCGGAGCTGCGGCCCCTTAGACGCCCCATGGTGGGGACGGATAGGCTTGAGACTCCCATAAATGTCTTTTCCGGCCAAATTTCCCAAAACTATACCGCACTCATGATCCAAAGCCCTTCGAAAAATCCATGAACAGTCCCATTGAAGCCTCACGTGAAGCTAAAAACCCTGCAGGGAAAATTCGCAAGAAAAACATAAATAAATAAATAAATAAATAAAAATAAAGCTAAACGGCGTACAGACCCACCAATCATTGTGTTCACATGGTTTCTTCCACTATTTGCTTCAGATTCTGTAAGAGCTCCTTCCTTGTCTACTTCATCTGGCGGGCTGTCTACATTGTTATCTCACATCGCAAGTTAATTAACTCCTTTAATTAACACAATACTAACAGGAAGGCTCATTAAAGAGTTAACCAACCTGCTAAGGGAAAACACGGCAGGTGAAGTCGGATAAGTTGAAGACGGTGTGCAGAATGGCGGCGGAGGGGAGAACATTAATTGGAAAAAAGGGGAAGGCAATATTTTGGGGTCAGGTTGAAAGTCTGGCAGGAAAAGCGGTACGTAGTGGGTCTCCTGGCGCAGTTTGGGGCTGCCTGAATTAAATATGAAAAGAGAAAGAGGGGCTAAAGAGAAAACGTTGGGTCGTGAAGGGTAAAGGTGCCTGCAGGTTGGAGGGGTGTTGGAGAGCAGTCAGGTGAGGTCGGAGGTGGATTCGAGGCTTCTGTGTTTATCGCGTCTGAGAGTCAAACCTAAACGTTGCCCGCATCGTTTCACTTTCCAAAAATACCGAAAAATATCCAGAAATTCCTCCTTACACCACCTTCCAGTGCAAACCTTGGCATTATTCCGTTACACACCTTCTCCAAGGGGGAGGCATTGATAAGCCTCCTAGAGAACTGATATGAACTATAAACTGGTACAAAACCGATTGAAGAAATATGAAACAGGTTAAACTGTTATCAAATTTGTCAAGTTTCTTTCTTTACCTTTGTAACATTTCTCTACCACTCATTTCATAATCAAAATTAGTTTTTAAATAACTATTCGGCCATAAACTACTTCTGTCATTTTCTCCACCACTCAACTTTTGTATTACTTTTAGTTGTAGTCAGTTTTTACTTTTCAAATTTGATTTCACTAGCACTTTGACAGGAGGGGGGGGGGGGGGGGGCTTGCTTTGCTCGGCCGATGATTTTATCGGCCAGAGGGGGCTCGCTTTGCTCGGCCACCCACATAGGTAGTTCTATTATTTCATTTCACTAGCACTTTGACAGGGGGGGCCTTGCTTCGCTCGGCCGATCATTTCATCAGCCACCCACATAGATAGTCTCCTCCCAACCCAGGGGGACGAGGCAATGGGGAGCCATGAGCCCAATCGTCAGACAAGTTCCGATCCTCCTTGAGAGGAAGGCTGACGACGTCCGCGACGGCAGCAGCCAGTTGGACGAAAATTCAGGGTGAAATTCTCTTGTTTCGTTTCGTTTCGTTTTCGTTTTCTTTCATAGAGAGTTATTGAGGGTGGACTTTTCAAATTTGATTTCACCAGGTAGCAATCTGATAGGGGGGCCTTATCATTTTATCGGCAAGGGGGGCTCGCTTGGCTTGGCCACCCACATTGGTAGTTCTATTGATTTCACTAGCACTTTGACAGGGGGGGCCTTGCTTCGCTCGACCGATCATTTTATCGGCCAGAGGGGGGCTCGCTTCGTTTGACCCCACGTAGGTAGTTCTATATTATTGAGGGCGGACATTTCAAATTTGATTTCACTAGCACTCTGAGCTAATTTCGGATAATATCCGAATAACAGAATATATTATATTCCGCTGCGTGGGAAGACGATTTCTCTCTATTCCCTGGCCAATTTTACGCCCGTTAAATTTAGCGCATTGGGCGACTGTCACTTGGTGGTGATGCCCGATCAAGTGGTCGGCCGAGCAAAGCGAGGCCTTATGTCTGAGTGCTAGTTTGTTTAAAAAAGCTAATGTAAAAGTTATAGTATTCTTGTTTGGCTTGTAGATGAGCTCGAAACGTGACTATGAAGCCAGAATGAGGAGCTTCAAACCAAGTTTAAATTGTTTTGAAACCTGTTTGAAGTGCTTTAAAACGGGTGTAAAGAAATTAAAACTGAGTTTAGGGAGCTTTCAACTTGTTTAAAGCGGCGTCAAACAGGTTTGAAGACCATTAAAACATGTTTTTTTTTTAGATGTAAACTACGTTTTGAGAGCTATAAAGCACGTTTAAAGCACTGTAAAACTGGTTTGAAGAGCTATTGAACTGGTTTAAATGGTTATAAGCTCCGTCTGGGTACTATACAACCGAATTGAAAAATTTCTTAATCCGGTTTTTGCCTTTTAAACTTGTTAAGGAGGCGTTTTAGCGACTACGTTTAACAGAGTTGAAGTTCCTCTCAGAGTATTTTGTTGTACGACCGATAGAGCACACTGTAAAATGAGATGTTTGAAATGTTTTGGATCTTTGTTAGGTTTGGCATTTGACTCGATAAGCAAGCGTTTTAGCTAGAAAACCACGATCATCAAACGACCCACAATTTCCTACAAGTTCCTCTCAGAGCATTTTGTTGTACGACCGATAGAGCCCATTCCGCCCGTAGAGCTCACCGTAAAATAGCATTTTTGAAATTTTTTACATCTTTTTCAGATTTTTTACTCTTAACTCGAAAAGTAAGCGTTTTAGCGATATTGATATCGAATTTAAACACGACGAAGTTTTCTACGAATTGCTCTCCGAACATTTTTTTGCCCGACCAACCATTTAGCCGGTAGAGCGCGTTGGATCTCCAGGCCTAACAAAACCGATCTAAGTGAGCACTACCAACCCCAATGATAAGTTCTACGACTGGGTTCAAGCTATGAAATCATTTTGAAGAGGTATGAATCCGGTTTGGAGAGCTAAGTACCGGGTTTTTTTTGGTCTGGAAGATCCCTTTTCAAACTTCACGACGACAGAATCATGGGGAAACGATGATCGTAACAACCGAGTCTCTGCGTGTTTTACGCCATCATCAGGACATTTCTCTTCCTTGTCACCGTCACGACCAAGCCTTTGTTCCGCCCTCGATACAACCGAGCCCAACAATCGCGGAAGGGGCTTTGTAGTTAGAGGAGCGGTAAAGTGGAAGGCTGCATAGTTGATAAGCTGCATCGCTAAAAGCTCTGAAGTCGTTTGGTAGACTCACCTGCTCCACCCATAAATTTGTCGTCATGATCTGATTCTTCAAGTTCTGAAACATGCAAAAAGAGACAGTTGGTGATTATCAATTTAATGATTATTTAAAAAATAATTGGTAGTACTACAGTAGTAACTACTGTGGCGCCCATGGGCTCATGTGCCGCACTCTAATGTTCTAAATTCGCCAGCCCAACATGGGAAGCGCTGTGCCTGGCGGTGAGATCGAACGGCCCAGCTTCGCCCTCGACCCGGAGGTCCAATCCCTTATCTCACCGCCAGATACCCTTCGCTGATCATTAATATTTTTTATCATGTGTGATGCATTTAGGGATTTTTTTTATTATTGGGACCGCTGTCCAGGCGACCGCTGTCCAGGCGTCCCCTGCCAACAATTCGGTTAGGGACGCCGAATCAGCAGACCCAATATTTTCACGCTCGGAAAATGGATTATGCGTCCAAAATTACTCTGCAAATATTTGACCTCTTGGGATCCTTCAAAAATACCATTTGTAGCCCCATTAGAGCCGAATAGATCCCCACGGTGAAATCGAATCGTTCTAGGACCCTCAAAAACGGATTCGACGTCCAAAAATACTTCGAAACGACACCTAACTTGACCCCATAGCCGAAACACTTAAAAAAAACCTCCCGTAGCCCATTTTCAGCCCCACAGAGCCCCACGGATTTGGGCGATTGGGCTGAAAACCTTGCAGGCACAACTAAATGGTAAACCGAATAATTTGTCAACATTTCAGATTTTAAAAAAATTATAATAATCGTTTTTGGAATCTAGACATTTGAAACGTATAATGTCAAATTGTGAGGTGGTGTATTATTCCAATAATAATAATAAACCAAGGTTAAGAGTAAATGATCAGTTTCTGGCGCATCATTCGCCTCAAATCTCAGAAAAATTCGATCACGTTAACGAAGAGGTAATTAAGCTGTGAGGTAATTAAGCTGTTCACTTGTGCAACAGACTAATGTCATCGAACGAATCGGGGCCAAACCAGGTTAACTGGGAAGCTGCAGAGGGGAAGAGCGGATGGCGGAGGAGGAGGAGGAGGAGGGGGGGTTCAGAAAATGTCAATAGCATCACCCCTTGTTTGCACGTGGGCCAAACTAACTTGTTAGGAATCACTTACCCAACTCGCCGAGTTTTGACCCGTTTTTCCTTCCCCCTCCCCAAGCTCGAAACTTGGATCGTCCCTCGACGGCCTTGGGGGGGGGGGGGGGGGGGGGAGAGAACAGCCGCGAGGCGAAAAAGAACGGACCCCCGACTATTTTACAAATGCCAGAGACATGCGAAGGGTGTTTTGTCCCCGAGAAGACATTTCAAAAAGAAACCCGTTTTATTGAATTGCCGAAGAAACCCTTTCGCTCACTGACGTCGCCTTTGGAAATTAAACTACTTTGTTCATAATTCGTCCTTTATTGTTCAGAATCCGACAAGTTTTAAGGCGAAGGGGGGGTGTCATTTTGAACAAAGAGTAACTTCCCTCGCTAAACTTTGAGTTATTGGCGTAGCAGGAAACTGCCGCCCATCGAAGAGCTAATTGACTATTAAAATTGACTGAGAACCTAACCGCCCATCGCTACGAGGAGTTCTGAGCCTTTAACGAAATGATCAATTGTTATTCCTGTCTGTACGTAGATAAAGGAGGTTCGGTTTCTGTTTGCGGTGTTCCCGCAGCTCCGCCAGAACAGAATTTATCGTTCCGGGGTGTAGAAGGGGATGTTGTGGCGGAGAAGGGAGGGTTTGCGGGAAGGTTCGAGTCAGCAGTCAAGAGTGTTCAGACCGCAAGGTTCAACCACCTCAATGAGGATGTCATCCGCGGGTCCGGTGGTCACGGAGGAAACGGTAGCGATCGTATTCATTAGCTTTGAATTTCTTACTAGTTGGTACAGGTTCTATTTTCAACCAGCTGGTTTGACTGATGCGAATAACAGTGAGGAGGTATTTTGTTTGAGCCCGCTCTCGATGCTTCTGATCCACCAACGTTGTCTTATCACCCACTCACGAGTTCTCCTTACCCACCAACATTGCGTAAGGCACCCAGTCTCGAGTGCTCCTTATCCACCCACATTGACTAATGCACCCAGTCTCGAGTGCTCCTTATCCACCCACGTTGCCTTTTGCACCTGGTCGCGAGTGCTTGGTCAGAATTAGCCAATTATAATAATAATAATTATTATTATAGCCTATAATGAACACATTTCTTGGGGCGGCGCGCAGTGGTGGAAAAAACCGGTGTGGAAAAAAAACACATTTGCAAAGTGTGTATACCAGAGAGTTTTTGTGGTTTTCTCCAAGGTTTTTACCCGTAGAATCAGAGTGTAATAGTCATTTTGCGGTTAAAATTAGTTTCCACTACTTAAATAAGGTGTGAATCATGAGATAATGAGATTTTTTAAAATGCTTAAAAGCATTTTATAGGTATAACATAAAATTTTAAAAAATCCCCTCTCACTCAGTTTAATCGTGTAGTTTAGTAAACTATACATGTTCTCAATATGTACCAACAGTATTACCTACCTATTCATACAAAAAAACCCATTTATTTTGAACTTAAATCAAATATAATATATTTGCACTGCATTGAATAAATGCACATATTATGTGCATTTATTGGTTTTTCTCAAGTTTATTATAAAGCTACTTTTGGTTTATTATTCTTGGAATAATACACCTATGTTTTCGCGACGGAGGTCGACGACTCCGATCGGGCTCAAAATTTGACATTATCCGTTTCAAGTGGTCTACATTCTAAATCCGAAATGTCCGTCCGCCGTACGCCGTCCGCCGTCCAGGCCGTTTTGGGCAGTAGGAATTTTTTAAAAAATCTGAAATTTCGACAAAATACTTAGTTTACCATCTAGTTGTGCCCGCAAGGTTTTCAGTCCGATCGCCCAAGCCCGTGGGGCGCTATGGGGCTATAATGGGGCTACGGGAGGGGTTTTTTGAAGGCTTTTAGCTATGGGATCGAGTTAGGTGTCGTTTTCGAAGTATTTTTGGACGTAGAATCCATTTTTGGGGGTCCCGGAACGATCCGATTTCACTGGGGCGATGTTTAGGGCATTCGTGGGGCTAAAAATGGGATTTTTGAAGGATCCCAGGATGTTAAATATTTTTCGAGTAAAAAACTCGGAATTTTGGAAAAAACACATTTTTGAACAAAAAATCCAAAAAAAAAAAATTTTTTTTTTGAGATAAAAATCCAAAAAAAAAATTTTTTTAATTTTTTTCATTGACAGAATTAAATTTCTGCACAAGTAACGTACATCAAAGAATAATAAACCCTTGTGTAAAATTTGCAGCGTTTTTAATTTACAGTAAATATTGGTGCTAAAATTGTGTGATGCCGTAGTTATTTCATCCAATAATTGGCTGTATCTTTATGCCAGCTGCTCTAATCGTCAAAGTTCTTGTAGTATACAATTGAGCGCGAAAAAGTACTATAGAAATGATCACAAACGTTTTGAAAATTCAAGGAATTTTATTTTTTCCCCAAAATTGGTGGTCCTGCCCCACTGTGCGGCGGGCGCTTTTACTATCGGTTTTAACGAACTTGTGAACAGAAGGCGAGCCGATTTAAATGTCGCTCTTTTGAAATGATTGATGCCGCAGAGAGCGAATAACGTCCCCATCAACGGACCTATTCTTCTGGCAAAGGCAAACGACTTGGCTTCTTTAATGAAGAAGGAAAATTTCATCAGTACTACCTCTTGGATACAAGGGGTACAATTCGGAATAATTCCTACAGCTGCCGAAGCCTCTGCACTGAGAGAAAAGATTTTTTTAGTGGCTAGGTTAAATCCGAAATAACCTCGAAAAGAAATTGAAATCACCTAGAATCAATTGATTCAACCTAGAAAAAAATAGGTCCAGGTTAAAGTAACATCGAAAAATATTAATACAACCTAGACCCATATAGAAACAACCTAACCCATTATTACCCGACCTCTGACCACAACCTGGAATAAAAAAGTGTCAACCTAGACCAAATGTGAACTTCACATTTGGTCTAGGTTGACATTGTGAAGACCTAGAAAATATATTACCTACCTTTGACTTTTAAGTGGGGTAACCTAGAATTGAATGGTTTGACCATATAATTCCCCTCCATTAAAGACTCGGTTGTACAACTGAAAACAACCGAGAGATTTAAAAGGCGAGATTGCTACTTTAGGTAACAACCCAGAAGAAAAAGTTAGACTTTCAGTCTCGGTTAAAACTACCGTAGTACTACAAATAGTTTTAGGTTTAAACAACAGTGATTGTAATTCATTCAATAAATTCCAGGTTGTTTCTACAGTACGCTAAGCGGCCGTGGAGAGCGCCACTGTAGGCGGTGGGCGTTAATTCTCGTTGTCTTGGCACCCCTGCTATTTACCCGGTGGGGTTGAGGCCAAATCTCTGTCAAATTCTAATCATCTATTTTCTGTCACTATGTGCAATCATATTATGACGTCACATTCAAATTTTTGTACTGAGTTAGAAACAGAGACATCACAGAAAGATAGTTGAAGTTGATAGAACCAACCTGCAATGGAAGTGGAGCAAACCTAGAAAGAAAAGTGGACCACCTAGTAATTTATTAGGACCAACCTGAAAAGAATAGGAAGCTACCTAGAAATTTAACTGGTACAACAGGGATAGTAATTGAAACAACCTCGTAAATAAAGGGGCACAACCTAGAGAAAAAAGGGTTCTTTACGCGCCATGGCTGTAAATTGTTTGAGGTGGGGTGAGAACGTTTTCGTTTTAGGGTAAATCAACCGTTTATGAAAGTGAAAAACATTGAATACCAGGGTGAGACAACCAAGACATTAATGTTTTTAATCTAGACTGTAAATGAATGGAGGCGGCGGCACACATTGTGAACTTAACCTAGAACTAAAGTGTGGGGGTGGCGCATTTTAAATCTTGGTTGTTTGCATTTTTAGGACGGTAACTTCACCAGTATTTTCAATCTAGGTTAAATGATATTCAACCTAGACTAAATTCTTCCACCCTAGAATGAAAACCAAAAAAAATCTAGGTTGGCAGCATTTAACCTAGAAAAAAAATCGAAAAATAACCTAGAATAGGCCCTTTTTTTCTCTCAGTGTATTTAATGCGCTTAAACTGGAATTGTGGGAGCAGACCTGCCAGTTTTTCGAGTGCAGAATCTTACAGTTTGTAAGTTTCTGTAGGAAACATTAGGGTTAAATTTTACCAGTTCGACCACCCTCACGAACAACAGGTTCATCATTCAGAGAAGAATAACCCAAAACGTTATCGCGAGGGTATTATGAAAAATTGACAACAACTGCCGCTCCTGAGAGAAAACGCATAATCTCGTAATAACCAATAAAAATTATATCACCCAGTTAACTGTTCTAACCCTCATAAACCTGGGCCACAATGGAGTGTCATTATTTCAGCGAAACAGTTTGTGTTCATTTTGGTGTTTATCACCCGCCATATCGTTCGTTCAAAAAAGGCAATTTTCCTCTGGAGGCGAATTTGAGGAAAAACGAAAATTCACGTGATTTGCCGCTTGAACCCACAATCTACAACGATTTGGGGGGGGGGGGGGGGGGGGGGGGGGGGTTAAAAAGGGTTGTTTTGGCGTGGAAATACGGCGGCGATAGAGTTTAATGCTGCGACCTTTTGCTCCCTCAAAGTCACTACATTATGTAACAGATAAGATACAAAACCAGACAAAAGAAAAAAAACTTTTTTCGGAAAGGTTCTAGTCAAAAGTAACGGCCGTCGTATAACCTATTCCTGGAAGTTCCTTGTCATTCATACTCATCTCTCCTTTTTTTGACGGTTTTCTCGTCTTCACCCGAGCGGAAACGGGTTTACTTTCATAATCCCATTTTCCCTCTTTTGGGAGGAAAGCTTCAAATATTCCGCCGCCCTCGGATACCAAATCCGTTGGAGGGAAATCCCCGGTGGGGAAATGGGCTTATTGTCCTGTCTCTAGCGTAGGCATTCCATGTGTGTCGTGAGCTTTTTGGTAGGGATACGCAATCGATTTCCGATTTTTCTAAAAATCGATTTTTTCTTGTAAAAAATCGATCTTTTTGAATCGATTTTTGTTAATACGATAAAATCGAGAATCGATACTTTTATCCCGATTTTTCCCAAAATCGGGATTTAAAAAAATCGGGGTAGAGAGGTTCAAAAAATTGGGTTTTTTTGAAAATTATTGTTCTTGAAACATTTTCTTTTTCCTATTTATAATGATGGATGTTTTTTGAATTGACTGAATCGGCTTCAAAGAATCGTTTCTCAAAAATCGTTTGGAGGCGGAAACCCAACGGGAGGTTTCAATATTGAGTCTAGATTGTCGCGTCCAAGGAGTTTAGAAGAAGAACTTCTTCTTCTAACCTCTTTGGTCGCGTCGCTGTTGATTCAGTTTGTATTTTGTGCGACTAGGAACAGACTGAGTGGGAAGCTCGTCTCAAAACTTTTATTTTTGCAGGATGTGGAAGAGGAAATGTGGTTCTTGTGAATATTTTTTCAGAATTTTTTCAAATCTTGTATAATCCAATGTATTAGATGACCACTCCTTGAACTCCTTGAGAAATATAAATGAAATGTATGAGAATATAATTTATTTCTCATATTATGAGAAATACATATAGTATTTCTACAAGTACAATCGCTTTCTACAAGTACAATCGCTTACCTACTTATTGATTGGTTTATATACCTACTTATGATATATTTAATTTATTTATGATCGAGTTTGATCCCCCCCCCCCCCCCCCCCCCAAAAAAAGAAGGAAAAATCGTTAAAAACCCGATTTTCGCAAAAATCGATTCTTGAGGGAAACGATTTTTTGAGAATCGATTCTTTGAAGCCGATTCCGATTTTATGTAAAAAATCGATACTTTTTTACCGATTGCCTATCCCTACTTTTTGGCAGGAAGATTTTTTTGTTGAAAATTTTAAAATTGGCCGGGGAACCCCATTTCGCAAAAACATTTAGGGGTTTCCATTTGAAATAAGAAAGTTGGGCGCCAATGATTTGCGCGCGTTTTGAGGAGAACAGACGCGTTCTTAATAATTATTAGTGGTTTAGATCAGGCTCTGATGGAGGTAATATTCGACAATAGAATCGAGTGGGGTTTTTTTCCCCCCCGAAGACTTAGACTTACCTAAAGTTGTTTTGTAGGGGGCCTCAACCCGTCCGTATTCAACAGAACAATTTATTATTTATAAAACCTCGTGTAATCCAATCCGCTTCGTTCATTACAATGAAGCTTTCCGTCAAAGTCATCTTGATTCAGGCAATGGTCGTTTGCGTAATCTAGAAACGTTTCCCAATAGCAATGAAAAGAGGTATTGGGCCGATATCTGGATCCAGAGGGTTATTCCAGGTTGACAAAGTGACTCGGATATGTCAAGCGGTCTACCCTCACTTTCCGTTTGCGCTTTGAATATGAATAAACGGCGTGGAGAATTCTGCGACGGCGGGTGACTGGAATACGTTAAAAAAAACCGGCTCGAGGAGGAGGGAAGTCTTGAAGGAGGCCCTGCGAGGAATTTTCGATCGAAAGTATGAACACGAACGGGGCCGAGAGATTACTTCAAATAAGAGAGTTTCATCCTTTGAGCCAGTTCAACATTCTCGTTGGCTCACCCGTCGGGCAATGTCGGGAATGTTGTCGACGAAGCAGGAAAATCCGAAGTGGGTTGTCAGGTTTGGGGAAAAAGAGACACTGGAAGTTCCTTGCGGGTCGGAATAAAATCGGGATCTTGGATGGAAGGATAAACAATAGGTGGCATCGTTAGTAACAAAATGGTTCATTTAATGCTGAATTAACCCAACAAAGGTCCTCTCTTCGTTACTGTAAATTACAGTGAGAACAGCCAAATACTCCTGAGAAACCTGGCAAGGCCATCAGTTAAAAGGGATCCATGGAAGTTTCCGTACTTACGAATCTCGGAAATTTCGGGGCCTTCTAAATGGATCTCAAAAGTTAACTTGTTAAAAGCCGTACAACCCATCTTGAGGGGTCGTAACGAGCTTTTTGTGGAAATCTTCGGTCTCCTCTTCCTGCCATTAGTGATTACATTACATTCTCTCTCCTCCAGGTAACTCACATTCATCGGAGTAATGCGGGCACGTTCCACGAACTCCAGTGGTGAAAAAGGGGGGGGGGGGGTTATGGAAATGCTGGGAGATGAGGAATGTAAATTAATATGGAGGAGAAATAATAATGAAAGGCAGGCCCGTGTCAACAGTTGGGTTTTGGACGGCGGGGTTGACGGGGTCGGGTAATACAGCGAGTAGTGGAATGGGTCCTGGTGATCCTGCTGATGGCTCGCTCCAGCGGTTTGATGTAGATTCACTCCATACCAAAAGTAAACTCGGGCGAATTGCTGTCCAAAGTATTTCTCTAACGGCACACTTATTTAATTTAAACTTGGACATACACAACCGAATTTTATATAATGCGCACTTGGCTAAAACCCTTCCAAAGAACATGTACTGAATTATTAGACCAACAAAATTTAAGAAGCATTAATCTTATGGATATCAAATCAAAGGACTGATAAAACGAACCTTCAAAACTCTAAATAAATGAATTATTATACTACAATTGATTTTTCTAGGCTAAAATTGTTTAGTCAAGTTCCTTTCGTTATGATTTTTGAAGTGTCGTATTGATTTTTCTAGGTTATGATTTTTTCAGTTTTTAAGTTCTTTTCGTTTTTCTAGCTGTCGGGTCTGATCCCTGAAACAATGTGTGTTGACATTTGTGTAATGTCGCAATAAATGAACAGTAATTGACAAAATTCACCGTTTAATTCAACCATCTTCGAACGGTGATGCTGGGCCGCTGGCAGGAGAAGAGGAGTTTGCACGGCCGGGCCACGGCCGTAGCGCGACCCGCTCCTCCCACCGGTACTAACTCCGGTGGGCTGGCAATACTGACGTGAATTGAGCTATTTCAAGCTCTCATTCGCTCAATTTTCCCGACCGGAAATGTTACATAAACAAGTTTTCACGTTCATAATACGTTGAAAAATTTAGCGTAGCTCACGTCTTAAAGCATTCCATTTCTCCATCTTCCTATTAGAATGTATCAGAACACACATACCCTCAAGACCTTCCAGCTATGCGTTCTTGACATACTTAGCCCCTTAAACAACTTCAACCACTGATATGAAGAAAACCTTATCACACAAAAGTCCTCAAAAACTGCGTCAGTTCATTTGTAAATTTACATACTTTGCATTTATGCAAAGGGTTGAACGAATTGCCATCTCCGTCAGTACAGATTGAACGTTTCGCACCAGCAGAAAATAATTAACATTTCTGTCGTTTCTATTTTAGCTTAAATCCCTTTAGGACATCCCTTTTCTCCTCTCGACCTTATTTACTTACGATCGATTCCGCTACGATAATCGCCGTTTAAGACCCTTAAAAGCCAGGCCCCCGGAACATTAACGCCATTTAAGTTCTTTCAAACTTTGAAACCCGCACGACAGAGAGAGAGTGAATTAAGGATAATTTGTAAAAGGTGTCTAAATCCATCAAAGCCCCCTCCCTCCCCAATTGTTTCTTGCAGGGCCTCTTTAACCTTCTATTTAAAGCCCCTTTGATCTGACTGGGACACGGCAAAAAAAAAAAAAAAAAAAAAATCCCCTACAAGGATTTGATTTGTTCGTCAAGTGTTTTTTGCACCTCCCCGAAAGGCAGCTTTACCTACTTTTCTTTGGGGACGTTAATAATTAACGAATTATTCTGGTTGTGGAAACTGGCACAATATTCAATAATGTAATAAAGTCATAGTTGCAAAAAACAGTTAGGTAATACCAGAAGAGAGTTCAAAGAAGAGATTAAACTAAATTAAAGATTGGAAGGTATGTTCTGAAAATTTGAGTTTATACAACAAACAGTCAATCGATCTGTTGTTTCAGATCATGCGAGAGTCATATTAGTTGACGGAAGGAGGCTCGCATCGAATCAGTAATTGAGGCGGTTAGGGTGGGAAATGACTCCTCTGCTGAGTAGGTACTAAATCGTTTATTTAAATAACCACCCTAACCACCTCATTGGATTAAGACTTTGGATATTAGTAGGAACAATGCACGTATGTTCCCTTGATTTCCAGCAATTATTTTTGGTTTATTGTTTCTGTAAAAATAAGCGTATGTGATCGAAAACAATTTGCAACCCCTACTCAGACATCTCTGTCAGGGGTTCGGACAACTGGTCGGTCAACTTCGGGATTCTGTTACCTTAGTAAAGTCGTTGATTTTATTTTTATTCTATTGAAACGCTTTCCAGTTTTCCGTTTTCCCCGAGACTGTATTTGGTCAGCTGAATTTTTCCCTACAGTTGAAAAATATTTATTGAACTCATCCGAACATTCCATCAACTTCTATTTCTTCAACTAATAACTTCTTTATTTGACTATGCTCGCCGATCTGTATTTTTTAAGAGTAATTTCAAATTTTCCCAACCGCTAGAAGTACCCTAGAATCGTGTAATCCCCTCCTCCTCTTCGGGTTGGGGCTCTAAGTAAATAGAAACTGGTTTCGGAGTTGCTGAGTCTCTATCGTTCCATTCAGTTCGAAAAGCATGAAGTAATTTTCCTTTCAGTCCCCCACACGTGATTGAATTTGCATCCAGTAAAACTCTCGGGTTTCATGGACGCAACGGACTTGATTGGAGAAGAGAAAAAAAAGTCGGTGCCATCCCACGTCCCTTTTAGCTCAATTAAGATCTGGTGAATATTATAACGGGGAAATTGATTTCTTCCGAGGGGGTTTGATAGCCAATGAACGATGCCCTTTTGGAAGTGTGATTTATAATTCCGTGTGTCAATACGAAACAAGCGAAAATGTTCGCATAACGACGAACGTCGACGTTCGGCCGGGGAAGCCATCCCAGCCGTGTTTGGTCAATTATTTGGATGTGGAACGAGGGCTATTGAACGAAGTTAACCGGGCTCGAGAAACACGAATCCTACCTCCCCTTTACTAGCAGGTGACCGTCTACCTAACCGCAGGGACTGTAGAAACGAGAAATTACCTACTTGTGTGCAAGTCAGGACACGATAGATGCTCTCCAGTACGGTAACAGTCCTCGGGCGAAATATCGAGCTAGCGGTTGCAAACTAGAACTTCCTTCCTCCGCCCTTTGGAAATCCCCAACATTAAGCCACAGAAAAATGGGCCAACGTGTCGTTGTGGCAAGAACGCGACCTGGAGATTCAACAACCATGGAAAACGCCATCACGCTAAATGGAGTCAAAAATAACTTTTCTGCTATGCACAGTAGACATAAATTTGTCAAAATTCTATAGGTACCCATTTGACTGAAAACAGGGGACAGAAAATGGTCCTATGCTTCCATCGTTTTGAGGTTGATGTGTCAACTACAATACCGGTTCGCCCTGAATCCACAGCTATTACGGGAATCAGAGGGCTGGCTTCCCCAGACGAGCTATCGCCAAGGGAAGCCGGGCCCACTGACCCGTCTTACGGAAGTCTGATCTCCCGGCGACCACAGTCGAAGTCTCGACAATGGTTGCCAGGGTAGCAGACTCGCGTGAATTACATATCGGGACCGCTGGCCTGGTTTCCGCTGACGAAATGTCGGATGCCTGGGGAGGATGCCAGTGGTGCTAAGGAGCTACTATTCTCTGATGCCCACTGACTAACTCGGGCGTCCGTCCCTCATGCCCACCCCTGTAATGTTCAGGCTGATACCTCGGTGTAAGGGGCATGTAAAGCGGTAGAAGTGGACGATGGCAGCTAGTCCCTTCGGGCGTCATACTGGAGTTGGCCCAGAGGCGTTAGAGGAGCTTGCTCCTCTAACGCTTACTGCTTGGAGCTGCTCCTCTAATCCAGTACCTCGGGCAAGGGGGAGCCCACGATCTTTGATCGTCCCCCTTGGACTGGTGTCGGACTCGAGGGGGTCGTGGTCGCTGGAGAGCCAGGCGGTGGTTAATTCCCCGTTTGGTGGAGCTCCCTTCGGGGGGCCCGTTGATAGCCCCTTAGGACTCAAAAGCGGTTTCCACTGGAATAAAGCTGACGAAATGTCGCCAGGAGAGGCCCGGTCCTCGGTCCCGATCATAACGTTGCTGGTGACGTCATTGAATATAATAACAATGAATGAAATGGTCAGCTTGTGATAAAGTAGGCGGTGAGGTTGGGGCAGTCCGCATAATTAGCGGAATCACGTTAACGAGAGAATTGGCGCTTCCCGTGGGCCGCGACTGGTCCACGAGCGGGGGCCGGGCGAGCGAATTTAAAGAGGAGTTTGGCCCATCGGCCACATATATGTATATATAACGAGGCCTCTAGCCAACTGTGGGTTCAAAACGGAGTACAATTGATGTAGTATAGATTTGGGATAACATAAGAAGTGCAATAGACAGACATAACATTTTTTCAAACTAACACGTCACATCATGAAGTCATAAAATTAGAGACCGGTAACAATTTTTGACTGCAAAAACGTTGATCATTCCAAAGATAATAAACCAGAAAATCCCTCTAATACGTCACCTTTTGTGTTACTACCTAGAATGATACCATAAAGTCTCCTCTTTCACCAACTACTAACCACTTCGTTCTAGGGTGTAGGTGTAGATAGAGGCTCGGATAAAAGGCTATACGATCTTGATATTATGGGATAGTAAATTTCTCCCCCTTTTGCAAACTAGGAACGGAAGGCGCCATCTTACCTCCCGAAATAAGGCCCTTACTGCGAGGGGTCTCATTCAGTTACGCCTTAACATAAACTCCACCTTTATGACCCTCGTTTCCCTACCAAAATAAGGGCCTAGTGCGTTCTTATTCGATATGTACGTGATCGGTGAAGTGAAATTGAGTTTCTCCGAACAGGAAGAACGTCAGGTAGAATATTGAGCGAAAATTGAAAACTATGAAAATGTCTCACCGCAATATTACTCTGAACGTGATGTCTGACAAACTGGCTTATATGAAATTGTCTGGGTCTGTGCATTTTATACGAATTGGCGGGAAATGGAGTTGTCATGCGATCAAAGTCTTAAGGGGGAAGTCTGAGCTGCTTATCTCAGTCGGGTTGGGTCGAGAGGACGTTTGGAGTGCAGGCTCTTGGAAATATCGACGTTACGTCACGCGAGGTTGAAAATGAAATTTGAAGAAAGATAGACAGCTCGCGAAGTCTTTTTTATACGATAAGAAACGCTTCGGGAAAAGCAGCTCGAATGCAGCTCTTTGGTGAACTTGTGAAGCTCTGGTACGATTTCACTGCTATAATACCCTCTAAGTTCGGGCTAATTAACCTTCAATCCTACATTAAGATTCGGGCAAAACAAGAGTAGTCGCCATAATCCTAATTTGTAGCGAATTGGCGAGAGTGGCTGAAGTGGGTATTATAGTCAGAGGACTGTTTGCCACGGCTGTTTCCTCCCCCAAACTTCCTTCTAGGCGTTTTTCCCTGTTGAAGAAGCTATTTGGGCAAGAAGTGGATTGACAAGCATGGATCTTGAGGGATGGATGAGGAATTGCTTTCGGTACAGTTGATCCATCAAGACGATGGCATCATTACAAGTTTTCAAGAAGCGCATTCCCAGTAAACCCTTCAGTAATAAAATATTGCACGTTTGATGTCCAACATGCATCCACACCAGGCACCTCAGGCTCGGTTTCGTTACCAACTTGATACCTCCACAACTGTAGGGTCTATGGCTTAAAGGGGTGTCCCACCCCTAATTAAGACGGTGAAACTTACCGCCCCTTTTACCCGCACTTGTATTCATACCCTTGTTGAGTTTACAAAAGCCCCCCCACCCTAATCTTCGCTTTCATGGAGAGCAGCACGGTGAAAAAGGTGTAAATTCACAAATCGGGACATCCCTTTTTTTGTTGCCAAAGTGAAGGGGCTTAAACTTGAAGACAATAACTATGTCACATCAAAGCCAAGCCAACAATGACACCGATCCCAGGGGCTGGATGAGCTGGCTGGCTGGGCAAGCACACAATTGGGTTCCACCTCCCACTTCATCAAATTCGCTCATTTCTGAAATCCCCACGACAAACCTCAAAATTTCCTACCTACTCTTTCATAAGCGACTTTCACAATTACCAACAGCGAACTAACAGAAAAACAACGGGGCCTGCAGCAGTGCTTGTATTCCACAGCTGCATGAAGCCATTCTGATTGCCGATTTCACACACCCGATACACAAAACACATAAAAAACGAAGAACACTAGTAATAATGGCAATAAAACTAAAACAAGGTAAAATTCAAGTAAATGATCACAGAAAGAACTCTTTCAGATAGTAAACAACTAATGGAGAAGTTGGCAACTGAGGATCAATGTCCGCGATCCTATGAGTGAAAAGTCAGATGAACGCCCCAAGCGGAGGAAGCACCAACCATAATGCTTTGCCTTCCAGTATTAGACCTGCGGCTCTGCTCTCACAAGGTCTATGAAACCTGCTGTTTTCCTCGTTCAACAAAGTCGAGCCGAGGCATTCAGCTCCGCGAGTGCTTGACTAGGGGGGAAGATGCTCAAACGGTAGATCTACTCTCTTCGCGGTCAATTAGCTGCGCTGGAGCTCGTTGCCATTACTCACAAGAATAAGCACCTACTTTGGGTACAAGTAATAGTAAAATTTCCATTACTAATGTAAAAACGCTGCAAATTTTACACAAGGGTTTATTATTCTTTTATATACGTTACTTGTGCAGAAATTTAATTCTGTCAATGAAAAAATAAAGAAATAAATTTTTTTTTGGATTTTTATCTCAATTTTGTTGCGGATTTTTTGTTCAAAAATGTTTCTTTTTCAAAAATGCTGTATTTTTTACTCGAAAAATATTTAACATCCTGGGATCCTTCAAAAATCCCATTTTTAGCCCCACGAATGCCCTAAAGATCGCCCCAGTGAAATCGGATCGTTCCGGGACCCCAAAAAATGGATTCTACGTCCAAAAATACTTCGAAAACGACACCTAACTCGATCCCATAGCTAAAAGCCTTCAAAAAACCCCTCCCGTAGCCCCATTATAGGGCTATAATAGCGACCCACGGGTTTGGGCGATCGGACTGAAAACCTTGCGGGCACAACTAGATGGTAAACCAAGTATTTTGCCGAAATTTCAGATTTAAAAAAAAAAATCCTACTGTCCAAAACGGCCTGGACGGCGGACGGCGGACGGACATTTCGGATTTAGAATGTAGACCTCTTGAAACGGATAATGTCAAATTTTGAGCCCAATCGGAGTCGTCGACCCCCGTCGCGAAAACATAGGTGTATTATTCCAAGAATAATTAACCAAAAGCATTTGAAAAATTGTCCAAAAATTGAAACAATAAAACAAAAAATTATTAAAAAAAAAAAAAAAAAAAAAAATTGGCTAGCACTGGGCAAGCAGTCTCTTGCTTTCCCAGAGAATTCGCCTCTGTCCACAGTGCCCGATGTTGGTTAACCCCTGATTAAAGCTCCTGCTCCTAGTGATCAAGGAGTATGTATATTGTTTAATTGGATTTTCTGAATGAGAACCTCATATCTCTTCTTTTTTTTTCTCTCCTGAAAATTATCATCTTTTTTAGACAGTTATCAAGCACGACATTGTGCGATCGACTGTGTTTCAACCGAGGTTTCGTTGAAGCGGAGGAATTTAACGAGGAAAATGACGTACGTTTCCCCGCATCGTTTTCACGCCAAAGTAGATTTTTAAAAAAAACGGTTGACGTGAAGTCAGTTTGGTTTCTCGTTCAATGGGTTCAATGACTGTTTGACCCGACATTTGATAGAGAGCACGTTTTCGCCGCATTTTTGCTAAAGGGCGAATTTCTGAACAAAAACGTATCCGCTAAACAAATATGCGACCAGACCACTGCCACCGATGCCTCTGCTGTACTCCGCGTTTGTCGTATTCGAATGAATTCCAATTCACACCAATTCCAATGCAGCGACTCGTACACGCAAATACGCCAATTGTGGTTAATGAAAGGGTGGAATGTACCGTCGGCCAAGTAATCTATGTTCTGGTTGAGGTAAATACATATCGGAAATCTCTGAATTCACAAACTGTCTGCACACTTCTGTTTCGTCATGAAAAGTGCGGTGAAAACATGACATGTTGATACCTCGTCTGACCAGGAGTCTCCGAAAATCAGAAGACCCGTTTTATCGCCTGAAACGTGGCCAGTCAGCGATAGCACCGAAGAAGACGTCTCCCTGGACTTTTCCAATTGGCTTATGGAGAGTAAGCAACATCTCTTTCTGTAGAAGAAGGTCAACGAAGAATGAAGCTTCCCACCGCAGCTGAGGAGGGAGCGATGGGCATATGCCATATGCCCTTGGTCACTTTGTTCCGAGCCAATTGAAAAAGTTCAAAGAAACGCCTTTGGTGCCTTTGCCGACTTGTCGGGTCTTTTTCTGATTTTGAATGAGGCCCCTGGTCAGACGATCAGTTGGGTCTCTCGTGTTTCTGCAGGCGACGAGCTCCTTGTTTGCTCTTGGATCTCACGAGAAATGCGGACGGTTTGGCTAATGACTTGTAAGCTAATGGCTTAAGCGTTTCAGTTTTGTCACAGACGTGTGAAGTTTCCTCACAAGGATCACGTAATTTGACTTTTGTTTTACCATTATGGTTTTGACAATCTAAAACATAACATAGGTTCAATCAGATCGATCATTGAATCGTCCTCGCGCTCATCATTGTCCGTTGTCATAAAACATGTTATCACCGGGATTTTCTAGGCAATACCGCTATATGCAGACGGTTTGTAAATGCTGTGCTTTCGTGAATGCGACCATTTCCTGATTTCTACGATAATTGTATATCTACAAAGGGCTAGGGAACAAGGTCAGAGAAATGGGAAAATTCGGCCGAACATAGTTGAACTAATAATGAACAAAGTACTCAGTACAGTTAGCACTGAGAAATTAGCTGTCTGAGCAGAGGAAATCACTAGTGAATAATTGGCGTTTTGAACTTTCCCGCCGTGACACTTTAACTAATCCGCCAGAGTGCACTCGCACAAAGTATAAAGTAGAAAGTGTTCAAAAAATATTTTTTATTTTGGGTTATGTGATGTTGGTGAACATGAATAATATTCCATAATATTATAATAATATAATATTATTATGGTCTGTCCCGTCACTCTAGCGTCAGAACAAATCCGAACGACTGCTTTCCTTGCAATTTCACCTCGTGAATCTCTCTGAAGTCGTGCTTTTAGTTTATTGGCTGACCACCAGAGAGCACTTCTTGGAAGCGCCACTCTTCCCTCAGATTCAATGTTGAAATTTTCGAAAGTGCCCTGTAAATTTGTATTACGCCGTAGCAGCCCAAAACTCACTGCTATGGCTTCAAATTGTGAAGTTCTTTCAGAAAAAAGATTAGTCGGCAATCGGTTCCCGGGCCCATTGCGTGAGAGAACAATGCGGGAGATCATACACGTCATAACCCTGCGCATTTCCACTTCTTCGGCCACAGTCGATTGCACATAGAACAAGAGCTACCAATGTGATTCAATGTAAGACATTTCTTGAATTATGCGTCGACGAGAGAGCAAAACAGATGAGAAGGGAAAAAAAAGGTGTGAACAGGTCAGAATCGTAAAAAAGGACAAAACGTTACTCGTTTACCCTCTACATTATGCCCTGATGATAGAAGAATAAATCTTCAGACACGACGGAGTAATCATCGTATATTCTTGATCGAACCGCACCGAATTCACCACATATTGAAGAAGTGTCAGTGATGACCGCGTTCTCCCTCAGTTATCTTTGATTTAAGAGCTGTCATTTTCTGATGATCATCAAGTAGGTATCTATACAGGACACGAAAAACGCATCAAGAAGGTAAAGAAAGATGACGTGATAGGCACTGAGTCTATTTAACCTCTCGGCGTTCATATCGGGGTCGGGGAGTGTCCTGAGGGCATCGTGTGAGAGGGGGGGGGGGGGGGCTCCTTCAAGGCACCTTCCCTAATGGGGATTTAATATTCCTTGGCATCGGAAGGAACGGACAGGGTTGTTCCCGAAATCGGGATATCTCGGAAAAGAAGGGAAATTGGCGTGGCGTGGGGAGGGGGCCTAAGGAGGGAAAGTTGGAAGTCGCAATCTGCCGAGGGAATCGATCTGAAACCTCCCCTGGTGGCTAGGGAAGGACGAGGGGTATCAGAGTTGAGTACCCCACTTCAAAACCTCCTCTCATCACCTCCGCCTTTCTACTGCAGTTATCCTGGCCCATCTGAACGCGCTGGAGCCGAGTAGGAGCAAACAATAAACTTGAGACCTTCCTACCCCCCTAACAAACACTCTTGTCTCCTTTTGAAGTTTCAAAGCGACGTCTATTTCCATTTTTCACCTCTGAAAAACGCACGACGACGTTTGCTTGATATGAAAAATTTGATTACTAGGACGATTGAGAACAACGCTCCTTTAAAATACGAAAGGACGACAACTTTTTTCAAACAACCAATTTACAATATGTCATTAGGTCTTGGCACAGCCGTAAAGAAATGCTTCGTCGAACTTCAGGGCTTGCAAAATGATCTACGATTCAGATCAAGCGATACGGGCCAGCTTAATGCATTCATCACATGCGCGTTATGGCGCTAATCGTTCAAACATTAAAAGGTCATTAAGCCATAAGAGAGGGTTTCTCGCTTTGAACAGCGTCCTGGTCAGGATTGCCACTTTTACAAATGCTCAAATCAGGACGTTAGATGCCCTCATTTTTAGAGTGGAGAATTACATTTTCTGATTTTTCCTCTAATAAACAAAAGACAAGCCCATTTTATACGGTTATGTCCCTTGATCTATCCATTTTTCACAGTGATAGTTTAAAAATAACCCAATCAATCTGATGAAACAAATCGAAAATATGGCATGCAAACTCCAAGTTTTTCAACAACTTTCACCAACATGGTGATGTCATGGTCAGTTACTTATGTGGACGCTATCCAACTACGCCATTCCCCAGGTAGAGGTAGAGGACTACCAACTCCGCCAACGCCGTCTCCTAAACTCTTCTCAGGATATGCCAACTCCGCCTATGACTGTATTGTCGCACGAAACTAAAATAACATATAATATATATAATAATATAATATTATATTATAATATATAATATTGTCTAGGGAAGCCAACCCTCTGATTCCCGTATTTGCTGCAGTTCCAGGGCGAACTAATGTTGATGTTGACCTCTCAACTTCAATATTAGATTTCCCTGGACCACCTTTCGGAGACCAACGCATTGTAGACTATCACGACGCTTCCTGCCGGTCTGGAGATGGCGGGTCTCCCATTAAAGCCTCGATACCGCCTCCAAGGTCAGCAGATCGCGACTTATCGTGTTATTCCCTAGACAGGGATATTCAGGTACTCCCTTCATCTTCCTCCAAAGGCACTGGGGCGAAATCCCAGTTACGCTGGACCCCTTCCCCCAAACGCCAACACTATTAATGATAGACCTATTAAATAATTAGGAAATCATTTTGTGCATGTAGGCACTCCTGTAACATCCGCTAACCAGGGTACGCTACATATATATTCACATTATGACCTCACACAGGTAACATAATATTATCGCAGTTGAGAAAATTACTGGTTAGGTATTGGCGGGCTGTATAAAAATGGCTTAATCAAGCCAAATAAAGAAAAAAAAAACATTAGATCTCCGTTTCAAATAAAGAAAGCTGAAGATCTAATATTTATAGTTAGAAATATCTGGTTATCTGTTTTGTAACAAATTCCTATTTCTTTTTTACGAAACATCTAACTTGGAATGATCTCCATTGAAGCTTCCATTGAAACCAAAATTTCAACATTTTGATTCTTCAGTGAGTTGAAAATGGAAGTGTTTGCCACAAAACTTCAGAGATGGGTCCTAGAATTGAACGTGTCTTCGATGTCTCCTTTTTATGCACCAGTTCGGTGGCTTTTGAGGCTGATGAGAAAAGGAGGGGATGCATTGATCCAAAAGATCAAAGGATGCTACTCGCCAACAAACAATGAATATTTGATGCGAGTTCATGCCTCTAAAAGTTGAACTTCTATTATTCAGTCTTGGAGGACTATAGTTTGGTAGTTTTTTGAGTCATTGGTTGCCTCGGTTCTGGTGATTAAATCCGTTTGTCCGTTAGTAGCTCCGAGCCACGCTGACTCATCATCCTCAACACCTCCATCGCTGGAAGTCATCTGACATGTATCTGTTTTAAACAACTTGAAATCGAACTCGGTACTATATTATAAACTACAAGATCACAACAGCAACCTGTTTTCCATATGGTTGTGCAGGTACAGGAGGACGAACTGAACGATCTCGGTGGATGAGTTCGACGGTTGCTTCTCTTTGGTGGATGGACGAGTTCGACGGTCGATGACACTTTCTCACTTTTGGTTTATTATTCTTGGAATAATACACCTATGTTTTCGCGACGCGGGTCGACGACTCCGATCGGGCTCAAAATTTGACATTATCCGTTTCAAGTGGTCTACATTCAAAATCCGAAATGTCCGTCCGCCGTACGCCGTACGCCGTACGCCGTCCGCCGTCCGCCGTCCGCCGTCCAGGCCGTTTTGGGCAGTAGGAATTTTTTAAAAAATCTGAAATTTTGACAAAATACTCGGTTTACCATCTAGTTGTGCCCGCAAGGTTTTCAGCCCGATCGCCCAAACCCGTGGGGCGCTCTGGGGCTAAAATGGGGCTACAGAAGGTGGTTTTTGAAGGCTTTTGGCTATGGGATCGAGTCAGGTGTCGTTTTCGAAGTATTTTTGGACGTAGAATCCATTTTTTGGGGTCCCGGAACGATCCGATTTCACTGTGGCGATCTATAGGGCTTTCATGGAGCTAAAAATGGGATTTTTGATGGATCCCAAGAAGTTAAATATCTTTCGAGTAAAAATTAAAGAATTTTTGAAAAAACACATTTTTGAAAAAAAATCGCCTCAAAAAATTTTTTTTGAAATATAAAAATCCAAAAAAAAATTTTTTTTAAATTTTTTTTATTGACAGAATTAAATTTCTGTACAAGTAACCTATATCAAAGAATAATAAACCCTTGTGTAAAATTTGCAGCGTTTTTTCTAGATGGGAGGAGCCGAATGAAGTCAGTGAATGAAATAGGTATCTGAAACGAATCTATCCCAGAACGCATACTTCCAGGTCTTCCAGCCCCGGTAACCACCCAGGGTCCATTGTAGGGATGTTGAAAAAGTATCGATACTTAAAAGTATCGATACTTTTTGTCCCCGATACATATCGTAGTATCGATACTTTTTTCCGGTATCGGCGCCGATACTTTTTTTATCCCTCACATTTCATCAGATTCAAAACTTACGGCATATAGGTAGTTGACAGTACCTCTAACTTGACCAACAATTGAAGAAAGTTGATGTAGGCACCTACCACCACCTCCTGGAGCTGCACCAGCTCTCATATCAGAAGAATCAGCCGTCCTCGATCAAGGGCGGACCACCAAAATGTTGGCCCAACCAACCAACCCAACTCACTCATCACCGTAGAAATTAGTGTAGCCACACCAAACGAGGGAATGTTCCCCTTATTTGCTACCTGTACCTACCCCCCGAGGCTTGGAGCAAGGTTTTCAGTCCGATCGTCCAAACCCGTGGGGCGCATGGGACAATGGGCTTCTTGAAAAGGTCAGAATTCAGCATTTCTGACAACATATTCGGATTCAGCACCCTTGAAAACCCACATACTCCAATTTTTAGTTCGAAAATCCGTATAGGAACGTGCTGAGCTGTTTTCGAAATGTTAGAGATTTTGAAATGAACGCCGGGCACATTTGACGTCACACCTCGCCAGGCTGGGCGTCGAATAGTTGGGCACTGAGCCGCCAGAGCGCTAAATAATAAATCTGAACAGAATCGGAATAAAAACACTCAGCCCGGGTCGATTTTTGAATAACCTTCTTTGATAATAACCTCGATGCTCAATTTTCGAATGACCCTCTATAATGATTAACCCGATTTTCGATTTTTTGGTGTCGACTTTTTGCGTAGCAAAGTTGGCTGACTTGCTTAGATGAGAGAGAGAGGGATCCCCGGTCAATCAAAAGACGACGAAGCAGTCCACGTCATGTACCCTCTCCAGACCTCGGAATTCAAATATCATATTTTTCCTAAGGCCCTATAAATAATTGAAACCGGTTTTCTGCAATATGGATCCGTTTTCGTAACTTTTGAAGCACGACCTTTGCAGGAAAAACATTTTTTTTAATCATTAAAGGAGCTCATTGAAAGTTTTTTTTAAGGTATTTGGCTATGGGATCGAGTTGGGTGTCGTTTTCGAAGTATTTTTGGACGTAGAGTATATTTTTGAGGGTCCCAGAAGGATCCAATTTCACTGTGGGGATGTAAAGGGCTTTCATGGGGGCTACAAAAGGGATTTTTGAAGGATCCCAGGAGGTCAAATATTTTCTGAGTAAAAAAAAAAAAATAATAATAATAAAAATTAAAAGAAACACCTTTTTTCAAACATTTTTCATTGAGACAGAATTAATTTTTGTACGAGTAACCCATATCAAAGAATAATAAACCCTTGACTAAAAATTTGCAGGCGTTTTTGAAAAGTATCGATACTTCGATACCGATACTTTATTGAAAGTATCGTATCGATACTTTTAGATACTGTCTGGATGTATCGATACGATACTGTATCGATACTTTAGAAGTATCAAACATCCCTAGTCCATTGTCCCTCGTGCTCACCATCAGTCGGCCTTCCAAACCTTCCTCTTCGGCTACCAACCGGCCTGCCCCTCCTTCATTCCACATATTGGCTCACCGTCTGAGGCGTCCACAATGGTTGAGGACTGATTCGTCACTACTTGGAGACAATCAGCTGTTTCTTTTAGCCCTTGGAAAAGTTGATACTGTTGCTAATGTTTCTTCTGAGCCTTGGACAACTAGATCATGCATTTCCAACGATAGGCTCTTCAACTGCATTTCTTATTGTGCCGATATTGTGTCCTTTAGGATTGGAGACGCAAAAACCATCATGACTTCTGGCACACTAATAAGGGCGGTTTGCAATGATTTAGGACACACCAGGAATTGTGAGCGACAGTCTCCAAATCTAGATGCAAAACGTCGACCTTGAAGTCTTCCTTGATGAGTATCTTAGCGATTATCATCAAGTCTGGCCAAATGAAAGTACAAGTCTTTGGTTTTGCCGGTAAGAAAGGGGTATACGATAGGGATGTGAAATCCGTTCGCATTGACGTGGACACTGTACATTTGCTGAAGGTAATTGGGTTGATACGTGAGAGAACGTTCCGTCTGCCTGGACTTGCAACTGAATACTTATGTAAATACAATGCAAGGTTTTTACGAGTTGTAAGTTTACAACTCGTAAAAACCTTCGCATACTTAGTATGATTAGATAGTAGTATTCTTAGTATGCGAAGGGCTTTTTACAAGTTGTAAACATGTTTACTGATACATCAGTATTCAAATCGGGTTGATGTAGCTAAATCGTTCATTGTTAATTTATCTCGAAGTTCAGTCAAGCATCCTTCAAGTGTAGATACAAGGACGAGCAATTCATTTCTCCTGACTTGAGGTAAACTTTTCTGAATCTTTTAAAGTCCTCGTGCATGATCCTCTGATCCGTGTGTTCCAGTGAAGAAAGTGATGACCCCTGCAGCTTTTGGCGGATCTACTTATTTTGCTTCACGACAAATCTTCTATCGCTTTCTTCTTCACAGCACAGAACCTAAATATACGAGCACGTTGTGCCCCATTTCATTTTCATTTCCATACAACTTTGGCTTGTGACCTGTGTGTCATTAGCTGCGTTCGCAGAGTAATTCTGGTTCCGAACCATTGGGCACATGCTTAGTAGGGCATTTCGCAAGGACCGAGGGTGGGGGTACATCGTCTTCCAGGAATTAATCACTCAAGGTCTGATGGTCTGCGAACACAGAACTCGTTCAGAATCGTTTGGATTCGATTCTGGCTTTTTTTTTTTTTTTTCAGAACTTCTAGAACAGCTTCCGACTGCCTCCTTGCGCGATTCATTTCCTTCTGTGATCTCGTGGAGGTAGCATACATGGTAGAGACTACTTTTTCGTTGGCAGAGGCTTTTTCGTTGAGTGACGACCCCGAAGACCCCCTGTACGACCTTCTTGAGGACTTATGTCTCACATTTGTGATTAACTCCCATCATTTTACTCAATCGCCTCAACTGAATCGTTGGCCTTATAGCTGGGTCGAGCTTGGGAACTCCGAAAAGCCAAAACTGGAGTAATGCTCAGCTCACTATAGCCTCCTTCAGAAAGTCCATTGTGGCTAGAAAAATGACGCCGTTGCGACCTCTGGGGCTCCACAGGTAGGAAATGGCTCCTCCCGAGTGGTAATAATCGCTCCCAACACGCACACGCCACAGATCAAAAGGGGAGCTTTCGGGGGAGATCCGATGTAATATTCACTCCTTCGATTGGCGTTGGTGGGTTTGGGATCCCGAGCAGGCGCTTCGGTTTGTGTTGATTCAGACGCAAAACTAGCCAACGCGAAGGGGAATGCGGTGCTCACACAAACACGACACCTTAAACCCATCCATCAAAGGCGACGACCCAACGTGAGTCGTTTTGACCCATCTACTACTTGAGATGAGGGGGGGGGGGGGGGGGTCCATTATTTATCATTTTTATCTCCTCCTTTTTAAAATTCATGGAATTTTTTTTTCAATTCTGTATTCCTTTCAAACTCAGCAAGAACACTATTTTGCAAAAACAAGGATTTGAGTTATTTTTGTTAATGCCTTATAGTAACAACCTACTACCATAATCAGCCAAAGACCTTCTTGAAAGTTTCCCAATTCTGAAAAACTGCAGGGGTGGGAACTCACAGCTCAAAGCTGTCATGCTTCAAAGTTCACGCCAAGGATACCACTCTTCTTCCTTAGTGCCCGAGCTATACCAAATTCACACAGAGGTGCCGCCAATGGTTAAAAGTCTACCATGGCCGTGGCCCGGGGTTTCCTTCGCCATATGATCAGTCCAACAGCCTGAATCATTCTCCGAGTCTGGTGACTAGACCTTGGTCCAAGATTAAAGAAATCCTCGATCTTTTCCAACGGCTGGGACAAAGGAAACTCCTGACTGTTGCGTGCACGCCATGAATGAACGTTTTGCCTTCAACTCCTCTCCAGTATCACTCATAACTTCTCCATGACGTTCTTACCTACGAAGAGATCTCTTCATCGCAGGCTGTTTTCGTACTGGTGGCGACTGCTTTCGATGTGAAAACATCATCGTCTGGGAGGGTGATACTGAGAGATCGTGAAGTGGTGGTGGGTCTGGCCGAATCGTCTCTCAAGTAACGGTCTCTGTTTGGATTCAGTAGATCAGTCCTGAAGTCTTGTCAGTTTCAAATGGCGTCGTGAGTCCGAAGGGCAGTCTTGATGCCGTTCTTGTCAAATATGTTGGTCAGTCGGTATGTCTGTGGACCTGTGCAGCTCATGATGGTCAGTTCTTGTGTTGTTTGGTTTGAAAGTGTGTTTGTGTAAGTGCTCCATCTATTTGTATCCGCAAGGTTTTGAGTTTGATCGCTTTTGCTAAGAGAGGGCTTTTTGTTTTTCCATGGGGTCGATTTAGGTGTCGTTTTCGAAGCATTTTTGAACGTAGAATACATTTTTGGTGGTCCCTAAACGATCTGCTTTCACCCTGGGGATCTAAAGAGCTGCCAGTGGGACTTTTCAAGGACAATAATTGTCCTTATTATTAGAGGTCGAATGAGGTGCCGTTTTCCGAGTCATATTGGATGTGGGATCCTATTTTTGGGGCCCACGTCTGTTCGAACACTGTATACTAGAATAGAATCAACTTTTCCCCAATTTCACCAAAATTTGTTATTCATTTAATGAATAATAAACCGTTGTGTAAAATTTGCATCGTTTTGTTTACTTTTAAGTTTATCGTTGCTCTTCGTCCTCTTGTATTTGTGAGAGCTCGTCGTGTCTACGTAGTGCGTTAAACAGTAATGTTCTTCTCCTTTGTCATTTCTTTAAAATTTAAAGACGAAGGAGGATATTTATTATTCATCTCCTAGCAAGGAATTGAAGTCAACCATTACTCTTTTAACCAACGCAATTTGTCCATTTTCAAGATTTCTGCCTGGTTTGGGGCGGGTAACCCGGTTTACTTACATCATTCATCCTCAACCATCAACATCCATTTCCCCTGGAAGAAATAAAGTGGCCAGAGTAAACCCCACGTTTGGTTACCTACCTACGTTCTGGAAGTTCAACAGGTGTCGGGTCCAAATATATAGTCTCCCTTGGTCTCCCTTGAGTCCTACTCGTTTCCTAGGGTCATAACACATTGCGTTTGTAGTGGCAGTAAATACACCACGCACTTCTCATTGTCCCCTAAGTGCTCTATGGGGGTTTTTCTGAGCTGTTATCGATGTTTTACAACAATAACGCTCTCCAAATCCACTTCTTCTTTCAGGTTGGGGAGTTTCTCTGTTATTCCCGTGGTGTTTGCCCAGACGTATACTTCACTAGCCCTGGTTGAAAGTTTCCCAATAGTGAAGAACTGGAGAGGTGACTCTCAGCTAAAACGAGGCCAATCTCACGCTTCAAAGTTTGACCAGATTTGAAGCTTTGCTCGGTGAAGGATTCGATGGTGCTCTCCACAATGGTTGTGAGTGGTTTGAGTGAGATTACAGAATCGGCTCCTTGAAAAGGTCAGAATTCATCATTTCTAACTACATATTCGGATTCAGCACCCTTCAAAACTCCTAATAAAAACACTCGCCCAGGCCGATTTTCGAATAGCCTGCGTTGATGATAACCTCAATGATTTTTGAATGACCTTCCCTGATGATTAACCCAATTATCAATTTTTGGGGTCAGGTTTGGCGTAGCAAAGTTGGCTAACTTGCATCTCTCGGCCAATCAAAATATGACGAAGCACCCCACATCAGGTACTTCATATCATCTTCTTATTTCATTATTATAGTGTTTTAGTAATTTTTATTTTTCACGAACTGTTGACTACCCACTTTAACATCCCTGTGGCCCCACCTACCCCGCCCTTCATTTCCCTGGACTCATGACCGAGGAATTAACGGAGGAGGAAACCACCACCACCACCACAGCTACTCCTGGCAGGATATGGGCGTCCACTCCACCTGGTTAGATAATTATCCATTATAATGGTTGGTAGCGAAAGTTATAAGGTACCATCCGCATTTATTTCAAGTTGTGTCTTTAATTCACAATGATTTGAACCTAGGCCATTTTCTTGGGGTACATAAACGACCTGGGAATCCTGTCCTGGCTTCCACAACATCCTCCGAAGCTCATAAGCGAGAACCTGCAATACCAACCGAGTTGTATTCTTCGTAGAATTTTTTCTCAAACCAGGACCCTCTAGAATTTAATACCAGCGTCAAGTCTCAAGTCTGTTCAAAAACCAACCAAACCAACTCCGCCCTTCGACATTCATAATTCTTTCACTGCCGGCGCGGGTTGCCCGAGAAAAGTCGAAGTTCCATTTACATGCATATCACGTTTGAACAAAGGTTTCAGAACAACCACTTCCTTCTTCCACTTGAAATTCAAATAGCGCGATCCTCAAACTCCGGAGCTATCGTAGATTTTAGTTTTCGGGGGTCAAGTTGGAGTGCGGTCTTTTTAGAGCGTTCTACTGTAATTTTCCTTCCTCTTTAATAACGGACGGGGCCTTTTTTTCGAGCAGTATCTGCTGTAAACACAGCACGATCCCGCCATCAGAATTATCGGTTTGTTTTCCTGGGCAGCGAGCATACCTACTTTAGATGGCAATCGTTACGTCGATCGTAATTTATACCTTTGAAACTAACGCCGCTTATCTGTAGACTACACACGTGTCAGTATTATATTACGGCCAGGTCTGCAGCATTCGTAATAAAGCGAAAAAATTGACAATGTGGGTTGAGCTCAAACAGTAGTCAAGCAGGACATGTTGGATCATCCGTAGGGTAAATAAGCAATTTGATTCTTGAAGAAGGCGCGGATCTTGGAATTATTTAGGGTCGAGTGGGGTGTCATTTTTAGATTCATATTGGATATAGAATAAAATCAGGGGGGTGGTTTCTTGTGGCCGAAGAATTCTCACAGAGGATTCTGGCTTCCTGCTGGTAGGTAATTACTTGCCCTGGCTTCCCATTACTTAGGCCCTAATTGGGTTGCTTGATGCGGCTCCTCGGTGGTTGGTATCACTTGCTGCAGCACTGAGCAGCTGCATGCAGCGCCCGGTTGATTGCCATCAATCAAGCCATGGCGATTACTTGCCCTCGCTTTTTATCAGTTACTGGTTACGATAAGGCCAAGATTTTGCATGTTATATTTGTTTGTTCTGAGGCCCCAAATCTTCATATGATTCTATACAAGCTTGTTTACGGGACATTTACAACCCCCAAAAAAAAACGAAATTTGCATGATTTGTTTTTTCCAGATTTTCCCAAGTTTTGGGCATGCATCCTGTTTTTTCCAGCAAATTTTCACGTACAAACCAAACTTTTTATTTTTGTAAATAATTAACTAAAACTAGTGCTTGTTTGTCTTCTACAGAATTTTTCAAACCGAAATGGGATGATTGGCCTCATTCAAGGTTCAAATGCAAAACAATGAAGGCCAAAGGAAAAGGCCAAATTGTTCGCGAGGATTAGAATGGAGGTAATCCTCTCACTTACCTGCCTCCTGCTGCCTCATCTCACCTCGCCTCTTTATAATCTATATCTATAAAAATGACTGCCAAATCTTTGAGGACTCACTACTTAAAAACCAGTGGAGTGCTTGGCACCAAATTGTATGGATATGTTTGTGAAGCATCGAAGATGGTTTTAAAGAAGTTTCTACAAAATCGGTCACTTCCTTCATTGCGAACGGAGCCTTCCTTCGCGACGAGAGCCGGGTCAAATAGCGTCGTTACTAGGGATCGCTAGGAAAATTTTCGAAACTCCGAAACCCGGTACAACTTTTGTCGCACCGCGGTACAACCACAGCTAGCTGACCCGGTGCGCTTCGCTGCACTCAATAAAAATCGACGGTCTTCGAATAACTTGCGAACGGGTTATCGCACAGAAATCGTTTTGTACTCGTTGAAATCAGCGTGAAAAGCTCGTTTTAACAGACGTAGTATCGTTCTAAACCGACGACAGAAGTTGTCATTTTTATAAATATAGATTTACATTATAAATTAGTCTCAATCTTGTCGCTAGTTCATTACAAACCATTTATTTAGTTTTTGTTTAAAACTCGTAATAGTGATTGGTGGCATCTTATCATTTTTGTAAGATCCCAAGATGGAATTTCAGATGGCAGCCTAATCGTCTTCCATTAAATCTCCATAAAATTAAAATCACGTTGCGTCAGGGAGTAGAATTTTATTGTTTCCTCAAAAAGTGCGCTTCCTCTTTTTTACCGCTCACGACGTAATTTCCTGGCTCTTTAATAAACGATGGTTGGGTTTGGGGTCTTGAAGAAGGGAGGGGAAAAAATCTCTGGTAATTCGGAGCGATCCCGCATTTTATCGGTCTGTTTTCCGGGGCTACGACCACTTTGGACAATAATTGTTCATTAAAGAGCGGATAGACCCCTCCGAGAGGCCTCCGGGGCACAGATGTGAAGCCCCCAAAGTGGCCGAGGCACTTCGGCTTTTCCAGAGCTTTTTTACTCCTCTCGGGGCTTCGCACAATCTGTTCCCCTCGTTGGAGATATCTCCCGAGGATAAGGCCGGAAAATCCGGGCGTTTTCCTTGTCTGCAAAACGTTAGTCGACGGAAAACTGAGGCGGAAGTCGCAGGCATTTTCACCGTATGACGATTATTCACGAACCGCTGATAAGGAGCAAATTTTCATGTTTAAAATCAAATTTTCTAATTTCAAATTTGGATTCAGCGAGAAAAAATGTATACATTCCATGTATGGGAAGACTGTATACATGGGAAGACAATAGTTACTGAAGACTTAAATTTTTTGGTGGTTTTAGACTTTCCTCGTACTAGGTATACTCCCAAAACTTTTTCGTTTTTTGTTTTTTTCTTCACATTTTTCCTACTTCTTTCTGGTCATATCAGATTGGGCGCAAATCAGCGCAAATGGGCTCAAGTGCGCGCAAATTGGCGTAAGTAAAGCATATCAAAGCCCAAAGTGACGTGGCCATTGAGCCCCGTCAAACACACCCAGCCTGAAGAGATCTCAAGTTGAACAAAATGCCCTTTATGATAAAGGGCTCAAAGACGAGTCTGAATCCGTTATTGAATGAACGTCTGAATCCGTCATGAGAAATCAGACGTCAACATTTGACCCTATTTATGTCTGTTTTCAGGGATAGATATAGGGGCTTTCAAAAACCTTCCATTCATTGAGCCATTGTCCAAATAAATGCAATACTCACATATTTTTATGTACTTTTATGTAATTTTACATATTTAAAAAAATATTTTTAAAAAATAATTCAACAAATTAAAAAAAAAATATGTACCTAATTAAAAATGGGGTTGGAGTGGAAATTTAAATATATATTATTTTTTTAATTTCATAACTTAACAATCAATAACGAGAATAAGAATCCCAACTCTATCCCCCACCTATTTGGCTGGTGTCAGATTGAGTGCATGTGTGCAAAATTAGGTTCATTGTCAATGGACGCAATTAGGAATGAAAATGCACCCGAATTTCATCGTGCACCATGTTGTTAGAAGTCAAAAAGGGAAAAATACAATGTATTGTAATATGATGTCATCATTTTTGTGACAAAAAGTCTTTCACGTAGTTTATAATCATCTTAAGTTGTTCTGGCCGGTGTAAGTGACGTCACCTACACCGGTTCAGGTTTCCTATTAATGACACCAGAGTGCAGGTCGATTTTAAAATTTTTTCTTGATTTTCTTGGTGTTTGGCACTAGTGACACTGGAGTAACGCGAAAATGGCCGTCTTCTCTTTGTTGTGAATGTTATCGTGCGTATTGGCTCAACTTATTTGTGATGTCGCCAAAATTCAAATTGCAATTTTTCCAAAAAGTTTATAAATTCGTACGAACTGCAGTTTTAACCCCATTTTCAGTATTATTTGGACGCCTTCTATCGTTAAAAAATAATCCAGACACGTTTCCATTCCTAATTGACCCATCTTTCTTACTTCAAATGATAACCGCAAATTTTTTTACAGAATCTGTAAAAAGTCTGTTAGGTAATGATCTTTTATAGTTTTGACACCCAGTTGAATCCCAATTCTGCAGAGTGCAACTAATTATTGGCCCAACATAAAATTGAGGGTACACAATTATTTATGTATACATAAATAATAATTATAATTTATAATTTTTATTGTATCCTCTTTGCATAGGGACACCTTCACAGGAAGGGAGAGAGCAGCCACCCTCAGAAAGGAGACGATTTAGTCCTATGCTTATTTCAGACCATACATCCAACTTCATGGCCAAGCAAAGCGAGGCCTCTTTCCGAACGCTAGTTCAGGTATAGTCACAACCAGCGACAAGATGTATCTCGCGAGAAGAAGTGGCCCCTCTAAATCAGAGACATGACACCACGTGAGGAGAAGTTTCCTGCCTGGGCCAGAGATGGGTTATCAAGCAAGAAGAAGTGGCCTTCCTGGATCAGAGACGAGATATCAAGCAAAAAGAAGTGCCCTGCCTGGGACAGGTACGATATCAGATATCGCCTCCGATCCAAAATATCGCCTCGCGTGATATAGATTCTATATCACGCGAGGCGATATTTTGGACCAATGTTTTGGAACCGTTTACTAATACCCTTAAAATAACACTTATTATATGGCAAGGCGGGTCCATGCAATTTTCAGTTCCCACGAAGGCTCAGTCGCAAAAGGGTTAAACAATGAACGTTTCAGTATACTTATAAACTATTTAAAAAATATATATATACTTACGACATCTATGAGCTGGGAGAGTTTGAGCTTTATTTTGACAGTCAATGCATCTGTTACATTGACTACAGGACGGACCAACTTGTTGTAGTTGGAAAGAAGATCGTCGTACAATCTCTTGGCATCTGGATTTCCTGTGCATCCTGAAACAAAATGCAATTTTTCCCAGATGTAATTCACGAGACGGAAATCACAAGTTGGGAAGGCTTTCAGTTTATTACATTTCTCTTTCCCTTTTAGCCCAAATCCGGTCGGAAATTCATTTCAAGTTGATAAATATAAGCAGAAAGGCTTGGTGCAATCACCGCCAAATGAGCACTTTCTTCAACTCCTTTGTTTGAAAGATCACTCCGCTAAAACTCGCCGAGAAACTCAAGATGCATTTTACATCGCTCGACGCCATTTCCGTCCCTTTCCCCGCTAATAGCAATTTCATCTCGACGGAAGAGAAAGCTAAAACCGGTTGAAATAAGTTTTTTGTTTCAGTTGTTCCCGTGTCTCCAAACGGGAGACAGATGAAATTTCGACTTGGCGCTGATGGGCGATGAAGACGGATGACGAAGGGGCCATTCTTGTCGAGCAAAAAAATGAACCAGAAGTTTTTATTTTTCTCCCCCTAATTACGAAGATAAACCTAAGAACATTCAGACTTTCGAAAGTCCCATTCATTTCTTTCTCAAGTGTTGAAGTTGAAGTGGAAGAAAGCTATAAAGTTGTACCTTACTGAATACACGAGTTTCTGTCAAAGACAAATCATTCCAGCTCAAAACTGCTACAAATTTTTCTCAGAAGTTTAATTAATTGTTTTTAAATTGTGCAATAATTTAATTTTCTGTACATGGAAAAATGTATTTTGAAGAATTTAAGACAAGGGTATGCTTGTATGTATTAGGGCGGATATAATAAAGGGGAAAATGGATTCTACGTCGAAAAGGACTCCTCATTCGACAATGTCATTCATAAGCCCCATTTGGTGGCCCCTTCGGTGTAGTCGGAAGCGTCGATAAATGGATTTTACGTCAAAAAAATACTACGAAATTTACACCGCACTCGACTAATTCATAATAGACACTAAGTAATAGATTCAGGTAAGGAATACTGTCGAACGATCGAAATTGTGGCAAGAGTTGTAGAACACCAGAAAAAAAGAATCAAGGCTCTATCACTAATGGTTTTCAAGATTTTGGGAAGAATGAGAGATAGGAAGTTAACACAGAAAGTGTGTCGTTCCTGAAAATCGACAATATCTCCTGAAGACCAGACATGCATTAAAAACGCGTTTTTAGCGCATTTCTGCAACCGCGGTAGTGATTTTTGAAAACTGCATTAAATTTTGAACAAATTCTTGCAAGATTCTCCGCAGGGAGAGGTATTTTTAATTTGACTGAATAGTGAATTCTTACCATTCTTATCCAGGGTTAAACAAAATTTTTTTTTTCAATCTCATTTTGTTCACCTAGGTCGGTGATTTTTCCCTATGTGCGGCGTACGGTCGTCGGACATGTCGTTTTTGAAATCTACACATCAGGAAAATTTTTGAGGCCGATCAAATATTTGACTCCAGTTGTCAAATCCTCCGCTTCTTAATCGACAAAATGAGTTTTTCATCAATATATCAATCTTTACAAATTTTACTGTTCTATTTCAAACTTATTTTAATTTAGACCTCCTCCGTTGAAAACAAAGGGAGCTCACAATAAATTCATCTGCCCGGGTTTTAATCCTTTCAAAACAACCCCGCCGAGGTATTAAATTTTTTTTGTCTCGTTCTGATTAGAGCTCTGGAAGCCTCGTATTTCGATGTAAATGAAATCTGGGGTTTCGAGGCGCGAAATGGCTTTTAAAATTGCCCGACTACACGTTGTGATCAGGTGCATCACTCGACGATTACCAACTTGTGATTTTGACAAGAAGACTCACAGTGTTCATCGGTCCTGAGAAGGAGGTAAGGCAGGATCATCTCTTCTGGTGGGGATCTCATGAATAATTTCTCGAGACATCTTCCCTCAAAAGCCCCCGCGGCCCTTCATGTTGAAATACAGTTGGGAATCCATAAAATGTGAGCCCTCAGAGGCCTCGTCCGTACAAAGCTCATTCATAAAATAGCGAAGGAGAGTATTTTTCGTTATTTCTTTCGTCTTAGTGGCCGAGTCGGAGAGCACCGAGTCATTCAACTACAGTTGATTTCAATGTAATGGAAACACCATATATGGTGTTAGATAAATAATTCTAATCTAATTCTAATAATAATCTAGTCTTCCCAAAAATGCAAAAAACTAAAAATCTAAAAAAACTGTGGAGAAACCGTATATTCGGGTGAGAAACTGTCTTCTTCTATAAACGTAGAAACGATTGAAAGAGAGTGCAGGGGTTCATGCCCCCTATAGTTGGTTTTAAATCTCGCTTGCTCCGGTTACATTTTTGGGTGTCCCATCACAGATATAAAATTCATTTTCGGATCTTCCTAAATCCTAAATCTACCCTGCTCGAACAATATAGTTGGAGATGTTGGAATCTAGTAAATCTTTTATTTCTGTTTTTAGTCGTCATTGTGTTTAACGACTAGCCCTCGGTCGGGGAGGAAGTGGGTTTTTCAAATAGTGTCGGAGCCATTTATTTATTGAAAGAATCGTTTGAAGCACCTGCAATTTGGATATAATATTCGGGTTTTCTCCTAGTTGGTTCCGCATGGTTTTCAGTCTGATCCCCCCAGACCCTGGGAATCCATGGCGCTTTTGAAGGAGATAATCGGGAGTTCAACGTAAGATAATCGAGTGAGGTGTCGTTTTCGAAGTAGTTTCGGACGAAGATCGTTTTATGGGGGACCTCCACGTGTCAAACCCCGAAAATTACACTAGAAATTAGAATGGTTTCACGGAGCATTCTGGCGGTTCGTTCAACAGGGGGCCTATACTAAGGACGCGAGCCCCTTTTTGCACGAATCACTTCATCAGGGAGTGCACTACACGCCCAGAGAGTGCTGATAAAAGGTCGCTAACTAGAGGAATCGATAAACGGCCACCAAAACCTTGAAAACTCCTATGAAGCCTTAAGTGAAAAAAATGTAACTCCTTTTTCCATGAAGCTATTCCTATGGCAGATGTTGCACGGATGTTGTGTTCACAAGCTCGATCGCCCAAACCAGAGGGGCTTTGTGGGGCTACAGTTGGGGTTTTGAAAGGATTTAGGGTAGGGAGCCGAGTGGGGTGTCAATTCCGAAATATTTTTGGACGTAGAACACGTAGATTTCAAAAATTAAATGTCCGTCCGCCGTCCGAGCCGTTTAGGGGCAGTAGGAATTTTTTTTAACCGGAAATGTTGACAAAATATCTCGGTTTACCATCTAGTTGTGCCCGCAATGCTTTTAGTCCGATCGCCCAAACCCGTGGAGCGCTATGGGGCTAAAAAGGGGCTACGGGAGGGGTTTTTGCAGGTTTTCGAGAATGATATAATATATTATCTTATATAATGATATAATATATTATCATTATATATATAATGATATTATCATTGGTTTTCGAGAATGATAAATCAAGTGGGGTGTCGATTTCGAAGTATTTCTGGACGTAGAATCCGTTTGTGGGGTTCTCATAACGATCCGATTTCATTGTGGGAATCTATGGAGTTTCCGTGGGGCTACAAATTGGACTTGTGAAGGATGTGTGGAGATTAAATAAGGTGTCGTTTTCCGAGTGATTTTTCGGGGTTCCACATAGATGTGGACAGATCTGTCCTCAAACTTTACAAGAAGATAAAAATAAAACTGTCTTAAATAATTGAATTAAAATTTTTTTATTGTTACCTATGGAATTAATTTTTGGAAAATGTATATAAAAGAATAATAAACCCTTGTGAAAAATTTGCAGCGGTTATCATATTACGATTCGCCCGGTAAGAGATTTTGTTTTAGGAATGTGCTCTTCTCTAATGTTTGTCTTCCAGGCAAACTCTTTAACGTGACATCCTAACGCGAAGAACTTCCAAATTGAATCTCACACACGAAAAACCCCTCCCAGCTTCCCTAAAAGCCTACTTCGTCACCTTCATTTCCGTTACTGGAAAATGGGAAGAAAAAAAGGAGTGTTTTCCCTCCGAAACTGAAAGAGAGCAAACTTCTGGAAGAAAAAGAGGCGGCGGGAGGTAAGTGACAAAGCAAATGACTCGGAACAAAAGGTACGGTTGAAGAAAAGTGTTCGAACGGTTTGAAAGACCAGACGTGAAATCGATTGAGCGAGGAAGAGACTGCACTTACGGGTGAACGACGGGAGGTTATCCTGATATACCTATGTGGTATCACTGAAGACGGAGACACAGTTTCGAAATGGACCTTCATTGGTCATGGAGTTACGTGCTAGGTGAGTGACGAATGTGTCAATAACTAGACAACACAGTTCCTCCATTCATTTGCAGCCAATATTCCAAGTCGGGTAAGTATTGCCACTGTCAATTTGACAGTAGGTATAGAGCCGTTTCCCAATTTTTTTGATATCAGACCTCACAAAACTCACTTGCCTGTACATGAAACGGGCTGTCTGTCATTCCAAAGCCGCCGGATTTAAAATTGGCAGGCAATTTAAATCGGAAAAATGTCTCAAAATCGAACCTATTTCTGTACCTACGGTTGAAAATTCTATAGGAGTTCCCACTAGGTCCACACGTTAGAAAAACTATGGTCTGCCGCCCCCAAATCCGCGTGAAAAGCACTGGCAGACGTCCTTGAAAAATTGGTACTTTTATGCCTGGAAATGAGACGATTTGTGGACGTTTCAATTTTTGACCATTGAAGTCATGGCTGACGTCACTTGAAAATGTGTGCGTTTTGGCCAAAAAAATCAACTAATAGCGGACCTTTAAATAGTTGGCCATTGAAACTACTCAACGTGAGAAGTCAATAGAAGTCTGAAAAGGGGTACATTCAGTTTTGGACTCAGCTGAAAAAGATGTGCCGCGCTATGATAAATGAAAATTTAGAAATTAGAACATTTCACGTCGATTTTGAGAAAGCGAAAAAGACTCTGCTGGTGTGCGCTTTTAGGGTGGTACAAATGGGCTAGGGAACAAGGTCAGAGAAATGGGAAAATTCGGCCGAACATAGGTAGTTGAACTAATAATGAACAAAGTACTCAGTACAGTTAGCACTGAGAAATTAGGTGTCTGAGCAGAGGAAATCACTAGTGAATATTTGGCGTTTTGAATTTTCCCGCGTGACACTTTAACTAATCTGCTAGAGTGCACTCGCACAAATTGTAGAAAGTGTACAAAAAATCGTTTCTATTTTGGGTTATGTGATGTTGGTGAACATGAATATTGTCTGTCCCTTCACGCTAGCGTCAGAACAAATCCGAACGACTATTTTCCTTGCGACTTCACCTCGTGAATCTCTCTGAATTCGTGCTTTTAGTTCATTGGCTGACCACCAGAGAGCACTTCTGGGAAGCGCCACTCTTCCCTCCAGATTCAAAGTTGAAATTTTCGAAAGTGCCATGGAAATTTGTATTACACCGTAGGAGCACAAAACTCACTGCTACTTATGGCTTCAAATGATGAAGTTCTTTCAGAAAAAAGTATTAGTCGACAATCGGTTCCCGGGCCCATTGAGAGCTCTCACAATATGTATATTTCTCTGCACAACGAGATACTTAAAACTCTATCGGGGTTTCATTTAATTCTGAACGGTGAACAATTAATTTTGATAGCGATGAAATGTGTAAAACCGTCGGACAATGTTGGGGCCTAATCAGACGGCATGGAATGAATTATTGCGGACGAAGTGTGTTAATCCAGAGGCCTCCGTTCCTCGTTAATCTACATGGTTCTCACTCAGCTAACCCGATTACTGCGATCCGGTTTTTATTAAATTTGCATCGACACCCCCCCCCCCCCCCCTTCCCGTGGCGTGTTCGCCACCGTCCCCGTAATTACGGTGTCGGAACGGTTCCCGGATATCCTTATGCAAAATCCAAACGCAGAAAGGGGGACACGCAGTTTGATATGAAAACCGTGTACGGAGTTGAACCGCTAGTAGAGGGCTAGATGGTCGAAACGTGTTTAGAAGCTGATTTAACTCGCGTTTTGCCTGTCACTCTAAAAGGGTGGAAGAGGTGAGGGGACGCCCCTATGTAGGACACTGTAACCCCCCACCCCTCCATCATCACTCCTTACCAAAGTTGCTAACGAATCCTGACCCGAATTCGCCATTTATCCCGCCATTGTGTCAACCCAAAGGGACCAGAGAGAACAATGTGAACTCCCATACGAGTCTGAATCTGAAATAGGTACATCATGTATTTGACGTTATTAACGCGTGAAATGGTGGCGAGGGGGAGGGAGGGCTGCTTTCACATGTGAAAGGGCAATAAGACCCTGACTACTTTACCGCTTGTGTTTGTTTTAGCGTGGACCATTCGAGTCAAAGCATGCCCACAACATGGCATGCTTTTCCCTACTCATTTCCGAATCAGGGCTAAACTTCCTGTCAGAATGGTAAAATCCCCAGAGTTTAAGTGGTGAGGAGTACAAATGACGCCTTAAACCTCTCTTGCCTCAGCAAAACCCGCAAAGCTTGGGGAGAACGCCCCTCCATTCCCAACCACAAGCCCAGAAGGTCCCTGCCAGGGTGGGGATGGGATGCCAGACTATCGGTGAGGGGCTGGTGTGGCCCAAGGAACTTCCAAGTGCTCTTCTATATCTCTGGAGTGAGGTCGGTACATTTCATGACGGGCATCCGGTACTTCAAGCTGGTTTACCCCTGACATAAAGCATGTACCATGCTAAGAATCTTGATAAATGACAGAAGCTTGTCCTACAGTGACTCGCTTCAGGACAGGGAGACCTTTCCTTAATATTCTGATTTTTGCCTTCAAAGGGATGTTCACAGATGATTCTTCAGCCTCCTGAAGGATTCTGACTTCATCTTCACACTAGGCAAAAGCCGAGAAATATTCGAGCCTGGGCCCCCTCAACCCGTGTTGCGTTGAGAAATGCTTCCCGCATTCGTTGGCCAGTGATAGAAGAATTGGCCTGCCACCTAGATCCACTTAGTCCATTGGAAGACCCACATTTGGGTTCATCCTTTCCGTTAATCGGCCGCTGGAGATGTCAAGGGTGGTCCGCTAACACAGGGCACTGACGGATGACCCCAGCTGCACATGTCGCGGGGACTGGGAGGGCGGTGGACCACATATATGTGGATCTCCTGAGCATTCGTGGGGTGGAGAGCCATCCTGGAGGCTGAGGTCTTTCCCAGTGGCATGAGAAAGGACTGAAGAGCAAATAGCTGGTCGATCAACGGCTCTCAATTATAGTCGTCCCCCTGGCCCATGGGCCACTCCCCACGTGGAGTAGTAACTGGAGCAAGAGTCACTGCTCAACAGTAGAGCAGCGACTCAATTGGCACTTCAATTGGACTGAACCGTAAATAGTCGTTGGTCGATCAACGGCTCCTAATACAACCCATGACAACAACAGTTGAGCAGTGACTCTCGCTCCAGGGAAGAGGTACCCCCGCGCTCCGGTCTCATCGCGTTCGCTGGAGCCAACCGGGCGGAGCCAGCTGATGGGTCCGCCATTCTTTAGCAGTATCTCCGCAACAAACTGCCCAAAGCGACCCAGACGACGGACACAAATTATATTTTCCGAAACTACACATCATGTAACAGGAAACAAGTTTGTCGCAAAATATTCAACCCCCAACATGAAAGCATATAGGTATACATTATTCAGATAAACCAGAATGGAGATGAGGCGAAACTCCACAAAGACGAAGGAAAAGGGAAATTAGCTTACAAGTTTCAATGAAGTTTCAGTCGTTCTATTGCAAATTGAGTTTCCTAAAAAACGATGAGAACTCTTTGTTTACATTCCCTGTGGTGAAATTATCCACTAGGCAACTGTCACTTCATCCAAGTTTTCCCACTCTTCACCTGATGGTTCTCAAACATGAAACAAAAAACTCGGAGCAATAACATTGGAGGATGTCGGAGTTCGAAAAGAGCGAAGCTGTATTTTTAATTTTTTCGACTCCCGGACGAGTCTCTAGACGAGAGGATGTCTGACAGGTCGAAAGAAACCCTCTTCTTCCTGGCTGACACCCCAGTGACAAGTTATGTTCTCTGCGGTCTCTCGCCCCATGTAAATTGCAAATGAGCCTTTTCGTTTCGCGGTCTCCCGGTTTTCTCAGTCACTTTTTCGGCATTCATCTCCTCGAAACAAAGTTATTGTTGACTTAACCAGCTCTCTTTCATGGAGTGTTTTATCATCCATCGCTGTTCCGTCCCCCCGCGAGGTGAAAAATGGCCCCGCCCCTGCCGTCAGCTGGGATTGACCGGAACACCTTTGACGGGATTTTCATCTGCGCTTTTTGAACAACGAGCTTTTCAGTGTGAACTGATTGGTAAACCTCACCATTAAGATCCGGGTTTTGCACAATACGGGAAACATGCAATACCTATCCTACTTTGATAGTAAATGAAGCGTTTCACATGAGAATTGCGATGCCAATACTTGTGACATTGGGGCATTAGAAAATGGGAGAAGGAAGTCGCGACGATCCGGTCCTGGGAGCCAAGGGGAATACGATGAAGTGGAGAAGGTCCAGCACGCTTTCATTCGTATGGTTATGCCTCCCAAGACACTCCCCTCTGTACGTGCTTACCTGGAGGCTCGACAGTGCAAGACCTGCAGAACCCAGATCCAGTCAAGTTGGCGGGATTCAGTGCATACGATGTGCACACGGGATTAGTGATATAAATGGAGAGAAATCCAGAAATTTAATAACTAGAATAATTTATGAACCAGCTAGGCGGGAATCTATGGTTTTCTGTTAATCTAGAGAGAACGTTGGAATATTATAGCGTGCCAATCCCGGTCGACGGCCAAGGCCACCGGTTCAGTTACCTACAGTAAAATTTGTAATTTTGAGCCGTCGAAATTAATGGATAAATAATATAATAACATTTATATTATTATTATAACAATAATTGCTTACTTAAAGCATTTCAGGTTATTTTAAAAGCAAATTTTCCATATTTTGACCATTTTCAGTCAATGAGGTCCTTCACAAATTTAAAAAAAAAATTGTTTCTCACAAATACAGAAAATTAATTAGAGAAAAATATTGATCGTGATTTATGATGATTTACTGCGATTACTTACATGACGTATTCACATGTTTGAAATTACCAACTATAACGTCAAAGGAGCTGCGGTCAATCACAACGTTCTAAAACAGGTCCTGCCCAGAGCCATGGGATCGTGCACTTCGACTGCCACGCCAAAGGAGGAGAAAGTGCGCAACATCAGCAGGGTGGTTGCTACAGAATTTGAATAGCAGACTAGTCTTTTTCGCTTTTTTAACTTTTAAAGTCAATCCTTTTTCGATTAATTTTGCTAAGACAGTAAATTCGATTACGAGAAAAAATTAATAAGAATATTGAGATTGATGGTGTTTTCGTGGTGAGAGATCACACGAGAGTGATGATGGTTCATAATCAATAATTCAGTCGTAATTCAATGTAACAAAGAACTTTGAATTTTTGTGGCATAGTTTATTCGTTTCAATGGCAAATGTTTGCTCATTTTTCAGGTATATAATGCGGACCCCACCTATCTTCACGGTTCACTACATCGGAAACAACATACACTCCCTACATCACTTAAATAAGGCATTATCATGATTGTAAATATGGTGATTTGTATTCTGCCTTTGATTGATTGTGTAGCCCTACCTCCCCTGGTATTAGCTCCATGCTATATAGATCTGGGATCCATCTCAATCAAACAGTTGCATAATAGAGATGGGATCCACCTACGCATCTACAAGCCCATATTTCATTTGATGGGACAATCGAAGGGCTCCAGAGGCTTCACACACAATCCTACGTTGATAGCATCACACTGGACTCCACCGGGGATTAGAATGTGCGAAATGCTCATGCTTAAAATTTCGGCTCGTGAAGGATGGGTTTCAGTCACATGTTTGGGGAAAATGATTTTATTTCTGAATCTGGGTTTCGGAGGTTGGTTGCGTCGTTTCGCAATGAAAGGGCGTCAGTCCGATGCCTCCAAGAGTGAGAAATCGAGTTCACAGTGTGGTTTTTGCCGACGGTGCAGAGGTCGTTGCAGTAGAAATCGAGTTGTTCTACCATGGAGTTCGGGAAAGAACGTCTTCAGTCCACGGACGTGCCCCCGGAAATTTAAACTGATGCGTTTTTGAGAATTTCTACTGAAATATACAATCTTTGAAATCAGTTTTAACTCCATTCATTATTTTTACTCCTAAACTTTTAAACAAATTCCTAAATGTTGGATCATGAAAAAAGGTCATCAGTCCAAAAATTTTAAAAATTTCCCCCACTCCGTCTAAAAGTGGAAACTTCATCAAAGTTTGTGAAACTTTTTCTTTTAGTATCGTTATGATAACAACGTGATGATTTTTGCAGATTTCCATCTCCATTATTTCTCGGCGCAGACAGTTTTTGTTTTCTTTTTTTTTAAGGCATTTGTTATTTCCACGATGTTGGAACGATGCCCTTCTTTCACGAACCTACGAGGAAATTTAATATTCCTCGTAGTTGAAATAAGCCAATTTTCGTCCACTTGAAAATCAACGGTTTACTTGAAACTGTGCGAAACTATCTCACCTGCAAATAAGAGGGCCACAGCTATGTAGAGGATGTTGGGGAAGTGATTCATTTCAACATGGCGGTCACGACAGCATCTCCACCCTCCTCCATCACCAACTGCAACAATGACACAAGTAAAATTTAGAGCTGTACTGTGTATGATCCTCTCTAGTTAGATCATAGTTATTCCATCTGTTCACAAATCCTAATTCTATTCGAATAGGTATCCCCTAAGTTTAACGCCCATTAGAAAATCGTCAGCACTTCTCAACATCCGCTGTCGAAGAAACCGGTGATTAAGCCGATCCGTTGATGGGACGTACTAAATGGGATAATTAGTCGTAACTGAACTGAGAGGACCTTATCAACCGAATCTGACCTAATTAACCCCGCCGTTCCCACTCGTCATGTGCAATTTCCTGGTGCATAGGAAAATCGATTCGCCCATACCTGTCTGCCCGGAAGCGTTTTGGCCGTTGCCATCAAATTAGAGATCACAGTTCAATCATTACTTCAATCTCATATGCACCAAGAATAATAATTACTGGAAAATAATATTGATGCTAGAACTATCTTAGCTAAGACCTTTTCACAAGACAGTACCGGTAGGTACAGGAGCGTTTCATTGCACAAAAATTATCGGAAATGGTGTTTATGTTCCAACTAACGATTGCAGAAAGTAGGTAGTTCAAAATCGATACTATCGATTACAAAACATTACCAAAAACTCGGCCTCCGGATGCTTTTTGCCTAGGCTGAAATTCAAGAAACATGGATCATGCTTGTGGGATTGAAACCCATCTTGCGTGTTGGAAAAGTAACTGTCCGACGCCGAACTATTATAGCCGAACTATAATAGGTCTCCGACAAGAATATGAATACTGCATTCTGGTGGCAGAAATCAAACTAATCTTCGCATGAAATTTCCCCGGTCCCTCTCGTTTTTCCCTTCCTGGAGGCAGCACTTCTCTTTTCCTCCCCTCCAACGGGTTTTTTAATTGAAACTTTTGAACTTCACATGATTGAATAGAACCTAACGACTTTTTATTTATTTTAGTTTTGCTGTTATGCAGTTATTAGGAAGAATGAGGAATACCTCTAAATTTAAACAACAGTAAGTTCATTTAAAACAACATTTCTGTTCTTCCTCCTCTCTGGCAATGAACGTAGACAATTTTCTGACCCCTCAACGGCATTCCCAGAGAAATTTCTGTTTTCTTCTTTCCCATCGTTGAAATTGTAGTGGTTAAAAACTAACTACACAACCGGGAGACATAACAAAACGGCGAGCAAGCTGAGACAATGTTGCCAACAAAAAAACTCGAAATCCCTTCGCTCGTCCTAGGCTCAGGATGCCACATCGGCGTTTCCTTTAGCGGCCACCAGACTGTAGTGTCGGAGCGCAATATTCTTGTGGGAGACCTATTATAGGTCTCCCACAAGAATATTGCGCTACTATAATAGAAGCCTGACGTGAGACACGTGAGGATGCCGAACTAATGGCCTAACGAATATTTATATATTATGGTTTATATTTTAAACGTGGCATTCCTGCGTCACCCTCCCGGACTAATGTTTTTGGGCAGTTAGGTCACGGCTAAAGCATGTTCCACTCCGCGCGAGAGACGTGGAAAGTCGACAGAAAAATCGAAATGTAAACTTTTTTTGTACAAACGAAATTTAAAAATTTTACACTACATACCGTTTTCTTATTTTTTATGTACTGTAGAACCTGTAATATTTCGTAACGCATGTGTAGATTCCAAAACTGAAATGTCCGTCCGCCGTCCTCGACGTTTTGAACCGTAGGAGTTTATTTAAAAAATCTGAAACTTTTGACACAATACTTGGTTCACCAACTAGTTGTGCCCGCAAGGATTTCAGCCGGTCAATAGTACATCAATAGTATTGTGACAAATGAAAATTTGAATTCTGTAAATCCCACTGATGGCCTGAATAAAATAAAGTAGGTATAATAATTTCTAAAATTCTCACGTACAAGAGATACCTATCCAAAAGTTGCAACGGACAAGCGCGGAATAATAAATCTTTTGGCAGAATAAACGCTGATTCTAGCATTTAGCTGAACTTGGTGTGCGACTGTTCGTACCAATTAAATTGAACTGTATCCGATTTGTCAACCCCGTTTCCAAAGGGGTCTTCTGGTTCTCCCTTGAAACACATCGCGATGATTATTATCAAAAGCTCGGAACTACGTGCCGTACAATATAACGACGAAGGGTGGCCAGGTGGGATTAAAAGCTGAGTTCATTGGTTCATTAGGGAAGGCCATATTGATTGGATTCCGGGATGCTATGGGAAGGGTCTATCTTGTCTACTGTCTACTGTCTATCGTGTCTATTCCAGACTGGGTCAGACCGTCCAGACAACCTCGAACCCCTGCGATAGTCCAGTTCAAGAGGTGTCCGAGAGAACTCTCATTATCAACACGATACAACGAAAGGTGATCTGTAATTTCCATCTGGGCTTTGTTGTGTGAAGTGGGCCGAGCGTTGGAACATGGCATTTTCTAGTTAAAAGGTTTTTTCTTTGGAAAAGCGCTCTTGTGTAGCCCGGTAAACGGTATACGCAGCCTGGTTTTAATTTCTTCAAACTAGATTGTTAGCCCTTCAACCTATTTTGATCCTCTTCGATCTGACGCTTAAAACCAGTTTTTGATCTCCCAGTAGACCAGTTTTAAATAATATTAGGTACATTGTTTTGAACGTTTTCAAACTGAGCAATGGGTGGGGTCAAATTTGGAGGGGTTCAAATCTGTTTTGAAAAAGTTCGAACCCGTTTTAAAGCACACATGGCTCAGTTTGAAAACGTTTGGTTAACCAGCCTTAGAATTAATTTAAATCCATGCAAACTAGTTTCAAACCGGTTTTTAGCTTTTTTGGAACTTCAGCTCCTTCAAACTGTTTTTTAACTTCTTCAAACCACATTGTAACTCCGTCAACCTGATTTGTTTTTCTTCAAACTGAAACCCCTTCAAACCAGGTTTCGTCTTCTAAACGTCTTTTGATTGTTTTGAACTTTCTGCGAACTGGTTTCAAATGTACTAAAAGCTGTTATGATCTTCTCCATGATGAACTGTAGCTCCTTCTAAACGGCATGAATCCCTACAAGCCGGTTTCATCCCCATTCAAACTAGGGATGGAAAGACTGTGACCGGATATAACCGATATCCGGAAATTTCTTTTTAATATCCAAATTGATTGTCGCCGGATAGAAGTAAGAAGATGGTATTCCACAGGATCCTTTCTGTACGGATTCTACTGCAGCACCAATGGGTTGAAATATCCGGTAACCGGAAATGTGTATCGGATATCCATATTTTTTCAAAAATTCTGAAAATCTAAGGTATTGAAAATGAAGCAGAAGGCGACGAGAGGGCGTCTGGTCGATCGATTCTCGATCTCGCTCGCTGCTTGCTAGCTACCGCGTGACCGTAACTGTTAATACTTCATTGTAGGTAGTTCAAAGCGGCCAACGAGAGATGGCAATAGTATCGGCACTTTTAGGTTTGCCCTTTGTTTTAAAAAAATGTAATAAATTAAATAAAACCCCATTACCGGGGATTCTTGCATTATACTTCGTCCTTGAGATAGCAGCAGTGTTGTCGAACTAAAATGAGCAAAATTAAGGATTTTTCAGAAAAACGGCGGTGCAAAAAGGCTGCATCTCAAATATTAGTCAGTTTCAGGGTTTTTGCAGTTACGGAATGTTTAGGAGCTTCTCCATCTTATGATTATGCAAAAACCACCCCAGCCCACCCCTAAATCAACAAAAAAAAACGCATAGGATGTAGGCGATAAGGACATAGATGCATTTCAAAAATTGGGTCAAATCCTAAGAAAATTGGGAGTATCTCATTTTCCTAAACAAAACAGCAGTATCTTTTGAGATGCGCCTTTCTTGCCTAGTATTTTGTGAGGGGCGGCTGAGACATCAGAGGTTTCCATCACATCTTCGTCATTTTGTTTGTCAAATGCATGGCTTCTGCCAGTTATTACTGACTGAAATTTTGTTCTAATTCATGTGTTTCGGCTCATGACGTCGTATGAAGTGGTAGGAAAACCTGTGAATTTCTTTGAGATAGGTACGCCTTTCAAAAGCTGGTTGTTTGCTAAGCAAATGAGGCGTATCTCAGTTTTTTCGGTTATGTTCCGAAATGTTCGTTTAAAAACACATGGGCACTTAAGGAGCTAGTTGACCTAATGCTTCCAAATCGAAAAAAAGAAGTTTATTTACTAAGAGCGAAAGGTAAATAACTAAAGTTGGTTCTACTGAAAATTTCAAATTTTTGAGATACGGCCCTTGCTTAGGACGGCAGACCGTATCCAGATGCTTGATATTCATCCGATCGGATCTCCGATATCCGGACATTAATTTTGGTTTTCCATCCCTAACTCAAACCCGTTCTGAAATTTGTCCACCTGAACATGAGCTCCTTAAATCAGTTTTGAACGTCTCCAACCAGAACCCAAGCTCCTTCAAACCGGTTTGGACTTCTTAAAACGGAAATGTAACCTCCTCTGTAAATCTTTAAAAAGAAATTTCCGAACCCCGTCACACTGATTTTGAACCTCATCAAACACTTTTTAGCCTCGAGATTCCTATTTTGGAAAAGCCCTTTGCGCAGCCCCGTAAATGGGGTTCTTCCTGCAGAATTCTATAGGGGATGCCTTTGTCCGTGACGGACAATCAATTCCTCCGGTTGACGTAGTGGAACGTTCGAATTACATGAGCGTCTTTGGATGGAACTCAATATCGAGGTTTGTTTAGTTTGTCGACCTGCCTCAAAAAGCTCCACCGGTTGTGTGTTTCCGCTTGGAATTCCCCGAGTTGGGAAGGGCTTGTTTTGACATATTGTGAATACGTTGTTGGGGAGGGTGAGAATATTTTTTCTATTGGGGCGTTTTTCCATACTATGAGTTTGGGGGGTCGTAAAGCGCAATATGATGCGAAGGCTCACCTCGCGCATAATTTCGTGTCTCTCGCAAAAGAAGGGAAAAACAAGGAAGGGGCAGAGGGGGGGGAAAAAAACTGAAGACAAAACTGAGGTTGCCAGTCGGATAAAAACCTCGTTTCTTTCCTTCTCCGGAGACCAGTTGGAAGATCAACACAGTCCTGAAATATTTCGCGCAATAACAGCCGGGAGAGCTTCCCCTCACCTTTACCGAGACCCCCCCCAACAACCCTCTCGCAGTTTACTTTCATTCTTTTCCAGCTATTGTCTCTCGGTGCCCTTCCCTACAGCCCTAGGCACCCCTACCCCTTGCCACCCTTTTGTCGAAGGGCTTTTCGACCCTGCCTTCTACCCTTACGAGAGCTCCTTGCAATTTATATGAATCAACCGTTAATATTATAATATACGACAAAAAAAAAAAAGAGGAGACGCAAAGGATTCCTTTTCTAGGATTCTCTTTGCTCACATGTGTGTTGGTCTCGTCCATCTGAAATTCAATAGGTACAGTATTTTTTCCTGCGTGAGTCGGACACTTCTTTTAACATTCAGCTGGACTCTGGATATCACTGAAAGAATCTTGGGTTGAGCTACTCGCCATAAAGAATAGTGGCATCAATCGTCCTGTTCTACTTCACCTAAAGTCAGTTTTTAGTGCAGAAACTGGTTTTCTGGATTTGAACGGGAAATCCCATTTGTAGCCCCATGAAAGCTCCATAGATCCCCCTAGTGAAATCTGATTGCCCTGGAACCCCCAAAAATGGATTTTACGTTCAAAAATAATTCGAAAATGATACCTAACTTGACCCCAGAGCCTAAACCCTTCACAACCCTCCCGTAGCCTCTTTTAAGCACCACAGAGCCGAACGGGTTTGGGCGATCGGGCTGAAAACCTTTCGGGCACAACTATAGATGGAAAATCGAGTATTTTGTCAAAATTTCAGATTTTTAGAAAAATTTAGTCAAATCTTGAGGACCTCCGTCGCAATTTTATAGTTGTATTATTCCATGAATAATAAACCAAAAGGGATAACGCAAAAAATTCATTTTCCACGATTCACTTTGGTGTTCGGTTTGTCGTTTCCATCAAACATTTGAGACAGTATTTTCCATGAGCACCCATCAGTGCAGGACTCTCGACGTTTTAGGACCCCTGGAACTTTGTAGCCTCACTCGTCTTATAAGAATAAGAATGAACTCTTAAGTGTGAGAGTTACCCACGGGTGCGTCTCCTTCCATTCGAACGATTTCTCTTCGTACATCCATTCAAGTCATCAAGTCCTACTCGACGACCTTAGCACCTAGTTATCACATAACTAAGCCAGCGAATTTGTTCCGAGATAACCGTAATTTGTTCGGTTCGAGGACGCCCTCAGGGGTTCCGAAGGAAAGGAAATGTGCAGATAATGCAAGGCGAAAGGAAAACGGTCATATATCACCGGCTTCCAACCCATCCACCCCCAACTTGGTTAGTCGAATAGATACCACCCCCACGGAAGGGTGAGCGGACCTGCACCGTGGAGTGTTTTGGAGCTTCCCTGCACCACCTGCATAAATCCTGCCACCGTATAATGTCCACCTCACTGGTGACCTAGTCTTTTTAGCGGACCGTTTTTTATTCTGCTGAGCTACACCACATGCTCCGACGGTCTGAATGGCCACTGTGCAAATGAGCTGCTTAGGAGAGCAGAAGAGCGACAAGAACACCTAATTTAATGGTCCTCGCCTTTGGTCACCGTCAGACTTGTATTTCCCATTCATTTCCTGAAAACATTCACTACGCTGAAAAGAGGTTTTTTCTAAACTCAAAAATGTTTGTCGATAATCTCAAAAAAATTATGTAGGGGAGTGGGGGCACATCTTACAATGGCTGTTTTTCACATAAAATTTGAATAATATTATTATTATTATTATTATTATTATTATTTTTTTTTTTTTTTTTTTTTTTTTTTTTTTTTTTTTTTTTTTTTTTTTTTTTTTTTTTGTGTGAAGAAGAAGAATCAGAGCCATTTCAGCGAGCAGGCTACAAAATTTCCAGTCGGCCCAGGGCGGTTTGAGTGATTGGACCCCTCAAAAGTAAGGTTTTTCATTTTGTTTTTCGTTGATTAACTGAGTAATCGGCCAAAGAAGGATGGGTGTAAATTGGTCTAATCCCTGAGACACGAGCAGATTGGATACTAAAATGCTAACAACTCCGCAGCAAAAGTGGTTGAGTCTCGTGGCAAACCGCTAGAACTCTTTTCTTTTTCCTGGCTTGCGAAAACGTCTTCCCCACATGACTTAGTGCGGGTAAGTTCTTCCCTTCTCATGATTTTGTTTATCAACTATTTATCATTTAACGCATTTGTTGATCTGGCGGAAATTCGGGCTCTGATGCAGGGGTCCGACCACCCTTTGATTTTTTTCCACAAATGGCACAAGTCAGACTCCTTCACTTAGCCACATCGTTGGGGCTTGTGGCAACTTGAGGGCAAAACCGTGGTGAACGTCAATCTCCCACCTAGACGAGTCTAATGAACATACCAACTCTGAGCCCGTCAACCCAAAGGCGTCAGAGGAGACCCCTTGACGACTTTTTGTCTAGAGAATCAATACCAGCCACGACATATTGAGTAGGGTAATGTTGTCCCCTCGGTTCCCTTCCAAAGACTCCGCCTCTCCACAGTATCCTGACGTATCAGGTAAGCCTGGAGCAAGCGAGTCTTCCATTTCTGTGGCTGCATCTCCCCCCCCCCCCTGGTATACATATCACGACACTATTCGAGTTATGCCCAGGGCGGGAATGTTCCCATACTCCCTTCTTCTTCCTACAAAAACACCGGCGGTGAAATCGTGGACTTACGCCACAGGCTTTCCGCCAAACACACAACACAGAAAATAGTGAATCTAAATTCAAATTTAGAAACATGTACACTAAGACTTAGTACACATCCATCACCCTCTGCCAGGGGGGGGTGTCCCACACACAACAACGCATAATTACACAAATTTCACCCGCCTCAGATTCAATTCCCATACACACCAAGAAAGTCACCAAACAACCAGATTCAATAAATAAATTGCTGTTTGAAAACATTACCGAGCTAATTCGCACCGGGACTACTTTAATGAGGGGGTTTAGAGGAAATGAAGAATTCTCTCTGCAGAAGCTGTGATGACCTCTACGAGCTCAAAACGCCCTTCATTTCTCTCCATTTACAATGTTGGGAATATCACATAGAAATAGATGGAGAGGAAAGTTTCCCAACTGCGGCTCCAGCTTAGGCTCTAAAGCACTTAACATGCCGTTAACCGCAACCCTTCTAGTAATCCCGCACCTCTTGGGGACTATACTTGCTAGTACCTCTGAGTCAGACGATCCAGCCAATTTACAGGTTAATTAGATTAATAGAAAGATTAGGCGTATTTGACACAGTGTCAAAAATAAACATTTCTTCTACATCAAATATCCTACAGCATTCTTAACCGTTGAAAGTGGCGCTCCACTAACAGGAAAGTGCATTTAATATAGGTACTACAAAGAAATAAACAAATACACTATAAATGAGTAAAAATGGAATAAATCTATACTCATATTATAAGACTCTTTTTCTGTATGTCTGTATGTGCCCAGTAAACTTCCGAACGGCTGAACCAATTTCGTTGCAGGTGGGCGCAAATTGACCCGCGTGTTCCGACTTAAGACTCTAGGCTATAGTAGATTTCGCTTACTATATTACTTCATCGCGAACGGAGCTTTCCTTCGCGACGAAAAGCCGAGCCAAATAGCGTCGTTACTTGGGATTACTAGGACAATTTTCGTCGTGCCAAAACCCGGTACAACTTTTGATGTCGGTTTTGAACGAAACTACGTCAAACGAGCTTTTCACGCTTATTTCGACGAGTAAAAAAGGATTTCTGTGCGATAACCCGTTCGCAAGTTATTCGAAGATCGTCGGTAGGTTGGTAGGCTCAATCGAAGTGAACAGGTAATTTTACCCTCTCTTATTATACGGGCCTTCGATTCGAGATAGTTTGGACGGGTTGGACGTGCTTGCGTTCCGAGTGAAGGATGGATGCATTATTGAACGAGAATTTGATATTTCGTGCGAAGCACGGGTGTTCCAGCTAGTACACTACTATATTACAAATTTTATAACGAAATGTTATGTAGTTTAGGTATATTTTGTTAGGTATGTTATAATGTTCTTTCACCATCGAGTATTCCCTGGGGCTCAGTGGGGCATATGTGGCTAAGGTGGGTTTCTTTCAATGGTTTTGGGGGAGACAGAACCGCCCCTTGGTTGGAAGAAACTGCTGGAAGAGACTGGTTTTTCGTGAGGAGAAACCTGATCTTGAGGCAGCAGAAACCAGTTTTGAGTGAGCAGAAACTGGGTTGTAGGGAAAAGAAACCGGTTTTAGAGGACAGACCGAGACGCCTCACTTGGATAGGATCCCCTATTCCTCCTGAACATTAATATTACTCTTAATAATAAGGTAGGTAACTCTTCCCTTTTCCGAAGAAACCGTGATTATTTTTCCTTCACCAGCCAATATCACTACATGGATCCTAATTGGATAACAAGTGCCTCCAAAGGAGAGATCGACCTCAAAAGCGGAACAGACGGCCCAATTACCACCTCGGAAGTATTTGGAAACGATCCTCACACCCACCCCGATTAATCATTCGAAAATCAGGCGGTGATAACTGATTGTGTTTCTGACTGTTCCCTATCAAACTGTCAGCACCACGGAAGGCAATTCAGAGGAACACGCCAACCTAGTGCCCTGCCGTTCTCATCTCATTTATCATCAGTTATTATCACTGGAGTGCCATTGTGCCTCTGCCACACTGAACCAAATTAGTCCGGGCCACACTAATGGCCATGTATATGCATATTTAATTGCAGTGTAATATGCGGGCAATATCCGTTTTCCATTTGATCAATACAGCTAGTTATTGTTTACTACCTTGCCCCCAAGTCAAATATAAAATATAAGTTGCTTTTCCGTCAATATCTACGTTGAACGCCGGCTTTATTCTGCCTTCAAGGTTTTTGAGGGCTCCCGTTTTCGGTTCCTTTCTCCTGTCTTGAAAGAAGACTCTGAGGTTATTAAACGCCCTGAGGTCGCGGGTTCAAGGGAAGTGCTCCCCCTTTGGCGTTTAGATACAAAACGAAAAAGGTTTAACAAGACCGCCTCCCGTAAATGGAAGGAACACGATAACAGGAGAATCCGGGAAGGCAGAGGTAGGTTACGGTGTTGCAGGTTAAGGGTTGCGGCGGATGTTCGGGGGAGGAGAATGTGCAGGAAGAAGGGAAGAATCACCTCACTTTCATCATCTCTTCTCCGTGTTGTTCGTTAACTGGTGCCCCTGCGTTGTTCTCGGGTTTCCCCCCCTTCCAGCCATGTTCGTCGGGGATTGATATCTTTTGCCCTTCGCGCCGAGTTGTTTTGCTCCGAGGGCCGGGAAGGTACCGCACTTTGATTCGGCAACGCGGTCCAACACAACCACTCTCGCCTCAGTCCAAATTGCTTGCCAACACTACAATGTATATACAATGAAACTTTGTAAATTGTCCTCTTGATGGCTGTCAAATTTTCAAGATTTTTAGTTCGAAAAAAGTGTGCAGACCATCAAATAAAAAATAAAAAAACAAGCAAAGCAAAAAGATGGAGACGTCAGGACGTTTAATTTAAAAAAGAAGGAATTTCCACTTCAAGAAAAGAAATTCTCTCAGCCTGCTCTGTTGAAGTTTTCATAGTTTTGTGCTTCTTTTTATCGATTTTTTTTTAACGGGATTCCATTAGAAGTGAATGACGATTCTCCACAAATTGCAAGTTTTTAAAAACTACGCATATTATGCGATATACCTATCGAGGATCTCAAAGGGTATACAAAGATACATACGACGTGTCGTATCTCAAAAAAATTCAAAAAACAATGTATATCGTAATCAACAGTGTTTCCGATTCCGCATCTTTTGAACCGATTGGTTTGTCGAGTGGTTTGTCGATAGGTATCTTTTGTTTCCACGCAATTTGTTTCATTTTTTGGTGATTTTCTTTTTTTTTTTTTAGTGATTTTATGATTCTTGTCATTACGGTGATTGACAAGACATTTTTTCGTTAAGAAAGTGCAATGTGAAAAGTAGAACTAAGAAATAATTTAGTAGTTTAGTAGCAGGGGCGGATAGGCAGGTCGGGCGATCGGGCGTCGCCCGAAGGGCCGACGGTCCTGAGGGCCGGTCGAAACTGGAGAAAAATGTATTCCTACAGTACTCGAGACAGAAAAGAAAAACTCAGACGTAAAAGAATCTGGTTGGCTTTGTTCCTCATAGGGTGGATTGCAAGTTCAATAAATTCGTTATTTTTGTAACAAGATTTTAAAACAGTACAACCTCATGGTCTCATCGTATGCAAGACGTTTTTTGATTTTCAACAAACTTTTGGTAAGGCTTTTCACGGCCCAAGACGAGTGTTGGAGGAGTTTTTCAAAATTTAAAATTATCAAAACAAGGCTGAGGCAAACTCCGAGTGATAACAATCTGGAGAATCTTATGTTGATGGCTTGCAAGCAGCTCCTGAGCGTCTGGCCGGAGCACTGAGCCAAGGGGCTTTGGCCATTGTCGGCCCTCCTCGCCATCGCCTGCTGCTTGGTGCCTACTCTCTCATCAGCATGCGTTTTGTGTGAGCTTTATGTGTTCCCGTTTTCGCTAAGTATTCTTGGAATAATACATTTTGGTATTTCCAACAGGGGTAAAAAATTTTGATCGTCCTCGAAATTTTTATTATTATACCTTTCAAGATGTGTGGGTTCCAAAACTGAAATATCCGTCCGCCGCCCACAACGTTTTGAGCAGCAGGAATTCATTCAATTCTTCAGGAATTCATTCAAAATTCTGAAATTTTTGACAAAATACTTGGGTCTCCTTTTAGTTGAACTCGCAAGGTGTTCTACCCGATCGCACAAACCGGTGGGGGCTCAGTGGATCTAAAAAGGGGCTACAGGAGGGGTTTTTGAAGAGTTAGGTGTCGTTTCCGAACTATTTTTGGACGTCAAATCCATTTTTGGGAGTTCCAAAAGCAGTTCCTTGGATCCATGGAGCTTTTGAAGGATGCCAGCCTGGCATCCTGGCATTGCCAGGAAGTTGAATAAGGGCTCATTTTTCGAGTAACCTTGATAATTGATTTTCCGGGGTCCTTCATCCGTCCAAACACTTGACATGAAATGAAAAAAAAAATTTACCATGGGCCTGAGGTTGAGCCGAGAATTCGAAAGAAATTATCAGGCGGGGGACATACATGTGAAGGGGTGGAGGGGTGAAGGTGAGGAGGGCCAGAAATGCCCAAAGCCTCACGGCTCAGGGCTCCAGCCAGATGCTCCTCTTGCGAGTCTTCTTTTTTTTATTGTTGATAAGCTGTGATTATGTACTTAACTGATGAAATGTGCAAAATGCATCTTAGTTGAAGCGTATGTATTTTGTTTGCATAAACGGTACCAACTAATTCACATACCAAGCGCCACTTTTATTTGTTCTAAATGTAGGCACTGTTAGTTTTCTCTTTCGCCTAATGCTAAACCTATGATTGATTCTCTATCCTTAATGCTAAACCTATACATAGGTAACTGTGTGTGGTGGTGGAGGGGGCGGGGGTAGGGCCGGTCAAATTGAATCGCCCGGGCCGGTCAAAACCGCCTATCCGCCCCTGTTTAGTAGGGCTGGTCAACAGAACAGTGCCTGCTTGAAACGCAGTACAGTATGTTGCTCTGATTGGTTTCCGATCCGAAGTGTCCGAAGAGACACTTGCACAGGATAATATTACGTCACGTGTAGGTTATATGTCAAATGGAGAAGATAAATAGATTTCAAATAACTTCTCCGTAATTTATTTGTCTCCAACCTAATATCCCATTTCGGGCATTCAGGTGTTCGTCTCTCCATTGTACCTCTAAACAGATCTCACTCCATACACTTTTGTTTAGAAATGGGCATTGCAAACTATCCAACTGGGAACCTCTTGAACAAAGAGAATCCGCTCTCAAGTTGGTGCTCAGTTCCACTTTCAAAACAAAATAATATTCCCCTTCGCTCGGAAACTTTTCAATTGCCAGCTGTAAAACTTAAATTGAGAAAAAAAAAGTTGAGCCTGTCGGGAACTTGGAGGCAAAATGCGCCGATCTTCGCGAGAACAAGATAGAACCAACCGAGGAAAGAATATTTAATTTTCTTTAGTTGGGTGCATTGTGCTAGTTCGAATGGGGAGAAACCAATAAAACTACCTTTTCAAGAGGAACAAGACCTGCACATTCAATCGATTAAATTAAATACTTTTAGGAATTTCATAAGGTTTCAAATGTTTCTGCGTTTTCATTCACGGGTCAGCTACGGAAGCAAAACTGAGGTTGGAACAGTATATTATATACAGGGCTGGTGGAAGTTATACATCGGGAGCTTACGAGGTTTGTTGCGAATTCGTATTGACACAAATGGGAAAATCGTATTTCAAACGCAAAGCAAAACATACTGACTGAGGGCTTTTAGGGGTTGAAATATTGAAGTGGTTCAATCGACCCTTTGGAGGCTTAACTTGTCAGGAAAAGGGAGCTCGGGGATATTAAAAAAATACCCCGCACGTTACTGAGTCTTCAAGTACGGATTCAAAGTGGAAACGTACAAATGCACATATACATTTTGGCGCTGAGAGATGTGGCTCTAAGGACTTCCGCAGGCTCATTTGCCGCTTTGCTGTCACCCTTTGACACTTTCATTGTCAAGACGGTTTGGTTTACTGAAGTGAACTTGAGTCGCGTTTCCTTCTCGTTTCCATTATCCGGAGTGTACGTATAGTGAGCACCCTCTTACGGACATTCAGCGCAAATCACTAATGTTTTGTCCCACAATTTCCAAATGTCATACATCATCTCGTTCGTGTGCAATTTTCGTGTACAAGTGTGTGAGAAGAGGTGTCAATTTCACGGTGATAAAATTCAAAATGCATTTCAATCCCTACTGAAGACTGTTATTATTATTATTATTTTATTTATTTATTTATTGTTTTAATAAAGGGTGAATGAATTTATTTAAGAAGAATCAAACTGAAGGGTCCAGGGGGAAAAGGGTAGGTAATTGGAGACTTAAGTATAAGACTAATACAAAAATGCTCAGGAACGCAAAAATAAACTAATTTTTTTAATAACTATTAATCATTTATTAATGAAATAAGTGGAAATCAATATCAACAACGCGAACAATTCATGCGTCAGTCCTGGACATCAGGAAGACCAGCTCCGTCCTCCAGTCCCAAGTTTCTTAACTTCTGCCGAGCTCCTCTCAGCTGTTGGGAAACAGCCCTTATGACGGCGAACTGGACACGAACTCGAGCCCACCCGACCACTTGGAGTACCTACTGTCTTTCCCACGGAAGGCGACGAATTCGCAGTGGAGGGCCCATCGCATGAACAAACCAGAGGTGTGAATGACCCTCTGAGATCTTCGGCCGCTCGTTCATACTTTCTATGCTTTTCATTGGCAGCACTCTGGGCGACTTGCGGCCACTCCCGGGAAAGATGAGAGGCAGCGTCAGCCTTTACAATGCGATTATCAAAAAACCCTGGCCTCCCACCTTCCCAGACACCGTTTATATGTACGTCGGCCACTAGAACATTATTACCGTCGGTAGGTACTTTCTCTCATGACTGGTTCAATGGTCGCGGCACCCCACGCCATATCGCCCAGGCCAACCACCAAATCTCGCACCTCGTTCGTCATGGCCTCGTTTAAAGAGACCCCCTTTCTTACAGTTGAGGGCGTGGTTCACATCGAACCCTTGCCCGTCACAGACGTGTGCGACCATACCTTAAGGAGAGTTCATCGCGGAACTGGGATGCCGACAAATCATACCAATCAGCTTTTAAGGGAATCATCGATAGTCGTTGGGAACTTCATTTTACCCTTCTGACAGTCCGTTGTTGCGCTGACTGCATTCTCTAGATGAGACCCTCAGCCACCTCTGAAAGATGCCTCTCTTCTCGGCTTTTTTCGTCTCTCAGTGACCTGGCTACTTGGGTTTGATGAAGTTCGAACAGCAGGGGTTCACCCGAGCATATAGCATCAACCAGAACCGCACACGCCCTTTTTGAAAGTTCCTCTTCGTGTGGCCTTCCATGGGTTCAAAAGACCCGGCCCGCCAGCCTCACTGGTAGGCTCATCACACCAGAGACCTCCCAGAAATAGAAATGAACGCCATAGCAAACTTTGCAGATGACACTGCGGTGTTGGCGATATATCCTATAGGAGAACACAACATGGAGTCAGTCACCAATCTAAACCGGTCACTCACACGCATTCAGCAATGGACAGCAAAATGGAGAATCAAGCTGAACGAATCCAAGTCGGTACACGTTGATTTGACCAACCCAAAACCCCACTACATGGGTTACCTCAATTGGAATGTAATCCCATACTCAAATGAAGCGAAGTATCTCGCTATGACGCTTGATGCTCGGCTCCGTTTGAAAGCCAACGTCAAGAACAAGAACTTTTGCTCATATTCAGAAAGATGTACTGGCTAATGGGGAGACGTTCAAAACTGTTCACCCAGAATAAGTACAACCAAGTCCTCAAACCAGGGTGGACTTTGATGGAGCCCAGCTCAATCAAATCGAGAGCTCATCCAGAGATTTCAAAACAATTTACTAAGGAACATTGTCAATGCACATAGTACTTTCGAAATAAACGACTCCATCACGAGGCTCGTGACACGAGCTTCAAATCGGAACAGTCAATGAAAGGCGTCATCAACGGCTAAGATCTCACGTCAACGAGGAAGCTGTCCGTCTGACACGACACAATTGATATCGTCCGAAGATTGAAGAGAACCTAACCACTCGATCTTGCTTACTCGTGAAGCAGTGCACAGTTTTGACATTTTACCGTAAGAAACAAAAACTCAGTGCTGTACCTATCCAAGTATTTAATATGAATCACCTACTCACAAATTAATATTGTTAATGAGTTATTTACTTCGAGGAATGAAATTGTAAAAAAAATCTGTCCTCAAAGGGAGGATTAGAGCTCTTTATAACGACTGTGCTCACCGCTCCCCATCGCCTCGTCCCCCTGGGTTGGCCGTCAGATTGAGCGCAGAAAATAATTGAATCGATGACCTCATCCATCATCTCATGCGGTCACCCATTCAAGTAACAACCACACCCTACGATGCTTAATTTAATTGTTTTCATCGTTTTATTTGCTTATATTTATTGAAAATAACTACCCTATTTCAGTATTTCACTAGAAATGCTATTTATTTATTTTTAAATATTTATAACAAGTCTTCTTATACCTTATAGGTAGGTACCAAAGTAAACCTACCTGGAGTCATACCTTAAACGCTCGTGTACAATGTCGAATTCCATGCAAAATTTAACCTTCAGCTTATTTTTTCGACCACTTCCGAAACCGACCAAAATCGGGCGTTAAGTTCGGATTTTCATCAAATTTAGAAGCGACAACATTTTTAATATTTTTTCACGCTAAATTCAATTTTTTCATCCGTTTGTGATTAAATTTTTTAAAGGCTTTTTGACAGTTTAAAACCCACATTATTCAGGTAACTAAAATTAGATCAAATGAAAAACACTGCAAATTTTGTTTCTGGGTTCTGTAGTATGTAAAAATTGTGCAACAATGAATTTAAAGGTTATGTTAAATTAAATGAAAAGATTGATTTGTAAAAGCCTTTTGGTGATACAAAGTAGTTTTTTTACGATTATTTAATGGTAGGTAGTATAAAAAAATCATAAATTTCAAAAAGTGAATATCTGTATGGCGTGAGTACGGGTGAGAGCCCCACAAAAATGCATTTTACGTTCAAAATTATTTCGAAAACGCCACCTCAATCGCCCTTGCCCCCATAAGTCCCATTTGTCGCCCCATCGGACCTCACGGTGAAGTCGAATTGGTCTGAGATCCCCATAAATAGACACTCTGCGTCCAAAAATACGACGAAAACGACACCCCACTCGACCCGCGTGGAGCCCTTCACCCGTCTTTAGCCCCTTTGCAGCCCCACAGAGCCCCAGAAGGTAAGGTTCCACGGGGGGAAACGCTGCAAATTTTACACAAGGGTTTATTATTCTTTGATTATATCAAATAATAATGCAAAAATTCATATAGTATATTATACTATATGAATTTTTGCACAATAATTGTTAATTATTAACCTATTAGAGTCTGAAGAAATTCTGTACATTTTGGTTTATTATTCTTGGAATAATACACCTATGTTTTCGCGACGCGGGTCGACGACTCCGATCGGCCTCAAAATTTGACATTATCCGTTTCAAGAGGTCTACATTCAAAATCCGAAATGTCCGTCCGCCGTCCGCCGTCCGCCGTACGCCGTCCGCCGTCCGGGCCGTTTTGGGCAGTAGGAATTTTTTTAAAAATCTGAAATTTTGGCAAAATACTTGGTTTACCATCTAGTTGTGCCCGCAAGGTTTTCAGTCCGATCGCCCAAACCCGTGGGGCGCTATGGGGCTAAAATGGGGCTACAGGAGGGGTGTTTTGAAGGCTTTTAGCTATGGGATCGAGTTAGGTGTTGTTTTCGAAGTATTTTTGGACGTAGAATCCATTTTTGGGGGTCCCGGAACGATCCAATTTCACTGTGGCGTTCTATAGGGCTTTCATGGGGCTAAAAATGGGATTTTTCAAGGATCCCAAGAAGTTAAATATTTTTCGAGTAAAAATTAAAGAATTTTTGAAAAAACACATTTTTGAAAAAAAAATCCCCCCAAAAAATTTTTTTTGAAATATAAAAATCCAAAAAAAAATTTTTTATATTTTTTTTTATTGACAGAATTAAATGTCTGTACAAGTAACCTATATCACAGAATAATAAACCCTTGTGTAAAATTTGCAGCGTTTTTTGAACAGAATCTGTTCAAAACTCACATCTGATGACATCCCACATTGTGGGACCTCGAAAAATTGATTATGCGTCCTGGGACCATAATCAATTTCGACCTCCTGGGATCCTTCAAAAATCCCATTTGTATCCCCATGAGAGCCCAATAGATCCCCACGGTGAATTTGAATCATTCTGCGACCCCCAAAAATGGATTCTACATCCAAAAATACTTCGGAAACGACATCTAACTCGATCCCATAGCCGAAACCTTTTTTTTTTTAACCTCCCTTGAGCCCTTTTTAGCCCCACAGAGCCCCATGGGGTTTGGGCGATCGGGCGGAAAACCATGTGGGCACAACTAGATGGCAAACCCAGTAATTTGTCAAAATTTCATATTTAAAAAAAATTCCTACTGCTCAAAACGGCTCGGACGATGGAATCTAGTCGTATGTCAAATTTTGAGGCCGATCTGAATTTTCAACCTCTGTCGCGAATACATAGGTGTATTATTCCAAAAATAATAAACCAAAACTAGATGAAAAACCAGGTATATTGTCCAAATTTCACATTCACATGAAGGAGAAATTTTTTCGAGTGCGGATGAACCGGTTTTGAGGGAGGACAAACCACTTTGTAAGTAGCAGAAAAACCCCCTTTGTAGCCCCACAAGCACAACTAGCTGGAGTAACGAGTATAGCGTCGAAATTGCAATGTTTAAAAAACATTCTACTGACCAAAACGGCTTAAAGTTGACGAATATTTCAATTTTGATTTTATACATCATGAAATATATGAGGGCAAATTTTGAGGCCGATCAAAATGTACGACCCGCATGGTGAACAACAACAGAATGTGAGTCATAAGTTTTGGCGGTTTTTGAAAATTACACCACACGTGACTCTAGTCACGTTCATGACAATCGTCGAATAAAAAAGTGCTTTTGTGTATTAAGCTAGAGCTCATATTTGATTAAATTTGAGCCTTTGGAGGAGCGTAGAAATTGTCTTCTGGCGGAGATGTTTACAATTCATTAACAAAGCTAATATAATTATCCCACTTCAAACGGTTGGCAAACACCAAGTGAATTATATTATTTGTGACAAAACGGGGAATTGTGTCATTCAGGGGTGTCTGGGGGGAAAAGAGCGGTGTTTGAATAGGTCCGCTGTGTGGGGGTGGATGTTTCTGTATCAGGTCTTTGTGAGCCGACTGAATGGGTAATGTGGGTTTGTAACAAATTCGTATTGACTTTGGAAGGAAATGACAATTCGAACGTACCTTAGCGAGTCTGGAGTTGAAAATGGGTCAAAAAAAAGGGGAGTCGCAGGTGGGGACGGGTGGCTCCCGATAATGTGGCCTATTGTTGAAAAGTAGGGGGTGGCCTTTTTTTTCTTTTCTTTTTTTTGGGGGGTGTGAGCGCGCCCGGCGGGTTTGACGGTATCACAGGGAAAGTAGGACCTCGACTGTCTGGGGGCCCACGCCCGCTTTGGATTCCCCCTTTTCCCGCTGGGCCGGAGCGCATGCTCGGGGAAAGTTTTCGGACGGGATGACGGGAAACGGGAACCCCTCTCGTCCCGTGAACCCCTCAGGATCCACCCTTTATCCCGGTTTCAACCCCGTTAAGGAGACGCTGCAAGATGGACCAATGAATTGACTGAAGGAGGAGTTCCTGATAAAGCGTTTCATAACGCGGGTTCTCAGATTTTGGTGCATTGGGCAGATTTTGGTGCCATGGTCGCACATTTTTGAACAAAAAATCCAACAACAAAATTTTTTTTGAAATAAAAATCAAAAAAAAATTTTTTTTTTAATTTTTTCATTGACAGAATTTAATTTCTGCGCAAGTAACGTACCTATATCAAAGAATAATAAACCCTTGTGTAAAATTTGCAGCGTTTTTCTTTTATCATTTAATAATGATTAACAGGACGTTTTCATTTTTTTCCCGTCACGACACAAAAAGCGTTACGCAACATAATCGCGAAAACTATAATCACATGATTGGTCTGTAAGGAAGTTTGGGGGTTGGTTACAAGTAGAGGGTCGAAATTCCAAGAGTTTAGAGTTTTTTTTTTTTTTGTTTTTTTTTGAAACTTTTATTGCACCAAGTAAGCAAACTTATCAGCAATTTACAATTGATGTATACATACTAAATGACTTGCCAGAAGCGATGACACATAACACTGCTTCTATGCGACTTGTTGTTTTGTGCAACTGACGCACTAGTAATTACTCACTGAGCTGATAATTAGTTCAGAGGGCACCCCACTCCCACAGGTCATGAGGTTTTGTTCTTTTCAGTCTTCTGAGCAGGCCTTCAACGTCGAGGAGCTGGACAACCTCGCTGTTGATGTGTCCCCGAAGCCTCTGCTGATGGGCTAATGCTTGTTTTTTGATGACTTCTTCGACAGTAGGAATTTGAAGTTCCCGGTGTAGGCTTTCATTCCTGGTGTAACGCTACGCATTTACGCATGCTCGTAGCACGTTATTTTGAAATCGCTGAATGATCAAGCGATTGCTCGGAGCGGTGCAGCCCTACAATTGTGCACCATAGGCCCAGACTGGCTTAAGGACCTGATTGTATAGTGTTAGCTTGTTGGGGATTGACAAGGATGACCGTCGCCCCATTAGCCAATACATCTTTCGAAATTTGGTGGTTAGTTCCATCTTCTTTTTTTTTACATGTGCTTTCCACCGAAGCTTAGCATCGAGGGTCATGCCCAGGTACTTGGCTTCGTTTGCGTGCGGTATGACTTTGTTGTTGAGGTGAACGGGTATGTACTCACACCTACGGTTTGTGAAGTCGACATGTACCGATTTTGCCTCATTCATTTGGATCCTCCACTTTAAAGTCCAGCTGTGAAGTCTCTTGATTGACCTTTGTAGTTTCGAAATTGATTCCAAGTTGGTATCGCCGACAGCAAGGACTGCAGTGTCATCTGCAAACGTCGCTATGGTATTCTCCTCTCTTTCTGGAAGATCTCTGGTGAAAAGGACGTACAGGAGTGGGCCCAGTACGCTACCTTGCGGTACTCCAGCTTGAATCTTTTGAGCTTTCGAATACGCAAGAGTTTAGAGTGGGGCGTAAAATTAATCATTATTAAATGATCTGACTGTAGAACCATGGGTCTACCGTCCGTTTTTTCTTTTTTATCGGAACTATTAATGATTTTTTCCAAACTTCCGGGTATATACCGTTACGGATTGAGCAATTATATATATCACATAGTACATCAAATAGCTTTACATAGAACATAAAATACCTTCTTGATAAAATTTATCAAGAAGGTATTTAATGAAATCGGGATGTCATCGGCTCCGACAGATTTTGATTTTATCTTGCTGACTGCACCTTCAACCGAACCACAAGTTATTGCATCGAATTTAAATTGTTTAGGTATCGCGATTTCCTAGATTTAGTTCATTGTATTTCGAAATATACTCGCTCGGATCGAATCCATCTTCTTCTTACACAAAAGCGTCTTTTCATTAAATGAAATTTTCATCTAATGGGATGGGCGGTGTTGCTCTATCATTTTTTGTTTTTCCGATACCGAAGTTCTTGAAATTCATAATATGATTTATATACCTATTATATAAATCGTTTGTTTTATTTGGATAATCTAGAACTTTTTAACAAATGTAGGTAAAAAAATCCTATGCTACTTGTAACAAAGTCGTCGTCCCTCTTAAACCTACACCACTGTTTATAAATTTTGTCTTTGTCTTGGTGAGCCAAGTGACAGACAGTAAGGGTTTCGATAGGAGCACTGATGAAGCAATCTGTTTCATGACGAAGAATACATTGCGTGGATTAGATGAAAAAGAAAAGGTAATATTACCTCTGAGTATGCAGCAGGATTTAACCAAGGCCTATGAAACTGTACATGTAGGTACAGTTTCATGTGTGCACACATAAAAACTTATCACCAACCGAGGTTTTATCAAGTCGACTGCAAGTTTGGAAGATAGATCTCATTAAATAATTTTTACATAAGTTTATGTAAGTGAACCCGAATTTACGGTCCAAGGGAGAGTCGGTGACTTTTGCCAACGAGACATTCCGAAAACAACAGACTCTAGAGAACAAGTCATCGTAAAAGCTCAAACACGTCTGACCCGAACGGGTCTACTCCGTTTGCCTCCCGCAACAGTTTTGATTGTCTCAGAGGAATGGGGATGAAGGACAACTTTTCCAAAACCAATTTGTTAACTTTTACATTCGGAGAACAAAGAGAGACAAATATCCTAAAATGCCATGTCCCAGAATGAAGAAATCACCTTCAGTGTTACAGCTAAATCATAGAACAGGTCGCTTCTATTGATTACCCTAGGTTTTGAAGTTGACAAGAACCTAAAATGGGACAAACATATGAAAAAAACTAATATCCTCGTTGGGAAAGATGACCCACGTGTACAGGGAGAAACTTCGTATATTGTGCTCTCATTCAATCGCTTATGATCTGTGGCGCGCCCCTTCGGGATTTTATATTCCTTACCCAGAAGCTCTGAGCCTTTCTAAAGAAAATATCAAGATATTTGACTAAAATTGAGAGAGCTAATTGATAAGCTAACCATAATAATTAGGTTTTGGACGGACTTTTCGGATTTGGAATCTGAACCTCTTGAAACGGATTAGGTATGTCAAATTTTGTGGCCGATCCGAGTCGTCGACCTCCGTCGCGATTACATAGGTGTATTATTCCAAGAATAATAAACCAAAAATTAGAGGTTCTATATCATTTCTTGCACGCTTCAATCCCTCTGGCGACTGCCATAACATGATCACCTTTTGGAAAGAACATCGAGAAACTGCCGCGTTTTTCATGTCAACCTATGCATTAAATGCAAATAGGGAAAAGTATCGTTCGAAAATATCGATAAATCTTTTAAATTTGAAACTAGAGGTTCAAGTTTTGAACCTCTAGTTTCAAATTTTGCAATTAAAAAAATTGCCAGTTTGGACTAAATTTGTACATTTGTGCATTTAATGCCCTTTTTTGAAAAAAACCATTCCAGTTGATTGATTTGCAAAATTTGCAATTGATTTAATCAATCAACTGGAATATTTAGAAGAGGGCACCACTAGAACTTGTGGGCTATACGGTATAGCCGTGCTAAGCTGCCTTTTCGAAAGACGAGAAAATATCGATTTATCAAGGGGAAAAGTATCGTTCGAAAAAATCGATGTATCGTTTAAAAATTATTTATATATCGATATGTTGAGCATCCCTGTCCTCTGTGCGCCGTTCGATGAAAACATCCTCTTGCACAGATAAGCAAAAGACAAGATTTTGGTTCGTATTTCAGACAATTACGTACCACCCGGTACACCCCCCCCCCCCCCCCCCCCCCGGTCTTACCACACTCAACCGCGCTGATCCCCTGGCACTTGATCCTCCCGATAATCCACGTCAAAAGCGACAATTTTCTCTCCGGACTTTGAAAAGAAAAGTGGCTGATCAGGTCCCGCGCTGAGGGATTTCGTGTAGTTTCGAAATAGCCGGTGGATTTCTTTGGGAAAACCTTTTCACCCAGGAAGGCTCCTTTTATTCCTTCATATTGCCCTCTCGGTTAAATCAACTCAAACCATTCAACTTATTTGAGTTCTTCACGATTTAACCAGTAAGTAACTGGTTAAATCATGAAGAACGACAGTTATTGTTGTAGTCACCTGAATACGTCACCTAAACTACGCAAGCGGTCTCCCCACTGAAAAACCTCATAATACCTGCACAGTTATCAGTTAATTAAAAATAAATGAATTTGTCTTTTCGTAGTTATTCAGTTCATACGAATCAGAATCGCTATAGGGATCATGCACTCCGACTATCCCGCCAAAGTCTGCGAAAATTTAAATCATCGGCAGGGCCCTTAAGTTAGGGCCCGTTTAGCGGAAGGTTCCAGACTTATAGGTTCACTTCCAGTCATCCTCAAGAAGCTGTTCACGTACCTACCGTTCAAGAGAGACGTCGTACTGGGTTTTGGGGTTTTTTCACCGTTTTTGGAAAACCACGAAATGTTCCCCATTAATGACGCTTTTTGACCGGCTAGCTAGGTACTTAGCAAGTAACTAAGACTTAGTTACTTAGTAATAACTTAGCAATTGCTCGTCAATTTGCCCACCTGCACGGAAATTGGTTCACCCGTTTGGGTGTGATGTTGGGACATACACACAGACATCCATTTTTATTAACAGAATAGATAGATAGATAGATAGATTTTGGAATCTCATCAACATGAAACATGGAAGGATACATTTTGAAGCCAATCAAAATGTTTGACTCCCTTCGCGAAAATACAGGTGGATTATTCTGAGAATAATAAACCAAACCGATGAATTTAGATTGGTAGGCCCGAATTAAACGAGCAGGATTTTTTCATTCCCCCTCCACCACCATCCACAGATTTGACGGGGAAATGTGGAAGGTGTGCGAAGATAAAGAGCATTTCTGCCGGAACGAAGTCACTTTTAATTAAACGTAATCTTTACGAGGCCCCACTGGAGGGGAATTGGGCAGTTGTGAAGTATAAGTGACTGGGAGGGGGGTCCCAACGGATTTGAGGGGGTCCGAAAATGTCGAGCGAGCGATTTTCCTCAACGCAGAAGGCGTCGGGTTTTTCGCCCTAAAAGTTCCGGCAGGAATATGAGCTGTTAAAAAGTTAAAACCCCAGTAGATCCTCATTTCCGCCCAGTTGAAGTTTCGTCCGTATGAGTTGAAGTTTTAATCGTTGCGGTAATGGCAAACGAGCACGTGTCCTGGAAACATCATGCTTGGGAATTCATTTATAACCGATTTTCACCGCATCAAACCACGGTTGACATCTTCATGTCTACCTACAGTTGTTAGCTCACAACCCTGCCAAAAAAAAAAAAAAAAAAAAAAAAAAAAAACGAATGTTGGAGCGACACTTTTTACCGTTACGAAATTAATGTGGAATCCAAAACCTTCTCTTAAATGTTTCGCCATGTTTAATAACAAATAAGCCACGATTGTGATAAGCTACGCTTATGACCCTACAGCTTCGTTACTACAGACGTGAACATGCCCCTCATGTTTGCAGACTCATCAACCATAACACTGGCCAACAAAAAAAGGCGTCGTTTGGTGCCGAGGAGGGGGACTGGTGTTGGGGGTTTTTAGTGTGCTGAATCCAAATCTGAAACCTGTTTGTTTTTCGCTATCAGGTCTAGTTGTTGAGCTCATAATATGTATGTACCTATATTATAGCTTTGTATATTATACATATTTTCTAGCTACGTTTGAGTTTTAATAATTGCACTTCAAAAATCCCATTTAATTTTTCACCTTCAACTACTATGTTTAATGTTTTATGAGGTGCAGAATCCGAATTTGAAACCCGATTTTAGCTATCTTCTTCCATTCCACGGGAAGCATCGGTAAAGTTGAAAAAAAACACAGTTTTGTACATTTGTATACGCAGATTTTGAAGAAACAACGATAGAAAAAATCGGATTCAGCATGAAAAATCCAGTAATTGCTCTCCTTCATTTGTCAAATCTCAAAAAAGTGTCGCTTGTATCTGTTTCATCTGATACGTTCAATTTGTTCATTTGGGACACAAACGTTGGTTATTGGTTCAAAATGTTAATTTAATTTAATTAATTTGAAGATATGAAATATCTTGAAATATCTATATAATTGATGAATTTTTTGGAACTAACTAGTAGGAGGTAGGTACCTATTGTGGTGTATTCACAAACAAGTGACAGTTTTGAGATTTGACAGAAAATCGCTAATTTGGAGCTAGTTCTAGCTGTTGATCCATCTCCGAGACATTGACATCGAGAGCAAAACATCGGACGCTCAACATGTCATATGGGAAACACATCGATAAATTTCATCATGCATTTTTTTCTGTTTCTGAAATATAAGAATGATCACACTGGTCTACAAACAAAAACAAAACAAAAAGCCCGCGAGTTGCCGCCTTTTTTCCATTTCTATGGGTTTTCAAGGGTGCTGAATCCGAAAATGATTTTTTTTTTTTTTTTTTTTAAGTTGGTTCGAATAAGGCCCTTTTTTGCCTTTTTTGGAGCGAGTAGAGAGGAGTATAAGGGGGAAAACGCTTAAAAATGTTATTTTTGCTCATTTGTTTTCAGTTTTCCGAGGTTTTTGATAGATTAAAAGGGTTTAGACTAAATGTAAGTATATATTCGGAATCTACAGTAAGGTTGCTATAAGAATGTTTCAAGAAGAAGATCGAGTAAAGTCGGGGATTACTGTAAAATTCAGAAGGTCCAAAAAATAAATAAAAAAAGGGACTTATTCGAACCAGCTAGAAGAAACGGCTATCAGTTTCGGATTCGGCACCCTTGAACCCCCTAGAAAGGGTAAAAAGAAGCCGGCAACTCGCAGGTGTTTTTTTTTTTTTTTTTTTCTTTGGTGTGCGGCGCACACCGTGTGCTCAAACTGCAATCCCCACCCTACTTACGAAAAATCGGGAATTTGACACTGATTCTGCTGTCACCCTGCTTATAATAGTTAGTCAAAGATTAGGCGTCGGTTCAAGCAGAGCCACCCTACTTATTGAACCATCGCGAATTTGGCATTGGTTCTTTCTCCAAAGTTACCTAAGAAAATACTGTTGGCCCCCTTTTATTCAAATTTCATAAACTTAATTTTCATACTTTCAAATACACTGCTTAACATTTTATCGTTGGAGTAACATGATTTTTCACAACACGGCTATTTCACACGAACATTTTTTATAGTTATGTGGAAGACAATTAACTCTGAGCTCGGATTGAGGAAGTGCGACAAAAGTTAAGGCGTATTTTCATCTAGTAATTTATTGACGAAGTCTAAATGTGAGGAATCCACCCAACAAATTTTCTTATTCCAACATTTTTTGTGACTTATTAAAATTAAGAGTTAAGATTAGGTACGAGCCTTTAAGCCTGACGCAAAAAACCTCAAAACTGGCAGATTAAGGAGGTGGAGGTGGTTTGGAGTTGGCCCTGAGGACGGCCCCAGGACTGGGATAAGGTCTCATCTGATACAAAGGACCTGAAGCTGTGACGTCGGCTCCGGTTTTGGCCTCGTTCCCTTTGTCCAACCCGTCGGACCATTTACCACGAGGGATTTCAGAGTAGGCTGCGGGGTCCATCGGGTCGAGGTCGTTGGATTTGGTCTTCGTCCTCCCTCGAGCGTTGTCGCGTTCTCGGTCCCTCGGCCGATCTGCGCAGGATGAGAAACACATACAGGTAAGTAAAAATATGGGGTTTTCACTATAAACATGATCAAGTGTTTAAATAGTTCCTAGTGGCGAGGCGTGACTCTATCGATAGAGTCTATCGTAAGGGTAAACACAGTAGGTGAGTTCGCAGAGTAAGTTCTGGCCGTTTGGAATAGAATCAGAACTCTAACGCCACAAGGAATTAAACTCTCCCCTCCACTTTCAGAACTTCAGTCCTCTGCAGACAAAAAAGTAGTCCCTACGAAGTTACCTCCATGAGATCACAGAAGGTAATGAGTAGCGCATGCGTGACTTTCACAATCGAGGAGGCAGTCGAAATCAGTTCTGGAAGTTCTATAAAAAAAACTGCAGAACTGCCGGAAAGTCAAAGATATTTGGCACCACTTTTTGCTACAAAGCTGACCCCCTTCAGGGGCTGAGTCCATCTCGGAGGAGCAGAAGAACAAAAAGGAGGCCAAATCAGTGGTGACGACAGGAATATTACGATCTGCAAAGGAAGTCTTCTCCTCTGGAATGTCTCGGTGTGTCTAAGAAAGTGAGAGGAGACCACTCGAGAGAATGCATATCCACAATCTGCTGCATGATGTCTCCTCACGTATGGTTGAGGGATGAGTGCTAATATCGTTCCATTTTTTCCAGACCAGATTCAAGTTTAGGGGGATAAATACAAATGGAAAGGTGGACACTCAACTTTTTTTGTTCCTTCATTTTAAAATAGGCTTTCAAGTTTGGAATGTATTGGGCAATCACTGTTTGCCTTGTTTTGCCTTCGCCACTGCTAAATAACCCAATCCTTAAATACTTACATTCTTTTTCAATTCGCTCTTGAGTTTTTGGTGGAGGTTTTTCCTTCTCTTCTTCTTCATCCTCTTCACCACTCTCGCTTTCATGTTCGGAGCCATCAGCATCCGTAGCCTGAAGGTGCCGATCTTCACGGATGGTAGCAGCGGACTCACCTATTTGAGCCTGCAACAACAGTTTTATTTGATATTGAGCGACCGGTTCGAAAAGCCGTGAAATCCTTAGACTCACCCTGGGGTGTCCGGGAGGTAGCCAGGAGACCAGATCGCTGGACATGTCCCAATAGTAGTGTCGACCTGTTCCCGGGTCATAGACGTCCTTCCACGTCGTCGGTAGCGGATATTTCTGTAGCATGCGAGCCTGTTTCTTCAGGTATTTGGAGTCAGGCACTGTAATCCCTTTGCCCCACCTTTTGGCGCAGAACTGCGAGCACTCGTGATAGATGTTGTACTTGTTTGGACATCCAAGAACGCCTTCACCGTAATCCCAAATTAATTATAACTTGACCACCAACGACGAGACAGCATTAAATTCAATTTCAAATTTTCAAAAATGTACCTTTGAAGTGCTTGTCAATTTGGAGAGAAGTGATATTCTCTTCGTTGCCAAAGCTGTAGCCAGACTTGAAGTTGGAGTCGTAATTCTCAGCTATGACTTCCTCTTGGGCATCCAATTTTACCCTTTTCTCTTTGGTAGGAACATTGGCGGTATTCGCGTTCACAAGGCCCCGTTTGGCCAGTCGAGCAGCCAACGTCGGTGGGAGTGGCATTTCGCCTGCGAGTCACCTATAAAAGAATAATTTTTGCCTGGTTATCAAATCATTTCTCAGGCTCTGCATTAAACCCAGGGCGGGGACAACGGCTATGGAGAGCGTCCAAGGCCTGTGAGGACAACTACCCGGAGCTGATGCACGACCAATTTTCGTCCCCGGGCTTCAGCGCAGCTGCTCCAAAGACGGCAAACGAGCAGTTATCTGAGCCAATCCTCGCTCAAAACGTCGAGGAAAACCTCAGCCTCCAGGACAATATTTTGCCACACCGAGTCATCCGTGTCGCTCCACGCGTTTGCAATGTACCTAGTCTGTGACCACTTAGCGTGACCAGTAGCTTGATACGCCTTTGATCTGACCACCCACGGCATCACATACCGCCGAGCCAACGACATGAAGAATTGTAAGCTGTCAGTGTACTCACCGGCCTACTCTTCCTGCCGCGACATCCAGGCACAGCATAAAGGGTCGGTTCTGATAAGATTAGGGTCAAATGTTTCCACAAAGCTTATTCAAGTACCTGGAAGATATCTCGTCGCTGAAACGTAGAATTTCAATCCATCAACAGAAAATAGGCACAGCAGTCGAACCACAGAGAAACAGAGAACAGTCGAACTCATGAATCATTCATGATGAATGTTGTTGTTGACAAACTAGAGCTGGGTCACTCCAACCAGGGCTGCCAGACGAGATGATCCCGCTGATAAACCAACCGCATTTTCAAGAAGGTAGGGATGGGAAATCGGTAAGAAGTATCGATTTTTTGAATCGATTCAGAATCGGATGCTCCAAATCGATTTCCCAAAAAAATCGCCATAAAAGTATCGATTTTTTGGAAAATCGATTCAAAAATCAGTCTTACAAAAAAAAAAGTTTTTTTTAATGAGTGATAACGGTAGATATATTCAAAGTAGGTAGGATTCAAGAAAAAATCGTTAAAAAAATTTATTGAAAATTAAAATTGCATTAATTTTCAAAAATTTTGATAATAAACATTTAATCAGACGAGTAATCAGTTTTGCTGTCTGAAAAAGCCATGGCGGACGTCGCTGGTAACTAGTGAGTTTTGTTGTTATTAGAGAGTTCCTAAAGAAACATCCGAGTTACGTCGACCGTTAATTTTTATCACCGTAAGGTAGGGATGCTCAAAAAGAATCGATTCTTGAAAAGATCGATTCATTTTGAAAAAATAATCGATTCTTTTAGATTCTTTATTTTTTTGAAGAATCGGCCCGATTCGATTCTAAATTTCCAGAATCGAAAACCGATTCTTTTCTGCTCTTCACAAGTATCTTTATATTCAGTTGCTCTGTAAAACAGATCCATGTATAAAACAATCAATATTATTTTTTAAATTGAGTCACTGCAAAGACCATAGGTAACAGCTGAAGACATGGAAACATTTGCACAACAACCACTGAAGCTTTCCTACCTACCTTTTCCTACTTAATAGTGCTGGTTAGCAGTTGGATGTATTAGTAATTGGAATTCAGGTTTCATAATGTAATAATGCTTCTTCTTCTTCTGATAAATTTGAAATTTAATAAATAATTGGGAAAAAGAATCGATTCTCAGATGTATCGATTCTTTTTGAAAAAATAATCGCGATTATTTTTGATACTTTTTTAAATAATCGATTCGATTTAAATCGATTCATTTTTGAGAATCGGACATCCCTACCGTAAGGGATTTGTCTAGGGAGAATCAATGAAAAGCTAACTTCACATAAGACCGTAGGTAACAGAGATACGGTCTTATCAAAAGTCACGTTAAATTTAAAGTGCCGCTATTTACGTTCTATTGCTCGAAATTAACGGCGGTATCCTTAAGACCGTAAGTTTATTGCCGTAACTTTACGGCAATAACGTTCGACGTTAGGCATAAGGACGTAAGTTATCACCGTTATTTCTGCGCATGCGCGAAATCTCGAGTTACGTCGACAGTAACTCATCACTGTTAGGCAAAAAGTGGCTTTAGGAACTCTCTATTAGCTATTATCATAATTTTTAATCGACCTAAGACTCGAAATTTGCTTGAATCACTTGAAATAATAAACTAATTTTTATAAATGACGAAAATCAATTCAAGATTTTTTAAAAAATCAGTAGTAAAAATCGATTCACGATTTTTACAAAAATCGGAAGTAAAAAATCGATTCACCTTAAAAATCGGAACCCGAAGATCGATTCAAAAAAATCGAAAAATCGGAACAAAAAATCGATTTTCCCAAAAAATCGGAAATCGATTCCCATCCCTACAAGAAGGGGGTGCTCGCGGTTTCTGATGATTTATGTTTTATTTTATTCTTGGAATGCCTATCGTTGGAATGATTTTATGATTTATTTTATTCTTGGAATGCCTAATAGGCATCTTTTTGGTATTGATCAAATTCAATTTATGCACGATTTTTCTAATAGAATGATAAACCTTTGAGTAAAATTCGCAGCCATGATTTATTTTTTTATTTTTTTTTATTTTTTTATTTTTATTTTTTATTTTTTTTGCGCTGGTTAAGACGTTTTCATGCATTTCTTCATTAATTTCCTGGTGGTTCAGCTACTTCAATCAATTTAGGGGAAGCCTTTTGGGACCAAAGGACCTAAATGCCAATATAAATTTTCATCAATCAATTAATTTCAATATAGAAAAGTATTAATTTTTAATTATTTAAAAACAATTCATAAGTTAATTCGAATTCATTAATTCTAAACAATAATTGTTCGAATTAACTTATGAATTAGGTATTACTATTGTAAAGTACCTCAATCAAGTTAATTAAATTAACTTATTATTATTTTAAAATATTCATTGAAACTAATTTATTGTTTAAAAGTTAATTTTAGAACCATTGGTCCCAAAATGCTTAAATTCCTACATGAATTCAAACAGGCATTTTGGAGAAGTTCCATGTCAACGGGCCCACAAAATCAGTGGTCGAAATGGAATCAGATTCCATTTCGAATAGATTCTATTCATTTGTCACTGGAACGTTGGTAACAGAACCTTCTGAGGGAGCCGCCCCATCCCTAAACCATGTAATTGTTGTTGTGATTTTTGTGATCCAACTTGTAGTTGCCGCGTGGACACTAATAACTAAAACGTTCCTCTCGCTTTCCTTCGTTGAGAGCATTAAATTTTTCCGAATACACACATTCACAATTAACTGTGATTTCCCTCAAAACGGAAACTTTTGTTTGGCTAGGAAATACTTCACCGTTGGGTGAATTTGAAAATATCCACTTGGAACTTTTTTGTGCTGACGTGGAACCTCAAGGCAGGTTGTAGTGTTATGAAAGGCGAATAAATTTGGGGCATATGGCTGAGTAGGTATTACTTACTCAGTGAGTAATATTCTGCCCTTTTGACTTCCTTGGATACCTGGTGATCATCTTGTGAAATTTGGTGTGTCGGTGAGGTCCGTTCCGTTCTGTAAGCAACTTGAAGTTTGGAAGGAGGTAAAGTGAGATATTTGGGTGTGAGTTTTGGTGAGTGGAAATGGTTGTAGCTAATACCCCTGTTGCCGTCGAGGAGCAGGAGGAGCCCCAAACTTTGACGGAAGGGCCGGTTTTCACTTTGGAAATTCTCAAAATAATCACCGATTCCCAGCAACAGCACGGGTTGAGACACAGTGATTATCAGCGGTACAGAGGGTACTGCACTAGGAGGATTGGCCGCCTGAGGAAAACCCTCAAGTTGCCGCAGGGCGACAAAAGGCATTTCAAGCGACGTGACGTGACTGAGGCCCATTTGAAAGATGAGAAGTATTTGTATATACCGCTCATGCTCGCTGAAAGGGCGTGGGGCTACGCCATGCAGTTGAGACAGGAGTCGAACACGGAGCCCAGAAAGAGGTTCCATCTTGTTGGGAAAATGAGGAAAGCTGTGACTTACGCGGAACAGTTAGACGCGTTATGCCAGTCGGAATTGTGTGACGCCCGAAGCAAACTGGAAGCCCAGGCGTATCTCTCGTGGCTCAAAGGAACTCTCTACTTCGAGCTTAAATCCTGGAAAGAAGCCATGGACAACCTCCAGCAAGCTCAAGTGGTCTACGAAAAACTTAGCGCTCTGGTGGATGAAAACGATCACGCTATATACAAAGCTAAATGTGAAGATCTGGTCCCCAGTCTCCGCTACTGCTCGTATTCAATAGGAGACAACACAGCCATTTCAGACCTAAAATCCCTGCAAGGGGCGGTCCAAGGTGACATGCTCGACACTCTCGACAGGCTCATGATTGACGCTCGATTGAAGGCGTCAGGAACTAAAAAAGAGGTCTCCTGGCGTGGCAAATCCATACCAGTCAGCATCAACACCGTAAGCTCGTTTTTCGTCGCCGAAGAAGAAATGCCTCAGGTTATCGAAGAGCCGACCGAAGCGAACATCGATCAAATCGAACGACACATCATCAACTGCAAGGACGCCATCGCCTTGGTACGCGATGAAATCAACGTCATCAAGTCGAAATCAACTGGCGAAGCCGCCTCCGTGAAGAACCTGCAACTGTTGATGTCGTACCTGACGTACATCCGGCTCAGTCGCAGCAACCAGCGTACTCTTTTGATGATCGCCAAAATATCCCGATCTGATGGTTAGTATCTTCACACTAGGGTTGCCAGACGTCCTGATTTTAAGGGTGGCCTTATCACAATAATAAATTGAGTTTTTTTTTATTTCGGTTCCCCATCAGTCGGCTTTTGTTACCAGCCGTTACGTCAAGTCTCGGCTATCAAACGTTATAGTTGGTTTCAAGGCCTATAGAACCAGTTTCACAGCCATAAAACCGGGTTTAAGTTCCGTACAACTGGCTGAAGAAGTAGAGAACTAGACTGAAGGGTTTTAAACTGGTTTGAGGCCATTTGGAGTTACAAAGCTATGGTTTCTGGGTGCTGATGTCCTACTGTCAAAATGAATCTGGCAACCCTACTTCACTCTGCAACGTGCGACCATTCTGTCCATTTTCATAACTGTTTTGTTCTTTGCAGATGATGCAAAAAAGGCCAAACCCCAGGACTTTATCCGTTTGTACGAACTAATTCTGCAGAACCTCGCGGAGATGCAGAATCTGCAAGGCGTCGAGGATGATCAGGAGTTCCAAAAGGGGGTGGAGTCGTCAATAGCGGCTTATAAAGCCTTCAGGTGTTATTACATAGCTGAAGCGTTGATGGGCACGAGGAAGTTCCGGGAGGCGTTGGCGTTGTATCAGAAAGCGGCGTCTTACTGCGCTTCCGTCAGCAAATCGGCTCCCCAGTACGGCCAACTGAATGAGATCCGGATCAAAGCCGACTCCGCTAAATCTTCTTGCCTTGCGAGGGCTGTCCTTCAGGTAACGTTTCACATCAGTCGTTCTTGCCGCCACACACTGTTTGCCAGCTTGGGAAGACAAAAATACTGGGGAGCTACGTTATTTCAATGTATTTTCTTCATTCAGTTGTCCAACCCTGAGATATATTTGGCGTTGAACGACAAAAAATGACGTGTCTGCTGTTATTTTGGGTTAAGTTAGATATTGACATTCATTTTTATGGGTGCTGAATGATTCAGCCTGAATCCAATGAAACATTTTAATTTAATATCGCGGCCCTGCAAGAAAAGTGTTCTTCTGTTATGTTTTGTGTTCTCTAGCTACCTGTTTTGTGTATATCAAGTTGAAAGTTTATGTTTACCATTTTCGTCCTCCCAGAATGGCCAAATCCCACACTGCGCGTTGTTTGTGTCGGAGGGTTTAATGGATGGTTCTGGTGAAAGCTGGCAATCAGCTGATATCGTAAAATATCACTGGATCTAGGTCCAAGTCACCTGAGGTCCTAGTGACGTCAATAATATTCGTTATTGTGCATAAAGGGTGAGGAAAAAAGAATGCCGTAGAGTGTGAGGATGATATAACTCTGAACCCTCTGCCACCAACGTGCAGAGAAGGGGCTGTCCAGCAGTATATGAGTGAACTTTTACCGGCTTGGTCAGTGACTAATCATTGGTCCCTTGGCTATTGAGGGACCACCTAAAACCTCCACTCGTTCAATTTTGTCTTGCAGGAAGCTGACGAAACCAAACCCGGCTCAGCTGCTGGCCCCAACCTCGACCGCAAAAACGCCCCTCGAGTCCCCCTCATCAACACTCTGGACGTCTACTGTGAGGATCCCAAACTGGCCACCAAGTCCGCCAACGTCATCCGTCTCCCCCCAGACATGCAGCCCATCCCTGCCAAACCCCTTTACTTCGACGTGGCGATGAACCACCTCACTTTGCCATCCGTCGAGTCCGTTCTCGACACCAAAAAAGGCGCCAAAGCCGCTCCTTCCCTCACTGGGTTCGTTAAAGGCTTGTGGGGTTGGGGAGGAAGCAAATAAATTTACCTACTGTTTTATATTACATAGATATTGCTATATGCTATGTCCAAAATAACCCCCTTCACACACCAAGTTGGCACATCAGTGTGACCAACACTAATAGCTAAAATTGTTTATTTACTTTTCATTTGCAAACTGTGAATGTAGTAAGAAGTACCTTTATTTTCATTAATTGCTCTCAAATAAACGTGGTGTTGTTTTCTATTTGTTTATTTTCCTTCAAATAACCAACCTAAGTGATTAAAACATTTTGTGGGGTAAACATGATGATTCGCCTCAAATTTTGTCCTTTCATGATGTGTAGATTCTAAGTCGATGGCGAATGGATTTGAGGTTTTTTATATCTTTTTCCCGAATTTCAAGCAAAATCTCGAGTTAACTATAGTTAATGTAAGGTGGATGCGGCGAGATAGTGGAAATCCATCTTAAAAAAGACGATTTAAGACGAAATAGTCTATTATCGTGGAAATAGACTATTTCGTCTTAAATCGTCTTTTTTAACTATAGTTTCTTTTGGGATTCTTAAGGGCGCAAAAAAAAGGATAACTGAAGTGATCGATTTCGAGCGATTCGTAAGTTCTGCGTTTGCAGAGCATCAGCACCTGATTACTGGATAAGTCAGCCCTCGCAATAAGCCCTGCTTCTCATTAGCCGAACGGTTCCAGAACTCGCCTCTAATCCCCAATCGCTGCCTACCTATCATCAACACAAGTTCCTAAGCCATAAAATACTATCTGTCACAATCAATGAAAGGACAAAATTTGAAATTGATTATGCTAGCAGGATTTTTTTTTTTTTTTTTTTTAGAAGTTTTTGAGGGGGTGATCCAACGATGCGTCATTGGGCCAACGTGGGGAACCTGGAATCCAGAGATCTAGAAATCCACAGATCCCGAGATCTAGTGATCGAGAAATCCAGAGTTCCCGTGGTACAAACACTATGAAGCTCCTTCCATTGGCAGAGTTGGATGAACTTCTGGCAGTATCGCATCACACATTGAAAAGTTGGAGGGCTTATGAAAGAGATAATTTACTGAGGTGTCGTTTTCGATTAACAGAAGCCAAGAATGTCCAGGTCAGACATGGTCGCCGACCTCTGTTACTATTGGGTAAAAAAGACGATATAAACGAACATGATTTAATTACAAATAGCATCAAAACAAACTACGAGTTAACGTAAAAATTACAAGTCTATAACATGTCACCACATGGCCCGTTGAATGCCGGCAAGTTTGTTGTAGTCGACAAGGCTCCGGAAAACAATGCGGCTGACTCGCCATCTTGGGACGTTTCCTCGAGGACGAGAAGTCAGGGCGCAGCGGCCGACGACTCTGAGCTCCATCGCGTCACGGGGGAGTTCTTTGAGTTGTTGGTCGGCCAACTCCTGAACATAGATTGCGTGGGTTTTGGTATCGTGACTTGAAACATATTTTAGAGTATTCTGTCCCACTAACGTCAACATCGTTCGGAACGTTGTCAGTGGATACCTTTTTAAAACTACAACACTTATCTTACTCTCAATTCGATCGGAAGGACATCATTTCGTCGCATGGCGTTGATTCGGAGTTTCATGACGGCGTGTTCTGTCAACGTTTTCCGCTTCCTAACATCTTTAGCCATTCGCCAATCCGTCCATTTGGTCCTCACTTGAGGCTGCTGGAGCAAACGTGAACCCTGTAAGGATATGTTGGGTTATAGAACAATCTGAGGCACTGGCGAAACAGTTCAGCTTGCCATAACCAATAAAATATCCCCCCACCCCCACACACACCCTAAAGTTTAATATATATATATATATATTGGGCTATGCGAAGCTTGGATAGCCACACTGCGACAGCTTCTGACGGCAGAGAAGCCAGTTCGAGTGACATCAACAAGTCGTGGAGGGGATAAGCTGAAATTGGGGAACCCTCTGTGCGAACAGATAAGGTTATCTATTCGCACAGAGGGGAAATCACAGGAAAAACCGGTCAGTGGAAGTGTGATCGATGGTGGGTGAACGAGCTTCAAATACGTGCACTCACTACAAAATTATATTTAATATACTCTCATCATATTTTTATGGAGCTTCAATCATCGTCGGCCAGTAATCACAGTTCCACTGACCAGTACAGAGGGAAACTGCACATGCATAATGCATCGAGTCAGGGCGGCCTGAATCCCAGATACAGCCTTCAGCAGCAGAGTGGAGCCATTTTCAATCATAATGTTAGCTGCAACCTCTTGAAGAAGCCGTCAGATACGGAAAATTGTAACATGGATAACTCCCGCTCCATCCTTGGCACAAAACATAGAGGACTGGCGGACATCATTACAGGAGGCCTGACCCCTAGCTGGGTTGTAGCGCCTTAGAAGAAGAAGAAGTAAAACTCGACCCCATCATTTTAAGGTTCCTTTGTTCATCATTCCGCCAACTTTTAGCGCCATCGCCCCAGTGTGGCGATCTGCAGCGACATATTACACTAGCCTTGGACTAGTTGAGGTTTACAAGAGTGGAAGTCTAGGCAGCGTATTCCCACCAACACCGCTCATACCCCATTCTCACAGGGTAGGTACAGGGGATTTACCTAATAATTAGGTAATTGCTGCAATTATTGCTTACATGTGGGAGAACGGGTTCTGGAGCCCTGAGATCTACACCATCCTAAGCGGATCTTAAATTTGGCGGGCCTGCCAGTAGGCTCCCTCCTTGACTTCGGAGGACAGGAAGACGCAGGGTAGTCTCAATAAACAAGACAAGGAACTCCTTTTGACAAGTTTCTGGTGTTCACCCCTCAACTCTAATTAGGCTGCGTGAGCCAAGCCCGAGTTTCCTCTGTCTTCTCCATAACATTATGCTTCCCAGTAGATGCCTCCTATTGTCAGGGATCTCGCAGACAACAATATCACATTGCCTTGGCGACAATGTTATTGCTTACCGCTAATGTATGATAATATCATTTTGATACAAGATTCCATTAGTAAACGATTCTTCGATATTTAGCCGCTCGTCGGGCAACAACAGCGAAACTCACCCAGCCGGAAAATAATTTGGAGACAGCATTCGTCAACATGTTACAAGACGTTCAGCAGCACACTCAAAGGGTGTCGTTGAAAACCCCAAAGAAACCACTACTCTTCGCAACCTAAACGTGAACACCACGGAGACGTCGCTAATAACAGAACCGCATCACCGAAAATCGGTGAAAATGGTAATTTAAAAATTTCTTATAATTTTCACTGATAGATTATCAGTGATCACAGATAAATTATCACAAAAAGCAGGGATGACAGCGGGAAACCGCACAATCATTGTGACCAGGTTTTTTTTTTGCGGAAATAGTTCAAAAGAAAAACCGCCTAACAAGCGGATTTGGTGGTTGGGCGGCGGGCAAAATATGTACGAGGCTACGCGAAAACCGCCAATTAGACGGGATCGCGTGAGGGGTCCAGCGGTTGAAAGTTTTCTACCCACCTAGATCTACTTCATAACTACAAGACTTGTACTTTTATTATAGTACATCTACTACACATTTTCAACAGGAGGCCTTCCGTTTTTATGCGGTTTCTTGAAACTCCCTAATGAGTTAGCTATAAATTATAGCCTATAATCCCCCCAAAAAAAAGGGGGGGGGGGGGGGGAGATTTCTCGGGGATATCATCACAAACATTTAATTAATTAACTTATTAACAATTTAATTTAATAAGGTACCTGCGGCATAAAATTAAGGGAGTTAGTTCAGGAACTTAGTACAGGAAGTTCCTCAGAGAGGTACCTACTTACATTTTTAATAAAATTTATTTTATCATTTTATAAAAGAATAATATTTAATATTATTTGAGAAAATATTAATTTGAATAAGTACAAATATCCCTGAAATAATTTTTGTTTATAGGTATGGGAACATTGGTAGGTACCTACCGAAATATAAATTAGTTTGATCAAAAATGAGGTCAGTCACACTAGTTCTGATTTGAGTGCGGGTGGGTGTGCAGTTTAATCTGTGGGTGTGTGTGTGTGTGTGTGTGTCCTCACTAAAAACTCTGTAAAACTAGGAACACTTATAACCTCACCTCTATCAAGAAAAGTTGTTCCATAGTTATTACAGCGACAGCCGAACCGCTGTGAAGAAGAGTGGATCCATAATTTTATTATTACGGACAAAAACGTATGTTCCGCGACTAAATTGACTCCTTTTTACATCGTAAGTTTACGAACATTTGTTTACATCAATTTTGAAGCAAACCAATTTTAAAAATGATTCTTTATTGAACGAATCAAATTTTTGTAGAATTCTTTCAGAAGTAAAATAGGTAAACCTTTTTGAATGTAAAATTTGCTTTTTAATGAATAATTTGTGGCCATTCAATTAATATTAAATATCAATTAATTAAATATCAATTAATATTAAAAATCAAATTTTGATAAGTACTGCCATTTCCCCCTGAACTGGTGGGTTTAAGCGGTCAAAATAATTGGCATGACATTTTCGGGAATAATAATTATAATCGTAAATTATTTAGGTACTATTATAATCACCTAATAAATCATTTCGCTGGTCCTAATTATTTATTGGAGCTAAACAGATGATAATCATCTGAACTGAATAATTATTATTCAGTTCAACAAACTTTTTAAAGCTGAGATCCGAGGGGTTTGGAATAAAACCTTATTAAATAAATTTTATGGATCTCAGGGATCAAGAGGACAGCCTATTAACCGTTCAGGCAAAAGAAAGCCTACTGTAATATATCTTATCAACTGTGACGTCAACTTGTCGCATGTATAATATTATGCCCCGAAATGATGGTGTAGTGTGATAGATGTACAGTACATCTATCATTTAACAGTTACCTCCTATAATATAGTACTATAATATTATTATAGTAGGTTACTGATAAACGATAGATGTACAATACACCATCATTTCGGGGCATATAAATGTGACAAGTTGACGTCACAGTTGATAAGATAAGACTGTTGTGAATGACCGTCCGTCATCCCAAATTTTATTGGCAAAAATCAACAGTTGCCCTTGTTTATATAAGTAATTATTATTTAACTTATAATTTATTTCGAAAACAGATACGTGCTTTAAGCGTTTTAACAGCTATAAACTTCATGAAGCTGTCATTAAGTGAAGTTATAATATGTGCCAGCTGATGCAACGATGACTTTCGTCCTACGCTATGAACTACACTGTTTAGTTGTTTTGTGAAAATTTCAAAAGAAACATTTAATGTTTCTTACATAAGCGACAATTATAGTTGGCGAAGATGGAAGAATCTGAACCTTCGCAGCCTCAGTTGGAAAATGTAAGCAGAAATATGTCGGTCACACTTAACAACGGAAACCCAAAAGAGATGTCATTACAAGGTGTTGGTGCTTCTACAAGTGTTGAGTTTAATGATTCACACCGAGCCTTAATTCTTAATGCGCAATATTTTACACATTTGTTGGCGTAGATAGAATGTAAATGGATATCCAACTCCCGAAAATCCGTTCTGTCTGTTGAGATCTAAAACCAATAGCATCTAGTGCTAGGTCTTGGTGTGTGAGGGGAGATGATTAGCGTTAGTTATAATAATAATAATATAAAACCTTTATTACGTCGCAGACATACTTGGATTGATGTTCCCTAACCCAAGATTGAAGTTCCTTCTCCCTATGCTAGAGCTCGTTTGAAGAACAGTAAACGCATCCTGAGATCGAGCGCCCCTAACGTTGCTAATCGTCTGTCCTATAATTTGAATGACGACAGCGAAATTAGGTTGAGGTAATAACCAGTGCTTACTTTTGAACCTGGCTTGTTTAATTTTGCTTCCGAGTCTGCAAGGCAGAGGAAGCATTGTTTTCACTTTCGAAATAAAAAAAATTTTGTTCTCCAAAATCAAAATTTCCACTCACGTTTTGCGTTTCAGAGCCTCCTGAACAAATTTGGTTCCGTGTCTGTCGGTCTGTCTGTCCGCATTTCCTTGCCACACCCATATCTTCCACAATTTTGATCGGATTTCAATCAAATTTTCAGGAATTGTGTGGGTATAGCCCTAGATGGTCCCCTATCAGTTTCATCACGATTGAATCAGCGGAACGCTGTCCGCAGGCGCAAACGTGTGATTCCTTGTTACTGTAAATTATGTTGCCATAACTTCCACAATGTTGATCCGATTCCAGTCAAATTTTCAGGGATTGTGTGGGTACGGCCACTTGAGGTTCCAAATAAATTTTATGAGGATTGAATCAGCGGAGCACGTTGCGTGGGCGCAAAATTGTGATTCGGGTCATCCTCAGCAACATGGAAGAAGTTGGTTGTTAGGATGGTTTGTTTACGCAGCCATCGATGTTTTATAAATCTCGAGTCAAAATTCCAAGAGGTTAGAGATCCAAAGAATGAGGTGCAGTGTCGTTCACAGCAATCGAACTCGAAGCAGTACCGCACTGCCACTATATGTAGGCAATGTAAAAATGTTCAAAATCTGCTAAAATCTCTCCGGTTCACCCTTGGACGTTGAAATTTGAGAATGAGACCTTATGGGAGTACAAGAGACGATTGAAATGACGGGTATTCTCCTGGTCAGTTGAGTGAGCTAAAATCTAGCTCAAAGGGGGGGGGGGGGGGGCTAAAATCTTGCTCGAGTTAGTGAGCTAACAGCCATAACTTGTGCCCTATTGATGCAAAATTTCGTTCATCATTAAATGAAATTTTCATACAATATCCGAGGAAGCTATGGGCCATGTCCCACTTGGCAGTGTATTTTTTTTTAACATGGTTTTTTTCTTTTCATTTCTTCGTTGTGACGCTGGCCATTTTGGTTCGACGACTCCGATCGGCCTCAAATTTGACATTATCCGTTTCAAGAGGCGTAGATTCCAAAACCGGAATGTCCTTCCGCTGTACCCCGTACGCCGTCCCCGCCTTCTTTAGGCTTTCTGTGATGATCTCGTACCTTTCAATCCACAGAAATTCAAAATGTCCCAGTCAATCTGTGTTCGTGTTTTATTGGGATTAGGGGCAAGAACGGGAAAACTCTACTTCATTCGCCGAGCTTTCGAACAGTATGTGCTCTTCATCAGGTCTATGAAGATGATATTAGGGCATATATTCGTACATATTCGGTACTTGAATGGTCGGGGAGAGAGAGGGAGATGAATGAACGACTGTCCTCAATTGGCCAGTCTTCGTAGGGTATTTCAAAACGTATGGTCTATTTTTAACGAAAGAGACCCTCATAGCCCTGATGAAGCTTTCGAGCTTTCGAGCTTAAGTATGTGCTCTTCATCAGGGCTATGAGGGTCTACTGCTCGAAAGCTCGGCAAATGAAGTAGAGTTTTCATGTTCTTGGCCCTAATCCCAATAAACTCGGACACACCACTATTCTCAATTACGCTATCGTATCTTACAGGCGGAGTCCCCTCAGAGTGGCGAGCTGTCCAGAGAGAAACTCCTTCACAAATGCAAATCTCTGCTCACCATCGCTCAGAAGGCGAAAACCGCTCGGGACGGTAAGTTGAACTCCGAATGTATTTTCGCTTGTTGGCTCCTATGAATGTCAACTATGATGCTTTGGATTCACAGAAGCCATTGCAGAGCGCTCAAAACTCCTCAAAGAATTGGAAGACATGAAGAACGTTGTAAGTTTTCTATAAATCCCAGTTTTTGCTATACGTAAATACTTTTTTCTTCCTTTCAGACAGTCTGAAAGGAAGTCTGAATCAGACTACGTTTGGTTGTTTTCAGATAAAGAAGAAAGATGAGCAGTACAAGAATGTTGAAGAAATCATGGGAGCTCTCACAGACCAGAAGTTGAAGTTAGCCATGGATGTAAGCGAAATGATGATTGATAGCCCAATGATTCCTGCTTGTGTAATTACAATTAATACTAAACTGGCAATTTTTTCTAGATGGACACACTGAAAAAGGAAAAAGCGTCGTTCCTGGAGCAGTTGCAAAACGTTGCTAGCGAAAAGGAAAATTACGAATCTGAAGCAGAAAGCTTGCGTCGGCGGTATGATCGGTTGTTGGCGGAAAATGAGGATTTGATCGGTGAACTGCAGATCCGAGAGCGCTCTGGTATGTCTCTGAGAAAACTCGACGTTTTCAAACGCATGCCAATATCTAAGTGTTGTTACATGCACGCCTTCCACGTAACATTCCTTCTCGTTGATATTCAAATCCCATGTGTTTCAGAGTCCCAATTGTTGAACGACATAAAAAAGCTCCACGAGAATAACGAGAGCGTCAAAATCCTTTGTACGAACGTGACCCAGGAGAAAATCCATTTGGTAGAGGAATTGGGGAAAGTCAGCAACCGGGTGGACGAATTGACCGCGGAAAGGAACCTTTGGAATCAAACTCTGTGCCCTAAATTGGGCATTGAACGGTTGGAATTGAAAGATTTGGTTACTTTGGTGGATGGGATGTCACCACCTAAGAATGACTTGAAATCCGAAGATGGCAGGGTAGAAGAACTGTCTCAAATGTTGCTCGCTTCCCAAAAAGACAATGACGCTTTACGACAAGAAATATCCCTCCAAAAAGACAAAATTCAACGGCTGATGTCGGAGCTTGAAACAGCTAATGTCGACAGGGACCAAATGATGACGAATTTAGAAGGTGTCCGAGTTGAAACCAAAACGTTAATTGAAAACGTTGAAAAGTTGACTGAGGAAATTGATGTTATTAAAGTGGAAAAACAAAAATCCGAATGTGCTCTCAATAAGATAATTGAGTCGAAACACGAAGAGGTAGAAACATTGCTCAAAGAACTGTCTAAGAATAAGACATACATCAATGAGCTGTTGGCTAACCTGGAAAAGCTTATGGGGGACAACAGCAGTAATGAAGAATTTGTCAAGATGGCTGCTGAGAATGAACAGCTCAAGAAGGCCTTGGCAGAAGTACAGCGTCCGGATCAGTCCAACAGAAACGTATTGGTCATACTGAAAGAAGGGATTGTTTCCAATTTGACAGATTTGGCTGATACCATGCCGGAATATTCCAGAGAATTTTTGAACAAGTTGGACGCCATTCTCGAAGGTTCCGATTGCCAGGGCGACGTCGGAGCGGACATTTTCGTCCATTATTTCAACGAGTGCGTCTCCCAGTTGAAAATCTCTCTCAAAGAAAACGATATTTTGTCCAAAGAGGTGGCCCACCTTAAAAATTCTATAAAGGAGCTGGAAAATTCTGTTTCGAGCCACAACAAAGACTGCGAACTGCTTCGAGGGGAACTGGAAGAATTGTCTTCGGACAGCAGCCGGTTGCTTCTCGACCTCAGCAATCTTCGCCATGAGAACTCCATTAGAGTCACGGAAATCGGAGAGCTGATGGTCAGACTGAGGCAACGCGACGAGCAAGTTGACCAATTGAAAGAAGCCAATTATCAGAACGAAATGAAGTACAACGCTTCCCTTAGCGAGCTCACCACTCAATTGGGCGACGCCAACAACAACGCCATCAAGCTCCAAGAGCAGAATCAGCAGCTGGCAAGTCAAGCTAGCGAATACCAAACTCTACTTTCAGACATACAATCTGGATCAAGCAAAGAAGTGTCTGCAATGCAAGAAGAATTAGAATCTGCCAAGAGGACCATTGCTTCGCTGCAGAAAGATTTGGATGAATCACATATGGAGCAATCTGAAGCAATGAATAAACACAACGAATCACTTCAGAGCCAATTGGAAGAAATTACCGTTAACTTCAACCAAATCACAACTGAACTAGTGGAGACTAAAAACCTTCTTGCTGAAATGTCCAAACAGAAGGAGGATGCTTTGGAAAATATAGCCAGTCTAAGCAAAAGCCTTAAGGAGCTCCAAGAGGCATTCAATGCTCAATCTCTCGACCTATCTAAATGTCAGTCCGAAAATGAAAATCTCATGAAAGAATTGGGCAATTCCAACTCGCTCTTGAGCGTCAAATCCACAGCTCTGGTGGATGCGCAAAGACAACTCCAAGACTACGTCGAGGTCAACACTGAACTGGAACTTATGAAAAAGAAGCTTGAAGAGAAATCCCTTCAGTTGGAAAAGTCCCGCCAACAGATTGAAGAGCTAGCCAACGTCACTGCTGAACTGGATAACATGAAGATGCTCAATCAGAAAGTAATGACGGATTTGCAAGGCGCTTTTGATCTTGCCCGAGATAAAGAACTGCAACATCAGGGAGAGCTGGCATCAATGCAAACTTACTTGGAGCAAGTTGAAATTGCCGAGAAGGAGATTCACAAATTGGGAGAATCTCTGAAGCACCAATCTGTGGAATTTGAGAATGTACAGAAGGTGATCCTTGAAAAAGACCATGAACTGAGTCAATTGAAGGATATTCAAGAGAAAACTATGGAAGAGCTTGAAAACACCAAAAAACGTCTCGACGATAGTCAATCAGCCCTGAAGAACGCCTTGACGACAAAATCCGCTGAATTGGAAAAAGCCCTGTTCAACTTGGATGAACATAAAGCAGCAGAAATGTCAGTCGCGGAAGAGTTGGCTCAAGTCAAAAGAGATTTGGCGGCAAAGGCAGAGGAGTTTGTGGTAGTTCGGAGGTTGGCTGATGAAAGTCAAAGTGCAAAGTCAGAATTAGCGGAGGAAGTTCAGCGGGTGTCTGCTGCCTTAGTCGAAGCTCGGAAGGCTTTGGAGGAGAATTCAAAATTATCGGAAGAGTCGTGTAAATTGAAGCAGAAGTTGGAAGCTGCAATGATGGATTCTGAGTGTGCTAAAGATGAAATGGGAACTTTGCGCGGTAAAATTGAGGAACTTGCAAAGACTTTGAATGATGTCAACAAGCAGCTTGAAGACAATGAAGCTGTCAAGCGGGAGCTGGAAGCTGAAAGAGATGTCCTCATCATGAAGGTTGAAGAATTGGAAAAAAGTCGGACAGTATTGATGGAGAGCGAAGGCATTGCTGCAGAACTCAAAGAACAACTGGAGAAACTGCAGAAGGAACTGACCGACTCCGAAAGGCTCAACGAGGAAGAATCCTGCCAAAAACAGAAAGCCCTCCAGGATTCGCAGCGACTCTCCGAAGCCGTACAGTGTCTCGAATGTGAAAACAAAGTGCTCACCGATAAATTATCCGAGCAAGGCCGCATCGCCATGGAAGAACTTAAAAAGAAAAACGGCGAAATACTAAAACTCTCGAAGGAGCTCGACGACTCCAAAGAAATGGTCAATTTCAAAAAGATGGAACTAGAAGACATCAACTGCATTTGGGCGGGCCGGTTAAACTCCCTCAAAGTAAACTTGAGCAGTTTGGGGCGATCATTGCACGACCTGGGACGACAATCCCGAGAACTTCAATACATGTTTGTTGAAAGGGTGCGAACACTCCAAAGCGTCATAACGGTGAGTTAGGTAACAATTTACAACTCTGCATCAACCGTTGCTATCAATTTCACATATCACTTAGAAACAGGCTGTTTATGGGACCACAAATATCAGCTTTTGATCGCGAAAATAGGCCTAAGTTGTGTTTTGGTTCAAAATTCATTGTTTCCTTGTCGAACCAGGTTAATGCGGAGTCTGTTGTTGAAATATCTGTGGCTGAAGCGAAGAAGGAGCTGCTCGAAGAAATGCATCGGATGAACGAGGTTTGCTGATATTTTACATATTTAAGGGTATTCATGATCCACTTCAGTTCGAATCGCTGTAAATCGAAAGTGACCCTTCGGCAATTTTCGACTGTACAGTCTGTTTCCACGATAACATTTTCGGTTTGTTAGACCACAATCAGTACGATACAGAAATTCTAGGATGAAGGTTTAACAAACCGAAAGCGTTCTACAATTGTTTAAAGTTATCGTGTAAATAGACTATACCGTAAAAAGAACACGAATTAACTGGTTATCAATGTTTTGAAAAACTGCACTCCTTAGTTAGTGGCAGAATAATAATCTCTGGATCAAGAGCGAGAGAGATGCTCAATTTGGAAAGGATTGAGATGCAATTGAAGTGCCAGATGGAAAAAGGGGCCTTGTGCTGCGAAAATATTTTTAAAAGAAGGGCCTTCGAGCGCTGAAAGCGTTTTTCCACCTGGCGCCTCAATTGCATATCGATGGCCACAGCACTGTCCACTATCTCCTTCATAATATAGCGAATAGTGCCGCTTCTGCAATGATGAACTGGACTCGGCAGAGCACGCACTCTGCTCATAGAGGATTCCGTGTCATGTCTGAAAGGTGTATAAAATGAACCCACAATTATATAGGTAGTCAAGACCCAGGTGGGAGACCTGCTGCTAGAGCCCGATCCTCATATTCTACTCTTTGGCGCGGATAATCAGCCTCCGGCGTTCTGCTCAAGCATTGCATCACCATTAATTTTTTTTTAACCCTCTAGGTGCTTAAGGACAGAGGTGGAACCATTTCTAAGCTGCAGGACACTCTCGCGGAAACTGAAGGGAAATTGAACGTGTTGAAAAGTCAAAACGCGGATTTGAGCAGTGAGCAGGTCAAAATGGAGTCTGCACTGAAGGCCAAAGAGGATAAACTTGCTGCAAACGAGTGTCAGTTGAAGGAGCTAGAGACGGAAATCGTTCGACTCAAAGAACTCAAGGAAACTGCACCCGGTGGGTATTTTCAGACTGCTTCCATTGGATAATAGTTTTTATACCGTTTTATGCTGGGCGGGGACCTCCAAGAGGCTTGCCAACCGCTCCAACGTTCCGTAGCAACGAATCGGTTGTAAGCGAAAATCAACGGTAGCGTGACGTTGCAAGAAACGACACACAGACCAAAAAATTTGGGACGATGTAATAAAAGTTTCACTTTAATAAATGACATTTATTTCACATTGTGACGATTGTCAAAATGTAATGACTATCGACGGTCAAGAATCATGGGAAGGAGTTGACCGGGAAGGTTTTGATACACTCGCTCGCTCCCTTTCACCCGCACGGGAAGGAGTTGATGGTCGCCCGTGAAAGCCCCTCTTTACAATACACTCACTCGTCTTCAATTTTGTGTCATTTTCAGAGAGCGACGTTCTCAGCACCAGCACCATCAGCCGCACCGAAGACCACATGAGGTTGAAAGAAGTGGACGACAGCATTGAAGAAAAATACCTCAAGGTACGCCTCCTGCCATCCCTGGACGCTTACTGTTGTCGTTTCTTTTTTCCCAAGTCTCTTGATCCCTTGAGCCTAAAATACTTTGTCCGATTGTTTCCGATCCGTGATTGTTTCCCATCCCCTTTGTTTGTGTTTAGCTTCGACAAGTCGCCGTGAAATTGAAAAAGAGAGTATCCGAATTGACGGCGGCTTTGGAGCAAGAGAAGACCAAAAATCCGGACAAGGCCGAGTTGCTTGAGAAGATTCAGAACCTTTCGTCCGCCGCCAAGAATGCTCAAGTATGTTCTTCGCCTTGTAATCACATTAATACCGGCGATGATCTTATTTTCTTCCTTCCTACGTTGCAGAAAGTGCAGGAGTCTTACGACAGAACGTTGGACGAACTTGACGATGCCAAGAAAAAAGTGTCCGCTCTAACCGCCGCTATGAAGGAGCTAAATGGGTCTTCGGACGCGTTGAAACAACAACTCGTGTCCCTCGAATCTCAAAACGCAAACATCCCTTTGATGACAAAACAAATTGACGGGTAGGAAATGAAACAAATGATTCAACAAAGCCAAACTTAGGTTTAATTGTATGTGTGATTTCAGTCTGAATGGCGTCATCAAGGAGCTCAAAGGTGAAGTGAACCGTCTAGAGATGGAAAAGAAAGTGGAAGTGATGAAGTACGAGGAAACTAAAAAACAGTGTTCGGCTCTGGAGGGCAAAGTTGAAAACTTGACGCAGTCTTTGGATCAAGCAGTGCAGCAAGGGAGGAGCAACAACGTGCTGGAGCTGGAAATGAAGAACTACGAGGTTGGTGGAGTTTCTGTTGAACTATTAATATAGTGCTGCATCTAGCGGTAATTTGACTGCTTTCAACGTGAGTGGTTCGGGTCGTTAGACACTTTGAGCTGCATTCCGGTGATGCTATGCATTCATATCTAGTTTAAGATTGTATAAACTTACTTGGCGCTCCGTCATGTCTGTCCAATGGGGTCGAAAATCTTGACACGTGTGTTCGATAGTCTTGGATATCGACATCACATTTTGAACATTCTCTCGATATTCCGATTCATATACCGTTTAATATACCTTATATATTATATAAGGATTGTTCTTGGTGTGTGAATGTGAGGAGCTTGCGCTTGCGCAGTGCTAAGTTTTGTTGGCCATGCGTGAATCGTTTCGTTCGATCCACAGATCGAGGAGCGACATGTGAGGAAGTGTGAGGATCAAATTTTCTCTTCCAGAAGCGGGAGTGTGAGGTGCTCAGATTTGCTCACATTTCGGACTGTGAGCACGTGAGCGTGATTTACCCCCTCTACAACTCGCTTGATAAACCTGACCAGATCTCTTAGATCTTGACTTCAAAAGTGTCAAGCGCACTAATTTTTGCTTATTTGAATTAATTTTTGACATCATTGACATCCTCAACCCACACTTACATCCCCTCACGCTCACACTCAACTTACACTCACGCTCCAGGAACAAACCTACGATAAATTGATGTCATGCGGGCAAAAAATGCCACGCTACTCAGCAGAGGAGTCATTTCTCACCCTAACCACCTCATTAGATTAAACCTCTGCACCGTCGGCAAAAAACCACACCGTGCAATATTCATCATTTTTCACACTCGTCGGCAGGAATGTGTGTGAGGGTGTGTGTGTGTGTGTGTGTATGTCTACTCCACGCCACAGACCGCCAGGCGTTCAATATAATCATTCCTATCGAAACTGATATAAAATTCTCCCCGATGCCTAAATAACTCATTTTTGAGTATCCGATCCCTATGGCTGAATGACGGGGGTTTGGAGGCTGGCCAGTTAATGTAAGGGTTGTTGTATTTTTTCCAGAAAGTGGTCACTGATTTAACTGCGCAGTTGAACAACGAGAAAAAGAAGTTGGCGAATGCCGAAAAAGAGCTCTCAGCCATCGGTCTGGTGAAGAGCGGGCTTGAAGAGCAGCTGTCTCTTTTAGAAAAGCAAGTCAGAACCGAAGAATTCAGAAATGCAAGTCTCCAGGTAAGTGCTTCTTGTTTCATTCATTTGATGTGTGTGTGCGCGCTCAACTTGACCAGCTGGTTTTTCTTTCGGGTGTATTTTGAACAACAGGGTCAAATCACGTCGATGAGAGAGAAAGTCAGTTCAAGTCAGCATCAAATCGAGGAGGTGAACTCGCAGATGTCTGACGTTAAAAGAGAACTTCAACACGCGAAGAATTTGAATGAGCAACAAGCGCTCGAAATGAGCTCGCTGACGTCAGAGTTCAGTCGGAAAGAAATTGTTCTCCAAGGAAAAATCGATTCTTTTGCCGCTCACGTGAGTTTTCAGTATACAGTCAGAGAATTAGCTTAAATTACATAAAATCATGACAACTTGTCTATTCCTCAGATCCAATCCCTGGAAACCAACCTGGCCTCAACCAAACAGGAACTTCTCACCAGCAATTCGGAAAAGGAACATTTGAGAGAAGAATTCGACAGCTACAGGCTCCGAGCTCAAAGCATGCTGGCCAGGCAAAAAGGTGATACGATCAGCCAGGGCGAGAAAGAAGCCAGGGAGCAGTTCGACAAGTTGAAGAAGGAATTGGACGTTGCGAGGGAGAAAATGGAAAACAACCAGTAAGTAAAATTCTGCATGGACGCCAATCATCTTCTGTATCGATCAAGCTTTTGTTATGGAGATTTTTTCTTGTTTGGCAGAACGGAAATAGAAACTCTCAACAACAAACTGTCTTCGCTTCAACTTGAGAAAGCTCGGAGTGACAAGCGGTACGAAGACATCACGAAAGCCCTCCACCAGAAGATCACCGATTACGACACCCTCAACACGGAATACCGCGCGTTCAAATTCTCGTCAGAAACATTACTACAAAATACCAAAGTGAGCGGTTCCGACTTCGTTAACCCTATCTGGAAAATTGTTCTCCTACTGGCGTTTCCGCTGACCAGGTCCATGAGTTCAAATAGGGTCACACGTTGTGCACACTATTCAAGGGGTTTTGGCGTCAGGAAGACTTCTGTTTAGATTGAGTTTTTCTTACCAGAAAACAGAACGTCGCTCAAGTTTAGACTTTTGCGAGGTCACGTTTTCGCTGGTTTTGTCAACAACCTGCATCGGTCAGCACAATGCTGTTGTCAACAATAAACATCTGGGAAATGTCTCACCTTGCTACATCTTTGCGATCAGGATTTTGATCTTCTGATTAGGTGCCTAACGTCAAATTTTCCATGATTTAAAGTTCGAAGTGTTGAAAGGATTAATTTCTAATTAGAAATTTTGACAATGTACTCGGTATCAGACCGATAGACTCACCCCTGGGACTGTGGGTCTTCTAATAGAGCTTTTGAAGTTCTTTGGTCAGGTGGTGGAGTTGGGTATCGTTTTCAAAGTATTTGCGGACTTGAATTCGTTGCAAGGGGGTCTCGGACCCCTCATACTACATGGGGCTTTATGGCTTTCAAATTAAGCTCTTGAAAGACTTTGGCCTTGAGGTCGATAGCAGAGTCGAATTACGGTTGTCTCAGACCCCCCACCTGCCTCACCTTAACGTTTTATGGGCTTCAAATATAGTTGTTGAAAGATTTTGGCCAGGAAGTCGAGTCCAGAGTCGTTTTCATAGAATTTTCGGTACTTTTCCGTTATCCCCCCCCGCACGCGATTTTGGTTGGCTTTGGGTGCCCTAAAGCCATCGGGAGGGGTGTGTATGAAACTCGTAATCGACTGGGAGGGGGTGGGGGGTGTTATAACGGAAAAGTTCTCGAATTTGGGTGCCTTAAAGCCATCAGGAGGGGTGTGTATGAAACACGAAATCGCGTGGGGGGGTATAACGGAAAAGTACCGAATTTTCGGATACATAATCGATTGACCGTTCTCCCAGCCTGGTTTTCCCAAACAATTTACTGGTCAAAAGAATTATTAACCCTCGTGTTGCGGTTTTTTGTTTCAGATCGATTTTGACGAGAAAGAAAGAGTGCTGAAAGCGGAGGTGGCTTCTTTGAACCAATTGATAACGTCATTGAACGAAAAGGTCCTGGAAATTCAGGGTCAGGGGATGGAACTCAAAACCAACGACGCTCAACACATGGTGTATCCAGACTTTCAACATCCCCAGGATCCCGCCATTTCCCTCCAGGAGCGCGAGGACGGCGAGGTGCGTTTCCCCCTGAGAGAATCCAAATTTGAAGCAAGCATCGTCAAAACCTAATTTTGAGTGGTGTTTTTTTTTTTTTTTTTTTTTTTCGTTTTAGGGATCAGAAAGCGTTCCGCCACCTTTGAGCAACTACCGCCGTTTGAGCAATTTGGTCCCTCTCGACATCCTTCTAAATAACCCCATCGATGATGAAAACAGAAGTGAGTGATTCACCTTTTAGAAAGAATCATTTGTATCTTGGATGATTCCAATTGCCTGGCTTGCCAATTATTGTTGGTTTTGTTTTTTCTCACCGAATCGGAAATATTTTCAGTTCCCGTACTCCAGGAACAAATTGAGAAGCTCCATGCTGAGTTGAACAGTTACGAAGTTCGCGTCAAACATTTGGCTTCTCTGTTGAGCGAAGCGGAAAAAGATTCGGCCCGAAGTTCTCAACAGAACGCCGTCCTAAAAGAAGAACTACGGAGATTGGAGAGGAGCCTGCAGCGAGAGCCTCACGTGGCTAACAGCGAATATTTGAAGAACGTCATTTTCAAGGTGCCTACCAAAACCAGTTGACAGTGCCACCTTGGAGTACGTAAACTGAAATTTCCCTCTTTGTTTTCAGTTTCTGGTTCTTCAAAGCGGCGACGAGCGCCAGAGGTTGGTCCCGGTGCTCGACACAATCCTCAAATTGAGCCCCGAAGAGACCAGCAGGTTGACATCTGTAGCCAAAGGTCCGTTCCAACGCCTGACTACTTCACATGAGTGTGCACACTGCTACCAACTTAACCCTGTCATGTTTCAGGTGAATCAGCCTCTTGGGGAAGTTACCTGCACTCCTGGACTGGCCTCTAGAAGCTCCCAAGCTCTCAATCATCGTATTGACAAATCGAAAACTCAACACATTCCCATTGTAAATTTAATAATTGTAACATATTCCATCTGTAAATACTTGCGTCCATAAAAAATGTACATTGAAATATATTATGCTGTACATCTACCTATTATTTTTGCTCTAAATAATAAATTTATTGTTGGCTCTACTCCTTTTGGAATTCATGTCATCTCATTTCTTCCCGATTCGGTTCTATCTGGTTCGGTTTAAAGTACGACATGAGATCGTTACATTTGCACGAAACTGAGTGCCGGGGTGGTTCTGACAAAAATTGGACGTGGTTTTGTGTGAGGATAAAATACATTTTCTGTGGCAGATTTGCCATTTAACGCGGAAAAGGAAATGTAAAATAACAAAGTAAACCCAACAATTTCAGGGTAGAATACCCTAACCCAATCACTAACAAGAAAGAGGTGTGGACGGCCGAAGACCCCCTAGAAAGGGTGTTCTTACTGCGACCTCTGCTTTTAGCCGTACGGCCCAATGCATCCCCACGGCGAAATCGAATCGTTCTGGGACCCCCGAAAATGGATTCTTCTTCGAAAACGACACCTAACTCGACCCCATAGCCGAAACCCTTCAAAAAAAGCCCTCCTGTAGCCCCTTTTGAGCCCCACGAGTCTGGATTTTGTCAAATTTTCAGCTTTTTTAAAAATCCGAAATTTTGACAAAATACTCGGTTTACCATCTTGATGTGTCCGCAAGATTTTCAGCCCAATCGCCCAAACCCGTGGGGCTAAAAAGGGGCTAGGGGAGGGTTTTTGGGCATGTTATCAAGTGGGGCGTCGTTTTCGGAGTAATTTTTGGATAGGTGCCTATTAGGCACTGCCTAATTTATATCAAATACCTAATAATGAACCCTTGTGTAAAATTTGCAGCGTTTTTCCTCTTTTAACGGGTAGAGGTCTGGAATAGGGTTCATGCGTACCTACCGTTCCTCGCGAGCAAGTACATAATTTCTAATAGAATTATATTATCTATATTATATTATCTAATAGAAATTTTCTATAGGTAGCAGTTCCGAGCGAAGCGAGGCCCCCAGTCTGCGTGCTAGTAGAGGAGGTATCCGAGAGTGGTATAGGAGAGAAGCGGGCTTAACTCGCTAATCAGTGCGTTCCATCCTGACGGCCCATATGAAGCTTTCTTCTGCATGCACACTTCCCTGATTCAGAAACCCAGCACAAGGTTCCAAACCCGACATTTTTGTCAGGTGAATGATTTCGATTTATGGCACTCAAGATCTTTCGAAACATACTTTCGAATTCATTAGGGTTCAAGAAACTACTGGGGATTACAGATTGAAAATTGAGATACATAGTCAGCAGGCCCCGGTGAGGTTCTTCCCCGTTTCGCAAAAAGGTAGGTAACTGCGGCTTTTTTTCTGGTCGTGTGCCAAAATACACTTCAGGAGAATGTGAACGGTTAATGTTGTTGAGGTTCGGTCAAAAAATCTGAAGAAAATTTTGAACAAAAAAACACCGAACTTCAACTTATTCACCACCTACATTCATTCAACACCAACACAGACATGAAAATTTAAACAGGACAAAATGTTGGTTTTAAATTCCAAAACAAAATTTTAAGATTGTAGGTACCTAATTTATTTGCAAAATCAACGTGGCGTTACCTAGGTAGGAGATATTAATATTACAGAAAGGTATTTATTCAGAGATGTATCGGACTACCGGCGTGTAATCCTAGTTAAGGCAGGCCTTCATGGTAATTAAACGATAAATAATTAAAATCGAGAAACGTCACGGTTGGATGTCTTTCGGCGGTTCATTAAACTGTTAATTAAGAGTAGAACAAACCCCAAGGAAAATATTCCCGTTTGACGTAAAACGTATGGTTGATATTTGTCGAGCGTTAGGTTTAGCTAAACAATCTAAGAATCAATCAATAATATATTGTCATCAATTACATACCAAATCTGTGTTGTCAAGAAGAATCGATCTAAAAGAAACACTAAAAGAATAAAGTATCACTCAAACGATTGTCTTCTAACGCGCACTCAAGTCCAAAAGAGAGAAGGGGAAGCTCACAGCCTTCTACACACCTGACGCGACTCACTTGTACCAACATGACAAACACGGTCTGAGTATAGAGCATTCCTGGTTAGAGAGTGACGTCACACCCAAGGTAGTACCTACCTAGCTATGAGGTAGACCTCCATTTCCTAACACTTCCCCCAGGGCTACCGTCATGGACGTCTCTGAACAGTCAGGAAAGGAGCAAATTGGCAAACCTGGTTCTACGTCAAACTCCTTCCAACGGAATAACCACCTCTTCTGAGTTAATGCGCTCTAGATACATACAAGTATCATCTGGTAAGTTGGTACAACTCTGATTTTATTCGTCCATAAGATCTTGAGTATGGCACTTTTGTACTAGGCGCCATTGCCATAGTACCCGGAACGCGGACGTCCTCTGAGGCTTCTGCTCCGTCTTCCAGGGAGCCATTGATTCCCGTGTGATAGCGGACCATCACCGGCACACATCGGATTTACCAATTGTACCTCTAATAATTAGGGGTTGCGCTAGTGCCCCTGACACGCTGGGAAAGGCGTCTGAGTTCAGAGAGTACTGCTTCATTGTAGCTTACCAACTACAACTCCACAATTGCACCCTCTAATTATAGTAAACAAGTTTTATCTTAGGTTCGTTCCAGGTCCGACCGTGCCTGTCGACAGGAGCCGGACAGCCGTCGACAGAACCCGACCACACACACTCGAACCGTCGGCCTCCGCCCAACTGCCGCCAACCCCCAATCGACCTGAAACAGCAGTTTCTAAACTGCGCATGTCTCCCGCGATTTCTGATAACACTCCGTCAAACCTGGAACAAACCTCTCACTATTCTCTGAATTGTACTTCATTTCTGAGTTTGAGCACGTCTGAATTTTTAGTTACTGATCCGAGTTTAATTTGTCATTGGTTCTAAATTACACCAATCGGTCTGAAAAGAACAACGCCAGGATTAGACAAGCTTTGGATGAAGACTCATCATTGCGTCTCTGAATTTTGAAAATTTGATCCTGAATAGAAGTTTGTGAGACAATCAGCAACTTGATCCTCAGTTCTTACCCACTCCATCCATACCCTGCCTTCCTTGTGAAACTATCTAACATACAAGTAGGACAAGCACACCAAATATTTCAAAGTGGATGAGTCATCTACCTCTGCTAGTCCAATACATAGCTGGTCTAGAGTCTTCAAACGTAACAGGTATGATTTTCAAACCTAAAATCTCACTGCACATGGACAGCAAACTTGCTGATTCCTTGCACGCTTAGCTCATAACCAAATTCTGATTCCGCTGAGGACAGCGCTAATGGTTTTGCTATTTAGTTTTCCACACAACTGGACAGGAAAACAGGTAAATAATATACCCTGTGGTTGAATGACCACTTTCAGCACTCATGCCTAGGGAGGCATCTACAAAGCATTTCATCTCATCTGAATTTGGGGAAAACGTTAAGCAAACATCTTTGGTGTTCTTTAGGTATCCCATTAGGCGCTTAACAGCATCCCAATGATTCTGAGTAAAATCACCCTGTCTTCGACTCAACACATTAACAGCAAAATTTGCTATTAATATAATGATATATCTGGTCTGGTACCATTTTGAAGGTACCTACATCAACTTACCGATAGCTTGCCGATATGGTATGCTATCTCGGTCTATCTGGGTGTCTGATTCTGTCATCTTATGACCATCTCTAAAATCTGGAACCATAGGAATTTCATATTCCTTCTGAGATTCTGAATAAAACTTCTCTACCATGTCCTGAATGTCTTGAATGTCTTGACTTAGTCTAATATATCCCTTATCTGATATATTTATTTCCTTGCATAAAAATTTCTTTGGAGTTCCCAAATCTGTAATGGAAAATTCCCCGCTCAGTAGTGACTCTACTTCTGCATTTTTCTGAGAGCAATTAGATGCCAGAAGAACATCATCTACATAGAGCAACAGAATTGCCCATTTTTCTGGTCTTTCCAAACAAACAGGCATGCTTGAAATTTGTATGCAACAAAACACACAGCTTCCAGGACACGTTCCAGGAACAACTTCCAGGACACGTTCGCACCTTCAATCCATATAAAGCCCTATGAACTTCGCACACCGAATCTTGTCTGGGTTTCTTTCCCTTTCCCAAGAACTTCACGTAACCCTCAGGAAAATTTACTTAAACTAGTTTGTCAAGCAAACCATTCAAGAAATCTGTTTTGACATCCATCTGAGAAAGCTTAAGTCCATATTTGGCTACAACTACAAGGATGAATCTAACATCTGGCAATCTAGCTACTGGAGCATAGATTTCTGATAGTTCACACGAATTAGAAATCTGCAAACCCCCGAACTACGAGTCTACTTCGGGAGCGAGTGCTACCATCAGCTTCAAGCTTATGTTTGTGCACCCAACGGGTAGACATTGTTTTGGCGCCCTTTGGCACCTCATTTCTTTTTACTATTCTCCAGGTTTTGCATCGCTCAAGAGCTGCAAATTCCTGGTGTATAGCTTTCTCCCAGTGCTCAGCGTCAGGCGAGCTCATCGCCTCCCTATAATAGTCTCGAGGTTCTCTGTTCCCTAAATCTGATGTCAATTCTGGGTTCATGAAGCAAGCTAGATCCACTTCTCCTTCATCCTCTTGGAAAAACTCGAACTGGTAGGTTTCACCAATCTTTCTGAAACTGGATGTAGAAGGAGCCGATGGCTGAACACCTCTTCACATACTTTTCCAACTGTTTGTTCCTTCTGAGGTAAGGATGTAAGTTCTGAATCCGCACTTAACTCATTCTGATTCTGAGTATTTTCTACCAGGTCTGGTTCTTCCACTTCTATGGACTTCCCCTGGTACTTTCTGGCTTGATTATTATCATAATCTACATAAGTACGACTTTCCACAAAATCTACATCCTTTGAGCGTACGACCATTCTATTGATTGGGTTGAAAAACGTTTACCCAGTGTCGCCACACTCCACTAAGAAATACAAAATAGTCCTAGGAGCAAACTTTGATTTCTGTTTAGCCTTAGGATCTAGCATGTAAGCTTCACACACATACCTTCTAAAATGTTTGACACTAGGTACCTCATTCTTCAGGACTTCATAAGGTGACCTAAAGTCATTCACAGCATTAGGTGATCTATTGAGTACATGGAGAACATGTCTCTTAGTAAACGGCCACAAATATGTTGGTACACCTGAGGCCAACAAATTAACCCTAATCTTTTGTTCTAATTCAAGATTTAATCTTTCTGAAGTGCCGTTATGTTATGTTATGGAGTGTACGGTTCACATACCGTCACAGCCACCCCTTCTGAATTTAAGAGCTCTTTAAGCTCCACAGTCTGATACTCTAACCCTCCTATATGGAGTTCTGATACTTTCGTATTTGGACCTGTCAATTTTCTGATATCCTCCAGGCAAAACCTGAATGCTTCGTATACTTGCTTCTCATCTTTCATCTCGTATGCAAACGCATAACAAGTTGCATCGTCTGAGAAGGTCACAAAATACCTCGCGTTTGACCTGAAAGCACCTGGCTTTAGAGGTCCCACAAGATCTGAGTACAACCTAGCACAAGGTTGATCTGACCTGTGGCGCTGCTGTGAACAAGCTTTTCTCTTGGCTTTGGCTAACTTACAGTATGAGCAATCCATCACATTTTGACCCGAACTTAGTTCCCGTAAGTTCTGACACCACCTTTGAAGCTATCTCCAAATATTTCTTGGAGCAGTGATTCAAAGGTAGTGCTACTTCAAGCCTTTCAGCTTCACGACCTGTCTCACATGATTGCGTTACTGCCCCTTGTTCAGCAGCCTCCGTTTGTTGTGTTTTATTTCCATCTGATTCTAATCTGCATTTCTTCCCTTCCCTATTTAGACTACCTGACTTACTCTTTCTTTTCTTAATTTTGTTCAATCTTTTCTGAATTATATTTTCTGAATTTTCCTCTTCTGACTTTTCTACTACATACTTCTGTGTTTTCTCCTTCTGTGTTACTCTGTTCTGAATTGCTTATTTCTGAGCTTTTGATTTTCTGATTATACCACTAGTTGGCAATTTCTAATCTGAGCTACCATGGAACGACTAACTGCACGACTCTTATGGTAATTATTACTATTATAGTGGTAATAGGGTAAACCAAAAGATAACCATAAAAAATTACCAACTACATTTCCTGTCTTAGTTACCTCTTCTGAACGTTCATCTATTCTTTCAAGATACTTACTACCAAAATTTGCCTGTAAACTTCGATCTAGGATCTTTCTAACAGCAAATAAATTCTGGACTAGACCGGGAGCATACAACACACCGCGAAGTAACACATTCTTTCTGAGTTCAAGTAAATAAGTGATTATGTCCCCTATCTGATTCACTATCACAGAAGCACTTTCTTCTTTATTAGCGCAAGTAATGGTTATTGGAGTTTCTAATGTTCTCATCTCCGCAAAAAAAAACGGACGCATTGTTCACCATGTGCTCGCACACTCCCGTGTCTACCATGAAATGTATCTGAGGAAAATTACCATCGAAGACAGCTAGACTGGCAAAAGACTCGTTCGAGGCATGTGGATCATTAGAGCCTCTGTCTTTCCTCAAGGTCACAGCTGCCATCGTTTCCGATTTTGCAGGCTCTTGCTATTGACTCTTCTGGTAATATCCTTAACCATACCCTTCTGAGCCGCCATTTCTGAGTACACCTGGCTCAGAGGAATGGTGCGGTCCTTAACTGCCTGTGCCGCCAGATTTGGGTAGGCACCAGCTATTGCTGCCAACACCTGCCTCCAAATCTGCTGGTTGGTAACCCCTGGATTTTACTTTTTCTGGTTTACCAATGCCTGGACCCTGAGCTGTGAAATCCACAACCGTCTCTCGATTTGGGTCAAAGTAAAGATCCAAGAGCTCCACCCAAAGTAAGTGCTCTTCTTAGTTTGAAGGCGGTATGATTGCACTGTCCAGCATGTCGATCATTTCTTCTGGGGAGTCACTGTCCTCTAGCATCGGCTGATACTTAGCCGGCATATTACTGAGAATATATGTCACGACAGCACTCGCCCTCTTCGATATCTCACTCTGAGTGTATGCTCTGGACGGTTCTGAGTTTTTGTCAACGAGAAATTGACAATCATGCATGGCCCATTCAAGAATAAGAATTCTCCGCCATACTCTGTAGTCTTCGCCTTCAACGTACTTATTCTGCCCATACTTCAGGTTCAGAATTGGGTCCTTCTGAGTTGAGATTGCAGCGGCTGACTTTTTCTTGGAAACCTGGCTCGTCTGAGTTTTGGCAGGGCCCAGTGAAGACCCATGAACACGAGGTTCCGCAGCAGGGTCGTATGAATCCCGGTAAAGGGAGCTCAAGGCTTGCATTCTGGCTTTTACCTCCTCTGCAAACTGCGTCACCTGCCGCTCAATAGTCCCAGCTCGGTCCCTGAATGCCTCGGCCACTCGTTCCTTCAGTTCATTTTCTTTTCTAAGAAAATCTTGTTCAAGTTGCCGGCGAGCATCTTTTACCTTCAGCAACTTCTCATTCAGCTCTGATTCCTTTTGAAGAATTTCATTTACTTTCTGAATTTTTCTGTCAAGTTCTGCGTCTTTGTCCAAGATTTGTTTGAGCTTTTTATCCTGCTCAGCCTTTTTTCTGGGTTTGCCTGGACTCTTTGACAGTCTTGGCCTGAAGCAACTCAGCCGCATCCAGCTCCTATATAATTCCGGCCACCTAGCTCTCCACTCAGCCTCGCGCTCGAGCTGCCGCTTGTCTGAGCCAAGCAATACCTCATCTGAATTATTCACATCTGGGTTTTCAGATCCAACATCAGAATTCTGGATTATGCCATTGGCCTTCTGCTTCTTCGATTTCATAATCGAGTTCTATATCGCCAATATCCATGGTTTATTAGGAGTCTACACAGAAGAAGAAACGAAGTAGGTTAGCCTATGTCAATTTCTGAATATTACTTGAGAAAGAAACCACAACAAAACTCTTCCGATTTTTAATCCCCTCACCAGGCCCAATAACTGATCAATGGTGATGCATAGACTATTTCACGTTTCTGAATCCGAAAGGAACTTCCCCCCAACTCAATATGGGAAATAGGCATAAATGTCAAAAACCATTCTGCAAAATCACTTAACTCTGAGTAAATAGGCTTAAGTGGCAATCTTAAAAACCTTCTACAAGATCACCGAACTCCCTCTCTTCCCCCTGTCCTATTACGGCTATATCCCGAATACGGACAAAAGAGTAAGGTGAGTACCTACAAGCACAACCGTGAGGTTATTCTGATATGACATGGACCGCCTTCCTTTCGCTACATAGATTAACCAGCATGAATAGTCGACCATAGACCAACGGGTTGCGAAGTCCGTCGGCACTACGATCACATCCTGAACAGCTAAGGACAAGGAAAAAAGAGATTAAAAAACTCCGAAATACATATACAGTCTGAGTTCACGCTCCCGGACTCTCGAGAAGTCGCACTTCCGCAGGGATGGACCACGAAGTATCCACTAGGATGGCATCAACGAATTGGGATCTCTGTACCGCAGAAGACAGGGGCTTCCCCCTAGACGGTCATCAGTATGTCCGATTAAATCGGCCGGATTACCGTCCATATGTGGAGAATTATGCCCCAGGACCTCAAACGGAAGAAAACTCTGCAGTACTCGTTCCTAACGCCACAGCGCACACGGTACACTGGAACGCAAGCGCAGATTCCATTCTGAACTTTTTTTTTTAAAATACCTATGAAATCCGCCACATGCGTTGTGGAATTTAATCCATGCTGAGACCATTATGGTCCAACCATAAATTTACCTCGCACCATCAGCAGCCCCGCGGAAATGCACTCCAAGAGATCCGACCGCTCCCAATGTACCTTCGAGCTCAAGCGGTTCACCACTCCCACACTGGCATACCTTGAAACATGTTTGACCGCGGCAACCCGAACGCAGGACACCGCTCCGCCCAACAAAATCCGTAATACTCAATATCAAACATCAAATATCAAATATTAAGTAATATTCAACACCAAACACCCGCCAAGCAGAGCGGCACCCCCGCGCCGAGGCCACCACGGCAAATAAATTTAATTCCAGTCCAGTTAACCTAGAGTCAACTAGATACCAGTAGATAGTGAGATTTCTGATAATGAGTTTTCTATGAATGGTCAAATCAGTCAGCCAACACTCCTCTATAGATCCCTATAGATCAGAAATTGAATCGGCCCGGAGCTGTAGACTGTGCACCGCCCACAGCCCCGCATCCGAACAACTTCGATCCATTTTGATGTGTGAGGCTTTTACAGTCTCTGGGAACTACACATCAAAACTTCTTTTCAGCTTAAGGCTAAAAAGGCAGTGGTTTGTCTTTCTGAATTTAACCAGCTCTGATGGGAAGATAAATACCATCTTATACTTCATTGACCTGGGTCAGCGGTCTCAATACACACCATGACGCACCTGACGGGATTCGACATTTTTCCAAATCTGAACGACGAATATTTTATTACCTACCCGTCCCATGGTCTATTTTTATTCCAAGACAAACCGGTGCGCAACCCCACTCAGCTGAGTCTAATTATCCCCCTCGGAACTTTACCAAACTCTGAAAGGGGAATCTCTCTCATAGTTCCGAAATATCCGTGTGCCAACATTCGTCAAATTGGTCAACAAGGCATGGTCGTGAAATTCTAAAGTTTGAATCGGTTCGCAACACCAATTCAACCTTCTCTGAACGAACCTGGCGTGAATCAAAAACCTGCCTGGACGCAGACGCCATCTGATGTGGTTGATCGAAACTTCTAATACACACACACACGCGCACAGCGAAACACACTGCCGCTGTCGTGTCGACTATCCCGATCCACACAAAAAATTCTGATGATTTTATTTCTTCGTCAAAATGTCTCAAACAACGAAGAAAAACGACGGGAACCTCCCGCGCCGTACCGTCTGATTTAATTTCGGGCTAATCTGATGTACAACCCCAACACCAAATTGACGTGGACCAAGCCAAGTCAAATCGGCCTAAAAAAACTGATTAGACGAAATTTTGCTTCCTACAAAAGTTTCGTCATATACTTAACGTCAATTTACATCGACGTGTCTGAATTTTCCTAGCACCGAAATTATATTTTGTAAGGGGAAAATGTTGGACTTCCGACCGGATAAGACCAAACACAGAGCTCACTGAACCTTGCTCAAAAGTCCCCGATCCCGTGGGGAACCATTGAATTCATGTCGAGCGTTAGGTTTAGCTAAACAATCTAAGAATCAATCAATAATATATTGTCATCAATTACATACCAAATCTGTGTTGTCAAGAAGAATCGATCTAAAAGAAACACTAAAAGAATAAAGTATCACTCAAACGATTGTCTTCTAACGCGCACTCAAGTCCAAAAGAGAGAAGGGGAAGCTCACAGCCTTCTACACACCTGACGCGACTCACTTGTACCAACATGACAAACACGGTCTGAGTATAGAGCATTCCTGGTTAGAGAGTGACGTCACACCCAAGGTAGTACCTACCTAGCTATGAGGTAGACCTCCATTTCCTAACAATATTTATGTTGATAAATCAGGATTTTTTTTTTTTTTTTTTTTCAAAATTAAATAGAAAGGTACGTACTTACTGAAAGAGGGGACTCAAGTCAAGCTACATACCTGCTGTGCTATCGTGATGATGTCATCAACCATGGAGAAGGTTTTTGAACAGCGAAATTAGCATGTTCTGCTGTTTTACGGCAAAATTATTTGTGCGTTCGGTTTTTGCCACAAATTTTAAAGTATTAGGGCGAATTCATTAGGTTTCCGAGGTTTTTGAATAAAATTTTTGGTTTTGTGGTTGATGTGGAAGGGACTACTTTGAGCTCAAGGTCTCATTGGCCCAACGCGCAAGGCCATTCTGATTTGTCTTCCCCTTTCTGCCGTGGCACTTGGAGGTGAGTGGAGTTTCCGTGATCAATATTTTTCATCTAATTTCATCTCTTAAAATTCCCGTCATCGGATCTCAACCTGAGCTGATTCCGGTTCGTTTCCCATTGTTTTACCCGGTTGCTGTGTAAATTTCCGACATTTCGTGTTGTTGGGTAGTTTTTAGAGACGGAACATGATGGGGGCCCTGACTGGTGCCGAAGTTCGTCGCCGGCTGCCTGATGTCTTTCGATCGGTTCCCTTCGGCAAATATTCATTCATTTCTAATCACCATTCTCAATTTATCTCGTTTACAAATTCATGTTTAAATGACCGTTGGCACTTCGTCGTGAAACGTGGCTTGTGACATCCTACCACGTTTTCTTTCAAGTTCGCCATCTTGGCCCCTCGTTTGCGTGTAGCTTTTCCCCGTCAGTTTCGTGCGGTTTTGTTCGGTGAAACCCCCGAAATTCCGTCAAATCGTGGCAACGCCAAAATTTGACGTTTTGACGCTTCGTGCCCCGACGCGAAGCTCCCCTTTTTACCCCGAATTTCTTATCGATCGATGAAGGGGTTACCGGCATATGGCGACGTCACCGCTCGTTGCACCAAATTACCGAATCAAATTCTTTTGCATAGGGGTAAATCGGAAGTTTTGATAAGTCGAGATGGATGGGGCTTGTGGTTGTTCGCGTGGAAGTTGACACGTTGAGATCCTTTGACGTTTGGTGATTGCACTGTCCCTTTCCCGGTCCCGTTAGGTGAACTTTTCTCTGGCCTTATTCCCACATTTTGTCTGCCTTCTATGTACTTGAAATGTTTCATTCCTAGTTGGAATTTTTTTCATCGATTTCACGTTTTTGTGGGGGGGGGGGGATGTGTGTTGGCTTTTTACACTACTGAAATCCGACTTTCGCTGCCCAAAAAATTTGTTGTGTTCGGGCTGGTTCTCTTCTTTATTGAGGCAATATTGACGCAATTTGACGAAATTTTCCCTCTTAGCGCATTGCAGTTACCGTGTGTGAGGTCAGTTTCTCGATAATTGCTTCCCTTCCTCCCTTGATCCTGTCGGCATCTGGGAAGATCCGTGATCGTGGAGAAGTGATATTGTCGAATTTTGGGGGAAAATGACCGCGTGGGGGAATTATTTCATGTTGGAAATTTTGGAGAACGAGCAAAATTGGAACTTTCTATTTTATTTTTTAATATTCGATTTTTTTCTGTTGTGCGGGGAAGGGGTGCGGCCATGTTGGGGTCGCGACTGCAGCGCTGCGCCTCCCGTAGCGTCGGGAACCCCAAACGCCCTCTTTGTCTTCCCGCATAGACCTTGACGGGATCCTCCCCGAGTCCCATGGCCCCCTTCCTTCGGGAACACCCCCACCCTTACAGAAATCGCCCCCTTTCACTTCCCATCTCCAAACCGCCTCTGTTACTTCTCGCCCTCCTCGCAACTCATTAAAATTGTTTCACTTCCGCAGATTTTTCCTGTATTTGATCGTGTTAATCACCAGCAAACATGGGAAAAGAGAAGATCCATATCAACATCGTCGTCATTGGACACGTCGACTCCGGCAAATCTACCACCACCGGCCATCTCATCTACAAATGCGGTGGTATCGACAAGCGTACGATCGAGAAATTCGAGAAGGAAGCCCAGGAAGTGAGTATTTTCATTGTAACATTTAATTCTACTCTACGGCGTTTTTCCAATCGATAACCTCATCTGCAGTGGGCGGAAATGCCGCCACGTGCAGCCACGACACCCCCTTGCCACGTGTTCAGCTTTCTCTTTCTCCATCCTACTCATCTCAGAGTTCCCTCCTAATTTGCAGTTGATGATATTTTCACAGAATTAGTCCTGATTAGTCCGTCAGGGATTGCGTAACAGTTGCTAAGATTGGATTTATCGCGTGCACTCATCTCAAGTGTCCTCCGCTAAAGGACTATGGGTTCTTCAAAATGCGAAGACCTGGCTGGCCCCCGTGATGAGTTCTAACGCATCATGATCTACACCTCGCTGGTTGTATGTGGAAAGGTTTTCCCCAATTGCTCTTTTCGTGGGGTGTTTCTTCACACGTGGCGAACCTCATGCCCGGTGATTCACCTCATTACTGAGCTGTCGTTGTTTTGACGAGGACTCTTCCTTGATTATGATGGGCGATTTATTCAGTCGAACCCCAACCTCAAAACCCTAATTTTGGCTCATTTCGCAAGAAGTCTCAACGGGGAAACTATGAAATTTACTTCCAACGATTTTTTTTTAACTTGTCTTCTACATCAGGGTAGAATTCAAATGTTCACAAGATGATCTTGTCAAGATCGTAGACATTCATTCAGTGGTCTTTTTTTTCAATTCTAAGGATTTTACCATAGAAGAAAATCATCACATCAAAAAAAAAAAATCCCATGGATGTGAGGATTTCTTAATAAATATGAGCTGTGTGCCTCCTACTCTACAAAGATGGTTTTCTTTTTTACCAGATAATAACCCTAGAAAGGCACTAATTAGGGCATTCTGGGTATTCTGTTATTGACATGTTCAGCTGGCTCACAGAAGTGAGGGATTTTGATCAACTAAACAACACTTTTTACCACTCACTCAACTCGAAGCGAGGATGCCAACTGAAAAATGCCTCAAAATACTTTATATTTAATACCAAATTTTCCGCCTTGGCGACAACTTCAAAACTTCCCAGGGAAGTGAGGCGCACCCAGATGGACAAGCCGTCAACTAGCCCCCAACCCCTCAATTTGGATTACTTACTACATTTCCTCGACATCATGTCATTGCTGAGAGATCTAGAACAAGATGCACTCCGTTGGTGACGTCTTTCCGATCACCTCGTATGTTTATCTCTAGTGGCTCAACCTACAAAAATATTTTTGCCACCTGTGCAATTACACTCATCTTGCTCTCTCATCGACACTTATCTTAAGATCCAATCCCCCTAACATATTGTTTTTTTCTCTGTTCAGATGGGCAAAGGTTCCTTCAAGTACGCCTGGGTCTTGGACAAGCTGAAGGCCGAGCGTGAGCGTGGTATCACCATCGATATTGCCCTCTGGAAATTCGAAACCGCCAAGTACTACGTGACCATCATCGACGCCCCTGGCCACAGGGATTTCATCAAGAACATGATCACCGGTACTTCACAGGTAAAAACCGTGTGAAAATAAGGGTTAGCAAATTCATTCAGCTGTTTGGTTTGGACCTTACACAGTCCTTGAAATATTCGGAATTCGAGCCTCAAATTTAGACCCCGATGAAGATGATTATACCTTTATTTAGATGTGTTATGAAGCGCAGTTTTCAAAATGTATTATCCACGACATTATTGGGAATTAGCGCTTTCTTGAAGATGTAAGTTTTGATCATTTCTAGTATTTTTGGGCGTAGGATCGATACTTAATCTCCAACAAGATACCATTAAATGGTAAATGGTAAATAAATTTTATGGGGAGTCTGTTACATAATATGTTATATTATCCTTGAAGGAGGGAGGGTCGAAGTGATCGGTCACCCCGATGTTGAATTGGATTTTTTTTTTTTTTTTTTTTTCTAAATAGATAATTCCGTCTTTGAAAAACGTTGCAATTAGCGCGCACAGTCCCTGCCTGAAACTTGTGATCATCACGAGTTCTTTGGGTAATTGATTTTTCTAACTGTGCACATCATCGTCATATCGCTATGTTCTTACAGCCTCATGCTGCAAGTCCACAAATTTATGACTACATCTTTTCTTTTTTGTAATGTTGTATTGCAGTTGTTTGTCAACCTCGCGTTAACTAATCAAAATTGCTTTACAGGCCGATTGCGCTGTGTTGATCGTTGCCGCCGGTACTGGTGAGTTCGAAGCTGGTATCTCCAAGAACGGACAAACCCGCGAGCACGCCCTCCTCGCTTTCACTTTGGGTGTCAAGCAGCTCATCGTCGGAGTCAACAAGATGGACTCCACTGAGCCCCCATACAGCGAGGTGAGCTAGCGATAGCGAATGCTTGGGAATTTCAACAGTATGCAAGGGCAGCAAATTAACTGTTGTGATTTTTCCAGAGCCGTTTCGAGGAAATCAAGAAGGAAGTTTCCTCCTACATCAAGAAGATCGGTTACAACCCCGCTGCCGTCGCTTTCGTCCCCATTTCCGGATGGCACGGAGACAACATGTTGGAGCCCTCCGACAAAATGCCCTGGTTCAAGGGGTGGGCCATCGAGAGGAAGGAAGGCAAGGCTGACGGCAAGTGCCTGATCGAAGCCCTCGACGCCATCCTCCCCCCGTCCCGTCCTACCGACAAGGCCCTCAGGCTGCCCCTTCAGGTAACTTATTTTGGCTCATTTTGCCATTACGAGGTATGTCCAGGACGTTTACTAGAGCCCTGATTGTATGTGTCTAGCTACACATCCGTGAGAGCCCCAGTACACTGAACATGCCTCCTAGTACGAATATAGAGCTGGTTTGCATGATGACAAATTCAACAACCCTATACCCAACTCTCTGAAAACAATGATGGATTTTGCTCTGATTGAACCAGTTCTACTTTATTTTTGTATCTTGTCCCTATGTAGAAACATAGAAATATCAACAATATCTTGAGAAACAAATCAATTGAAAAATCGTAAATTTCATAGCAAAATATCGATTTCGATGGTCAATTTTTAAGATGATATCGATTTAAAATCAACTTCCTTTTTTTTACCCGAATGGTGTAGAATGAACAAGTTTTTGTTTTTGATGGAAAATATCGATGTAAAGAAACGTAATGTTTAGATCCATTTCAAATCAATTACTTTGGAGGATATCGTTGGAATTTTTTAATTTTATTGATGATATCGATCGAAATTCGACGGTGATTTCAGAATTTTTTTACTCTGACTACTACCTTTTTTTTTTTCAAATCGTATCATTTTTTTCATTATTATTCCTGTTTCGGGCGTATTTTCTACAGCAGTTACTGCTTCTTTGCATTCCTTATTTCTACCGGTCTCTGGCCGCTCTTCAGACGTCTCTTAACTCCTATTTTATGTTGGCAGGACGTGTACAAAATCGGCGGTATCGGAACCGTCCCCGTCGGCCGAGTCGAAACCGGCGTCCTCAAGCCCGGCATGGTCGTCACTTTCGCCCCTGTCAACCTGACGACCGAAGTCAAGTCCGTCGAAATGCACCACGAAGCCCTCCAAGAGGCCGTTCCCGGTGACAACGTTGGTTTCAACGTCAAGAACGTCTCCGTCAAGGAATTGCGTCGAGGGTACGTCGCCGGAGATTCCAAAGCCTCCCCTCCCAAGGCCGCCGCCGATTTCACCGCCCAGGTACGACATTTCAATATGAGTTGAGCCCCCCCCCCCCCCCCCTTTTTTTATGGATTCTTCTGGTTTTGTGTGATGACTAATTCTATCCCCAGCTCTCTGACCGACAATAATTATATTGATGAGCATAGCTCTGACTAAACCAGTACTTCCCCATCTTCAACTTTGTCACTTCTCGTCGTCTGTTTTCTAACGCTTGTTTTCATTTGCAGGTCATCGTTTTGAACCACCCTGGTCAAATCGCCAACGGCTACACGCCCGTGTTGGATTGCCACACGGCCCACATTGCCTGCAAGTTCGCAGAAATCAAAGAGAAATGTGACCGTCGTACTGGTGAGTTGCTTGTTTTGTTGCTTATTGTTGTCCCCCCTTCCACAACCAGCTCCTTGGTTGGTGTAGATACCGTCTGAGGCGTTCATTTTGTGGTACAGCAGTTTTTAGGAGACTTTGACAGCAGCCCCCTTTCGTAGGGAGGTTGATGTGTAGTTACTCGGACAAATCTGCGCGTATTGACGAAAAGAAAAATCTGACGGAAAACAAGTCTTCCACATCCAGCTCCTTGATGGGTCTCATACTCTCCAAGGCGTTCTATTTTGTGGTATATCATAAGGGGCTAACACGCAACCTTCTGTCAATGGGGAGGTTGATGTTGTGGCGATAACCTCTGACATCTTAATGGAATTGAAATTGAAGCGTATGCTGAGAAATGAGTGAACCCATTTCTTGCTTATCCTGCGAGACCTGACTACTCGGAGCTGATTTCTGAGTGGGAATAACGACGCAAGTTTTCTCAATTTCGCAAAGTGGACGTTTCCGCCTCTTTGTAAGCCCAGAAAACCGACACGTTTTCTTGACAGTTGATTATGGTGTGAATGTGAATATGGGAGTTAATTAATCGATCAGGTGAATACAAAATGGTTTGTTTTAAAATGCCTCTGGTCCGACCCATTTCTTGCTTATCCTGCGAGACCTCAGTACTCGGAGCTGATTTCTGAGTGGGAATATCGACTCAAGTTTTCTCAATTTCACAAAGTGGACGTTTCTGCCTCTTTGTAAGCCCAGAAAACCAACATGTTTTCTTGACACATACAAAATCGTTTGTTTTAAAATGCCTCTGGTCTGACCCATTTCTTGCTTATCCTGCGAGACCTCAGTACTCGGAGCTGATTTCTGAGTGGGGATAACGACGCAAGTTTTCTCAATTTCACAAAGAGGACGTTTCTGCCTCTTTGTAAACCCAGAAAACCAACATGTTTTCTTGTTACATACAAAATGGTTTGTTTTAAAATGCCTCTGGTCTGACCCATTTCTTGCTTGTCCTGCGAGACCTCAGTACTCGGAGCTGATTTCTGAGTGGGGATAACGACGCAAGTTTTCTCAATTTCACAAAGAGGACGTTTCTGCCTCTTTGTAAGCCCAGAAAACCAACATGTTTTCTTGACACATGCAAAATGGTTTGTTTTAAAATGCCTCTGGTCTGACCCATTTCTTGCTTATCCTGCGAGACCTCAGTACTCGGAGCTGATTTCTGAGTGGGGATAATGTCGCAAGTTTTCTCAATTTCACAAAGTGGACTTACACTGCTGCTTTGTATGCCCAGAAAACTGACACTTTTTCTTTACATCAATTTTGTGCGAGTTTGTTATTGTTATTGAATCACCCCTTGAGTGGCGTCTCAGACCCATTTCTTGCTCGTCCTGCGAGACCTCAGTACTTGCAGCTGATTTCTGAGCGGGAAAAACTACGCGAGTTTTCCTACCTGGAGTTTACCTAAGTGGACGATTCTGCCTCTTTGTTTGCCCAGAAAACGAACAAACAACTCAGTTCAGTGTACATTTTAGAGTTTCCTATGACACCCATTTATTGCTTGTCCTGCGAGACCTCAGTACTCGACAGATGATTTCTGAATGGGGGAAACCAACGCAGTTTTCTTTTTTTCACAAAACGGACGCTTCGTGCCGCTTTGTATGCCCAGAAAACCAACAAACCACTCATGATGTTTCATTTTAGAATCTCTTATTTTCTTGTCAATTTGCGTGGCCACTACACTATACCGCCCGTAGCGCTCCTTGTGGGTGGAATCCGAACTCTAGCAGATACTCGTTTTTCATAATTTCTTGTCAGACATTTAATTATCCCTCTTCCAGTTTGGAGCTTCCTCTGATTCGAATTCCGGTTGATTTTCCCACGTTAAAAGATACAACTTGGTGGGTTGATGGCTGGGTTTGTGTCAGGCACGTGGGATATTATGTTCAATGCGATCTGGTGCCTTTGACGTATTCATTTGGTCACCTGTGTTACATTGGCACATTGTTAGCAATTACTTGTTTGTTAATTTTACATTGGCACGCAGCTGTAGTTTTGTAAAATGTACTCATGTCTCTTCAATCCTCGTGTTTCAGGTAAAACGACTGAGCAGAACCCCAAGAGCATCAAGTCCGGGGATGCCGCCATCATCACCCTCATCCCAACTAAACCCATGTGCGTCGAGTCCTTCCAGGAGTTCCCTCCTCTGGGTCGTTTCGCTGTTCGTGACATGAGGCAGACCGTCGCCGTCGGTGTTATCAAGGTATAGTTACCGACGTTGTTGATTTGTCTGTAGCCGATTAGAGCTCAACATATCAGTGGGTGCAGATTTTAACTACGACGTTAATTTTCTGATTTTCAAACTTTGCAAAGAAAAAAAACCGTACAATTTTCCTGGGCGGGGGAGAGAGATTTTTTTAAATAAACTATCTTGCAAAATTGTCATGAAAGGAACGGTTTAGATTGAGAAAATCGATATTTCAGAACCATAAATTCGGTGCTGTGAAAATTGTGTAAACTGGCACTCTTGACAGGGAGGCTCGCTTTGCCCGCCCGTTTGAATAATAGGTCAAATTATTATTTATTTGACCGCTTGGATCTGTCTGTAAACTGACATAAACAACGAAGATAGGAAGAGTTGCACAACTTGGTGCTCAGTGCCCTTATCAGACGTAAAATTCACTCCCGAATCCAAATCTGACAAAGATCAGCAAGGGTTCCCATTTAAAATAAGGCGAAGATGAGTTAGGCGCAAATGCGCCCATTTTGGGGAGATATCAACCCCCCCCCCCCCCCTTTAGTAGCAAGTAACCAGTTTCAGAGGAGAAGGCCCTAATAATATTATGTGGCATTGGAAAACTACTTTGTCCCCTCATTGTTGAGGGTCCATTGCGATTAGGTATATGAAACACGTAAAGGTACATTGGCCACTCCATTGTTCAACTCCGAGCTGTTGTTTCTGTACACACCGAACTTGCACCATCGTCCGATTTTTCTACCTTTTTTTTTTTTACTTTTCTGTTACAGAGCGTCACTAATAAAGATATCACCACCGGCAAAGTAACGAAGGCCGCGGAGAAGGCCCAAAAGAAGAAATAACTAGGTGTCATGGAAAGCCAACTCTCCCTCAAGGTTAACCTTGACCTTAACCTTGGTCACCTTGATTCTGTACTCTGCCCACTTTTATTGTCCAAGTGGTTGCTGCAACCGTGTTTCCATCGCAAAGAGTTCAGAAGGAAAAGCGGTTCCAGTCACCACTTCTTACATCCCAACTTTATTATATATATATAAATATATAGCCTCGACTTGTGTACACGTTTTTAATTAAAGAAGGAGACTGTTTTCATTATTTTGGTTTTGTTTATTTGTCTTTTTTTAAAAATTAATTTTGTTTTATTCAAACGTTTATTTTCAATTTTTCTATTTATATTCCACCTTTTTTTAGGCGGTTTGGGTTTGTTGCCTTCTTTTTTAAAACTAGGGAATTTTCCGTTTATTAAACATTATATTTTTTAATAATTCGCAATTTAAATTAGACCAGAATAATTTATGACATTCAGTTGCAGTATATCTGAAGCTAATATTTGAAAAACACATTTGACATTCTGTATAGATTGGTGACTAAATAAACTCGATTGCTTCATGACACGATTCCGTATTGCTTCGCTTGTCGACCTTTTTCTAGGTGATGATCGTAATATTATAATTGAAAGAATTTAATGGGTTGGCGAAAGAAGGGTATCGCTTCACCGTAATGTTATTTTGAAAAAATTGAAAAACCTGCGCCGCGAAATAATGGAGATGGAAATCTGCCAAAATTATCGCGCTATGAGTTTCTACATTCAGGCGGAGTGGGGGAAGTTTTTAAAAACTGAAGACCTATTTAGATGATACATTTAGGAACTCAAAGCTTAGGAGTAAATATTATTGGATGGATTACATACATTAACTAATGTATGTAATATACACTAGTGTATATTTCAGCAGGAAATAGTACTGAAAAACGTGAACTTCAGATTTCCGAGGGCAATGCCCTCAGGGCAGTAGACTGAAGAGTCTTCAGTGAAGACGTTGTTTTCCGAACACCTCGAGTAAGTAATCGTCGGACTGTCGCCATTTCATTACGAAACGATGAAACCGACCTCCAAAACCCGGATTCAGAAATCAAATCATTTTCGCCAAAAATGTGACTGAAGACCCTCTAAAAACGTTCCAATTGAAAAGAAGCCAACTTAGCAAAAAAGACTAACAAAAGTCGCTCAGAAGAAGTTTAAGAAAAGCTGCAAATTTTACACGGGTTATTTATTATTAAAATTTAATAATAAATAACCCTTGTATTATTTAATAATACCTACTTCAAGGAATCAATATTAATTTTATATTTATTCTTTGAAAAAGTTAGGTAGGTAGGTTGTGCAAAAATGGATTTTGTCCACATTAGTCCATATTTAAAAAAATTATAATAGAAATTTTTCGATTCAATGTTTTGGGACCCCGGAAAATTCGTAATGCCTACTATGCGTAAAAAATTACACGGAAAACGACTCCTCATTTGACCATTTGTAGCGCTGCCTCTTCCAAGGTTTGACAAGTTTGAATCCAGGAAGTTGATTCTGTAAGAAAAAATGGACTGATGAGGCCATTGATTTAAAATTATTCATCCTCATTCAACCAAAAATCTATTGAAACTAGTAAATACTGCTGCGAACTTCACACATCTAAATGACTCGTGACAGCCCTTCCAGCTCACGTATTCTCGGACATCAAAAGGATAGAATTTGCAATCTTTTATCCATCCATTAGGTAGCTGTTATTCACGGGAAGTTTGACTGGCGCTGAACGTTTGGGCCCTAAAAGTCAAGGCGTTTACAAGAGGACTCAAATCCTACGAGAGTCGAAACGGCGTGGTGATAAGATGAAGTGTAAAATCCTGTCAGCCTGGGTTAAGACTACGGAAAGAAGCACGAATAGTTCACAGTAGTTGCCATCACAATGAGGCTCCAACCCCACAGCAACGAGTAAGGGTCGATGCAAAGAGGAAAGTTGAGTGTCAGCCACAGACGAACGCCTTGTTACTTCGTTGTTGGGCTAGTTTCCGCCGTTTTGGACAAGAGGGCCCAAAGGTCTACTCTTCGTTTTCTGCTCAGAGGCCGACACGGGCATTCATGAAGGGTCGGGGAGGACTAGTTCGAGGCATAAGCTCTTTCTAATGAGGGATTTGGGGCCCAATGGGGAAACTCCCAACTAGGGCCAACCTCGAAACTGAAATAACTCAATCAATGGCAGGCAGAAAAGTGAACATTTTAATAATTTGGGGTTGTCAAGCTCCTCAAAACATCTGGTATGGCTTGACTATTGGAGTCAGGGTCCAACATTCCTCCCCCTCTGATCGGAAGATGCACTTTCCGCATCTGATCAGCATGAACTCTCCATTCCAAGCCGTCGAGTAGCACCACGTAGGAAAGCGGTCCAGTGCGCTCCTTCACTTTGGCCTTCACGAATTCCTTGTCCTGTCTTCGCCTCTTGATCCAGGCGTCTTCCCCCTCTGCAAATTCTTTGAACCTGCCCTCTCTATGCTGCTGTTGCTGCTGCAGAGCTTCATCCAATTGCGCCGCGAGGTTTGGCTTCAACAGCGAAAGACGAGTCCGCGGCTCCCGGCCGAACATCATCTCGCTGCTCAGGCGGCGTGGGTTCTCTTCGTTGCTTCCTCCTTGCCGACATAACTGTTTCAAAATTTCTCGTCGCCAGATGAAATAACTCAATCAATGGCAGGCAGAAAAGTGAACATTTTAATAATTTGGGGTTGTCAAGCTCCTCAAAACATCTGGTATGGCTTGACTATTGGAGTCAGGGTCCAACAGAAACCATCTTCCTGCAGTCTGAGTCGTGCTGGGGATTGCCCCGAGTTCCTCAAACGACCAAATGGGGTTTTAAAAAAAAGGCTAATGAAACACCATCAACATTAAATAACGCATATATTTGTATCAACAAACATTGGAACAGTAAATAGAAGAGCTATAATAATACTGTCAACAGTTCACCGACTAACTGTATAAATATAAACAAATTATTCACTCTTCTTTGCATACAAGAGAACAATATTATTAACTAGTGTAGGTAAGTATATAGTTGGTACACGTAAGTTTTTAATAAAGAACAACTTTTGTACTCGGTAGGCCACGTGATTTTGTACGAAAAACTGCACATGAACAGAGCAAGGAATCTCTTCCATTTGAGAGCACGAAGCAAATTTAACGTCAAAACTGTTTGGGAAGGCACAGCGTAATACATAAGAGAGACAAGTAGAAGTCATGCGAAGTTTGGCTGGTTATAATAGAATACTTGTCAATTTGACTGCACAGGAACGCCAATTCAAATGAAAAAGCAAAATATCCCACTTGCTTGTGGTTCAGCCTTAAACCAGTGTGGTGTTTGCCGACGGTGCAGAGGTCTAATCCAATGAGGTGGTTAGGGTGAGAAATGACTCCTCTGCTGAGTACTAAATTGTTTATTTGAATAAAAAATTGTAGCGTGGGGACCGGTCACTCAAGTCACTCTGGGCTGTAGATGAGCTTAGTTGCTCGAAACCGGTCCCCACGCTACAATTGTTTATTCAAATAAACAATTTAGTACTCAGCAGAGGAGTCATTTCTCACCCTAACCACCTCATCAGCCTTAAACCTTCCAAATTATTTTCCTAACCCCATTTCGTCAACCTATGCTTAGTTGGGTTTGAATATGTGCAAATCCAATTTTACGTTGACAATGCCGGAAGATACTTCGAAGAGTCTGAGTTGCCTTTTGAGCGGCCCGCGGTTGCCCTGAGAGTCAATCTTCACTTCTCCTGTTAGCTCGGACATGCGCAGTTCCGTCCTTCCCAGAAACTCTGCAGGAAGCAAAAAGGTTAAAAAATCGGTTGAAGCTGGTAACATTGGAAATATCACCCTCAAGGCTTACGGTCAGGAGAGAAGTTGCCTTTTTCTTTGACGGTGAAACAGAGGACGTCCTCGTAAAGGTCTTTGACCAGGAACTGAAGTGACGCGTTGAACACAACTTCCGTCTGAGATGCCATTCGGACGGTGGGCGTTCGATGTTCCTGAGCTCCCATCGACACCTCACAAAATACTTCCCGGTCAGCTGTGGAATTCCCAACAAACAAGTCAGAATTCGCGGTGAAAAAAAAAGAAGAGTAAATTCGACACAAGTCTAAACACGGTTCAAAATCGTTCAAGAAAAGACTACTTCAAGCTGCCTCTCTGACCAGAATTCTTGAATATGCAAGCAGAAGCTAACACATAAAATATGGCTCAATGTCCGGAGCTGGTTTACACGCTACGATTAATGCTAACGATTATATGAAGCAGCTACTAAAATTGCATCATTGTCCATATTTTGTATCCAAAGGACTCAGTCAATTTTCGAAACCTGGTTACCCAAGAGCAGGGAAGGGATAGTGCTCTCTGCAGGTCCTTCTCACTGAGTCATCCAGGAAGTCTTCGCCAATCTCTCAGCTTTCGAAGGTCGATCGCATCAAACGCACCCAAGCTTCGTCGACCTCCGCTTCTGGATCGCTGGTATGGCAATACTTGCAACGGCCAGAATTGTACTGGCCAACGCCTTCACACAATCGTCAATAGTCTGGCTATATGCTCTTCTCCAGGCAGAGACGTTTAGGCTGCAAGCTGGAGCACTGGGGAGCATCTACTGTGAGCCCCATGAGGATTGGCCAGAGCTGGCTTGAAGACCCCGATAGGTGTAAAGACCAGCCACCCGAGAACATGCTGACTGCTGGGGGAGTAAAGGAAGGGACGACGGCTCCAGTGCTCCCGTCGAGTCCGAGGGGCGAAAGATCCCCTTCACTTTGCAATCGCGAAAAAAGATTGTCCCGAGTGATCCAGTAGCCGATAAGCGCCAGTGCTCTCATTTTTGGAGTGGATTTTCTCATTTTTGCGGACACGGAAAAGGAAATAGCTATATTTTCGTGCATTGAGGTACCTAGTTAAATAGCACCTTTTGGTTTATTATTCTTTTAATAATACACCAGGTCCTATGTTTTCGCGACGGGGGTCGACGACTCCGATCGGCCTCAAAATTTGACATTATCCGTTTCACATTCTAAAATCCGGATCTACATTCTAAATCCGAAATGTCCGTCCGTCGTAAGCCGTCCGCCGTCCGGGCCGTTTTGGGCAGTAGGAATTATTTTTTAAATCTGAAATTTTGACAAAATGCTTGATTTACCATCTAGTTGTGCCCGCAAGGTTTTCAGTCCGATCGCTCAAACCCGTGGGGCTAAAATGGGGCTACGGGAGGGGTGTTTTGAAGGCTTTTAGCTATGGGATCGAGTTAGGTGTCGTTTTCGAAGTATTTTTGGACGTAGAATCCATTTTTGGGGTTCCCAGAACGATCCGATTTCACTGTGGCGATCTATAGGGCTTTCATGGGGCTAAAAATGGGATTTTTGAAGGATCCCAGGAGGTTAAATATTTTTCGAGCAAAAAATGAAGAATTTTTGAAAGAAAAAAAATTTTGTTGAAAAAAAAAAAAAAAATGGCAAAATTTTTTTCCAAAATTATTTCCATTAACACAGAAATAATTTTTGCACAAGTAACCTACCTATATCAAAGAATAATAAACCCTTGTGTAAAATTTGCAGCGTTTTTCGAAAGCTCCCCTGATTTAAGTGATTAATGATAATAATAATAAATTAATTTTTATAATAATTAAATAATTTATACTAATTGTGATTTTAGTTATAGTTTTAATAATTAATATTTAGTTAATTCTACTGGCAAAACGTAGCCGTTAACAATATCTTATTAATAGGTAATTAACGTCTAATCATCAAAAGTGCAATTCTTCAAACACGGGATCATTCAGGTGCGTTGGAGCACTCGCGCTTATTTTTAGCGGAGCACTCAGGTGAATCGGGAGTACGGGTATCCCTTTTCTACGGGAGCACCCAGGTCCTTTTTCAGCCCCTCAGGAGCACTCGGGCGGTCGCCCAAAGGAAGTGTCGAGCTATTATGGGTGATATTCAGCTTTTGGCAGAGCTGAACGACGCATCCAGACTACCTACTTCAGCGCTATACCGAAGGCGGCTGGGGTGCTTGAAATCAAGATACCTACTAGGCATGACGTCTAAGTCTTGTTAGTTTTGTATTGCAGACGCCCGAATGACACTGCGCGACTGAACCGTATGCCAAAACTGAAGCAGAGCAGCACGTCCTCACTATGACCTTTCTTTTGATGCGGTTCTCCGGATCTATATTAAAATTGTTAGCTTTGCCGATCAGCCTAGTACCCTTTGCGAACAACGGCAATCGGAATTGTAAGAACGGATTTCACATAACGAGTAAGACTTTAGCTTTCTTCAGTTGATTTAGCAATAAAAGAAACCAAACAGCAAGAAACCTCACATTACTAATTGCTGAAAGTCTTTCCAACACTTGAATACACCAAAATAACAACATCAAGGTGACAATGAAGTGAAAATCATCTTTTTAGAATAACAAGCGTGCGAAACATGAAATAATATCTACCTGGCATCTATGAACGAGCACAAAACCACCACCATGCTAAGCCCGAAATTCGTACCAACACCTGGCGTAGAACAGAAATGAAAAACTCAAATCGTAATTGGGTAGGTATTCATGGTTCACTGAGATGACAAAAATGATCGGATAACTGTGAGTTTTCCTGAGGGAGGGGGGGGGGGGGGGGGTTGCCACAAAGAAGGAATCGCGCGATATGAGGTATTTTCTGGAGGAGATAACAGTTATCTCCTACTACTTCATGTTGTACAGTACCAACTTAGACCTACTATTGTACGTATTGTACTTCTCCTTCTATATCAAACAGGTTAGAATGGAATAGAGAAGGCTCTAGCACCTAGGGACCTGACTCTGCACCTAGAAGGGACTTGAAAAAAGGCCGATAAATAGAGAAAAAATACCTTGATAAGACATGTCAAGTGTATCGATATATCGATACCTATATGAACGTTACACCAGTTTGACAAATTTTCTTGGGGTTCTCTTTTATCCAGGCAGGGGAGATTTCAATGGATGTTCGTTAAATTGAATGATTTCGGTTAAGGGCAAACGGGCCACAGAGCTGGAAACTAGGAATGCGAAATCGATTGAAAAATCAGGCCCACAGATTCAAGAACGGATATAGGGCCTGGACTTTCTCGTTTACTAATTCACAATGAGATTGACCCCGACAACATTGCACACTTTAACCACCAGAGCGCTCTGGAGCTCTTCCCCTCAAGATTGCTATCCGATATCATGAATAACATATTATGTTAGTATTTATTTTGTTCATTTTTCGTGCCTCAGTGAAACATGATTACACCCAGTGTGGAAAAAAATTGAGTTAAGTTAGGTTGCAACTAAATCAAGCTATATCAGTCAATCTCCACGATGAACAAACCACCTCGAGAAAAGAATATTGTTTCAAGAAATACCACGCAATTGAAGCTTCTTAGTTAGATCCCTGGACAATATCCTTGGAAAACATCCCTGAAAATTGAGTTTTTGATTTTTCACCATTCGGACGTCACAAAGGGAACAAAACGACGTAGATTTACCTCCTCTCAAATGGCTCGGTTCTAAGTTAAAGGCGCTCACCACAACCAATTTCAACACAAATTTGGGCGGCCTTCTGCGAACTGACGAAGCGACAAATAAGTTAGTCATCAAAATAAATGGCATATGGAGTGAGGAAGGAATCAGCCAACTGCCTAGCGAAAGAAAATAGTTTGTGAGTGGTTGTGAAGTAAGTAACAGGATTATTATGAAAAGTTGAACAACGCGGCGAGCAGGAAAGGTTTAGTCTTTTTTATTGAACCCCAGTTGAACAACATTTATTTTTTTAGTGTTGTTAGGCAACTACAACTGCACTTAAAACAAAACGTCTACCATCAAAGTGTTATCTACGGTGGTAGTCTACTTTGTAACAGCGCTGCAACCAAACTACCGAAATTCAAATGTGGGAGTGCAGTCACATGCAGCCGCCGTGCTGTGATGTACAGGGGGATCTTCTCCAAGCAGCTTCTAACATGCGGCTGCCTTCATAATGATTTACCTGACCGGGGTTTAAGGCTTGAACCGGAGAGAACCATCACGAGAATTCTCCCGACGGCTCCGAACGAAGCTTGTTCTGCACGTGGAAATGAAAAGTGGGGTTGAAAACGGTATTAGGATAAGCCGAAGTTAAAGTCAAGATAGAGTTGCCAGACTTGTAGTTGAGTTTCGTGGTGTGTATAAGGTAGGGTGGGGGAAGTGCGTGGTATGGTTTGTTCAACTTCAACAAAACCTCAAAAGTCAGCCATTGACGTTACGTTAATTTTGCCCTGAATACCTCTGAATCCCTTGTTTTATGACGTACGATTGATCTTTCATTGCCTTGTCAATTGTGGGCCTTATGACCAAAAATGCTGTCCAAGTCGGACTTACACAGTTTCCCCATCAAGTGGGGTAAGTGCGTAACCAGCCTGTTCTTTGGAATGCTTATTTAGGTTTCACTGGGACAAGTGCAAAAAAAAAAAATCTCTCAATGGTCCTTTAGCAATTTGAAAATCTCAAATCGGATAAAAACTCACAGTAACTGAGATCAACTTTTACAGATCATCAAGACAGCAAGTACCGGGACAATGGGGGGCAAAACTGAAAAATCAACAACACCAAAAAACTTCACTCAATCCGTTCATTACAATTTATAAGTTCAATTCAGTCTTTACTTGAGTTAATAATCTCAAACGTGATTATCACCATGCACATGTCCCTTCTTGAAACACCAATGGGGTAAGTGCATGGTATGCCCCAACTCACTGACAGAAAAATATAACACTGAATTTAATCTGCATGAGTGAAGTACAACAACTGAACTTACAAACACACTTTAGAACACCTGAAAATACTCACCAATTTGAAGGCTGGAATGCGATAAAAATGGCAATGGACTTGGCAGCTGAGTGAAATGTGACTTCATAACCTTCCGGCCAGGTTACCTTTTGCATTGACCACATCTGGAGGATGAGTGATGTCCGGCATGTACATAAAAACATAGCCACTAGATGGCATCAAGTGGAAACTGTTCTTAGTAGTTTTTACATCCCACTTATGCACTTGCCCCGTTTTTGCATTTTCCCCACCTTACCTTATTTATTTCCACACTGTGTGACTTTCGGCATTTTTAGGGATATGGTCTGCAAAGTCTGTTAGAGCAACCAGCACTCATTAAAATAGTCATTGATGGGATCTAACTCAATCAAGGTTTCAAGAAGAAAATTAAGACGAAATGTGGTCATCATTGTAAGACCTGTATCTGTAGTACCTACCCAACTTTTAAATTCCTGTTCTGAGGATATTTTGGTTTACGGATGTATGTAACCCAGCAAGCCATCTCTCATTATAATAGGTATTTGCTAATTTTACCTAACATTATAATTATGTAATTATTTTCAATAGGTTCTTCGGATGGTACCAGCAAACTTTTTATTACATACTAAGGCACATGTAGGTATACATGAATGACTGCTGTGCGACAGAATACTTTAATCCTGTTTTATCCAAAATAAATCTGGCAACCCTACATCAAGATCATGTCATTGGATCCTATGATAGCCTTTAGGTCTAATATTTATTCTTTCTTAATTAGGTAACCGAAACTGGCTTACTTGATTGTTGTCGGGTGAATTTTTCCATTTCGCGTTTCCGCATGTCCCTTTGAGCCCGGACCAATTTGTCGTGCCATACGTCACGATCGTGCTCCGAAACGGCTCTGAGGAGGAAGACGATCTTGTTGTACTCCAATTTAATTTCGGATTTTGGAAGCCCGTCGACGGTGATGGTCGTGTCGCTCAATAACAGAGGCTGAAACACGTGAAATACAGAATGGTTGGGTCAGCTGATTTGTGGGGGGGGGGGGGGGGCTTAAGTCATGATGATGCAACCTATAGGGCTCCAACTTGTAAAAGAAGTGAAATACTTCGGTACTTGACTCGCAGCTTAATGGAATAGCCACGTAAAATACGCGCTGAGCAAAGCCACCACAGGCAATGCTTGCTTGTAAGAGGATGTTCAGCAAATCTTGGGGCCTGACACCAAAGATGGTGGGATGGCTCTTCAACGGGATAGCATGACCTCGCATCACGTGAGCTTCCTTGACATGAGGCTCCAGGAACAGGCTTGCCTGGGCTGCAATAGAGGCCCTGCTGGGATTTCCACCATATCGGAAGGACTGCATATCTGGGGACGGACAGGTTGCTAAGGAAGGGAAATGATTCACCCAGAGTCGCAGGGCATCCTCCACCGAACAATTGAGGATCTTCGGCTGGAGGAGGCGGCGCTCAGTGGCCCAGACCCCACGAAAACGTGATCGAAACTCAATTTTTCATATTTTTCTATAGGTTTTACAATTGTATCCTTTATTCTCCAGTTCTTGAAACACCCAAGCCTGCAACGGCTTTCCCAAAAACTGCTTACAAAGGTTTGCAGGAAATTCGGAATGTTCAAAGTAGACCGATGTTAGCAATTTTTTTGTTAATGAAGGTAGCGATTTGTATTTTTAAAAATTTTTTTCTTATTTCCAAAATTAGAATAGCTTTGCTGATTGGTAATCACAGCCAACAAGTAGATCCGAAGATGAGAAAGATATCTTTAAAGTACGATTTTCATGAATATTTTTCACAATAGGTAGAAAAAAAATCTTTCAAATATGTGCGCGCTAAAATTGGTCTCATATAGTCGAGAAACGTATTAAGAAAGTTTTCGAACCAATTCCAGGTGCTATAGCCACCAATACTAGTTGCTACCTTGGCCTGTAGGTAAATGTTTCTGATCCAATGTCCATATCTCTGCACATATACTTAATATCGCAAATATTATTTGGGATACTTTTCGAACACATCAAGATCACAGTCCAGAGACGGAAGTGAAGCTCGGGTGAGGTATTATTTGTTCCCTGATGTTTCATTTTTCCTTTGATTTTTCCGATTAATATACAAACTAATATTACAACTAATTTGGTTTTTTTCCAAAATTTTCGAACCCTATGGTACAACATTTTCTTTCATAACTGCCAGTAACAGCGTAAAGGTTGCAAACGAGAGAAGAAATACACGATTAAAAGGGATAAGGTGGAGGGTTTATCAAACTAATTGAGCGATTTCAAAACGGTGTCATCCATATTCGTGGAAAGCATTAAAACGTGAATTGAAAATTCATTTCGATTGAGTACGTGTTTGCTCTCTTATGCAACGTTCGGTTGGTTACTGGCAGGTTATCAATGGCTAACTTTACCACATCTCTGTAGGTTGGGAAGTCAGGCTTGAGCATGGTGGTCACAATACGAGTCCTGTTTAGAGAACTGTGGATCCAAACAAAATAAACTTAAAATAATTTTAAACTCACCTTTTTATAAATTTTGAACAAGACGCTTTGGTGTTTTTGGAAGTGGAATTGTTCAATAACTTGATTGGGCTTGGCCAATAGGAGGAAGTCGTTCATGAGGAACCCTATCAGCTCCTTGCCGCTTTTCACCTGCAACCATCACTGTGCTCAATCGTTCGAAACGTTTAACAAGTGAGAAATCGGAACGCGAACTACCTTGACCAGTGTGCCGTGGTGCAGGAACTTTCGCGGGCCGAGAGCGTTGGTGAGTGAATTGAACACGAGAGGCTCGGTGAGATCGTCTGATGAGAGTACGTGAGTTTGCAGCCACTCCAATCTGTTCACAAGTAATGCCACGCGAAGAAAAGTCACCAACGGTCCACACGGGACATCATTTAAATACCAAATTTTGGTACAAAGCAAACAAGAAGTTATAAATTTCACCTTTCAGAATTCTCCTTCTCTCGGACGCCTTCATTAACTTGAGAACAGAGTTCTTCGGCCTTTGCTAAAGCTTCTTCAAGGTACAGCCGATCAGGATGGCCTTCTTTCGTATGCTCGAGAATCTAATATAAAGAAACACCATACACAATTTTGGCTGAAAGGTTAAAATCAAAAAATTGCAGCAAATTTTACATTGGATTTATTCTGTTGTTGTTTATCCTGTAAAGAGTTCTATTTATTTCAATCAGTGACGTGGCTTAAGTCCTTTCAATGCGCCATGAAGAGCGACTGCTATGAGACCCCATTCCGACCCTATATCCGAAAATGCTTAAAAAAACTATACCAAATTCGACCCTCCGGTGGGATACACGATGGGTCCCGGACGTTTATTAAAACATGATGTCCAATGATTGGGAGCAGGATCAAACAGATAACTTCAATGCTTGCTGAGGAAGGCACAATATAACGCTGAAAGCTTGGCAAAAGCATTGACGTTTTCTGTTTGACCCTGCTCCAAATCATTGGACATCACCTTTTCGTGGGTCGATCGCATTTCATCGGATTATTAGAACATATACACCATAGGTCTCGGAGGGGTTAAAACAGTGTACACGATGGATCCCACCCAATAAAACATTGTTACAACTCTGCCCGCCATTCGTACGGCAGGCAACAGGACTTTTCCACTTAGTGGAAAAATAAGATCGGCTTTCCCCGCGCTCTATCTCCTGTTCTACTGAGTCTAGAATCAAAGTTGACCAATGAATTTTATAGGAAATTCGATGCTCTATCACTTTTATAATAGTTATTTTTTCTGCAGGACGCATAGTTTAGGAGTTATACGCAAAAAACTGAAAAAAGTGCCGAAATGTTACCAAAACGCTCATTTTGTTGTCCTGCAAGTCCCTACGTGAAGGAAACCTTCATCCAAACGTCACATATCAGGTTTGATAGGAAATTTAACAAGCTTTCGCGTGAAAAAACCGAAATTTGAATTGGACCAATTATGTACCGCTACAGCCAAAAGCGTGGCGTTTTTCGTAAGTTTTGGTGCGTTTTCGCATCACAAGTTGTTACAACTCTGCCCGCCATTCGTAAGCTGCACTTTTCGACAAACTTTGGGTGCCTATCCTATAGGAAATGTAACTCTCTAAAACTTTCATCAAGTAACATTTCTCGATAGGGCGGGCCGTTTTGAAGGAACAGCCGTTTGAAGTGCGAAAAAGGGACTTTTCGGAAAATGTGTAAAACAAGCCATCAATTGAATTGAATAGATGAGCGCAACCTTTTTGTTATTACGATATATTTAATGAGCGAGAGAAACTAAGAAACAGTAGGTATCTAGCGACCAAACTATGCCACACAACACATCATCCACGTGATGCTCATTACGTAAACAACTGCACCGACCGATGCGTAATAAAACCTTATGCCGATCAGAGGTAACGAACGGCTCAGGCTGCAAAAATCGTTTTGGAGTCGTTGGAATCAGCCTGAAAAGCTCATTCCATAGACCCTTGTACCAACGAAATCGGACAAAAACTTTCGTCCCCCTTTTGAGGCCTCCTTAGTTACACATCAGAGATAAACAACTTTCGTCGTGAAGGACCTCCCGAAAACCGATGAAGGGGATGAGGGAGGGAAAATCAAGGTAGCCTATAACCACCCCCGGAACTCGCTGATGACAATGAGACCACCCTCATGAAAATCTGTTGAGCCGCTCGGGCGTGATGCTCTGTACACAAACAAACAAACAAACAAAAAAAAAAACATACATGTCGAAGAGGTGAGCGCACCTTTCCATTTTTTGGAAAAAGGTTGCGCTAAAAAAAAAACATACATGTCGAAGAGGTGAGCGCACCTTTCCATTTTTTGGAAAAAGGTTGCGCTAAAAAAAAAAGCTCTAGTTGAACTATAATAGGGCTACAATCAACTTGGACTAGTGAATTTTAAACGAAATTTAATGCTCTTTCACTTCGATATATAGTGACTTCGCTGTAGGAGGCATAGTTTCGGAGTTATGTAACTGTAGAAGCAAAAAATTGAAAATTTTGCAAATAACTCTACCTAAACGCATAACAGATATTTATTAGATCTCTTCAGATTCAGCACCCCAAAAAACATAAGACCAAAAAATTCAACCATTTTTTTCCACGTCCTGATACGCATTGAATAGACTATTACAGCCCAGATATAGGACATCTGGGCTGTAAGTTCCTCTATTGGTTTCTCTACAATCAACTTTGACTAGTGGATTTTATAGGAAATTTAATGCTCTTTCATTTTGATAATAGTAACTTTTGCCGTATGACGCATAGTTTGGGAGTTATGAGCACAAAACTGACAAAAGTGCCAACATTTTGGATATTTTGCGAATATCTCAGAAGTTCTAAACGCATAACAGATGTATATGAGATCTCTTCAGATTCGGATTCAGCACCCCAAAAAACATAGAATAAGAATAAGTATATTATATAATAAGTATATTATATCATCTTGATTTTCACTAGCTCGGCTAACTACGCTAATAATTAGCACCAAGGTACTCGAACGGATCTGAAACCTCAATAAAACGACGCTACGCGCGAAAATACTTCGAAAACGACAACCCGCAGTGCCCTAAGCCCTTCCAAATCCCCACCTGTTGCACCAGAGCAACCCACAGAGTGAGGTAATCGGTTTGAAAAACTGCGGGCACAACTAGAATGAGAGAAGCAAGTTTTAGATTCAGATTTAGAAAAGATCCTATAGCCATAACAGGCGGGCAGGCATCGTACTTTTCGAACCTGAAACTTACACCACGTCGGTCACTTACTTTAGAGATCAGCAGCGGATATTTGGTGATTCGCTGCATCGGTTTGATTAGGAACGAAGACAAAGGTAATCCTTGGGTGCGGGGGTCCGACTGACATTTTTTCGACAGCTCGAGGAAGTCGGGCTTTTTGTCGGTCAAATGCTGCAGAAGCGAAGCCGCCCGTAGCTGACACGAGCAAAACCTTATGTACACTGTCATCCGGGGGAGCTGAAAACAACAGAAAACGCTGCAAATTTTACACAAGGGTTTATTATTCTTTGATATAGGTTACTTGTACAGAAATTTAATTCTGTCAATAAAAAAAATTAAAAAAATTTTTTTTTTTTGGATTTTTATATTTCAAAAAAAAATTTTTGAGGGAATTTTTGTGTGCAAAAATTCTTTAATTTTTACTCGAAAGATATTTAACTTCTTGGGATCCTTCAAAAATCCCATTTTTAGCCCCATGAAAGCCCTATAGATCGCCGCAGTGAAATCGGATCGTTCCGGGACCCCAAAAAATGGATTCTACATCCAAAAATACTTCGAAAACGACACCTGACTCGATCCCATAGCCAAAAGCCTTCAAACACCACCTTCTGTAGCCCCATTTTAGCCCCAGAGCGCCCCACGGGTTTGGGCGATCGGGCTGAAAACCTTGCGGGCACAACTAGATGGTAAACCGAGTATTTTGTAAAAATTTCAGATTTTTAAAAAATTCCTACTGCCCAAAACGGCCCGGACGGCGGACGGCGTACGGCGTACGGCGGACGGACATTTCGGTTTTGGAATCTAGACCACTTGAAACGGATAATGTAAAATTTTGAGGCCGATCGGAGTCGTCGACCCCCGTCGCGAAAACATAGGTGTATTATTCCAAGAATAATAAACCAAAATGAAATCGAGTCACTCATTGAGCGTCAGGGGGTATTAAAGGGTTAAAAGATAGATAAAAGATAGATAAAAGAAGTAGGTAGGAATTTGGGTTCGAGCATAATTGCATTTTTTTCCTGCATAGTTAACATTGAAAGAAGCCTTTTGGTAGTATCTTCACCTCTCTGGGACCAACAGAATTTAAATTAATCGAGAATAAGGGGGACGATGACCAGGAACACAATTTCAAAACTCCAAAATTTGGCCATCTGGCCAACTTAATACACCCTTTCTCGTGATGTCCTGAAACGTACTGTACACCATGTTTTGAGGCAAAATTTTGGGTATAGACCAGTTGCGACGATAATCCTCTAGACATCGAGGAGCAATGTACCAACTGCGATGGAGTTATGTTTCGTGTTTATTTTCCATATTTTTTTAATCCTGCACATCAAAGAGCGCTAAAATTTGGTAGGTACGTGTCATAACAGCTTGTTGAGGATCAATGGAAGTGAACCTACATGGACAGGTAATTTTACCCTCTCTTACGTGTGTCCCAGCTACGTGGGCACGAGTTTATTTTGCTAGCCGAGGGAATTTGATACTTCATGACGAGAAACGGGTTGCTACAGGTTTTCCAAGTGAAGGATGTATGCAAAGGTGATGAACGGGAATTTGATATTTCATGCAACGCACGGGTGTCGCAGCGACAACTAATAAAACTAATAAAAATTACGAGTTGTTCGCTACGAGCTGATAGACCAGGAAGGGGGGGGGGGGGGGGGAGTGAACCATGGGTTCTGTGCTTTAGTGCTTTTCCAAGTGGTTCACCTTGAGAAGGTAACCGTAATGGTGATGTAACTAATTATTCATATTACTCCTTGATAATTCCTGTAGTCCCTTTTAGCCACACGGTGAATTTGCATGCCTCTCAAACTCCTCATAACTGAATTTTATGTTCAAAATTACTTCGATAACGACACCTCATTCGACCTCCAAGCTAAATTATTATTGGGTCATTCAAAACCCCAATTTGTGGCCCCATAAGTAGATTTTTGGTTTATTATTCTTGTAATAATACACCTATGTTTTCGCGACGGGGGTCGACGACTCGGATCGGCTTCAAAATTTGACATTATCCGTTTCAAGAGGTAGATTCCAAAACCGAAATGTCCGGACGGCGTACGGCGGACATTTCGGGCCGTCAGTTGGTCGAACCCACAGAGAAGGTATAAAGCTTCGCATATATGCGGGATACAACTCTACTTGATGACATTGGCTTACGTTTAAGAAATGCGAAGCAGAAAACAACTTACGTTCTCGCATAAAACGTCTCCAACAATCCTAATCGTCCCTTTGCTCATTTCTCGGCGTACTCTCAGTGATCTGAAAAATAATTCAAATTATAACTTCGTTCAGATGTACCGACGCGGACAAATATATCGCGAAAACCTTACCTCAAGAAGGCGTAGTTGCATTGTATGATTTCATCCCAGTTTATGAAGATGGTGCGTATTTGCTCTGGAGTGACCAAGTCCGTCCTCTTCTCAAGGGGTTTCAAGAACACCTGGGCAGAATTGTACAGTCTATCACATCTGGTCAGCGGACCCACCAGAGTTCCTGAGAGATTTCCCAAAGTACAAGCCTACCTCGTGCACGATTGACATGCTATCTATGTAAGCCTGTTCCGTAGATATAAGTTCCTTGATGGCCTGCTGTCTTTTCTTTTCTTGCTCGGCGGACGGCTTGAAATTTGCGGAATTCTGAGCTTCCGAAGGCGAAGTGGAGGACGTCCTTCGGTTCCAGTTTGAGGCGACGAAAGTTTGTTCCAAAGGAGAACTAGCGGAAGTTGGACGGCTCTTCCACCCGGAATTGGTTTCCACAGAGTTCATCACTGGGTCGACAGGAGTCTCGCCTGAAATGTTAAGAGAGAGTAGGGCCTTGAGCTCCCCCAGTTACCACAGACTACACTACGCTGATATTAGTCATCATAGAGCTTTCCATAACAATTGCTACCAATTCGAAGGGTATCGAATGCTCTTTTGCGTGATAAGCTAGCTACGCCTCCACCGGATATAGGCTTTTACGTGTAGGCCACTGTGTCTGACGTCGGCGTGACAAATATCCTCCTTTATCACCTGAGGTTTTTTAGGGCAAGCGAGCACAACTAACAGGGACTATTAGCATTTATTGACCTCACTCAGAGCTCTACCAAAGCCGACCTATAGGCCACTGCCCTGACACAAACGTGGCTGCCGGATTAGCCGAGTGGTTCTGGGCGGTAGCCACTTCGCGCTGCATTCTGCTCACTACGACGAATCTTCTAATGTAGTCCTTGAATTTGTTCGATAAAAAGTTTGGTTTTGCGTTCTTCGGGACCACCAGTTTGCTTTCAACAATAACCCAGAGTTGAGGTTTGAACCTGGATCAGTCAAACAGGGTTCAAATGACAATCTCTTGCATGCACCAGGCTCACTTCGAGAAGGTTAAACTTGCCACACATTCGCTGAAAAAGTGTAGCACAACTGCAGTGGCCATAGACCTTACGGGCGTTATTCTTAGATCATGCAATTTCCTACGTGTAACAATCACCTGAAAACAAAACAGGACATATTTGAACCCGCCTAGAAAGCCGGGCGGTCAGAAGAGTTGGGGAGGACTGGGGTTTAGTGTCAGGTGACGACCAGGTGTTTAAACTTGCACCAAGTTAGACTTTTCTGGGGAAAGTGGCTTTATTCTTTACCTGAAACCTAGTCAGTCAACCAACAAAAGCAATATGTTTCCAAACAATGGTTTTTTTGAGGAATGCCAAGAGAAAATTTCAAATAATATTTGAATTGTATCTTTTCGAATATCGCGAAACGGAAAACATGCACCCTCGTAACTGCATGAAGCGTGGAAGGACCAGGAAATACGTAACTCCCAACATGGTGTAAATAAGATTTAATTTGCTGTTTTTACATTGATTATTTCAACTAACAATATTTTCTCATTATCATAATCTAATTTTTCACTTGAGTGCTATGGCAAGCTAGTACGTATCGTAAATGATCGCCAAGATTTAAAGATTCGACAAGAGCAGATCTACCGTTTGACGGTGGAAACATAATTTCGTGGTTTTCAAGAACGATCCAGTAAATTCATAATCAGTTAAGAGATTCAGTAAAATTAAATGTTGAGGTGGAGGGAAAAGGTAAAACACCTGGTAATTTTTTTTTTACTTAGAGCCTAACGAGTTTTTTAATCACGTTATTTCTAATTGCCGTAAAATGATCAAGTAGGTACATAAAGTATTGTACCATAATAATATTATACTCTACAGGGTCGGTGGTAGGATAATAAGGCTGTTCGCCTACGCATGAGATTATGTAGCATCTAAAATTCAATCAAGATAACATTGAACAACACATAACCATTACTTATACATATGAGAATTATAACAAAGCGTACAGTGAGTATATTCGAATAAATATGGAGTTCTTTATATAACCAAGAAACTTTAAACAATAGGCAGCGAGGGGCTTATTCCAAGTTCATTTGGGTTAACACCAAGTCGAAATTTGTAATTGAGAAGTTGTTCTATTAAGAGGGTAACATTGGATAACAGGGAATTCCAACATTTCTACATAGAATAGTTCTACTGGACAATACGAGAAGGGAAGTAGTGTTGACGGTTCAGAGGTGGAGTGAACCCTTGAAATGACCTGAAGGGTCCAAGGACTCGGTTAATGGCTCTAGCGGTTAAAAAGATGGTTGACGAGTAGGTTTGGCCATTGAAATTCGATAGTATCAAAGTATCGATATTTATTCATCAATACTGGGGATAGTGGAGGTCTAATAGTATCGGGTATGGATACTTGAGTGACCATAGTTTCTTGCGATATTTTCTTTTTACTGATACACCGATAGGGTACAGACGTCTGTAGAAATTTTAGCATGGAACATGCTTTAGCCTTGAGCTAACTGGCGAAAAGTGTCCCGTTTTTGGGGTGACGCGGAGTTGTCACGAAATTTTCTTACGATTTTCACTTACAAACAAGCTGTGTCTACGGAAATAAAACTTCTTTAGTTTTCATCGGACAAAATCGTTCTCCATTCGTTGGAAAGCTCTCGATTTATCACGCATTTCTTTCATACTTGTTCTTTCAATTTATGACGTAGTTTTATATTCATTTACGTATGTTATTTATAAATGATATAATTGATATAATTATGATAAATGATATAGTTGTCACTTGGTTGAGGGGTAATCTTGATTATAGTTGTAGAAACGCACCATAACAGAAAACGAGGCTAAAGCATGTTCCATTTTTCTTGAATTTTAGCCATAGGCTCCAAGCAAAAAGCATCCGAGGGTCCAGGGGGCTTGTCTCCTAGCGAGGCGCGCAGCGTCGAGTTTTACCGTTATATCAATTTCAAATCAAAGGCAAAAACGTATCGGTCGGAAAATAAATGAAACCGTCCTGTTAATAATTAAATGATAAAAATAAGACCGAAATCCAGAGTGTTCAGTTGGTGGATGAATTAAATTGAACTGTCTACTAGTTGGATGGAAATGATCGGTTAATTTTTTCAATTAATAATACTTTTTTCTGAAAGAACTTCATAATTTGAAGGCATAGCAGTGAGTTTTGGGCTCCTACGGTGTAATACAAATTTCCAGGGCACTGTCGAAAATTTCAACTTTGAATCTGGAGGGAAAAGTGGCACCACTCTCTCATTGGCTGCTACACGGCCGACATTTTCGCCGTCACCTCTGGCAGATTCCCGTCGTTCCCTTCTTATGCTAGCGCACTCTGGCGGATTAGTAAAAGTGCCACCGCGGGAAAATTCAAAACGCCAAATATTCACTAGTGATTTCCTCTGCTCAGACACCTAATTTCTCAGTGCTAACTGTACTGAGTACTTTGTTCATTACTAGTTCAACTATGTTCGGCCGAATTTTCCCATTTCTCTGACCTAGTTCCGTGGCCCATTGGGTCGTTCAGAGCATCCATCTACAGGAATGTTGAAAAATAAAAGAAGTAGAAGAGGACATCTCGACCTTTGAATAGGGACGCTCCAATACTGCAATGATACAATTTCAGGAATAGAAACACAGTAGGTATCGAATCTACTGTCTGAGAATGCACTTTTATCTTGTTAATCTAAGTTCAAATAATAATTATTATTATTTTGTAACAGATATTTTTCTCTACCATCAATAGTTTGAATCGATAGTATCGGCGGTGCTCTATTAGTATGCGCCTCACAGTCACGTTTCTGTATTAGCATGCGCCCCACTTGTCCGGTCAAATAAAAAATCTTACCTTGCAAAATGGGGGGTAGCAGATATTTTTTGATATTTTGTCTGGGTGCATGTGGACATGAATAATTTGCGACCTCGGAAGCCGACAAGAACATTCTCAAAAACACGAAAATCCACGAAATTTTCGCACTTTTTAGTTTTGCCCGATTTTGACCCTGAAGGACCACTTTTTCGATAAAAACCTTCAATACTTTTTTGAAGTAGACCAAAGTTAGAACAATTTGAGACCAGATTGGTTTCCCTAGCATTCATAGATCCCGAGATACAGCTGCTCATAATTTTGCAAATTTCCTGAAGGACTTAAACTTCAAGTCTTAAAGGAAGTTTACTGATCTTAAAACCGTGCAATCCCTTGACGAAACACCTTCCTGCGGATTTCTTGAATACAACTACTTATAAGTACTTCCCAAATTTTTCCTAACTACCTTCTCTCTAATATATATTACGTGGGGCGCATGCTACCACAGAAAATGAAGAATCGAGAGGATTGTGGGGCGCCGAAGGGATGTGGGGCGCATACTAATAGAGCACCGTATCGGCTCCCAAAATATCAATACTTTAAATTCTCTCCCAGTCACGACCTCCGCACGACCAGAAAGTCCCTGCGACCTACAGAGAGGTGGATGGGTCATGGGGGACCTACAGATCAGTGGGCCAGGGGGATGGTGAGGGCCAGGAACTTGCTGCTCCTCTTCTATGTCTACGGAGTTGGGTCCTTACGTTTCAGCGCAGGTGACCCGCTCTTTGAGCCAGTTAACACCCAAAAAAAGTTCGCGTTTGATTCTGAAAAGCCAGACTGCTCAATGAACTCCATCACGATATCGTTTACGGGTTTCAAATCTACCTTTGCAACCTACTTACACAGATTTAGTAGCAGTTCACTAAATTTCACAATTTTCCCCCTCTAAACCTCCAACATAATGGCACTCAATCGGTTCTTACATTAACCTAATACATGTGTACCTATCAGATCAAGAGAGATACAAAATTGCACGCGAGCTAACTCTAAATTTCAGAGGATCACATAAAACTCCTTCCTCTTATTTAAATAGTGTCATGCACAATGATTAGATTTTGGAGCAAAAGATACTTGGCCCCAAGCACGTATACACATTGTAAATATTAAGGACGAACTTAACGAAATTCAAGGGAAATAAAGGCTGGGGCCAACTGTCTTAAGCCAAAATCAAAACTAACATCAAAATTTAAGGTGCACATTTTGACTGAGTATTTTGTAAATCAGCCATTTTTTTAAACAAGGAACAAAAAGGATTCTAAACAGCTCTACTTTCTCATCATGTCAACAAAGGCAAAGGAGAAATGACAGCGTTGGCTCGAGCGTTGGCCTCAACCTGTGTAATTCCCATTTTCCTCTCCTGAAACACGAATTTCCCGTCATGTTAAGGTTACGTCCGATGATGGGATTATTATCAGAAATAGAGGGGCAGGAAAATGGAAAGGGGACTGTGTTTTGGAGGAAATTTGAACTCCCACTATGCTCAGTGTCATGTTATTGTTATTCGATACTACTTTCCTAGTGTTAATCAAGTCCTGTGCACGCTATTGGCCCCTTTGCGAACCGACCACACATTTTCGATGAATGTTTGGACGTATAGTCAATTTATTGAGGTCACAGACACGTCCGATAATAACTAGGGGCTCATTGGGGCTAAAGGTAGCATTTTTCAAGGATTGTCCGAAGAAGGGAGAAGTCGTTTTCGAGGTATTTTCAGATACAGAAACGACTTATTGCGGTTTCACACCCCTCCGGTCACACGTTGGGGTTCTGTAGGGCTACAAAGGGGCAACAGGCCGTTATTTTAAGATTGTGGCTAAAGGGGTCGACTTCGAAAAGATTTTCGGACGTACAATTCATTTTTGGAGTTTCAGACTACACAGTCCAAACACATCGTGGGGCTCTAGGGGACTAAAGAGGGCTTTCGAAGAACTTATATGGGCCCCTCATCTATCCCTGGCAATGCAGGTACCTACACAGTTTTTTATGGGTTCAGTGAAGTCGAGTTGTATTGACATAAGAGTTGTGAAATAGTAAATTCTTTTCGAGAAAATTCCAAGGTGTGGATGGTATTTATCTAAAGGCCATCTTTATGTGAATCGCCACCACCGTTTGACAACACTCAAAATGATGCAAAAAAATGTCTACTCACACATTGGCCCGACGTAGTTGCTCGGGAAAAGGCCGACAGCTCCTTTACATTCTCCTTTCCACCAGGAGGGTTCGTCTTTGGCGAGAATCGTCACGATGTCGTCTTTGTCAAAACTCAACTCATCCTCGTTCTGAGCAACGTACGGGTAGAGAGCTACGACACGTTCTGGAATGACACGAATAAGTCATTAAGCAAAGGACGAGCTTCCTCAGTTTGGGCAGTTTAGGGCCGTTCCTTACCAAGTAATCCGTCGCTCAACCCTGATTCCGAGGTTTTGCGCGATTGCGATCGAGAAAGACGACCCCCTTGAAGCTCCTTGACGTAAGACGCAGGAAACCAACCGATCTGCCTCTTCTTGCCTTTAGCCTGCACACCAAACATTTCTTTGTCTCTATATGATGCACATTTCATGCGGCACTTTCGCTCGTTAAACCTCTCTGTGTGCATAAACTGGTTCAAAGAGCAGAACGCCAATACTGTAATTCAACGATCCCTTTTCAGAGGGATAAAGGACTCTTCTAAAAAAAAGCAACTGAAAGCTCCCCCCCCCCCCCCCCCCCCGGCAGATGAATGTCTTCCGGTCTCTACGTCAGCACCTTATCGACAGAACCAGAGACAGGAACAGTCGAGAGAGTGATTTGTATTCTACACAAAACAACTTGTACCTCAGCATTTTACTACTCTGAATGTGAAATATCTCGCTGGGGCATCTTCGCTTTGATCCTCGATCTAAACTGAACTAAACCGAGGATTCGGAGTGTCCCCCAGTCATAGGATAATACAGGAACCACGCTAAAAAGAAATCACAAGCAGCAATACACACAGGTACAACACCTTTTCCCCCGTACTAACTTGATTGATATTCACCTGTAGTTCACCTTCCCACCATCCAGTCGACGTCTTCTTCCGGATCATGACCAGCTGCCCTCGTTGGAGGCTAAGTTGTTCTTTGCTAGTTGCCTGGTAGGGAGCGATGACTGTGGCTATCACAGGCTTCTTACCCTTCTGAAAACGACAAAAACTCATTAAAAAACTATTAAAAAAACCACTGCCCCAAAGGGGATGTAACTCACAACGAAAAGTAGTGAACAAAATGGAAAAAGTTGATAGGTTATTTCTGTAGTGCAGGGCTGCCATTTCTGTTAGAGCAAACCCAGGAACATAACAAGCAGAAGAACGGTACTTGATGGGATGGATACTAAACATTGAGACGCTCAACAGTATACCCCAATATAAGAAGTCGAGACAAGAATGTTAACTGTACCAAGTACAACACAACCAAACAATAGAAACACAACCGGCAAGATTCCACTCCATTATCAGGCGAAAGACTCGGGTTCACCCATTGCAGATTCTCGAAACTCGAACTGTAGTGAGAAGAAGGCACATGTGTCAAGAACGCTGTTTCCGAGTTGCGGTCAAATTCCAATTAGACGGTCCCCCTCTCAGGCAAGGATATCCAATTGCGGTCCTTGTTGCAAGCAAATGGCGGTCGTACATTCTAGTGCGCGATAGACACCGAATCGGGCGATCTGTTCAGCAAGAAATTGCCCTTTTTTCGGAACATATCCTACACCGCCGACCACGAGTACTATGTATTCATTTTCGAGTATACGGTTCTCCATAACGTTGTCAGTGAGGAAAAGCGGAGGAGGAGACCGAAGAAAAGCCTCAAGAACTGTGAGGCTTCACTGTCCCTGTATATTTTAGCGAGCCCCAAAGCCTGGATTTTGCGAAACCAAGACTGTCCTAGATGAAAACGACAATATTTCAGCGTCACTGTGGGCCATCCATCTCTGACCGCTGAGTGGATAGCCAATTCCAAGTCACAAAATACGGTTTGTGGAGAGTATGTACCTAATCGATAGCAGTCTTATAAGCATCATGAGTTTTGGCTGCCAACAGACAGAATTTACGGATTTACAATCTCTCAACCTTGGACCGTAAATCGAGTGTTACCTTTGGAAGACGGGACCGCAATAATTATTGTTATATGATATAACTTATATCTCACTGAAGGACTGTGAGCTCCTGACCGCAACTCGGATACAGCCGTCAAGAAAACTCCAAGGATTGCTTAATAACTTGAAAAATTAACAATTACAACCAAATCAGTTGTAGATTTGCTTGCATCTTCATTTTGCCCCTGTGACCTTTTTGCAACCTTCTGTTGGTTACGGGAAGGCTATGACGGGAAACACCGCCACCCCCTTTTCGGGAGTGGAGTCTACGGCGTGAAGTTTTTGAAAAGAGACAACAAGCTAGCACAAGTTCAAAGTTGGCAGAGGAATGTGACGTGTAAGTACTGAAGGCCCAGTAGGGAAGGGGTAATTTTTCCTTTATTTGGGAGGAATATCGATTCCGTACTGAACTAGCATATTTAGTCATTTTTCATTTTTTAAATAACATAGTTGAGCTTGCCCTCAATCTGTTAAAACTGCTTCAAAAAATATACACACATCAGAATCTGATTCTATTGGTGGATTAAGCACCTCCATGGTTAGGGGATCTTGTTTGGGTCAGTCTATCCAATACAATCTCGTTCATTCCCCCCCCCCCCCCCCCCCACATCACACACCCAGTGAACCGAAAATGAAGGTAGCCTCGACAGTAGGATGAAAAACCAGAAAAGCCGTACCTTGCCAGAATCACTCTCTTCGCCGCCAGACTCAATCTAAAACACAAGGGAAAAACAAAAGAATACTCAACTAGACTCAACACGACAGGGGAGATACACAAACAGAAATAGACTAATTACCGAATCATGTTCTGACGGTAAAGTTGTAGGACTTGACGACAAGAAGAACAAGGTCTTCAATTCAACATAACAGTATTGACCACATAGTATTACGAGCTTGAAACATCGGTACAAACAGGTCCACTGCAGATACTATACGTCACAATGCACTGTTTATCAAACAGGTTTTATAAGACGAAACTCAACCATTAACACTTACCTACATACCTGTTGGTTGAGTCTGACAACAATGGCTGTGTCTGTGCTGGTGGCAAGCGCTTTCTGAAGGCATCGCCGTCAGGCCTTCGAAGAGTAGAAGGGGTAGGTGAGGTGGTGGTTTGGTTTTCACCTACGCCCAGTACAACACAGACACCCCCTCTACAGATAGACAACAATGTCTTCAGAAAGGACTCGCCGCCGAAACACTGCCTTAATGGTAATGTGGACGACAAGCGTGCGAGAGAGAGAGGGAGTGAGTGACTTTGCATGGAAAGAGAGCGAGGGGAATAAAAAGTATCTCCTCAAAATCTCAGCGACCGGATGTCCAACTTCAATTATGTAATATTCCTCAGACTCGTTATAATAGCGAAATCAAAGTGATAATCGCGATTGAAATAATTTAATTTCTAATAATTGTTATTAATCAAGGTAATCTCATATTCTTCCCTTATCACTTAGGCTAAGTTTATCTGCCCAAAGAACTTTATAGAATGAAATTGGTTAATTGGTTGCTGGGATGTAAAACTGACCAATTCGGGTGGCGATGGTGGAGCCATCTATTATCTCAGAATCTCACCAAACTTCCATCCGCATGATCCTTAATACTAAACCTCAACATTTCACTTCCTTTTGCAACATAGCAGCCGGAAGGACGGTTATGAGTGATACAATAATCCAACACGCTCAAAATGGTGAGGTAGAAAATGTACCTGAGAGGCTAAACTAGCAAAGTCGGGCGTTGCCGCGCGATCGCCGGTCATCTGAAATAACAACCATTCACAGTTCAAAGGTTTGATCCAGGGTAACGTTCAATACAAACAGTACACCATAAAATCATTTACTTGGGGTTCAATAGCAGTCGGGGTGAGTTTCGTTTCTGTCACTGGCGTCTCAGGTTTGGCGATAGGCGAAGGAGAAACTGCAGTGACTTCTTGAACAGGAGCGGCAGCGACGACGGGTTCGGCCTCGTAATCCGCTTTTTGGACGTAATTCGACGGGAATATGCCGGATCGACTTCCAACGACGCCCGTCCACCAATCCCCGTCCATGGCGACCACTTGAATGGTTTCACCTTGGTCGAAAATGAGGTCGCCCGGTTCTTCGGAATTGTATGGATACAAAGCGACGTACGTCCCTGTGGAATAGGAGCGTTAGGTATGCTAGTTTACCATTACTGGTTTGAAGATTCATCATGTCATAACTTCAACGTGTCATACCAAGTGCTGGACTCTCCGCTACTTCCGGAGTTGTATCGCTGACGACGGTGGGTTCCGCCTGGAACGCGATAAAATGAGATTTAAATAAGTACAAGTACAAGTGTCACAAAGACGCACTTTCAAGAAGAGTAAATTATTACCGCCAGCGTAGAAGTAGGTTCAGGCCATTTAGCGTCGTCACCAAAACCCGAGCCACTGTCAGAGACGGGCTCACCAATTTCAGCGATACCCCTGAAATATATACGTTAATGTAAGTACAATAATTGTACTAAACTATTATTGTTTAGTGTAAATCCACCTTGCCACGGACACTTACTCTAAAGGTGTTTTGGGTAGAACGGTTGTATTCGCTACGCCTGGGTCTGCCCCTGCGGAGTCCATCGGTTCGACATAGGACTCTGGAAACCATCCAGAACTCCCTCGAAGCTCGCCAGACAACCAACCAGGCTCGGCATTGAGGTTGCTAGGCACCTGGAGAGGACAAACGTCAGAACATGATCTACCCTGGTTCCCTATTGGCCACACAAATTTAGAGGTACTTACGTAAATGGTGTCTCCCGGCTGAAATGATAGCTCATCCGCGTTGCGCGCTACAAATTCGTACAGCGCCCGATATTTGATGTACCCTGAAAAGAGGATGATACTTAGTGATTGTTGATCGTGTAAAGCGTCACCTTGTCACCGCACAAATCTACCTGGTTTATCAGACGTCTCTTCAGCCCACGCGTCAGCCGCAGGAGCTGCGTCCCAAGCGGAGCTTCCCCATACATCGTTATCCACGTTGTTGGAACCCTTCAAATCCAGCATCTAAAACCAAACGCCAATTACCAAGTGAAAAAAGGCGAAACACGGACTGTCCAATCGAAAAGTTTGCGGGACCACCAGGATGCGTAGGGAATAAAAAACCTATAAAATATAATGGCTTTATACATTCGAAATTTGGAATCTACACTCCTTGTAACACATAATGACAAATTTTGATACAGGTATGCAGGAAACAAACAGAGGTGTTGATCAAGTTACAGTGCGATGTACTGTACAATGCCAAAGTAGTGTTATCTGGAGTTTTATCATCGGCCTAATCGAATGGTTCGGAATAGGCGTCAGGAGTTGATCCTCAACAAAATGTAGCTCAAACAAAGCTAAATTTTCAGATAAAATAAAAGAGAGGGAGTGAGAAACTCATCATCGTCAAGAATGGGTAATCTGGCCAGAGCATAACAATAAGATATCCTTGTATACTCCAAATCGTGCAGGAACTCATCACCAGTTCCCCCTGATGGCTAGGACGAATCTATTTCGTATACGAAATATAATTATTATATAATTATTTCGTATACATATATAATTATTACATATATGTAATAATTATTTTTGAAATGGATATACAAATTATTATTATTATACCCGTGAAACAATCAGTAAGAAAAACAGTTCAAATGTGTTGTTGTTGATGTTTTTCGAAGGTTGTGTTCACCTTATATCAGTCACGCAGTGTTGCACATGTAGAATGAGAGGTTATTGTGGTACCACTGATTTCCCTCTAGTAAACTCTGGAATACAGAGTCTGGATATCCAATGAGGGGCAGTAATGGGAGAGATTTCCTCAATAATTATCAAGAACTAACTTATTATTCTTATTATTCTAGACACATTTAGTTCTTGATTAAGTGGGAGCTTAGACAGATTGGCCCTTACCCAACCTTCTAGTGGCTTTCCTCTTCAAGGAAAGAAATTTGAGAAGCTGTTTGTCAATTCCAAACAAGCAGAATATACGACGAAAAGTAGCCCCACATTAGATACGTCCTCCAAAGTGTTGCTTTCTTTGAATAAAGACTTTACCTTTATAGGCTCTATTCCTCTCTCCGCCCATGAAAAAACTTTCTCAAAGTTGTCCAACCTCTCAAACTTTTCACTCACTTTGTTCCGTTTATCAGCGTAAACGTTGTAAAGTTGTTCACACTCGTCCAAAATGCCCGACAACTGCGTCCTCAACGAGTCCAACTGAGTGTTATTGTTTTCAACGTCCACCATTTTGCTGTTAACCTGTGTGGGACATCGAGGAAATTTCGTTTAATAGGTGGGAATGACGGGGATAAAGTCAAAAGTCTCTCTTTTTAGAAATAAATGAACACGACTCACCTCTTCTTGTAGGGAGGCGATTTTATCTTTGAGATTTTTGACAGCGATTGTTTTGTTGTTGAAAGCCAATACGTCATCAGCCGAATCCTTTCCGCTCAATTTCCCTTGAGCCTCCAACTTGGCTTTTTGTTGACTCAGCGCTACTAGCTATATAAAAGAGAAAAAAAAAGGTAAAAAAAAAGCACAAAATTAACGGAAGGGGTTTGATCCACAACAATAGAAACCTGCGCGTTGCGTTGTTTGAGGAGCGCCTTCAATCTATTAAATTCGCCCAAATTTTGATCTCGAGTGGTCCGCATCCCGTCGATGATGGATTTGACCGACGTGACACCGCAACGAGTTTCCGATATTGATTTGGAGAGTTCTTTGACTTTTTCCTCCTGTAGGAAAAACAAGCATCAACGTTAGGGGTTGCCGGTTGATATTTTTGTGGCTCGTGACCCACCAGTTTTGTATCGCCAAAAATAACGGTGGAGAGGATAAAATTACGTTTGGCGAACCGGCCTACATACTGACGTTAAACTCACGAAAGTCAGAATAAGAGGAGAGAGGAGGTTTTAGGTAGAGTAGTGGGTAGTAAAGGAATCACTGCATAGAAGTTATGTATGTATCTTAAGGTATATAACATCCATATACATATTATACAACATCCTTGAACAATAATTGTTCAACAATTATTGTTCAAAAGCCTTCAATTAAGAGACGTTTTGGTAAAGGCTTTGAATAGTTTCTCTGTGTGAAAAAAGGAGTCTTCACAGCTGAGCTTGCCATGTTATAACGGATAAATGTTGAAAGTAGAAAACTACGAAAATACTGAATTGCTTCTCTCTGTCAATTCAGAATATCTACTGTGCGTTAAGGTCGACGACTCGGATCGGCCACAAAATTTGACATACCCCGTTTCAAGAGGTCCAGATTCCAAAACCGAAATGTCCGTACGCCGTCCGGGCCGTTTTGGGCAAACGGAATTTTTTTTTTTAATCAGAAATTTTGACAAAATACCTACTTGGTTTACCATCTAGTTGCGCCCTCAAGTTTATCAGTCAGATCGCCCAAACCCGTGGGGCGCTATGGGGCTAAAATGGGGCTACAGAAGGTTTTTTTTTTTTAAGGCTTTTGGCTATGGGATCGGGTCGTGTCGTTTTCGAAGTATTTTTGGACGTAGAATCCATTTTTCGGGGTCCCGGAACAATCCGATTTCACTGTTGCGATCTATAGGGTTTTCATGGGGCTACAAATGGGATTTTTGAATGATCCCATGAGGTCAAATATTTTTCAAGTAGAAAAACAAAACAAAAATTTGAAAAAAAAATTTTTTTTTTTGGAAAATAAAATCATAAATTTTTTTAAAACTTTTTTTTCATTAACACAGAATTAGATTTCTGCACAAGTAACCTATATCAAAGAATAATAAACCCATGGGTAAAATTTGCAGCGTTTTTTCCTATTTGGCACGTGGCAATACGAGGCGATAAAATTTAATAGTATTTAATATTAGGGCGTACCTAATCAATTGTATTTTTGGTCTTTGAAAATTTCTTCATTTAAGAAAAGAAGAAAAGGTTTTTTTGGGAAAAGTAAGAATTGTCTTTGGTAAGAATTTATTAAAAGAATTTCCTCCTAACACCAACCACATTTCGAGTGAACCTTCTTTTTACGATTTCCAATTCAGGAACCATTAGAAGCATCTTCTATATGGCCATTCAACAAATTTTTAACCACACCTGCACGCTCGCAGACAGCCCTCAGTCTGTCAAAGTGGGAAGGAAAATTTGAAATTGTTACTTAACTGTAGTCTAACCAGACCCTGGGAGCAAGTTTGAAGCTCACACTTCAGGGAGCATATTGGTCATGCGAAAATTTTCGAGAGGCCGGGAGCGAGTCGGTCACCGATGGCGCTCCTGGGAGCAAGTACGCGGACTCCCGATTTCGCTTAAAATAATGTTTTGGGTATCTTGTAACATTGCCGACCAATACCAGATTTTTACCAAACCTTCCCCAACGATCCCCAAAAAGCAATAATAAGTCACCTTTTGAGACAAATCCACGGCCAAACTCTGACTTTTAGCTTTCAAAGCGATAACCGCCTCTTGCGCTTTCCTGAAAGGGAATCAGCCGAATTACCCTCAACGTTGTTGAAAACAAGTCCACAGCAACAAACAAGTGTGAGTGTAGTAAAAGGGAAAATGCATTACAAAACATACCTTCTTTGGTTGTCCAATTCTTGGCGCCTGTTATTTTCCCATTCGACTTGTCTAAAACAGAAAACCAGGGATATTACGAACACAGCTAAAGTCGCCGCAATGGCTTAATGTATCCTCCTCTTGATTACCTTTGTCTCTCCATTTCCTTGCGGGCGGCTTCACGCTGCTCTTCAGCCCTCTTTCTTTCTTCCTCCCTTTGTTTCTCCAATTCCCGAGCTCTCTCCAGCTCTCGCTCTATTTCCTCTTGCCGCTTTCTTTCTTGCTCCAACCTGCAAAACGGGGGACAATCCAATTTGAAGGTTGAAAATATGTTTTGAGGGAGCAGACAGTTATTAGACAGAGAAGAACCCGGTTTCGAGAGAGGAGTAGGCAACAGGAAGCAGAAACCAACTTTTAGTGAGCAGAACTCAAGTTTCAAGGGCGCAGACATCAGTTTTTAGAGTGCCGAGTCCGAGAATTAGACCTAGTTGTATTTGAAAATCCGAGGCAATAGTTCTCCGTTGTCACAGAGAAACAAAAGATTCTGAAAATGTCTATGTACACAACAGTTCATCCAACCTCCTTAGGCAGCTAGGAAGAGCCGATCTTATCCTTGGTGTGAAAACCCACACCGAATCAGTATCTCATCACACAAACTTTTGCTGGATCTGTTCACAATGTTATTCACTCATTTCTGTCATAAGAGAATGAATGGTGGTTGTATTATTTTTAAAATCCGTTATTAACCTTATTTTCTCTTGTTTCTCCCTCTCTTCTCGTTCTTTTCTCTCGCGTTCTTCTTGTTCTTTTCTTTGAATTTCCAGAAGAGCTTTCCTGCGACGGTCTAACTCGGCTTGGCCTTTTTCGAAATTCTCTTTCCTTTTGTCTTCGAAGGTAACTGAAAAATTAGGGATTCACCTTGAATGTTAAACTGTCAAATCCATGTGAATAGTAGAGGGTTTAAGCTCACCTTGACCGATGCCTGCCATGGGATCACCCATGTCTCCAGGCTGACTCGAGTTGGAACTGACGCTGCTTTGTCGGACTCGCCTGAGAGTTGGAGGGATCAAGTTAGGAGGCAGAGTTGTTGGAAGGGTTTCACCACATCTGGCCAAGTCGCAGAGGTGAAGGGCGAGTACAAACTCTTCGCAAGACAGCATCCCATCGGCATCAGTGTCGGAAAGGCCCCTGAAAATGTGAAATTTTTATGACAACCAGCAACGAGGCCGAAAAGCTTAACTCCACACGGAACTCACCATATTTGCGCGAGGATTTGTTGAGGTAGTTTGGAGGCCAAGAGAATGTTACGAGCTTGAACTCCAGTGAGGAATCCCGTCCTCGATCTGTCTGTTGTGTTGAATAGTTGGGTGTATTTCAACTTGGAGGCTTGAGGTACTGCCCACTCGACAGCAGGAGATGCCGACATATTCCCTCTGAAACGTGAAACATGAAAATTGGCAAGCACTTGTGAGGATTACTGGATTGCCACAGAATGCAATAAAAGAAGTAGTTCATCCTACTTACTCAAGGGATGCGAGGGAAGCTGCCCGTTCACGCTCGACTGCAGCTACAATAGGAGGAGTTGGCGGTGTTGGTTGACTTGGCGGAGAAGTTTGGTTTGATACAAGACCTGCAAGGGTGGAAGGAGGGATAGCAGCAGTTTGAGGTAGAACTCCCACTGCAGCGGTAGGGATCGCACCAGGAATACCGGCCGACATCAAACCCGGCGCTGTTGGCATAATAGGCGGCATGGCGCCAGCCAAGGCAGTCGGCATAATGCCAGGGGCTGTGGCAGGTACGACACCTGGAATTGGAGTAGGAACTGGAGGAGCCTGGGTGAGAGGGGGGACTAGAGGCATAGGGATACCTGGGGCTTGAGTCATGGGAGGTACCATAGGAGGGATATTGGGCATAGGAGTTGGTGGAAGAGGAGGCAAAGCTCCAACAGGAAGGGGTTGCATGCCCACGACACCCGGCAGAGGCATCCCAGGTCCCCTCATAGTGTTCCCCACCTGCAAACGTCATTCCTGGATAACACCACCCAAACACTTTATGGTCGCCACACGTGAACCATAAACGTACTTTAGAACCTCCAGTAAGCTGAGCAGGGAGTGGTGGGATCGGGGGAGCAGCACTCTGTAACGGTGTCGGCCCACCAGAGGGTGGAGAGATCTGAGATGGCATCATAACCGGAGGAACAGCTCCACCCATGAGTGAACCAGCAGCAGCAGTCGGCAATGGCGGGATTGGAGGTTTGGCAGCGGCCATAGCAACTGAAATTCAATACGGTAGTACAGAATTGCAGTACGTGAACGAAGTACATAACGCCCAAGTCGGAATTGAAACCACCCATCAGCAGCAGTACCAACAACATAGTATGACATACTATTACCTGGTTGGTTAACTAGAGCCTGCAACGACGGTGGAAGCGCCTTGGGGATTTCAAATCCTCTCAATTTCAAATTGATGAGCTTGCAAGCAATGCTGAATTCATTTATGTTCATTTTGCCATCCGCATCAGTGTCAGCCAACGCCCTGTAAGTTAGTAATGAAATTAGTTTAAATCACTAGTTCAACACTCAAGAGATGAAGTTCTCATTCAATTCTCTGTACCATATGATGCCCAATATAGCTGGAGGAAGTTGGGATTGCAGAAGAAACCCTTTGGCCTGATCTCCAGTGACGATTCCATTTATGGGGTTCAAGGAGGCAAATTGTTGTTCGAAGCGGGCTCGCTCTCCCGGCGTGATTGTGTAAGGATCCATCTTTGCAGCTGAAATTTCAGTAAGTTTGCAGCTAGGTACGTCAAATGAATTTAGTGACGTGTAAAGGTGAAACACGTGAACAGAAACAGGTACATAGCCACAAATCCTGACCTCAATCGACCAATTCAATTGACTTAATTTACTTCGTAGTAACATACTAGCAATACGCACCTAAAAGAGGACGCTGGAACCACTTGAACTGTCAAACGGAAATGAACACTCCTGCTGACCGACTTCCTGACTGCTGAGACGGTGAATCACGATTCCAAGTTCTCGTTGAAGCTAACTGGGAATTTACTTCTCAACATAAATAACCTACACGAATTGCTTATTCACTAAATAAGAACATGACAGTACATAGCTGGTGAAATCGGTCGATTCAATCGACTCACTTTCGAGGGGAAATCAGAGCTGCCAGCTTTAAGGAAGGTCAACCCGCCCGTTGGGATTACTCCCGCGCTGGTGGTGGTGGGTGGGGCTGAAACGTGGATCAATTAGATAAAATCAATTTCGCCCTCATGACCTCGTACATTTAAATGTGGACTGTGCAATGCACAAAAATGGATGATTAATAAAATATCATGCTGTTGGATAGAGATATCACTCTTCAACAGTATCAGTAACACGATTGGTTGAAGTCACACATCACAAGACTCAAACTGTAGACGAGTTACGAGACAGCCTTGAATCGAAATTTACTGTGATGGGATGGTTGTGATGATAAGATCGTTTGCAAAATTGTCGGCGAAAATGTCTAATGTCTCGCAGGCCTCCACGCCCCTTTCCGCCGGATTGCGGAAAACCGCTTCGTAGCAACCCTGAAACAAATCAATGACGTTTTTGATAAGAAATTTCTTCTTCATTAATCTTCCTCTTATCTGAGTCTACGCAAAATCAATCAAGTGCTCATTTGTCGCCCGCATTGTACCAGGGATGTTTGATACTTCAAATTGTATCGATTTTACTGAAACTTTCAAAACGATAGAATCGTACCTCTTAAGTGGTATCGATGCTCGTATGTAATACGCACATTGGAGGAGTGTGCTCCCTAAGCGTACTATAATAGCACACACACGTACTACATAATATGTATTATATTATATGTATTATATTATAATAGAACACACTCCTCAAATATAATATCTGAAAATTTTTCAGGAGAGACGATTTTAGAATTACGTCTTTATTAAGTATACTTCCCATCTTGAGATGTTCATTTTTTGACACAACTTTCATTGCACATTTTGGATTATTATTCTTGGAATAGGCAAGACACCTATAAAAAATAAAAAAAACACCTAATATAGGAATATAGACTAAAGACAACTTGAACCACCCAGCCGTTAAGAGATTGTCAAGAGTAGGTAGCGGTTTTCATTTATCCTCCATAAGGCGATTAGTCAATAATTTCTCCATGTTAATTGACAATATTTAATTTTAATATTAAATAGGTAGGTAGGTATGCCTACCTATATTAATATATTAATATCATGTTTGCGATACTAAATAGGTAGGTACACCTGCCTATATTAATATTCAGTTGGGGACAGGGTGGGCCTGTGGACTACGTCGGCTTACAATCAGTCGAGGCGCTGATCAGCCTGGTTCGAATCCGGGGACGAACACCAATGTTTGACCAAATAAAAAGGCAATCACGTTGCAATACCTGTCTTGTTGGCAGACAATTCACCTCTGAACGAAAGTTTATGTGAATCCTTCTATGGAGCAAGAATTTCTAAAGCATTTTCAAGTACATACAGTGCGGAGTCGGCTCCTGCCCTGTGAAAAGCAGTTGGTTAACACCAAAAAATTTCACTTTACTTTAGAAAAAAAAAAATTAATATTCTGTTTGCGATTCGTTGTTTTTGAAACAAATGGCAATAAAATTTATTTTATCAATTTCCATATAATAGGTATCGTATTCCCTATTGTATTATATCGTAATTGATAAATTTATATAACATTATATCGGTAAAATATTATTTTAATATCGATAATCCTCCACATCGATGTAAAAAAGTGGGTAGATCAAGCATATCGAAATATCGTTGTCGTCCCTAACCACGATGTTGGTTAGCATCACGGAATAGCATTCTATTCCGTGGTTAGCATCATGTTGCTTTGTGCAGTATATAAGTCGACTTGGCTCCCGAAGGCTTCAAGCTTTGTTGGTTCTCTGTTACTCTGTGGTTGTTGCTCTCTGTTACTCTGTGGTTGTTGGTGAAAGTTTTGTTTGTGCAACAAATCGAGAGCCGTTTATTGGAAACAATCGCTTTTACGCGGATTGATTGAATTTACCTTCGCGATTTTGGGTTTGACATTCGAATGAGAAGGCGAGCTTGTTGTTCTTTGACACGAGTTGAGAGATCTACAGCAACAGTTGTGAGTTTCTCAGTGACTAGGTAGTTATCAAATTACTGTCACCTGTTCCCTCCTGAAGAATAGTTTGAAGATTTATAATAATAGTTTATTATTTTGAACATATTATGATATGTTTAGTAGCGTAGTTCTGCTTTTGGGGAAGATCCGTTCATAGGTATGAATTACCTGATGCAGGCTGCATCCAACCTTCCCTAAACAATATCACTGTCACAAAGTCGAGCCTCTTCAATCCGATGTTATGTTCCTTGTTTATGTTATGTTGTTGTTTGTTTTTCAGGCTGTTTTCCGTTCATGTATGGCGAAGGATTTTCTGAAGCCTTTTCCTGGATTGTTGGTTCTATTGATGTCTCATCTCTAAGGTAGGCACCTAATTGACAATTACTACTTGTTACTTCTCCTCAATATAATAATAATAATAATAATAATAATAATAATAATAATAATAATAATAATTGTTACTTCTTAGAGGCTCTTGATATTTCACAGTATACTTACGTGTTATTGACTTTTCCTGCAGCGCGAATGTGCCAAGGGGGAAGTGAACCCGACTCCGTGCCCGCCCATGCTAAACCCAGAGCCATGCCTGTCGATATTACGAGGCTCACTGACGGTTGGCTAGAGCTTGAAAGTGATCCCGGCTTGTTTACTTTGCTCCTCGAAGATTTCGGCGTCAAAGGCGTCCAAGTCGAAGAGATTTATGATTTGGGGAAACCTTTGGAAGGCCCCGTGTACGGATTTATATTCCTGTTCCGATGGCTGGAGGAGCGTCGGTCCCGACGGAATCAGAACAATGAACTTTGCGTTGGTGACGAGCAAATCGTCAACAGCATATTTTTCGCTCAACAAGTGGTAAGTACTTAATAATATTCGTTTTTGAGCCTTCAGGTGATGTGTAGTGAGTGGCGCTCCTGGTAGGGAAATTAGGGAGATATATGGCTCCTCTACCGATGTTCCAAATTAGGTACCTACTCAAAAATAAACAAAATATAGCGTGGGGGCTGCTATCGGATTGGATCTCTCCACCTTTGCCACGGTCATTGTCATTTCACGGTAAAGTGGCGCACTTTTTTCTTGGAAGCCAGTAGTTTTTAGTCTTACGGATTTTGAGGACGTTCTTGTTGTAACCCTTTTGGTATGTTTCATAGAAACGGGGAAAAATTTATCTAAACTCAGTACGCCATGTTGAGGTTTTTTTTTGTGGAAAAAGTCATTTGTATCAATGTGCCCATATGCGGGGCACATTGATACGGGCCCTGGGGCAGTATTATACACGGTGGGGTACATTGATACAATTATGAAAAACACTCCAAAAAAGTGTATAACAATCTTGATAAACCTCTTTCTTAAACAATTTTTCTTACAGCTACTTGAAAATAACATTTACACCTCCCAAGTTGTCAAGGGAAATAAACTTAGACATACTTTATCAACTTCTTATAAAATGCAGCCGCCTTACGTAAGGACATCAACCTTTCAGTTACAGCTTGGACTGCTGAAGACATTGCAGGTTCATCGATGTCGCTCCTGCTGGTTTTGGTTTATTATTCTTGGAAGAGCGCGCGTATGTACTCGCGACGGAGGTCGAAAATTCAGACGGATCGGTCTCAAAATTTGTCATTATCCGTTTCAAAATGTCTAGAATCCAAAAACGAAATTTCCGTCTGCCGTTTACCATCTAGTTGTGCCCGCAAGACTTTCAGCCCGATCACCCAAACCTGTGGGGATAAAAAGGGGATACACGAGGGCTTTTTTGAAGGGTTTCGGCTATGGGGTCGAGTTAGGTGTCATTTTCGAAGTATTTTTGGACTTAGAATCCATTTTTGGGGGTCCCAGAACGATTCGATTTCACCGTAGGGATCTATTGGGCTCTCAGAGCTAAAATGGGATTTTTCAAGTAGAGGAGATCAAATATTTTCCAAGTAATTTTGGGCGCATAATCCATTTTTCGAGGTCTAACATCTTTTTTTCCAACTTTTTATTGACACAGAATTAATTTTTGCACTAGTAACCTATATCAAAGAATAATGAACTCTTTGTGTAAAATTTGCAGCGTTTTGGTTTATTATTCTTGGAATAATACACCTATGTTTTCGCGACGGGGGTCGGCGACTCCGATCGGGCTCAAAATTTGACATTATCCGTTCCAAGAGGTCTACATTCTAAACCCGAAATGTCCGTCCGCCGTACGCCGTCCGCCGTCCAGGCCGTTTTGGGCAGTAGGAATTTTTTTAAAAATCTGAAATTTCGACAAAATACTTGGTTTACCATCTAGTTGTGCTCGCAAGGTTTTCAGTCCGATCGCCCAAACCCGTGGGGCGCTATGGGGCTATAATGGGGCTACGGGAGGTTTTTTTTAAGGCTTTTAGCTATGGGATCGAGTTAGGTCTCGTTTTCGAAGTATTTTTGGACGTAGAATCCATTTTTTGGGGTCCCGGAACGATTCGATTTCACTGGGGCGATGTTTAGGGCATTCGTGGGGCTAAAAATGGGATTTTTGAAGGATCCCAGGATGTTAAATATTTTTCGAGTAAAAAATACAGAGTTTTTGAAAAAACACATTTTTGAACAACAAAAAAACAAAAAAAATTTTTTTTTTAGATAAAAATCCAAAAAAAGTTTTTTTAATTTTTTCATTGACAGAATTAAATTTCTGCACAAGTAACCTATATCAAAGAATAATAAACCCTTGTGTAAAATTTGCAGCGTTTTTTTCTTGTACTTGCGGACCATTTTTTTGACATCTATAACTATAACAATGACTAGAACTAGAACATGACTTACGTGAGTTTACAGACCTAGAACACAACATACAGACACACTCACTTACACAAGCATATTATACTCAAATATAGGTTCTTTCAGTTTGGTAGATACCTATACCAATAGGCAAACCAGTCAGGAGCAAAGGGGTAAATTGATGCTCTTGGGTAGGGTACATTTATACACTTGGGTGGGGCACATTGATACTATCAATCTGCCCCACTACGCCATTTTTAAAACATTGATACTATCAATCTGCCCAGCTACGCCATTTTGAAAACACCATGCTTTTTTGACGAAAAGTAACCAGCAATGAGAAAGCTAAAATCGGCAATTTCTTTACTATGGCCATGTTCTTCCCTGTGTATTTAACTCCAGTTGATAATAAGTACTTCTCACGTGCTGGATATTCTCGAACAAAACGTTAAAAAAATTACGTGACAACAAAATCACGTGGCATCCTTGCTACGTCTTGTATTCAACTGGTGGGGGATGAAATTTCGCTGGAATACTCCACTCCAGTTACTACTGTAGTGCTATCTCTCGTCGTAGCAATGAATCTATCACTTGGCCCATTGCCTAGACCTAGTATATTGGCACATTGCCTTTACCTGTACTGTCACTGTATCAATGTGCCCCACTTTCCCCTACTCCTAGTGTTGGGGTTTCGCTGCACAACTTGTGCATCAGAGGCTAATAAACAAAGCCAGTTCCCGTTTGTAATTTAACGTATTTTTCAGGTTCCTAACAGCTGTGCTACCCACTCACTTCTATCCGTTTTATTGAACTGTGCCAACATCCAACTCGGGACAACCCTCAGTCGGTTGAAGAGCGACACCGCTGGGATGGACCCTGAAAACAAAGGATGGGCCATTGGAAACAGTTTTGAGCTCGCCAAAGCTCACAATTCCCACGCGATGCCCCAAGCCCGACGGCGGCCCGACAAATGTTCAGGAGTACCAACTGGAAGGTAAATTTTGGCGTATTTGTGAACCAACCTGCTTTCGTGATGGGGGTCAACTCATGATTGGCCGGCAAATTTGTCCGTTCATGTTCCATGGTGTCAATTCCATAAATATCCGCCTGCCGGTATACCTAGCCCTATTTGGTACCTAACAGGATTTTTTTTTTAATAGCGTGAGGTTTTGACAATAAACTCAATCCTTCCCCCTCTACACAGCTGCTACAATGGAGCCGATGATGGTATTTTTTAGGGTTTACGGTAGAGGGTCGAGTGGGGTGTCGTTTTCGAAGGATTTTTAGAGGTCACAAACCTGTCCGACATCCCTTAGGTCCCGGAGTCAGGTGTAGCTGTTTATTATGAATAAAAAAACTTCCATTCCTCAGCTACACAATGACTTCTTTTTTTTCTTGTTACCTCCAATATTAAGCTTATGGCAGCAAAAACAAAATTTGTTTTTTAATGTGGTCAAGTTTTCTGCGCCACCCTGTAGTAGGTAGTGAACATGGTTACGAAATAGTAGGTAGGTATTTAATTTTTTCCGGCTTGGGATTAGGTACATCCTAATTGGGACAATTTAGGACAATTTATTCGTGAGAAAATGAAACAAGATGTTAAGTCAATATTTTGGTTCAATCAAATTCACTGGCGGCAGTATTAGCTGAATGCTTCTGGGCGTGAGCCCCTTCATGCTACCCTCCGAGGAGCCCACGGGTTCGAATCTCGGTGAAGTCCTTGGAAATTTTACGATTATAGTCAGGGCGATCATAACCCTTCATGTTTCCTTTACTGGGCCGATTGGGGTATCGTTTTCAAATTATTTTTGGACGTAGAATTATTCTACGTCCAAATGAAATATTCATTTAATTAAGGGAGGCCGTCCGACTGCACTGTGGCGCTCTTTGGGGCTTTTGAAGGACTTGAGCTAGGAATACAAGTGAGGTGTCATTTTCTATGTAAAGAAACGTTGTCTTTCCATGTGCGGGGGTAAAATTTGCTTTTATTCCATACAGCATCCTGAATTATGATTATTCGAAATTCACGACGCTTTTCGCCCCACAGGTACACTGGCGAGGCCTATCACTTTGTTAGTTATGTTCCTATCAATGGTCACCTTTTTGAACTCGATGGACTTAAGCCCTCGCCTATTGACCATGGCCCTTGGGATGAACACGAAGAATGGACAGATAAATTTCACAGAGTCATCACAGACCGCTTAGGGGAGAAATATAACGACATTAGGTGAGTGGAACTACTATTTTAACTTTTATTCGTTTGGTTTTTAAAGATGGGGGACTCCTTCTTGCTCTTCGGTCCTCTTTAGTCCGCTGATATCATGTCAGCCACCAGTCCTGTATCGTAGCTCACTCTGTTATTCAACCTGAGTTGTTACCTTCTCCATCGACTTCCACAACTGTGTTTTCATCAAAGACGTAGGATTAGGGTTGCCAGATCTACTTAAATTTGAAGTAACCTACTTTATTTTTGTTCAAAATACTGTATACTTCATTTAAAAAAATAAAGTAGGCCAAAATACCTTATATTTGAAACGAAGAAGAAAAGTTCAGCCACCTACGAAATTTTGTTAGCAAACCTCATACATATTCGGATTCAACACCCCAAAAAACATAAGGAATGAAAGAAACCAAAACTTTCTGTCGAAAAACACTGTTTGACTGGACTACACGTGCCTAACAGATGCACGAGATAATTTTTAGTGAAAACGTGATTGAAAATGATGTTCCTAATTACATTTATGTAATACATAAATTTCATATTATGAAATACAACCTTACTGAAATATGGACACTTTAAGACTGAAGTGACTAGTAATGTTTTATTCGGAATAAAAATTTTGTGACCTACCTGCTGTAAAAACGTTGTACCCATGATTCTTTTTCAATTCCTCATACCGAATTTTCTTATTCTCAGTAATCTGACACATTCGAGCCCTTGTGTGCAGATGCTGAATGAAAAATACCTTAGTGTTGAAGTCGAGAACGTTAACTTTAATGGATACTTCATTCAAACATTTCATTGAAATACTTCAGGTACTTGAGGTATTTTTCCTTAGTTGCAGCCAGGATAATAATATTATGCTTTATATGATCCGAAATCTGGCAACCCTAGTCTGGATGGCAAATCTCGTTCATACCAGTTGGGCTTTCCAGTTTACCAGACAGTTCACCATACCAGCTTTGCTGAATGGCTGCAAATGACCTCCGTGAGGCTTGTTCATCGGCGCTCATTAGAACGCTCTCTAACCTGAGGCCCAAGAGAGGAACAATGTCTGTGACGACTATTCCCGGTTGCAGAGCAACCCTGATTGCTCAAAGGACTTCGATTACCGTTTTGAAAGGCTGGGTTCCGAACGGTCCCCCCCCCCCCCCCCCCACCACCGGCAAGAAGGGTTCGTAATTTGATTCCAAACGGCCAGTTCTGCTCTGGAATTCACCATATCCCAATGCTTCTGCGAGTGCAATCTGCGACTAGAAGATCCTGAAGTGATTTGTTTATTGCAGATTCAACCTGATGGCTGTAGTACCAGATAAGCGGCTTGCTCTCACCCACAGGTTGAGCATGTTACGAACGAATCGTCAAATTGTTTTGGACGCTCTCCAACAACTGGTGAATCCCCCGCACGGTGACGACATGATGTCCCTAGTTATCGGGGACGAAGTCAAAGACTACACCGCCCCAATCAAAATCCGCGCATCCGCCGACGAAGAGGACAAATTCATGGTGATCCACGTCCCCAAGAACTCCGAGCCCCACGAACCTTCCAACGACGGTCTCCAACGTACGTTTTCCCCCAAAGATTTGGTCGCCCTGTTGAAAAACCTGGAGTCGGAAGTGAACGCGAGCGAAACTTCTCTCCGCGAAGAGAACGACAAACGGCGCAAGTACAAAATCGACGACTGTCGCCGCACTCACAACTATGACGAATTCATCTGCACGTTTTTGCTCATGTTGGCAGAACAAGGCAAAATGGCTGATTTAGTCGGCTCAACATCTGTCGTACCGAAGACTAAACTGTTAGTCGCCGGCAAGAAGAATGGAAAAGATAAACTGAGTAACAGTTCCAAAGTCAGTCACAAAAAAGTCAAAAATCGCAAAAGGAAATGAGCACCTTCAACATTTTCAAACCCTTCTCAATACGTTTTTGTACCCTGTAAGGCTTTTGGAGGAGCAAAACACCTCAATATCAATAGTCAGATCTTAACAGTGGATTACTATCGATTGTTTCATCTGTTGGCGGATACTAACTTTCTGCTTAGTTATGTGATAATTCATAGGAACCTACCAAATCTATGAGACCCCGGTGATGGCGAATTTTATAGAACCAAGTTTTTGCTAACAATAAAAATTCGTGGTTTACGAGGATTTAATCATTTTGTGCTCTTGACTTATTACCCTTTCCTAGTAGAGTTTGCTTCTGTCTGTTCTTATTAGAGTTTGCTTTATTCTGTGAATCAGCCTCTTGAGGGGAAGGGAATGGTTGGTGGGTTGGACGAACCGATTTAATTTTACGGTAAGCCGGATATTTCGTTGGTGAGCCGAGTTACCATTGGTGAAAACCGTTCGGGGGATTATTGGCTGAGCGAGCTAGTGATTTTGTATTGTTTGTTAGCCTGGTAGACGGTCATACCCCTAGTTCGGTGTATATCTCTATCAATTCATGCCCCTGTATTCTCATTTATTACGTTAACCTACTAAGATATTCATCGTTCACCATATCCATAGTTCATTTTCTCTAGCACACTGACATGGGCTGATGATAGGCTAAGACCCGCGATGATCGTTTTACTGTTTTAGAATCGATATAGCTGCTGTGTTACTGCTTTAACTAACCAGGTAAACGAATTCCAGAGGGGAGATGGTGTGGTCTAAGGAGCTAGTAGCTCGCTGGGAAACCCGCCCATGCCCCTCGAATCCCCTTCCGGTAAGCTTTATTTCTGGCGCTTCCTCTTTAAAATCTGAAGAGGACGTAATCGGGTCAATTCAGGCGGGGAAACGGCGAAATAACCTTTTTTCCCGCTAAATTGGAAAAAAGGAAATGCATTTTTCCTGAACAGATACTTATTAAGTTCGCACCAAGGGACCATAATTAGCCCATTAACTTGATTACTCGGCCTTTTTTGAGAGCTTAGAAGAGTCTTCTCTGTTTCCTGGGCGTGGGGTCATTACTTACTTACTCTGCAGGCGTCCGCCGTACGGACAAGCCCATGCCTCACTGCTCCAATGAGGCGCCTCCAGTTCTTGTACACACCGGCGGATGTGACACAAGCAGCTACGGAGGGGTAGCCGACGACGATTTTCACTTTGATTTAAGGCAAAATATCCACCTCATAGTAATAGCGTTGGCCACAACGTCATAGCACCAAAATGAAGCAATTGGGGAAGGTGCTGTACCTCTGGCAGGTTTTTGAAAAATTGTCTTTTCAATAACAGAAATGTAACAATTTCCAAATTTCTCATCATTTTCAACCATAGCATGTTTGCACTTCCGGAGTAAGTTATGGGAGTGTAAACGAGGAAACTCATTATTGGTTGATGTTGTCATAAGCCAAAAACGTGAAAATCCTTCATGGATCAATAAAATGAATTGTTCAGGTGGCCAGAGGTACAAACAAGTGAAATTCAGTCAGAGGTACAACCATAGCATGTTTGTACTTCCAGGAGTACATTCTGGGAGTGTAAACGAGGAATCTCACTGTTGGTCGATGTTATCATAACCAAAAAACGCTGCAAATTTTACACAAGGGTTTATTATTCTTTGATATACGTTACTTGTGCAGAAAAATTTTTTTTTTTTTATTTTTATCTCAAAACATTTTTTTGTTCAAAAAAAATTTTTTTTTCAAAAATTCTGTATTTTTTACTCGAAAAATATTTAACATCCTGGGATCCTTCAAAAATCCAATTTTTAGCCCCATGAAAGCCCTAAAGATCGCCCCAGTGAAATCGGATCGTTCCGGGACCCCAACAAATGGATTCTACGTCGAAAAATACTTCGAAAACGACACCTAACTCGATCCCATAGCTAAAAGCCTTCAAAAAAAAACCCTCCCGTAGCCCCATTATAGCCCCAGAGCGCCCCACGGGTTTGGGCGATCGGACTGAAAACCTTGCGGGCACAACTAGATGGTAAACCAAGTATTTTGTCAAAATTTAAGATTTTTAAAAAAATTCCTACTGCCCAAAACGGCCTGGACGGCGTACGGCGGACGGACATTTCGGATTTAGAATGTAGACCTCTTGAAACGGATAATGTCAAATTTTGAGCCAGATCGGAGTCGTCGACCCCCGTCGCGAAAACATAGGTGTATTATTCCAAGAATAATAAACAAAATGTGAAATTGCTTCGTGGATCAATGGTGGCCAGAGGTACACACATCGCCCATTTGAAAAAAGTGATTCGTTGATTATTCTTGGAAAACCCCTCCATTGCTTACACTAAGTTTATTGAGTTCCTTTGTACCAATTTCCATAGAAACAGCTATACACCACCAACACTTTGAGCAGCCTTTCAGGGAGAGGGAGATAATAGCAACATGGGGAGTGTGCTAGGTTACAATTTGTTGCCTGGGACTATGAATTAATTGCGGACAGAATTCTTTTGTGACATGGCTAGGGGGTAATAGCTATCAGCCGGAGGTACAGCACCTACTTGGATCATTGCAGCTGAACAAGTTATGTTAGTTAAGTATACTCGATATTTAATCCGATAACATCTTTTCCCAACCTTTGGATATAATCATGTTTTGGGTCGCTAAAATTATAAGTAACGGAGCATGAAATTTTCATATTTACAAAACTGCATTAACGCTATATTTTTGCAAACTTTTTTTCCCATTTTTTAGGTAGCTATTCAACTGATCAGTCTACCATGGAACTTCCACTACTCCAGAATAATTTATTTCATATAAGTCAGAGATTCTTCTACTTTTTGAAATGCAATGTTTAGTTTCAGATCACAGGCTCTTTGAGATTATGCTGGCATCACAGTCAAAATGGTCTTGTGTGATGAAGGTTATAATTCATCATTTTCAAATGCATAGTCTTCAGTCTCGGGTAGTTTGATATTGCACAGTTTGGAGTATTCAGAGCAGATCTTCACATCCAAATCTTTCTGGTTTTCCTTCGAAAAGTGCTTGATGAATCCTTCTTCGAAGTCTTCAACGATATTTTCACACTAAAAAAAAAAGAAAAAAAAAAGAACATGGGTGAATAATGAAAATAGGATACCTACCGTGATTTCCTCTCGGCCACTGAAGGAGAATAGACTGACGTCACAACCTGTAGAGTTGTCGGAAAACTTTCTTTTCTTGGCCTTCGAGTAACCAACTGAAGATTGCATGTGGGGAAGAAAAAAAGCTCGGTCTAATGGGATTTGGGATGTTCTCTTATCAAACATATTATACAATATTTAACAAATTTTCCTACCCAAATCCGAAGGGAAACCTTCTAAAAATCTCTCACCCAAGGGGTACCTGGTCTGCTTTGCTCATCACGTTGTTGTAAATCGAAAGTGAAAAGTTTCTACCTTCAGATTCTACCGTCAAAAATCCAAGTGCACGTAGCGCTCCTTGCGGATTCTGGCGAGATTAATCAATAATAATACGCTCGATTTAGCTAGTAGGTATACAATAATATTATAAAAGGAGAATGAAGGGTTATCACTGTGCTGGTTTATCGCCGACCTTCCCAAAACTACTGGAACGTGACAACCCCCAACAAGTTTGTTAAATTACATTCACGGCAAAATGCCTTAAGACTGACTTATTGCTTGCTTCGTTGGTTACTTGAAAATCAAGATTGGAAACTTTGCCTTACTTATACAAATTAAGGCCTTAAACTTACATAAAATTTCAAGCTTTTGTTAAGATCGCCATCTTGAATGATATCGTATTCTCCCACTTTGGGGTTCATCTGCCCGTTGATGATCAGCGGGATGACTAGCAATTTGCCTGTCGTTTTGGATCTGACCCTCACGTAGTCGTCCATTTTGTTGCAAACGGATTCCATCATTTCAGTGAGGTATACTTCAGACCTGCGGTATTCAACCTGCAATGAAGAGCAGAGGTCATGAGTAAGTTGGCTAACCTGAGAATCTCGAGATGAAGCACTAGCACTCCACTAGAAACAGAAACTTCCTTGTAATGAAAACGTCACCTTTCTCTGTCCTTGGTTCCCCTGATGGTCTAATCTGTAAGCTCCCACCTCCACCTTCTTGTCTGGACTTATTTTTTCAATCTCTTTTTCCATTTCTTCTACAGTAGTCTGACAAACTAAAAAAAAAAAAAAAAAAAAAAAAAAATTACTGTCGCTTTTGAAGGATTTTCAGCCGCAAAAGGCTTTTTGAGATCTTACGACCTATTGGGGCATCTAGATGCTACAGAAGTTTGGAAAGGCTTCTGGCAGGAGGGTCAAGAGGGGTGTGTTTTTCAAAGTATTTTTGTACGTAGAATCCATTTAAGGAGGTATCATACCCATCCAACTACACTGAGGGAAATTTATTTGGTTTATACGAAATACAGAAGAGGGGTTTGATGGGCTTGTCGGGGAGGGTCGAGTGAGGTATTGTTTACCGAGTAATTTCGGGCGTAGAATTTATTATGTGCCCTTGTATTTTAATGCAGATGATCAGACGGGTCTGAAACCGGTTTTACGTCGAAAACAACACCTCACTTGACCTTCTCGCCCAAAGGCCTTTTGCAGTCCCACAGAGGCTACCGGTGGGATTTCTGTTGTGGAATCGGTTATTGCGAGTCCTGTATCTATCTTACTATGATAGGTATTGGAAATTTCGTAATATTGACTTGCTTACCTAAACATTTCAGCTCTTCGACGTTTATTTTCTGACACAATGTCAGAGTAAGATGAGCTAACAATAAAGCGAGAATTGATTTCACTCGTGCCATTTCGAACACAATTTCTTAGCGTGATCAGCAACAGGTTCCCAGTTAGGAAGCACACATTCTACAGAATAATTTTTCAACTCCAAAAATCACGAATTTCGATTTGTTTTTTCGATTCGGCGCACGTGCCCGGGCCACGAGTCGTACTAATCAAATTTTACATTCATTCGGGGTGCAGTTCCAAACTTTGCGAGCGACATCTTCGATTACACGTTTCGATCGAGGATTGGTCGGCGAGTTATCGTGATGTGGTAGGTTACGAATGGCCGGAGGACGTCCCGTTGGGGAGAGAAAGCCGGAGTGGAAGGGGAGATCCGTTTCACCTACTTTTCAGACGACGTGTACCTACCAGGATGACCCAAAATGGATGTGTAGGCGTTCGGAAGGTAGCTAGGATACAGGTAAATTGGTACTTCATAGTATCAATAATAGTAGTAGGTATCTAATTATTAGAGCGTCAAATCTCGACTAGGTACTACCCACCTTCTGAAGCTCGATCGAGAGTCTCATCAACAGGTTGTTCAACAACCGTTGTTGCTAACTGAGAATTTTTCATGTCTTACCACAGTAGGGTCCGGAAGCTACTTTAAGTTCCAGAATACGTTTTTTTATAAATCTCCTCGTGTTGGCGAATGAGTTTGTCATCAGATTTTAAAGAAAGATTCGTTGAATTTACTAACGTATCCATTTTTAAAGTAGGTAGGTGACTACCGTTACGGTAGCTTCATTCTGCACACGATCCATTCGTATCGGTAAGTTTGATGGATTAGCAACGCCCTTGTTTTGGTCTGATTCGTATGAGAGGCTCACCGAAATTTGCGATACCTATTTTACTTGGACATAACAAGCGATGAGCACGAGCCACGAGAATTTTTGGGAGTTCGTTGGGAATAAATACACTCCAGAGATCCGTTGTGACGCTAAGAGAGGGGGAAGCTACGATGTTCCGTAGTTGAGTAGCGGAGTCCTCCCTTCAAATGATTATTAACAGGTACTTATCCTAGCCGCCACCACTAAACTCACAGGGTTTAGCGCCCTGTTCCAAACCATATAACGTTCCGCCTTAGCGCAGCGAACTCAGGCGGGAAAACATTGTTTTCGTATCTGCTGGTTCGTCTCCGGAGGGGGCGGAAGATGGCCCGGTCTTGTTTGTATGTCATCTTTTTTCTAACTTAACAAACTATGCGACGCACTTCCCCCACCTTACTTACTAAGAATTAAGATTACGGAATTGAAAAACGAAGAACGATAATAATATTATCTATTATGTTCATATTATGAAACATCAAGACAATGAAAGGCGCTTACGAAAAGCAATCATTTGTCAAAAGGAATATGACAATGTCATTTCTTAAACACTAAGTGTTTAAGTTTTCAACGAGTCTTGTTGAATTTCTCATGCAATAGTTTTTCCGCAGTTTTGACGGGATTGCATTTACTCATTGTATTCCTTGATATTTGTATGAGTTCTGAGCAAAAGCAGTTCGGTAAAAAGGGCATTCAATCCGACAATCATTTTTGAATCCGGTGTTTTGGGTATGAATTGCCAGATTATAGTGTTTCATTCTTATCATTTACATAATCCGTTCAGCCGAACAAGCTTCAGAAATTGGAAAATCCCTAGTTCGACGAAGAGAGGATAGATGTGTTCATACCGCCCACTCATGGTAATTATTCGGATAATGGCTTTTTAAGTTTTTATGATAGGCTCCAGGTGTAAAAAGTACCTACTAGCTACCCCGACAGGTAAACAAGATGATAGTGATTCTACAATAATTGTAGAATTATTCTAAAGGGAAAATTGTGATGTGTGGGAAAAAGTGATTCTACAATTCTAAAGGGGGGGAAATATACTTGCTTTAATAGTTTCTTATTTAGGATTCCGGACAATTTATAAAATACAAGGTAGGTATTTGGCAGAACTTACTTCGCAAGTCATCACATCGCATTCAAGCGAATGGATGTGAATGTCAACCAGCTCTGGAAGATTCCATGGATCAATACAAAAAAGCACAAAGGTAGTTTTTCTACGTTCAGTGGCAGCTTATTATAAGACACCCAGTTAAACAGAGGTTTAAAGCGTCATCCTCCTTTTTCCGTGTTTCACTCCACGAGCTGGATGAACAGTAGAGTATGTACCGTGTCATCAGCAAATAGCATGACCTTCCCCGGTAAATCAAGCTCAGATATATCATTAATATAAATAATAAATGCGATAGGTACGTCCAAGGACAGTGCTTCGTGGAACCGAGTATGACCCTAGAGAGACTTTTTCGCTTCTCACACCATTCACCTGGATAATTTGCTTTCTGTTTTTCAAAAAACCGGCAACACATCGATATATAATATTATCCCATGTAGCACAAGTTGGTTGGACAACGGTTGGGAAACTGTTTTTGAAATGGTTGGCCAACCGTGTTTTTGGCCAAATATACGTAGGCATCTGGTAGGGTTATTGTTGGCCCATCCATGGTAAAAGTCGTTGGTAAATCGTTGGTTAGCAGTTGGTCCACCCATAGCAACAACTGTTGGGCGATGGTTGGATAGTAGTTGGCCCAACTGTTTTTGAAATGGTTAAGCCAACGTTAACCCTACTCGATGCCTACTTGCTATGTGGCCAAAAACACGGTGGGCCGACCAAACTGTTGCCCATGACCGTTGGCTGATGGTTGGCCCAACCGTACGGGTCCCTCGGGCCAACGTTAACCCTACTCGATGCCTACTTGCTATGTGGGCAAAAACACGGTGGGCCAACAGTACAATGAAACCGTCGATCCTCAGAAACGGTTGGGGAACCGAAGACTAGCAATGTACAGCCAACAGTAGGTGAACGGTTGGTGGCAGATGTAAATCCTACAGTAGGGTGATAGTTGCTAACCGTTGAAGTGCCAACAGTAGGGTAATGGTTACTCATGGTTGAGCTGCCAACGGTTGGCCAATAATTGGCGCAGCTCGAAAAACCAACAGTAGGGTATTGGTTGGCAGAAAATGAAATTCCTACAGTAGGTTAATGGTTGCCTACGGACAAGCTGCCCACAGTTGGGTAATAGTTACCACCAGTTGAAGTGCCAACAGTAGGTTATTGGTTGTCGGCAAACGAAAATGCCACAGTAGGGTAATGGTTACTCATGGTTGAGCTGCCAACAGTTGGCCAATAATTGGCGCAGCTCGAAAAACCAACAATAGGGTATTGGTTGGCAGAAAATGAAATTCCTACAGTAGGGTAACGGTTGCCAACAGACAGATTGCCGATGGTTGGTTTATAGCTACTAACAGTTGAAGTGCCAACAGTAGGTTACTAGTTGGTAGCAAATTGAATTCCTACAGTAGGGTTATGGTTACTAAGGGTTGATCACTTCAACCAAAGTAACCATTACCCTACTGCAGGAATTGCAATTGCAGCCAACCAATTTCATTTGCTACCAGCACAAACTGTTAGTAACTATTATCCAACCATGGGCAGCTTGACCGTCGGCAACTGTTACCCTACAGTAGTAAATTCATTAGCTGCCAACCAATCTTCGTGCTGCGCCAATTATTGGCCAACTGTGGTAGTTCGAACATTGGTAACCATTACCCTACTGTAGGAATTTAATTTGCTACCAACCAATAAATTACTGTTGGTTCTTTGTGCACGGCACAATGAACTCGCAGTAGTATATACTACTGTGAGTACACGCAGTAGTATATACTTGTGGGGGCAAATTGAAATCTTCAGTAAAGGTATACAAGGGTTCCAACGCCAACAGTTAGTATGATTACTCACCACCGGCTCTAGGGAAATAGGGAGAGAAGGGGCGCAATGGATCCCTATCTTTATAAAGAATTCTTTATTAATACATGAAAATGAGATATCTCATTTCATGTACTATATAGTAGTTGCAGGAGTAGTGAGAGTTTTTCTGCCAGGAAATCATATTTTACCTACACCGTTGGTGAGTAACCATTTGCCAACAGTTGAATAATGGTTACTGTGACACATAATTAATTAATACAATCAACTTTATTTAGGAAGAAACTCAACACAAAGAAGTTAATAATGATGCATAAAACCTCTTATGTATATAACAAGACATATAACTATATTTTTCAATTCTTTTAATAACGAACACTTTAGTTTTTGTTAGAATAAAAATAGGTCCTGTCACGTTAAACAGACTATAGTTTCTCTTTGAAAATCTATAGATTTTTCACAAAAATTATGAGAAGACTAGACATATAAAAAAGGACTAGATTTTCACAGAATTATGGTGATGGCCAAACGAAGGTTTACCCTTGATGTCACATCAAATTTTGGACTGTGATGCAAAAGTCACATGGGGAAGTTATAACTGTATACTCTGTTCGGAATTTTCCCTGTCTTACTAGTAATAAAGCACTCAAGTCAAACGCACAGAATTATTTAGCGATATCCGCAAGTACGAATAAAGCAATAATAATATCACAGAAATTAATAATGTTAAAATCAATTAAAAAATTAAATAATTGCTAGCTTAGTGGCGTATAACTATCTGGTTTAATTCTTTTCATAACGAACACTCAAGTTTTTGTTAGAATACAAATAGGTCCTGTCATCTTTAACATACTAGATTTTCACAAAAATTATGAGAAGACTAGATTTATAAAAAAAAGACTAGATTTTCACAGAATTATGGAGATAGCGAAGGTTTACTCTGTAATTACTCTGTTTGGAATTTTCCCTGTCTTTCGAAATGGACTACAAACGGCCATACCAGTAATAAAGCACTCAAGTCAAATGCATAGAATAATTTAGCGATACCCGCAATACTTACTTAGTAAGAATAAAGCAATAATAATATCACAGAAATTAATAATGTTATAATCAATTAAAAAATTAATTAATCGCTAGCGCAGTGGCGTTATCAATTCTCCATAAGCGAAATAATTTTTTTCTTGAAGAAAATTTCTCAGGTAGGTAGCGAAATAATTTTTTTCTTGAAGAAAATTTCTCAGGTAGTACCTATAGGTACTTTCATATATTCATAGTACCTATAGGTACTTTCATATATTCATAACTGGCTATAGCCTATACCTACTATAGTAGGTAGACCGACGGATGTTTTTTCTTCATTATTCTCGGGGATGTTGATTTTATCAAGGTATTACCAATTTTACGTGTTTAGCGTGTTTTCGAGCCTTGATATAATTATTATATACCCTACTCTACTCATGGGTATACCGTATACATACATGTCTTCGTAATTCTCGGACTCTTTGCAAAGAGCCCGAGAATTACGAAGAAATACGGTTTTTACTGAAAATTTATACTTCATTTAATTTTTTCATCTTGAATATTAATTATTTATTAATGAAATAAGTGAAAATCAACAACAACGCGAACAATTCATGATTCAGTCCTGGACATCAGGAAGTCCAGCCCCATCCTCCAATCCCAAGTTTCTCATGTTCCGTCATTTAATTGAATTGAATTTTTTCCCTCCCAAATACAAACTTAAGTTTAGCGGTTGGTTACAAGTATAAGGAATTCCTTATAAGTTCTCTATAGAGACCACCAATCATGTGATTATAGTTTTCGCGATCACGTTGCGTAACGCTTTTGGTTTATTATTCTTGGAATAATACACCTATGTTTTCGCGACGGGGGTCGACGATTCCGATCGGGCTCAAAATTTGACATTATCCGTTTCAAGAGGTCTACATTCTAAATCCGAAATGTCCGTCCGCCGTCCGCCGTACGCCGTCCGCCGTCCAGGCCGTTTTGGGCAGTAGGAATTTTTTAAAAAATCTGAAATTTTGGCAAAATACTTGGTTTACCATCTAGTTGTGCCCGCAAGGTTTTCAGTCCGATCGCCCAAACCCGTGGGGCGCTATGGGGCTAAAATGGGGCTACAGGAGGGGTGTTTTGAAGGCTTTTAGCTATGGGATCGAGTTAGGTGTCGTTTTCGAAGTATTTTTGGACGTAGAATCCATTTTTGGGGGTCCCGGAACGATCCGATTTCACTGTGGCGTTCTATAGGGCTTTCATGGGGCTGAAAATGGGATTTTTGAAGGATCCCAAGAAGTTAAATATTTTTCGGGTAAAAATTAAAGAATTTTTGAAAAAACACATTTTTGAAAAAAAATCCCCCCAAAAAATTTTTTTTGAAATATAAAAATCCAAAAAAAATTTTTTTAATTTTTTTTATTGACAGAATTAAATGTCTGTACAAGTAACCTATATCACAGAATAATAAACCCTTGTGTAAAATTTTTGGTTTATTATTCTTGGAATAATACACCTATGTTTTTATGTCGTGACGGGGAAAAAATGAAAACGTCCTGTTAATCATTATTAAATGATAAAAGAAAGCTTTTCAGGACAGCAGCATGACCGTATGACCGATTTTTCGCCTCCCCCCTACCTACTGGAAAGTTATGAATAGGTTCCTGAGAAATTTTCTTCCACACGACAGAAGAAATGAACATGTATACAATACAGAACCTACCCCCTACTCGCACGAAATACAGGAAATCAAAGTAAGAAGAAAATACAATATACATGTTACATGACAACTGTTAGGGACCTGTACGGGCATTTCTATTGTCCAATTGACATACTGCAATAAGGAGTAACGATACTTGAGGTAGAATCAACAAAATCAGGCACACAAAACATTTTCTTGTCAATATCGTGTAAATGAAGCTTCTGCTTATTTTTTAAAAAAACCGTGTTCTCAATTTTGAATACGTTTAGTACGCTACTCTTCAGCGGGTATGAGAAAAAGTCCTGTTTTCTGTACACGTTACAAAGCAGTTGTGTCTTAATAGGCTCGTCTGAAGACTGTAAAATGTCAACTACCGCAACAACTTCTTTAGTTTTAGTCAAGAAGAATCGGTTGGAATTGCTGACGCCGACAACTATTCCGTTGTCAGTAATTATTTTCGGAGTACTGATTGAAATTTTACTTGGTTGGGGATCAACAGGTGTGTTTCTATTCTCAAATTCAAGGGTTCTTTTGGCCACTTGGGCCAAAGGGCGAGAAGGGCCTCGAATAAGTTTTTTTATATGAGACATGAAATTTTCAAATGGAAAAGCAGAAAATTGATCAAGTGGCCCGAAATTTGAAACATCAGCCGCAAGATGAAGTAAGTTATGGAAGTTATAAATGAGTAATTCATTTCCATAAACGCGAGGAATATGTTGGACGAATGAGCGCAACAAGTCATTCGCATATTGAACCCACCTTTTATCCTTTGCAAGTGTTTCAGATGCCAAAATTACAATGGAGGTATGAAGAAGGAGAAAATGCGAATAAACTTCATTCGAAAGCACCCCTTTCAGAGTAGCAGGGCCGTAGTATAATAGAAAAGAGCGAAATTCTGTTGCTTTCCAATGTCTAAAGTCACTTATTGGCCGAGGTTTTCGGTTGAACTCGCTGGGAGTATGGTTTCGAGAAACGGTGTCGAGTCTGCGGGAAAGAATAGTTGTGAGATGTGAGCCAAGCCGACATTTTTTAGGGCCTTTTTCAATCCAAACAGTAATTAATTTTTTCATCACCCCGAGACACACTAGATGCATGTAATCTAGAGGAACTTGGGTGATCAAGCCAATGTCAAGATCAGCAAGTGCACATCGCTCAGTTTGATGGTCTTCGTAAAAACATGCGTTGAACAGAGCATCATCCCTCAAAGGAACTTCACGTTCAACGTACTCCCATATTGTCCGACCAATGTAGGTGCCTTCCTGTACACATTTTTCACAGCCGTGAAGCGCATTATGAGCTTTTATTCTTTTCAAGAATTGTCGAGCTGGAGCATCGGCTATAATACAGCTTATGCGGAAGGAGTAATGAGACCCATTGAACGAAACCCCTTCAAGCTCTAGCTGTTGGCATTCATTAACGAACTCGTGCAAAAAATCATCTAAATTAGATGGTTTTGAACGACCATAGAAGAGACCAATAATGAACGGCCTTCGGTCAGAGGCCTGGTCAAGGATTCCGAGAATGGGCCAAAACGAGAATGGACTGCTTTTGTATGGGGGAAGACCATCAACGTTAATACTCACGGTAATCAATTCAGTTGGAGAAATGTTCGGAAATTTTTTTTGTATTATCGGATAAACTGATTTACGTGGTCTGATACCTGAAGCTCTTGAAAGAATATTGTTTTTTAGGCCAAAGTAAGTGAAGGACCCACCAGCGCATGATCGTATATTAACCATTCTAGGGGTCTTCATTAAGGTTCTGGCGTCGGTTGGCAGATTATCATGAGTTTTGTTCAAAACTTTCAATAGTGCAGTTAGAGCAGAGTTTGTTACATTGAACTTGTTTGACCACCGTCGAAGATCGTGAGACAGGCTTGTAGGTGATTTGTGGATTTTCGGAGGAGTTTTTTGGGGGGCATTATACTTGAGGTTCTTTTGTAAGAATTTGACATCTTCATCATCATTTTTATCGCTGCCCCAACTATCAGTACTACACGTGCCTTCAGTGTCAAAATGTACTATGCCAAATGTGGCAGATTCAAAGTTTTCAATTTTGGAAGAGCTGGGAGTGGGGGTTGCAACAGAAGCCCCCACCCCCAAATCTTCCTTAATTTTGTCAACGAATTTCTTCATTCGCCGTCTTTTTGTCCTAGAAGAGGAATTTAACATAATAGAAGCTGACAGTTGTCATAAAAAACCCAACAAACAAGGAAAAAATGGCTTAACCTCAAATGAAAACCTAAATTCAATTTTTAAAAAATACCAGAAAGATTTGGAAAGGAAAAACAAGTTAGGTATGCACGTAGCAACGAATTAAGTAAACTTATCCGGTCGGATTTTCTTGGGATACACGTCGTGAAAGCCGTCCACCATTCCTATCTTTGGAGAATCTGAAGTGGCTCCGAATCACTGAAATAACTTCCACCTCTTCAGCATCCTTGTTCAACTTCGTTTTGCGCACGATTCCTAAAAAAAAATAAATAAATAAAAACAAAAGTCATGATAACAATAAACATTATAATAATGGCTGGTCAGTAACGCAGTCATATGACTGTACGAGCGAATGGTTGGCTCCACTGACTCCTTTTGAAGGATCCCAGGAGGTTACATATTTTTCAAGTAAAAAATAAACAATTTTTGAGAAAAAAAAATCCAAAAAACTTTTTTTCTAAAATTTTTTTATTGACACAAAATTAAATTTTCGCACAAATAATTTCTTGTGTATTTTTCTACTTGAGTAGATGGATATTATAAAACTTTTTTTCGGAAATTTTTTTCATTGACACAGAATTACATTTTTGGACAAGTATGCCTACTTGTGTATTATTCTTGGATACTGGTTAACCTGTATCAAAGAATAATAAACCCTAGTGTAAAATTTGCAGCGTTCTTGTACATCTTGTTACGTGGAACAAATAATTGATATTCAAGAAGAATTTATATTCCTGTAATCAAGTTCAAAACTGAAATTTAAATCAGAGGCTCCTGATCAGCTGGGTGAGGAAGTTATTACTGTTATGGAATGCAAATTGACGTACCGGGAATTTCACGCATGATAGTGTAGCTCTGTAAAGCGATTTTTCCCCCCTTTCCGGTCCAGTTGTAATTTGCGCAGAGTGGATCTGCGAAGAGCTTGAGCAGGATCTTTTTCGTAGCCTCCTTCACAGTCGACCCACCAACCTTGCAAAGGTGGTCACCCTGAAAAGAAATTTCAAGTTAGCCACTTGAGACATCATAATATATCATCTATATGATGAAAAAAATTTAAAATGCAGCAGAACATACCAATTTTTTTTTTGTTCTCTGGATTTGCGCATATCCAGTCCTCCAATAATTTGAAATCGTCTGTTGATTGTAAGGGAAGGCTGACTGGAGCCTCATCAAAAGTCAATGACGTTTCCTCCTCTCCCAAAGCAATAACTTTTTCTAGGAGCTCGACTAAACGTGTGTGGCTATTTCTCAGATCCACTATGGAATTTTCTATTTTACCCAACCGGTACGCTATGGTGCCGATCACTGAAAAAATACAAAGGTTTTTGTTCAAACATGCGATACCTACGTTACTGTCATTCTGATATTATGAACAGTCTTAAATGGTTGCAGAAGTTAAGGCAAGGAGAAGGTAAGTTGTCAGTACTTTCGAAAACTTCTCTGCTTATCCAAACTAACTGTGAGGTCTTATAGAACTTGCCTTGAGAAGGCGACTTTACAGCTCCACCTGTAGAAATCCGTTCGACTTTGGGAGTTGCTGCAACATCAACTTCAGCTTGTGACGTTTTTGGTAGTAAACCTGCAAGAAGAACAACCCGTTACATACAATTGTATCATTAATGATCTCCCAACTCATTTTGGTTTATTATTCTTGGAATAATACACCTATGTTTTCGCGACGGAGGTCGACGACTCGGATTGGCCTCAAAACTTGACATTGTCCATTTCAAGAGGTCTACATTCAAAATTCGAAATGTCCGTTTTGGGCAGTACGATTTTTTTTTAATCTGCAATTTTGACAAAATACTTGGTTTACCATATACTTGTGCCTGCAAGGTTTTCAGCCCGATCGCCCAAACCCGTGGGGCGCTATGGGACTAAAATGAGGGTACGAGAGGGGTTATTTGACGAAATACTTACCCTTGTCACCAGCGGTATCTTCAGGAGGAAGTGGGGCTGTCATCAACAAATCATCCTCGAGACTGTCAGATGCGGACGAGATCTCGTCCAGATTGATCCATTCATCGGCACGCTTACGTTTTTTCAACTTCCTCTTGGGCTTGTCCAAAGGTGTACCACAGCTGCTGTTCAAATCTGACTCGGTCTCTGCCAATCTGAGCTTTTCACGTGCTACGAGGAGGTCGTCTAAAACAATGATGCAGATAAAATATCAACTACTTCTAGAACTCGTAATCAACTTTAATAATTTCATCAACATTTTAGTTGAAGACAGCGTGAGCACGTTTTTCAGAACGTTTTCGGCTGTAGATCAAGAACTATTGGTCCGATTCCAAATTTCTTTTTTTCTCGTGAAAGCAGAAATTCAATTTTAATTTAAAAAAAAAAGTTTTTTGATTTTATATTTCAAAAAAAAATTTTTGGAATTTTTTCAACATTTTTTGTTTTTTCTTTACTTGAAAAATATTTGACGTGGGATCCATCATAAATCTCATTTTAGCCCCATGATCATGGAGCTACAATTGAGATTTTTTATGGATCCCAGGTCAAATATGTTTTCGAAAGCCCTATAGATCGCCACAGAGAAATCGGATCGTTCCAGGACCCCTAAAAATGGATTCTACGTCCAAAAATACTTTGAAAACGACACCTGACTCGAACCCATATCCAAAAGCCTTAAAAAACCCTCCCGTAGCCCCATTTTAGCACCATAGCGCCCCACGTGTTTGGGCGATCGGGCTGAAAACCTTGCAGGCACAACTAGATGGTAAACCTAGTATTTTGTCAAAATTTCAGATTAAAAAAAAAAAAAAATCCTACTGCCCAAAACGGCCCGGACGGCGTACGGCGTACGGACATTTCGAATTTTGAATGTAGACCTCTTGAAAGGGATAATGTCAAATTTTGAGGCCGATCGGAGTCGTCGACCTCTGTCGCGAAAACATAGGTGTATTATTCCAAGAATAATTTATTATTTTATAAACCAACATCGGGCGTCGTGACGCCCGTGACGTTTATGGCGCTTTGAGTTGCTGCTAGCTGACACTTCTAGAAACTTGTGATCAATACATACACTTTAAATACCCTTTCAGAATGAGGTACTGATGAACAAATCATTTGAAAAAAGGCTGCAAATTTTACACAAGGGTTGATTATTCTTTGATATGGTTACTTGTGCAGATTCAATATTGAACGTTCGTTATTGGGAACCGCCCGCAACCTCCTGCGGCCATGGCTATAGCATTGCTAGGTTACCTATTGGTAACCTAGCAATGATTTTGTTTACTGGTATCGCGTTGTAGCAAAAAAAGTAACTAAGTATAGTTAACTTCTTCGAAGATCTGGATCTATGATTAACTTCTTCCAGATCTGGTCTTCTATTCTGTTAGAAATATTGGCATCAGAATGAACATGATTTTACCACTGCTCCAAGAGAAATTTCCCATCCTGCTTAATTTAATAGTGTGTGTGTTTGTGTAAAAACAGCTATTAAATATGAAGATAAGAGAAATATAATGCCTTTCAACCATCCACGGGGATGGTAGAAAGGCGTCTTTGAGGTTATCGGTTGTGGTCTTCGGTAAGCGAATAGCGGAATAAATTAAATATACCATACTTACTATAAATATTCTGCTCGATGGAGATGAAATCCCGATTGGTGAACACCACCGATTGGTTTTAAAACTGCAGCTTCAACGTGTAACACAGACGCAAAGGACGCGGACCACAGAGAGAGGACTAACCGAGAGAGAGGACCGTTACAATAGTTTCGTGGCGGCAAAACTTCGGCTTCACTTTTTAGGACACTTTTTTTGGGCAGTGGTAGCAAGCATACGTCTGGAAACAACGTTGTTTCCAAACGCTTTTAGTAGGTAATCACGTTTTTTGGTAAGTACGAATGATATTTTTCCGAGAAAAAAGTTGTTTAAATTTTTTAGTAGGTAATGGGGTTTGGTAATTGGCATTTCGACGGTGGTGCAGAAGGCGCTACCGTCGCAGGCTGGTTGAAGGTGGGTACACCTTACGCGTAGGTAGGTAGCAAATTAAAATGAAATCAACTATGTAAAATGAGGGGAAAACTATAGTTTTATTATTACCTACTTATAAGGTATTAAATATATTTATTATTACCTACTTATAAGTAGGTAATAATAAATATATTTTTTAAATAACACACACGCACATGGGTATCGGTCATGCAGCAAGACTGTATGAGCGAATTTTCGGCTCTAGCCGTAGTAGTTTAATCTGTGGCTCTAGCTACCCATTATATAGACATTCATGAATATATTCATGGTACCTATAGGTTCTCATAAAATTTATTCTATTTAATAGCATTCTTATAATAATTCTATTTATGAGAATATATTCTCGTCTGGAAACGTCATAACCACTGCGGTAGCGACTGTGGAAAAAATTTATAAATGATTTTGGTTCATTATTCTTGGAATAACACACCTATATAGTTTAACTTAATATGTTAAAATTATTATGTTTTGGGCCTACGAATTTTTTTTTTAAATCTGAAATTTTGACAAAATATTTGTTTTCCCATCTAGTTGTGCCCGCAAGGTTTTCAGCCCGATCGCCCGAAAGGGGAAAAAGAGCTTTTTGTGGTGGAAAACGCGATTTAGCGGAAATGCACTATTTGCAAATTTTTAAAAATTGCTGGTTTTTTCACATTGTAAATTCAGTTAAAATGGCAACGAGGTATAATAAAATTCTGGAGGGTGGAAAGAGAGCTTTTTGTGGTGGAAAACGCGATTTAGCGGAAATGCACTATTTGCAAATTTTTAAAAATTGCTGGTTTTTTCACATTGTAAATTCAGTTAAAATGGCAAGGAGGTATAATAAAATTCTGGAGGGTGGAAAGAGAGCTTTTTGTGGTGGAAAACGCGATTTTGCGGAAATGCACTATTTGCAAATTTTTAAAAATTGCTGGTTTTTTCACATTGTAAATTCAGTTAAAATGGCAAGGAGGTATAATAAAATTCTGGAGGGTGGAAAGAGAGCTTTTTGTGGTGGAAAACGCGATTTAGCGGAAATGCACTATTTGCAAATTTTTAAAAATTGCTGGTTTTTTCACATTGTAAATTCAGTTAAAATGGCAAGGAGGTATAATAAAATTCTGGAGGGTGGAAAGAGAGCTTTTTGTGGTGGAAAACGCGATTTAGCGGAAATGCACTATTTGCAAATTTTTAAAAATTGCTGGTTTTTTCACATTGTAAATTCAGTTAAAATGGCAAGGAGGTATAATAAAATTCTGGAGGGTGGAAAGAGAGCTTTTTGTGGTGGAAAACGCGATTTAGCGGAAATGCACTATTTGCAAATTTTTAAAAATTGCTGGTTTTTTCACATTGTAAATTCAGTTAAAATGGCAAGGAGGTATAATAAAATTCTGGAGGGTGGAATGAGAGCTTTTTGTGGTGGAAAACGCGATTTAGCGGAAATGCACTATTTGCAAATTTTTAAAAATTGCTGGTTTTTTTCACATTGTAAATTCAGTTAAAATGGTAAGGAGGTATAATAAAATTCTGGAGGGTGGAAAGAGAGCGTCAACGGTAGTCCCACAACAATTAGGAGTAGTAGGCAAGTAATTGGTTGGTTAACGGTTCACCACTTTCTGCCTGCCAACGGTTGGCTGATGAATGAGCTGTTTACTGTTACCCAACTTACTTTTGGTTACGGTAGGCTTTTCGTTCAATGTTGAACGATGGCCCAACTACTACATGTGACAGTTGGCTAATATATAGTTGGGTTATTGTTGGCCTACATTAAGAAAAAAAACCGTTGGCTTTACTGCAGTTGGGCAACTGTTAACCAATGATAGATTGTCACTGTTGGTCTATTGTTTGTTGGTCAACGGTAAACCCACAACAATTAGGAGTAGTAGGCAAGTAATTGGTTGGTTAAAGGTTCACCACTTTCTGCCTGCCAACGGTTGGCTGATGAATGTGCTGTTTACTGTTACCCAACTTACTTCTGGTTACGGTTGGCTTTACGTTCAATGTTGAACGATGGCCCAACTACTACATGTGACAGTTGGCTTATATATAGTTGGGTTATTGTTGGCCTACATTAAGAAAAACACCGTTGGCTTTACTGCAGTTGGGCAACTGTTAACCAATGATAGATTGTCACTGTTGGTCTTTTGTTTGTTGGTCAACGGTAGTCCCACAACAATTTGGAGTGATAGGCAAGTAATTGGTTGGTTAACGGTTCACCACTTTCTGCCTGCCAACGGTTGGCTGATGAATGTGCTGTTTACTGTTACCCAACTTACTTTTGGTTACGGTAGGCTTTACGTTCAACGTTGAACGATGGCCCACTACTACATGTGACAGTTGGCTTATATACAGTTGGGTTATTGTTGGCCTACATTAAGAAAAAAACCGTTGGCTTTACTTCAGTTGGGCAACTGTTAACCAATGATAGATTGTCACTGTTGGTCTATTGTTTGTTGGTCAACGGTAGTCCCACAACAATTTGGAGTGATAGGCAAGTAATTGGTTGGTTAACGCTTCACCACTTTCTGCCTGCCAACGGTTGGCTGAGGAATGTGCTGTTTACTGTTACCCAACTTACTTTTGGTTACGGTAGGCTTTACGTTCAATGTTGAACGATGGCCCAACTACTACATGTGACAGTTGGCTTATATATAGTTGGGTTATTGTTGGCCTACATTAAGAAAAAAACCGTTGGCTTTACTGCAGTTGGGCAACTGTTAATCAATGATAGATTGTCACTGTTGGTATATTGTTTGTTGGTCAACGGTAGTCCCACAACAATTAGGAGTAGTAGGCAAGTAATTGGTTGGTTAACGGTTCACCACTTTCTGCCTGCCAACGGTTGGCTGATGAATGTGCTGTTTACTGTTACCCAACTTACTTCTGGTTACGGTTGGCTTTACGTTCAATGTTGAACGATGGCCCAACTACTACATGTGACAGTTGGCTTATATATAGTTGGGTTATTGTTGGCCTACATTAAGAAAAAAACCGTTGGCTTTACTGCAGTTGGGCAACTGTTAATCAATGATAGATTGTCACTGTTGTTATATTGTTTGTTGGTCAACGGTAGTCCCACAACAATTAGGAGTAGTAGGCAAGTAATTGGTTGGTTAACGGTTCACCACTTTCTGCCTGCCAACGGTTGGCTGATGAATGTGCTGTTTACTGTTACCCAACTTACTTTTGGTTACGGTAGGCTTTATGTTCAATGTTGAACGATGGCCCAACTACTACATGTGACAGTTGGCTTATATATAGTTGGGCTATTGTTGGCCTACATTAAGAAAAACACCGTTGGCTTTACTGCAGTTGGGCAACTGTTAACCAATGATAGATTGTCACTGTTGGTCTATTGTTTGTTGGTCAACGGTAGTCCAACATTGTTTCCCAACAGTCGGTCTATTGTTTGTTGGTCAACGGTTTACCATCAAAGTTCTGCTCACAGTTCACTTACCGTTGGTTGGCCTACCGTTAACCAACAACCATAACTGTCCCCATACCATTTGCCAACCATCTCACCATATGCCTACGTTGGCCCAACAACGTGTGCTACATGGGATGTGATCTGCCACTTGGAGATGAGGAAGGTTCCACAAAAATGGGGGTGGTGAGGCATTTCAGACAAGATGGGCATACCTACCACAGGCTCTTTTCATCTCAAGGAAACTGGTAAAGCATAGGTCGAGCAGCCTCTGATTCTGTTACCACGATGTGGTTGTTCCTGAATACTCGACGAATGAGATTTTCTAGTATGGATAGAAAATTCTCGAAGTTTCCACTAGGAGAACGATATATCGATATCACAATCAAATGTAATCTATCTAGTCTCAGTGCAGAAACGGAGAGACAATTTAAATAGTCAAGAGATGAAAAACGCTGCAAATTTTACACAAGCGTTTATTATTCTTTGATATGGGTTACTTGTGCAAAAATTATTTCTGTGCCAATGGAAAAAATTTTGGAAAACAATTTTTTTGGATTTTTTTTATTTATTTTGATTCAAAAATTCATTATTTTTTACTCGAAAAATATTTAACCTCTTGGGATCCTTCAAAAATCACATTTTTAGCCCCATGGAAGCCCTATAGATCGCCACAGTGAAATCGGATCGTTCCGGGACCCCCGAAAATGGATTCTGCGTCCAAAAATACTTCGAAAACGACACCTAACTCGATCCCATTGCTAAAAGCCTTCAAAAAAACCCTCCCATAGCCCCATTTTAGCCCCATAGCGCCCCACGGGTTTGGGCGATCGGACTGAAAACCTTGCGGGCACAACTAGATGGTAAACCAAGTATTTTGTCAAAATTTCGGATTTTTTAAACAATTCCTACTGCCCAAAACGGCCTGGACGGCGGACGGCGTACGGCGGACGGACATTTCGGATTTAGAATGTAGACCTCTTGAAACGGATAATGTCAAATTTTGAGGCCGATCGGAGTCGTCGACCCCCGTCGCGAAAACATAGGTGTATTATTCCAAGAAAAATAAACCAAAAGGAAAGTTATCCTTTACAAACAATAATAAGCCGCCAAGTTCAAGTGCTGGCCTACAAAAGGCAGGCCTAACCTAATAGTTTTCTAGATACCTAGATACATTTGATTTCAGACTTATTGATCCAATGCTCATTAAACGAGTATAAATTTTATACTGACCACACCAACCTCTAGATTTTAAATGAAAGATTTCAGATTTTAAAAACAATCGAGCAAGTTTAAAACTTATTTCGAAGAGAGCAAATATTTAAATGTAGAACAGTAAATTGGTATTTTGAAGAAATTGTTTCCACGTCATCACGACTCGGATGGGGATTTGTTAACCGATCAGGCACTGAAACAATTCTGTATAAAGGTAATTCGTACAATTTCAGAAGATGCTCGAGGCAATGATTCAACATACACTTCAGCTCGCTGACAAAAGAGCACGATCACGAACACTGTAATCACTGGTTGGAAAATCGACAGGTTGAAGCTGTTGGGAGGACGAAGTTGACCCTTCTGTACAGAATCAGCAAAAGGGCAAATTTAGTGTCCCTGGCCTGTCATTCAGCAAGAAGTTGAGTTTTTGAGTTCTGGTTTTAAAAATATCTTTACATTTACTCTGCTCTAGCAGAAGATGTACCAAAAGTAAGGCCTACTAACTAATTCATAGCTTTTTTTGGAGCGTAAAGCACACATTTTCTGATTACCGTGGGTGTCCCTACCTCATATTCACGGATCCTCACTTGGGAAAATGACATCCTTACCATTCCTATGAAATTTTTAAGATTTTTTCCTGAAGGCTAATAAGTTTCTGCGGTGTTTAGATGAATTACACCGCTTGCAACATATGATTGATCAATCAGAAGTGACAAAGAACTTTGTCCCTGGAAATTTTTTGATTACCGTGGGTCAATGAATAAAAGTACCCCCACTCGCCCTAATGCGGGATATGATGCGGGGACGTTTCCTATCGTGTACTGGCAACTCAGTTCTTGAACCTTGTCCAGAAACCGGCGGGCTAACATTCATCACTTGGACATAGGAGCTCGATGAGAACTGCGTCGCAGATGCGTATTTTTATTCACGTGATTACCATGGCATCATGTTTTCCCTCCAAGGCTCTAATCTATATTTTTCCAAACCCTTTTATTTTCAACCCCTTGAAGTGTAGTTAGCATCCATGTTTTAGTTTTTGCAAACAAGTATTTCCTAGGCTGTGCAGAAGACCTTGAAGTGTGATTTCTGATTACCATGTATCAATCTCTGTGATTACCATGGACAAAACACAAATCTGAGCCTCCCTTCCGTCTGCTGTCCAGGCCGTTTCGGGCAGTAGGAATTTTTTTTTAAATCTGAAATTTTGACCAAATACTCGGTTTTCCATCTAGTTGAGGCAGTAAGATTTTCAGCCCGATCGCCCTAACCCGTGGGGCGCTGTGGGGCTAAAAAGAGGCTACGGGAGGGTTTTTTGAAGGTTTTCGGCTGTGAGGTCGAGTTAGGTGTCGTTTTCGAAGTATTTTTGGACGTAGAATCCATTTTTTTGGGTCCCAGAACGATCCGATTTCACCGTGGGGATCTTGGGGGCTTTCATGGGGCTACAAATGGGATTTTTTGAGGATCCTAGTAGGTCAAATGAGGTGTCGTTTTCCGAGTAATTTTGGACGCATTATCCATGTTTCGGGGTTCCACACCCATCTAAAAACTTTTCAAGAAAAAACAAACAATCAATTAATATAATTTTAATTAAATTATTTTTATTGATATAGGTAGAATTACTTTTTGGATAATTTATATCGAAGTATAACAATTTTCCTGGATCGTTTGTGCACTGTTAACGGTAAAAGGCTATTTTTCTGGCGTTCAAAAATAAGTTCAAGGCGCCTAGAAATAAAAAATACGATTTTTTGGGAAAAATTTGCCCTCTTCGTCACAAGCCCTGCTCACCCCTCTAGTTCAACAGCCCCATAGTAATAATACGTCATTAGCTAACAAGCATCTTCAATCTATGTACCTAATTGGTGAAATGTTAAAATTTAACTATTTAATTATGTTATTATTACCTTGGTTTCTGATTACCGTGGGTGGATTGTGATTACCATGGTATAAGAAATCTTAAATTTAAAATTTTCTGGGTGGATAGTGGAGTTTGATCTCAACGGGGCATTTTATAGTTATCTCCAGCTGTCAGAGAATCTCCCTGATTTTTTTCAAATTTTTCTTCCAACTTTATGATCTGGTCATTTTCAACCTTTGAAATTTGCCCTTTTGTTGAGAATCACCCTGTATCGCTACGGAGCCTGGACGAACTGGAAACATCGGGAAGGGAAAGGCGACAAGATGGAGAAGCCCGAGGAAAATCCCCGAAGTGCAGCGGAAGAATGGGCTGTATAGGTGACAGGATTAAATTTCGAATTGTGTTGCAGATTGACTGGCGAGTCTTCAACGAGTGATAGGGATTTCTGTACTTTGAGGATATGAGGCACCGATCGAACTGATCTGGTTCAACCACATGCACTCACTTGAATTTAGCGGGAAGTGAATAGATGAATTTTTTCACGCGATGAACTTCTAGATTGACACAAGAAAGCGATGTCTGAAGAAACTCTGAAGGGACAAGCAGGATGATGAGTTTTGTATGTTTTAACGAAAGGCAGAAAGAAGAAAAGAAAGAAAACAAGCACACATCTGTTGGTTGTATAGCAACAAATTAGGTATTCTCAGTAATGAATTTGTACGAGTCATGAGTATAATACTCATGACTCGTACAAATTGTGCTCCGATATACCAAGTTCTAAGATGTAGAGGACCAACACATTCAAGGATTTTCGGGAAATTTTGCATGAAATAGTTATTGGTATGTAGTTGCAATTCTGGGCATCATATTGCTCGGCCTAGATGCCTCACCTCCCCTCGCCCAACAGACACCTGAGGCGACCTTGATAGGGATTTATTCGTAATTAAGCCGTCTTCCTAATAGGATAGTATCATGCGATCTATATGATACGTCTTGTGCTTCAGTTAATAAATCCCTGACCTGTTCTCAGTCGTTTTCTTTCAAAAATCAGAAGGTTATAGGCCCAGGACATCTATTTTCGCGCTCTCCCTAATTTTTGTCGCGGTATCGGAATTTTAGGGGTGGAAATTGCCCCTCACGCCGGCTCGCACGATCCCGACTCAATGGTGACTCTATACTTGTCGTGCTTCCTTTCAATAAATCCCTAGGTTTGTTCCAGATCTGACGGCGTCTGTCAACAGAAGTTGGACAGCTGTCGACACATCCCGACCGCACATACTCGAGCTGTCAGTTTCTGTCCATCTGCTATCAACCTACGATCGACCTGGAACAGCAGTTTCTAAACTGCGCATGTCTCCGTCGATTTCTGCTAACAGCCCGTCAAACCTGGAACAAACCTAATAGTTATCAGCTTATGTAATGTAAATGTTTTCATCGAGTAGGAACACCACACCAATTCATAGATTTTTGTGAAATGAGGCATTTAGAAGTGATGCAAGCTCGAATGGCGTTTTTTGTTGGAGACTCGGAGCTCCTACTAGGAGCAGATCTGAAGAAACGGCCTAGTGCAGGAACGCAAGTTTTGCCCAAAAACACTGCTCATCTTAGCCGCGCAATGCATCGCGATTGCAACGATCTTTCACTTCCCATTTGCCTCAAGCCAGTGTCTCCTTCACCGCAGATACTAGTAGGGTGGTAGTATAGTGGAGTGGCAACAATGAATCGTATCATTTGTGATCTGCTTTTATCAATGTACCTACTTACTACAAGTCTTGTGTTTCACGTGCAATTACTCGTTTATATTAATTAGTATCCTACCGCAGCAATTCAGGCTCATCGCGTCCCAAACAGCAAGTGCTCGCAGGCACAACAAAGTACACCTTTAACCTAGGTAGCTTCTTTAACATTCAAATGGGTGCAGTTTTTAGTGCTTCTACTTGAGACTACAGTGCGTTTCCTAGTTCACAACATGGAGTTCAAAAACATTAAATAACCATATGCCGTATTCATAATCTGAAAAGAAAAAAAACTTGTTAATTAAATGAATGGCGAATAAAAAACCAAAGTTGACAATAAAACCCTCGTGAATTTACCGCCAAGAAGTTGTCGAAGTTCAAGGGTGCAAAGCCGTGGAAATGTATAGTGAAAGGTTCTCTGGCGGCACAAAGCATCGTGATGAAGTATTTTCTATCGATGGGTCGAAGCTCGTACCAGGGCAGGTTGTAAATAGCTTGAAAAATTTCTTCGCTCTGGAATTCAATGATTGAACTAACATTAAACAAAAAGTTTCGATGTTTAATACATACTAAAACAAACATTAAGGCGGAAGTTTTTTGCACTTGGGCGTAGTGAGACACGATTTCCAACAGCAGCAGAAATGAAATAACGCAGTAAATTTTACCCAAGGTATATTATTTATTAGGTACTTACTAAATTGTTTATTTAAATAAACAATTGTTGCGTGGGGACCGTTTCGAGCAACTAGGCTCATCTACAGCCCTAACAAGAAAAACATTAGTTATTATCATCAGAGACAACCATAAAAGTACCTATGTTATACTGAAGGTATAGGAGCATGTAATTGTGTAAGTAAACTGATGAAACCGGTACAGAATGACGCAGGGAACTTGACAATAGTAATTTTGGCATAATATGGACCCACTGACTCACTGTTAAAATTGGCTCCATGACTGATGGAACCCCCATGACTGAAACATTTGAAACCCCCATGACTGAAACATTTGAAACCCCCATAGCCCCACAGGTTTGAGAGATCGAGCCGGTACATGCCGGCACAACTAGGTGGTGGACCGAGTATTCTGTCATAATTTCAGATTAAAGAAAAGTCCTACTTCCCAAAACGGCCCGGACGGCGGACGGACATTTCATTTTTGGAGCACATGAAATTAATTGCTGACGAAATAATATGAAGGTTGTTTGCCACAGGTACCTTGTCTGAAACGCGTTGACCCACGAAGGCAGTGCAGGCCAGTATTCCCATTATAATGAACAAATTGAACACTTTGGCCACAAACAAATGCATCCCACCGGAGCCATGCTGCGGAAAAGAACGGTATGAAATGAGTTATCAAAATGGCGACGAAACTTGGTGAGCAAACAATTCGGTGCCAGAGGCAAGGTTTTAAACTTTAAACTTTTTAAAACCTATTATTTTGGTCGGTGGTTTGACAGACCCGCATGTTCCTTCCGCGACGTTTCTTCAAAATTAGTGATGGGGCATACGAATGCAGAATCGAATGCTGCATTCAATTATTGAAATCATTCGGATATAAGATTTCAAATATTCGAATAATTTTGCAATTTCGCGAATATTTTTGAAACTGGCCGTGTCTATGCGATGCTGTCGCGTTCGAGGTACCTACTATTCATAGAGTTAATATTCATCACTTTTTCTTAGGCCGTGAAGAGAGATGAACGTTGTCTGCAGAAACGTTTTTTACTTACTGTGAACAAACTGTAAAGGAGCGATACGACGCACAGAGAACTGATTAAAGATGTGAAAGCATACGGGAATCCAAACTGTGCCCGGATTTTCAGAGTCAACCTGAGAACATAAACATAACAGTGAACTCAAGTGAGAGGAGGAACAACTGTTGTGGAGAACACATTAAATGTGTTCACTGTTAACACATTAAATGTGTTCAAATTTTGGGCCCTTTCACACATCCACGGGTCTCCCCGTAACGATTCTGTGTCAATTCTGGGAGTCTGATATTTCTAGTGTACCTACCGGTAGGCATCAACAACACATTTCAGTACCTACATTGTTTTGGAACCTTTGAATGATATCACGGTTGCTTTGAGCATTGCAGCCCCACAGCTGCGCTCCATACGTCCAGAATGGCTAGTGGACTTGATTGGACCGCGTTAATTGCTTTTGGACCGGCATTTTTGATTTCCGATCCATTAAACAGTACATTTTCGGAATTTGGGTATCAGTTCTACTTTCTTGTTCTTCATGTGCGCCTTCCAACGCAGTGTTGCATCTAGGGCCATGCTCAGGTACCTACTTAGCTTCATTGAAATGTGGCAGCTTCCTTGCCATTAAAAAGAACCGGAATATAGCCCAGCTATTGGTGAAGTCGACGTGGACTGATTTCGTTTCATTCATTTTGAGAGCCATTTCGATATCTAGTGTAAGCCAGTTCCTGTGGGTAGCGTCCGAACTAACTCACAATATTTTCCGGGAATTTTCCCGTCTTGCTTGAAACCTGTAAAATCCTGTTGGAACCTGCAAATTTTGTCGGCACTCTGAACCGGAATGGGGTCGGTACCTGCGTTACATTATGGAGAGTGGTAGCTACTGCAGTATTGGCATGCCAATTTACGCCCAGCAAAACGTTTGTTACATTCTAAAACGTCCAACTGTAACAATGACGGCAACACATCCAGGGGTGTCAGATAGTACGAGATGGGGCCGTATTCGTTCCTTGCATGCTCTTGAGCAGATCACAAAGTGACCAAACTGACATCCTGTCAAAAAAGGGCCATCAGCCGCCCAACAGGCGTACACCGATAAGAAAAAAACTTGTGAGATCAACTAGAAGTAGATCCGCAGGGTTGGTAGGCCTGGCTCTAAAATGAGTTTGAATGAGGAAGGTCATTTAAATACTTACAAATGCAAATCCTGTTGCTGTCTTGCTATCCACTTGATCTGGGCGGCTGTATTGGGTGATCTATAAAACAAAACCAGAAAAAGTTCGAATTATGTAATACGGAAACATTTAACAGGAAATTATTGTCAAATGAAAACCGTTCAGGCCAATATACTCGGTTCTCCATCAAGATGTGCCCGTATTTTTAGGTTTTAGCCTGAACGCCCGACCTCGTGGGGCTCTGTGGGTTTTTTGAGGGATTCAGGGGAGGGAGTCGAGAGTAAGGTGTCGTTTTTGGAGACCTTCAATCCATTTGAACCGATAACTGTTATAAAATAGGAACCATACAATTTGTGGAGGGACTGTGGACTGTGGAGGGAGGAAGTTGATCCCCTCTCTCAGGGAGGATCGTTTGTCACCATTAGGCGGAGCTCAGAAGTCAGCAGAATCGGTCTGAGGCCAGGCAGGAGAGGCCGGGGGTTGGCTGGCTTTAGCCAGCAGGGGGGTGGCCCCCCTAGGCCAGTTCCCTCCGAGTACAGGGAACGTTCGGTTTGGAGAAAAAGCAATCCGATTGGGTAAAACTTTTCAATCTGTTTAGGAAGAGAGCTGAGTGGACGCGATTCGTTTGGGGAAAGATTCAGAAATTCCAAAATGACGCGAATTATGAAAGTTATGTAGGTTAACGGTTATTGATAACTATAGGTACTTACAATTATTAGTTTATCTAAATGTTCATTCATTTCTATTTGTTGTTCAAATAGAAGAACTACGTCTCGCTTGATTTCCGTGATTTCACAACGCTGTACGCCTCCCTATGAACGATTAGAAACCCAAGAAAGGTTTTGTGGTCTAATCGTATGCATGATTAAAAATTGATATGAATTGGTGTAAATAATGTACACAGGTGTACATTATTTACCTAGGTCCTAGGTACTGATAATTATTATCAGTAGGTAGTTTTTATTTCAATTTCTCGCCTTCAATACTGTCGTCTTCAATACTGTATTTCTCAAAGTGCGAACTTGACTATATGAAGGTTGGGTTGGGGGACATTTTGTTTGTTATCACAAACTACAATAATTGTCTACAATTATTGTAGACCGGGTGAAAGCTTTCAGGGGCGTTAGCCGTCCTTAGTGGGGTCGTCTATAAAATCGTACACGAGCGGCGAGGCGCTTTGCCCGGCAACAGGCGGCAACAAGCGACACGCGCTGCAGATCCAACTACGTTGATTCAAATGCGGTATCGTCCACTGGGAGCGTATTGGAGGCGGCAATGTGCGTACACGAGCGGCGACGCGCTTCGAGCGACAGATCCAAAAAAAGTTGGATCTGCGCTCGTTGCCGCTCGTTCAATACTGTTCAGTTGTCCTACCACAAGAGAATGTAGTGTTTTTCATTCTTTCTTATAAATTGTGCAAAAATCGCGACGTGGACGACCCCTGCCGCTCATTGCAGCTTGTTCTGTCGCCTCCTGTGAGCTCCTCGCCTCTCGAATACGCTTCCAGTGGACGAGCACCCTTATACTCCGTTGTGGAGGGGACGATGCCCAAAATTAAAGTTGCATTTCCCCCCAGACGAATCATTTTCTGTTTACTCAAACGCGCTCTAAAATCTATAGCCCCATTTACCCAACCTTTCCGAGTATGTACCTACCTCTATGGGACAATAAATGTGGCTTTTAAAGGACTTTGGACGGGAGGTTGAGGTGCCGTTTTCGAAGTATTTTTCCACCTAGAATCCATGCCTGGGAGTATCAGATTCTTTCAAGTAAACTCCAATCAGCTGCAGCTGGTCATGATGGGGAGCTCCAAACGTACTCCACAGTTGACACTCCTTAGTTGGAGATTGATAAACAATCAAACTTGCAAAACCAAGAAGCGTCTGGTGTTCCTCCCCGTATCCCATCGACCAGCGTGCCATCTGGCGCCTCAAGCACATTTAGGTATACTCCCTCAGTTTTTCCCCCGACCGTAGCGCTTTCTGGTAACCTGAAGTATGTAGGTACTATCTCCCGCTTCTTCTTATCTGATAGTGTATGTCATTTCTTCTTTTGACATTTCCGTCATACATGTACTGCGTTGCGTTATATGAGATTCCTACGCGATGAACAGTTTTCAGTGTGCGGCGTACCTACCGGAAAACCTTTAAGGATCGCCACCATCGTCCCCTGCAAGTAGATGTTTCACCGTCCCGTCAAGAAACTGGAGAGCTAGGCACTACTGCAAGTATCAATCTGTTTACAAACAAAGTCTGCGCCCCCTTAACAATAATTGGAATACATCTGCGTAGGTAATCGCGAAAAAGTTTGAAAATTCTGATCGGCCTTAAAATTTGACATTATACGTTTCAAGAGGTACAGATTCCAAAAACGAAATGCTCGTCCACCGCACAGTGAGGCGAATCGCCACTCTTGGTTGAATAAAGTAATCATCGCTATTCTTCAATCTAGCTGTGATTAAATGATGGAAGATAGTCCCCTTAACTCAGAACTACAACCATTTGAAGATGAAATCAAATCGAAGTTCACCCCGACAAACCAAGCGTCAATATTTGAACAAACCATAGGCTGTCTCCTATATATAACTACCTTCCATTTTAAGACTTATAATACTTAGTAGGTGATAAATAAGGAACGTGAAATTAGATCGCATTTGCCTAGTGTTTCTCTAATGGGAAGGAGTTTTAGCGCTTTTCGTCTTCATTATGGAACCCCAAGGAAATGAGATTAACGTAAATGAAATGAATCGAACAATGACAACATTGAATTGAGCTAACAAAGTCATGAATGACTTGAAAAAGGCATGAGACAATAACCCCAATCAAAATAATACCCAATTTGTATTCGAACAAATGTTTCCTTGGTCGAACAAGGTATTGTAAACAGCTAGGTATTCATTTGCTTTTTGAGAAATAGCCTCTTTTCTACGCAGAAGGAAATTAAAAAACGAGCGCAAAATAATTATGGATGTGTGGAGGTCTAGTAGGTAGGTACAAACTTCAGGTTAGGTACCAGAAGACGGACTCCCGCCTTTGGGCGGGAATAAAATGCCGAGGGACCAGACGGCACACAGGTCGAGAGGATACGCGGAGGAACCTTGACAAAGGTGGTAGCTTAGAATAAAATTTGGGGTAATTTCATTTGAACTCACTTTGTATCAATGTTGAGGTGGTTACAGAACGTCTTGACTAATGAATAATAATAGGAACCGATAAGAACGAGGGAGGCATCACGTCCAAAATGAGTGTAAGTCCCCGCGACGGACCACGTAAAGATGACGAAAGAGACCATCCAATAGTACAAGTCTCTCTTCTGGTCTTTATCCAAATAAGCGTCCATCGACGAAGGAACTCTAATGGCGATTGGGTCGTTCCATATGATGCCGTAAATGGCGTCAGCGATTTTGGGTGCGACGATGTACCCGAAGATGAGGACCGTCAGGTTCCAGAAGTAGACTAGGACGATTTTCCAAACGATTCGAGTGTCGTCTTGAAACTCTTTGTCAAAATCCCGTTGGTATTTATCTCGGAAGGTTTTAATGAGGTGAATGATGTCTTCGGCGGTTTTGCGGTAGATGTAATTGTACGAATGTTGAACGGCTGCAAGCAAAATTGAAATAGATTAATTAAAACGTAGCGAAATTGGGAATAAAACGTATTATTCATTGTATTTAATATAATTTATGACTACCTGTTAGGAACACCACAGTATTGCTTTAAGAAAAAAAGGTAACCTACCTTATAGTAAGTACCTATATAATAAGTACCTGTACTTATTATCGAAAAGCGAGTAGAAGGGGTGTGAGGCCTGGGCCCAGGCCTGGTATGATACGGTCGGGGGTTTGCTGGCTTTAGCCAGCAAGGGGGTCCCCTAGTGGCGGCAATGGCTATATTATTGATGTCGATGCCGGCGGCGAATTTCGAGGGCCACAAGGCGGTGGAGTAGGGTGTACCCACCCCATGTTGTAAGTAGGTGTTGTAGGTAATAGATGGATTTTTTTTTTTTTTTTTTTTTTTTTTTTTTTTAAGCCAGACCATGGTCTTGATAGATATGCGAGGGACTTTATAACGTCAATATATTGACGTCATGAGGCACCTTTACATCGCCTATGCATATCGCATATGCATATCAAGCACCGTTTGGAGCTCCTCAAGAGTTGGTAAATCAAGGAGCATCAGCGTATCTGCAGCAGGATAGAGCGTGTCAAGGTTGAACTAGAAATAGATGAGGCAAAGGAACTTGTGCTAATCTTTTCAACAAAATGTTAATGCCCACTATGGTGACCAGACGACGGAAGAAAACTCGACTAGAGGACGGACCAGGGCGTTGTAAAGGTGCCTCAGCACGTCAATATATTGACGTTATAAAGTCCCTCGCATATCTATCAAGTTATACAAGCGTCCAGTTTGCCGAGAGAGTGATTTGCTCAATGTGAGGGAAACACAAATACGAGTGCCCGTGGGACCGACACGTCTCCATCCACTACAACCGCTGCTCCCAATGTAGTAGTCGAAGGTGATCGAATTGGGGCATTGCGATCCACTCCCGATGCTATAGCATAATATGCTATATATTATATTATATATAGCATATTATATATAGAGTAGATTTACTCCCGGAGATCGACACCCGTTTCGGACAAACGCCGGTCAACTCTTTTTTTTTTTCTTTTTTTTTTGGAAACAGCTAAAAACGGCGTTTGACTCTCGAGCACAAAATTGCTGCCAGCTTGTTCAGAGGGTCACGCCTAGGTCTGGAAAGCGTGGAGGCCATCCTGTTAAGCCTTGGAACCAGCCCCAGCGAGCTGGTTCCAAGCGACCTAATTATTAAGCCTTGGAAATCCTTAGCGAACTTGACACCAACTTTGCAAGCCTTCGAAACGCGTGGCCTCCTTGGGATCAGCTTTGCAAGCCATGGACAGCTCTGGAAAGCTCACAAGATAATAATCTTCACCGCTTGGTCAACACAAGGAGGGAGTGGAACGTTGCCTTTTGAAGTTGATCACTCTGCCCTTGGTCGGACTCTCTCGCTTCATGTATAACCAAATGAAATTCTACTTGTCGATGTTGTCATGGAGTTATCAGCTAACCGCCGATGCAGCTCATCCCAAATAGTGTCTTCTATGTATAATCATCAATCAAAGTGACGCGGAAGAAGATCTTCAAGTCGTCCGCGAAGAATAAAGAGTTAATCATGGTGAGGCGGTAATAGAGCCAATCTATAAAAATCAGGAAGAGGGCCGGTCCAGATGACTGGACCCTGTGGAACACGTCACCACAAACCCTCCCTGAGAGGTCTGAACCAACCGATATGAAATGGATGCGATCTGTGTGTAGGAAGGACGAGTGAACCTGTTTAGGATGGCCCCACAGAAACCGACGGTTTGGGCTTGGACAGCAGTAATTACTCCTTAAGGAGTGGTCAACCTTGCCATAATAAGCTTCGGCGAAGCCGGTGTAGATGGCGTGCGTTTGCCACTATTATATCCACAAAGCCATCCGGTACCTACCATTCCCTGAAGCGTGAACAGGTTACTTACAACCGATAGGGCTGGGATCTGGCTGGGCCAAATCCATATTGTGCTTCACTTAAACAATGATCTCGGTAAAAGCACAGAAAAGGGGTCGACACACAAGAGACTCTCTAGGAGTTTGGCCACGGCAGATAATTTAGAAATTGGTCGATTGTGCTTTACGTTGTTTTTGTTTGCCTTTTTTGAAAATTGGATCGACGAAGGCTTGCTTCAGCTGAAGCTGAGGATGGATGGGAAGACGCCAGTTGGGAAAAAGTGGTTGAACATTATGAAGAGTGGGTAAGCAATAAAGTCACAATGATCCTTCAAGATGCTTCAAAGGGGGTTCCCATCCAGTCCTGTACCGTTGGCGAGTTTATTTTTAATTTGACTCACAACATCTGACGCCCTTTAACAGCCCCACAGAGTGATGCGATCGGGGAGATATCCTTGCAGGACGGACTAAAAAGAAGCTCGAGCGCTTTGCTAAATTTCCATAATCTTCCCTTTCAAAATAGCTCAAAAAATGTCTGAATGTTTTGAAGCACAAACATTGCCATCAACTCAGTCCTATTTTCTCCTTTTCAGAAAGCCTTTTTACCTGCTAGAAGTCCCATAAGACCAAAGAACATCTCGATCCCCATGCTGTTTTTGATGCCGCCAATGAAAAGTGCCGACAGCGAGAAAGGATTCCAGAAGGCAATATAGACGACCCGAACAAGTTGCAATTTGGTGAGAAGGTGTTTTCTTGGGTTTCCATCAAAATTGCAATAAAAGCCCGAAAACTGCATCAGGCGGACCAAATCTGACAGATCTGTGGCCGCCATCGTCTTCGACTGGGTACTTTCGCGTACTTTTTCAAGTCTCATCAACGATTCTCAAACACGGTGTTTTTCGCCTCAATCGACCAACTCGCGTCCCTTTGCAGTCAAATGTGTACCTTTAGAGGGGTATGTGTGTACCTTGAGAGGGGTATAATTTCGAACGGTTCTACGTGATTAAACGGTGAGGCATGTGAGCATTCATGACAGTAATCCAACCCCCCTAACAATTTGGGGTTATGTAGGTAATTATTGAGTGTGACGGATCGCGAACATCTACACCTGTTTCATTTATTTATTTGTACACTACGCCTTTACAAAACTTCAATAAACCATTTTAGTAACATTTTCTGGGGGCTTGAAAATTCGCTTCAAGTTTTAAAACATCAGAATGTGCGTTCTGATCGATCAGTTTCGAGTGTCCGAGAGAAAACTCGAACCACTCCACTCTTCCTCGAAATTATGAGTGCCGAACAATAAGTAGGTACCGTAGTTGAAACGGTAAGTGAACGACATATTCAATATTAGCTGCGTTCGCAGTGTAATTTTGAAAATTCCGAACCGTTCGGCGCATGCGCAGTAGGGCCTTTTTCAAGGGCCGTGGGTGGGGTTACATCAGCTTTCAGGAATTAAACACTCAAGTTCTGATGCTCTGCGAACGCAGAACTCGTTCGGAATTGATTCTGGCAGTTCTGATTTTTTTTTCAGAACTTCCTAAACTGATTCCGATTGCCTCCTCGATTGTGGAAAGTCACACACGCGCGATTCATTTCCTTCTGTGATCTCGTGGAGTTTACTTCATAGGGACTACTTTTTCGTTGGCGGAGGACTAAAGTTCTGTTCTTTTTAATTCCTGGAACCGTTCGAGTTCTGATTCGATTCCGAATGGCCAGAACTTACTCTGCGAATGCACCTAATATATAGGTTTTCCAAGCTCAATTACGAATTTCCCAAACTGAATTGAGGACTTTCCATTTCTTCAATTTGAGAATTTTCTCTCTTTTTTGCATAAGAAAATTCTCAAATAGAAATGGAAAGTACTGAATTCATCTTGGAAAATTCTCAATTAGCAGGGAGTGGTGAGGGAAAAAAGCTGTTGGGTTGGTTGTTGTAAGGTTTATTGCATCTGATTAAATATGCAATAACTCTCGAGGCGCCTTTCGCCTGTCCCAGTTAGGGGTTTAGGCTCATCAGGAGTAGGTACATTTGGTACCTACAGACACACCAGAAATTTTGTTTAGGGGGAAGTTCGAGAGGAACAGTTTCACGTCGCACAGAAATCTGTACTCCTGATGAGCCTAAACCCCTAACTGGGACAAGCGAAAGGCGCCTCGAGAATTATTGCATAATATGCAATATTGATTAAATATTATTTAATCAGATGCAATAAACCTTGCAACAACCAACCCAACGGCTTTTTTCCCTCACCACTCCCTGCAAGAAAAACATAGAAGCCGCCCAAACTAAGGATAATTCTCAATTAGGTTTGGAAAACCCTTTCCAAGCTTGGAAAACCTGTAGTAAGTACTTAACTATTAAACATTTTACAGAGAAGAACGGACATTTCACGAATTTTCTTCCCCCTCGACGAGCAAGTTATTCAAACAATGAAAGAGCACTGTGCAGAGGCTGGCCCCTATAAGAATCGTGAAATTAAACTCGAATTCGTTCTTTCGGGATTTAGTATTAAAATTAGGATCTCCAGGTAGGATTCGCCGAATCAATCATACTGCAAACAACGAAGATAGGAAGGGTTGCGCGGATTTGCGTGTGTCGGAAATTGCGCCCAATATGCTTTGCAGCCGTAAAATTGGCCAAGGAATCCGAATTCGCAATGTAGCACAAAAAGGTAACGGCAATTTTATCTTAACAATCAAAACGTTACGAAAATGTAGCAATAACCTACCAGTAATAACTTCCAGCAGGACAGGAACGTAACTTTTTAGCTCCAAACCGGTGAAAATTTAAAAAACCTCATTTTGCGACGGAAGCGACACTGCCATTTTGATAAGCGTTCATGACAACCATTAATAACACAAACGATGACCATATTAAATGCGATAGGTGTGTCCAAGGACAGTGCCTTGTGGAACCGAGTATGACCCTAAAGAGACTTTTTCGCTTCTCACACCATTCACCTGGATAATTTGCTTTCTGTCTTTCAAAAAACTGCCAACACATCGATAAATAATATTGTGCGATCTGCCACCACACCAAGGGGGGGGGGGGGGGTGAGGCATTTCGCACAAGATAGGCATACCACAGGCTCTTTTCATCTCGAGGAAACTGGTAAAGCATAGGTCGAGTAGCCTTTGATTCTCAGTTACCACGATGCGGTTGTTCCTGAATAGGTATGTACTCGACGAAGGAGATTTTCTAGTATGGATAGAAAATTCTCGAAGTTTCCACTAGGAGAACGATATATCGATAGGTATCACAATCAAATGTAATCTATCTAGTCTCAATGCACTTATTTTGCAATCACGGGAAACGGAGAGACCATTTAACCCTAAATAGTCAAGAGATGAAAAAGGAAAGTTATCCTTTACGAACAATAATAAGCCACCATGTTCAAAAGTTGGCCTACAAAAGGCAGGCCCAACTGAATATTTTTCTAGATAGATAAATTTGTCTGAGTTGGACAGCTGTCGACAGATCCCGACCGCACATACTCGAGCTGTCGGTTTCCGTCCAACTGCTGTCAACCTACGATCGACCTGGAACAGCAGTTTCTAAACTGGGCGTGTCTCCGTCGATTTCTGCTAACAGCCCGTCAAACCTGGAACAAACTGCTGTCCAGTTCTCATTTGTTTTCTTTAAAAAACAAAAAAAAATTATGAGCTCAAGTACCTAATGTAAATGTTTTCAAAAAGTAGGAACTGCAGAGACCTTTGAGAAATTAGGCATTGAGAAATACGTTCAAGACGTTCAAACAAAGTAAATTTTTCATTGAGTAGGAACACAAAATCAAGGATTTTCGGGAAATTTTGCATGGAATAGTTATCAGCTCAAGTAATGTAAATGTTTACATCGAGTAGGAACACCAATTCAAAGATTTTTGTGAAACAAGGCATTGAGGAATGATTCAAGCTCGAATGGCGTTTTTTTTCGTTGAGTAGGAGCACATCTGTAGAAACGTCCTAGTGCAGGAACGCAAGTTTTGCCCAAAAGCACTGCTCATCTTATCCCTAACGCATCGCGATTGCAACGATCTTTCACTTCCCATTTGCCTCAAGCCAGTGCCCCCTTCACCGCAGGTACTAGCAGCGTAGTAGATTTGGGTGGCAAAATTGAATCGTATCTTTTGTGATCTGCTTTTATCAATGTACCTACTTATTACAAGTGTTTCATGTACAATTACTCGTTTACATTAATTAGTATCCTACCGCAGTAACTCACGCTCATCGCGTCACAAACAGCAAATGCTCGCAGGCACAACAAAGTACACCTTTAACATAGGTACCTTCTTTAACATTCAAATGGGTGCAGTTTTTAGTGCTTCTACTTGAGACTGCAGTGCGTTTCCAAGTTCACAACGTGGAGTTCAAAAACATTAAATAACCATATGCCGTATTCATAATCTGAAAAGAAAAAAAAACTTGTTAATTAAATGAATGGCGAATAAAAACCAAATAAGTTGACAATAAAGCCCTCGTGAATTTACCGCCAAGAAGTTGGCGAAGTTCAAAGGTGCACAGCGGTGGAAATGTATAGTGAAAGGTTCTCGGGCGGCACAAAGCATCGTGATGAAGTATTTTCTATCGATGGGTCGAAGCTCGTACCAGGGCAGGTTGTAAATGGCTCGAAAAATTTCTTCGCTCTGGAATTCAATGATTGAACTAGGTACCATTAAAAAAAAAAAAAGTTGCGATGTTTAATACACACTAAAACAAACAGGCGGAAGGCGTAGTGAGACACGATTTCCAACAGCAGCAGAAATGAAATAACGCAGCAAATTTTACACAAAGGTATATTATTTATTACCTACTTACTAAATTGTTTATTTAATAAACAAATGTTTAATTAAACAATTGGTACGTGGGGACCGGTTTCGAGCAACTAAGCTCATCTACAGCCCTTAAAAGAAAAACATTAGTTATTACCATCAGAGACAACCATAAACGTATGTTATACTGAAGGTATAGGAGCAAGTAACTGTGTAAGTAAACTGATGAAACCGGTAGAGAATGGCGGAGTGAACTTGACAAAAGTAATTTTGGAATATGGACCCACTGACCCACTGTTAAAATTGGCTCCATGACTGATGGCAAGTGAAACATTTGAAAACCACATAGCCCCACAGGTTTGAGAGATCGGGCTGAAAACCTTACTGGCACAACTAGGTGGTGGACCGAGTATTTTGTCAAATTTTCAGATTAAAGAAAAGTCCTACCTCCCAAAACGGCCTGGACGGCGGACGGACATTTCATTTTTGGAGCACATGAAATTCTTTGCCGACGAAATAACATGAAGGTTTTTGCTGAAGGTAGGTACCATGTCTGAAACGCGTTGACCCACGAAGGCAGTGGAGGCCAGTACTCCCATCAATAGGAACAAATAGACCCCTTTTACCACAAATTCAAGCATCCCACCGGAGTCATGCTGCGGAAAAGAACAGTAGGTATGAAATGAGTTATCAAAATGGCGACGAAACTTGGTGAGCAAACAATTCGGTGCCAGAGGCAAGTTTTTAAACTTTAAACTTTTTAAAACCTATTATTTTGGTCGGTGGTTTGACAGACTCGCATGTTCCTTTCGCGACGTTTCTTCAAAATTAGTGATGGGGCGTACGAATGCAGAATCGAATGCGGCATTCAATTATTGAAATCATTCGCATGTTCGAATATAAGATTTCAAATAATAATTTTGCAATTTTGCGAAACTGGACTGTACATGACTTTACAGTAACCTGCGGGACAGTAATAGGAAAACGGATGATTTAGATAATCGAACGCGCCGATCCCCCCAATTTTGTGTCACTTTTAAAGGTATGAAAGTGCCACTGAAAAAGGTACAAAAGCGCCACTGGAAACGGTACCACGCATGTGCTGGCGCCCCGAACAGGTCATGTTTCCACAGGAGACAAGCCAAAACTATTGAACTATCGGTGGTATTCGGTAATGATCTGTGTGCTCTGGATGTCTCCGGCAGATTTGCTGCCTTTGCAGATGACATAGCCATTTTGTTGAATGATCAAAGTTTCTGCCCACAAACCTGAAAGCGGCCAATCTGACCATGTTTTTTTACACTAAAATGAATCCTGCGTCCACTTGCAAATGAAATTTTTACAAGAGGTGGAGTCTAGCAGAACATGGTATTTCGATCGTGGTGGAGGTTCTTAATTTTCTTTATCATATCATAAACACACCCTAAAAGTTTCAGATATCTATTTTTGAAAATCTATTTTTTATTTCTTTCTTTCTTATTTTTGAAAATTTTTGAATATCTACTTTTGAAAACCATTCTATACCTACTTTACCCTCTGATGAAGCCAACTTTACGGCAAAAATTTAGGTAAATGTTTCCATAATCTTTTAGCGTTTCCTTAAAAACCCTCTGTTTCAAAAACCAAAAACGTAGGTATTTTTGAAAATGAACACACGAATACTTAAATTTTTGTTTATAGGGGCCCTTAGGGCCCTAAGTGCCTATTTTCGAAGCCTCAAAAAGTCCACATTGTAACCCTCAGTAGGTATGGGCTGAAAAAAATTCTTTCAGCACACAAGTTTAGTTCTTCACCAACACAGCAGTCGTTGGTCTTCTTTGTTTTTTGAACCACCATTCTTGAACCGAGTTTTGTGGATTACATGACATGTAACCATGTTTACATTGAATAGGTAGTCATAATAAAAAGTCGAAAAAGGGTTAGTGAACGCGGAAGGAACTTTCAGGTGCAACTTGCAGGCCTGCACAGAGCGAGTTATGGGAGGTACTATTCATCACTTTTTCTTAGGCCGTGATGAGAGATGAACTTTGTCTTCAGAAACGTTTTCTACTTACAGTCAACAAACTGTAAAGGAGCGATACGACGCACAGAGAACTGATAGCATTTTGGAGAGCATAAGCGAATCCAAACTGCCCCCGGATTTTCAGAGACAACCTGAAAACATAAACATAACAATGGCGCCTCGAGGCATCATTTTCAACTAAATATATGCCCTGAAAAAGCAACATTCGGCTTATCCCTCACCAAAATCCAACATGGAAGCGGACCATACTACGCTTATTGATAAACATAACAGTGAACACAAGTGAGAGGAGGAACAACTGTTGTGGAGATCACATTAAATTAAATTTTGGGCCCTTTCACACATCCACGGGTCTCCCCGTACCGATTCCGTGTCAATTCGTTTACTTTGAAGTTCTTTGTGGAGTCTGATATTTCTAGTGTACCGTCATGCATCAACAACACGTTTCAGTCCATTGTTTTGGAACCTTTGAACGATATCACGGTTGCTTTAAGCATTGCAGCCCCACAGCTGCGTTCCATGCACGAGAGGCTAGCCAGAGCGGGGAGCTAGCCTCTCGTGTTCCACGCGTCCAGACTGGCTAGAGGACTTGATTGTACCGCGTTAATTTGTAACAAACTAAAACATTTTGGACTGGCATTTTTGATTTCCGACCCATTAAACAGTACATTTTTCTGAACTTGAGTATCAGATCTGCTTTCTTGTTCTTCACGTGCGCTTTCCAAGTTGGAAGTTCCAACGCAGTGTTGCATCTAGGGTCATTCTCAGGTACTTGGCTTCATTGAAATGTGGCAGCTTCCTTGCCATTGAAAAGAACCAGCCAGCTTCCGATTGGTGAAGTCGACATGGACCGATTTCGATTCTGGGTAAAACCCATTTTTACTTACCATTCTTCAACAGCTCCTGCGAACCCGTGCCGTAGCCGCCGACACTAGGTAGGTACATTTTCGGTTCCGCCAACCCGCCATTTGGGCGTTTTTAATGTTAATAGTATCAGTTCGAAACCAGTTACCAACGTTAATACATAATAAACTTGAAGTATGTACTTATATTTGAAATGAACAAATTTTGTACAATTTTACGCCTTTGTCCACATTAAATGTAAAATTTTCGAGTGGCCCGAATAGTTATTCTGGAATCGAAAAGAAAGTGGTCGGTTAGTCTGAAGTCACTAGGCGCGATGGCGTAGGCAGTGCTACCAACTATAACATGATTGACCTGACAGAGCTCTGTAGTTGGCAAGGAGGAATGATTTGAGGTGGAGGACTCAGATTAGCCAAAATCAGCTGGTTGCTTGCCCCTTAAGCTGGGTACACACTAGTACGAGGCAGCGCACGAGGCAGCCCGAAGCGCGGCATGCGTGCAGATGAGGACGTGTTTCCGAGGCAAAAAAAACTGCCTCTACCCGTTCGCCGAACAGCCCGAGGCATGCGGTGCCCGAACCATCCGAGATGGATCGGCTGGGAAAATTCGGCGAACGGGCGCACGCTCGCCGTATTGGTGTGGACGGGGTACAAAGTCCGAATGCGTGCCTCGGAGCTTGTTTCACTTCTCAACCTTCCTGCGGTTCGGATTTGTAGCTGGTGTATGTATGTATGTGAGTAGTTAAACATGAGTTGGGACAACGAAATGTCAATTGCTCTGGTTAAAGAATATGAAAAATGGCCAGCTAAACTAGCGATCACTATGAACGCCGCGCTGGCCACAACCAACTCGTCGTCGCTCTCCATCTCCGTCGGTTCTCCGAACTGCCGAATGGACGTACGAAATGGATCGCTGCCTCATGCGGTGCCTCCGTTCGTCGCCTCGGGACCAACGGAACTTCCGTTACGGAAGTAACGCACGAGGCAGTATTTTTGCCTCGCCTCGCCGCCGTTTGCCTCGTGCGCTGCCTCGTACTAGTGTGTACCCACCTAAGAAAAAAACTTGTGAGATCAACAGTAACTGTTGATAGTAGTTACTAGAAGTAGATCCGCAGGGTTGGTAGGCCTGGCTCTAAAATGGGTTTGAATGAGGAAGGCCATTTAAATACTTACAAATGCAAATCCTCTTGCTGTTTTGCTATCCACTTGATCTGGGCGGCTGCATTGGGTGATCTATAAAAAAATAAAAAATTAAAAATTAAAAAAAAAACAAGTTCGAATTATGTAATAGGTACGGAAACATTTAACCGGAAATTATTGTAAAATGAAAACCTTTCAGGCCAATATACTCGGTTCTCCATCAGGAAGTACCTCGTCCACACACTGGTAAATGCCACTTTTCCCACATATGTCTAAATATCAAGTACTATACACCACAAATGAGGTTATAAGTATACTTTTGGGTTATTTCCAATCCTGAATAATACTAGAATGCACAGGAAAAAGAAAAAGCGGACACAATTAAATGGTGGCTGAGTTCGATGAGTTTGAAGTTGAAACTTCGTTGGTAAGGCCTTAATCGTCCACAGACTGGTCGGGTCACTTACTGCACCTAGAATCCATGTCTGGGAGTATCAGATTCTTTCAAGTAAACTCCAATCAGCTGATGGGGCTTTAGTTGGATACCTTAACTCTAGATTTAGTGGTAGGTAGCTTAGAATAAAATTTGGAGTAGAATAAAATTTGGCAAACTTCATTTGAACTCACCCGTCAAGGGTATCAATGTTGAGGTGGTTACAGAACGTCTTGACTAGTGAATAATAATAGGAACCGATAAGAACGAGGGAGGCATCACGTCCAAAATGAGACCAAGTTCCCACGGCCCACCACGTCACCTGTACCATAGAGACCATCCAATAGTACAAGTCTCTCTTCTGGTCTTTATCCAAATAACCGTCCAGCGACAAAGGAACTCTAATGGCGATTGGGTCTTTCCATATGATGCCGTAAATGGCGTCGGCGATTTTGGGCGCGACGATGTACCCGAAGAAGAGGCCCGTCATGTTCAGGAAGTAGAATCGGACGATTTTCCAAACGATTCGAGTGTCGTCTTGAAACTCTTTGTCAAAATCCCGTTGGTATTTATCTCGGAAGGTTTTAATGAGGTGAATGATGTCTTCGGCGGTTTTGCGGTAGATGTAATTGTACAAATGTTGAATCGCTGCAAGCAAAAGTGAAATAGATTAATTAAAACGTAGCGAAATTGGGAATAAAATGTATTATTCATTGTATTTAATATATCTTGTGACTATCTCTTAGGAACACCACAGTGTGGTCTGACCTCCGAAAGTATTGCTTTAAGAAGAAAAAAACCCGAGGTAGGTACCTACTTATGAAAAAGCGAGTAGAAGGGGTGTGAAGGCTTGGCATGGTATGATACAGTCGGGGGTTTGCTTGGCATTTAGTGGCGGCAATGGATAAATTATTGAATTTTATGTCTTTGCTATTTTGTTTGCTTTTTTTGAAAATTGGATCGACGAAGGCTTGCTTCAGGATGGATGGGAAGACGCCAGTTGGGAAAAAGTGGTCGAACATTATGAAGAGTGGGTAAGCAATAAAGGCACAATGATCCATCAAGATGCTAGGAGGGATCCCATGGATGGACTGGATGGATGGATTCCAGTCCTGGACCTTTGGCCAGTTTATTTTAAATTTGACTTCCCGAATCTTCCCTTTTCAAAATATCTCAAAAATGTCTGAACAAATGTATTGAAGCACAAACATTGTCGTCAACTCAGTCCAATTTTCTCCTTTTCATAAGGCCTTTTTACCTGCTAGAAATCCCATAAGTCCAAAGAACATCTCGATCCCCATGCTGTTTCTGATGCCGCCAATGAAAACTGCCGACAGATTGAAAGGAATACAGATGACAATATACATGACCCGAACAAGTTGAAATTTGGTGAGAAGGTATTTTCTTGGGTTTCCATCAAAATTGCAATAATGTCCCGAAAACCGCATCAGGCGGACCAAATCTGACAGATCTGTGGCCGCCATCGCCTTCGACTGGGCACTTGTTTCGTTGGACAGGTTTTGCGTACTTTTTCAAATCTCATCAACGATTCTCAAACACGGTGTTTTTCGCCTCAATCGACCAACTCGCGTCCCTTTGCAGTCAAATGTGTACCTTTAGAGGGGTATGTGTGTACCTTGAGAGGGGTATAATTTCGAACAGTTCTAAGAATCAAGAATCAGGAATTTTTTATTTGCCAAAGCCAAATAATGACAGAGCAAAACTCAAAAGTTAGAACATACAGAATAAGCTGACTGGTTATAGAGCCGATTATTTATTATATTGAACTAGCTGACCCAGCGCGCTTCGCTGCACTCTACGGTTAAACTGCAAAACCACAAACTGACACACATGCTAGCCCATACATGTGTGCCATCCCATACATCCCGCACATCCCATACATCATCCCAGACATCCCACACATCATCCCATACATCCCACACATCCCATACATCTCACACACCATCCCATACATCCCATACATCCCATACATCCCGCACATCCAATACATCAATACGAAGTTAGGGGTTTTTCCAATCACATCATCATTCTGTTCGTAGGTAGCAACCACACAACAATAATAATCAGGAGTTAACTGATCGCATAACTCGAGAACGTGAAACTTACATACCGTACAAAATATTCGCGCGTAAAAAAAAGATAGATAATTACCTTCCTTAAGCTTTTGCGAACATTATTTAAAAAAAAAATTATTGAAATTGGTCCAACCGTTCTCAAGTTATGCGATCAGCAACAAAATACTGATTAATTTTTATAGCGAGAGGAACTAAGAAACAGTAACAAAGTAACAACGCAAGTTGGTTTCTCCTAGTGAATTATCAAATTCCCGTCTATCACCAATTATATGCAGCCCACACATCCCATACATCATCCCACACATCCCATACATCCCATACATCATCCCACACATCCCATACATCCCATACATCCCACACATCCCACACCTCCCACACACCATCCCATACATCCCACACATCCCATACATCCCGCACATCCCATACATCATCCCATACATCCCACACATCCCATACACCATCCCATACACCATCCCATACATCCCATACATCCCGCACATCCCATACATCATCCCATACATCCCACACATCATCCCATACATCCCATACATCCCGCACATCCCATACATCATCCCATACATCCCACACATCCCATACACCATCCCATACATCCCATACATCCCATACATCATCCCATACATCCCACACATCATCCCATACATCCCACATATCCCATACATCATCCCATACATCATCCCACACATCCCATACATCATCCCATACATCCCATACACCATCCAATACATCCCACACATCCCATACATCCCATACACCGTCCCATACATCCCACACATCCCATACATCATCCCATACACCATCCCATACATCCCACACATCCCATACATCCCATACATCCCACACATCATCCCATACACCATCCCATACATCCCATACACCATCCAATACATCCCACACATCCCATACATCCCATACACCGTCCCATACATCCCACACATCCCATACATCCCACACATCCCATACATGCATCGTATGATCGATGGGTTTCAGACCCACGTTGTAGCACATCAAAACCTTCCTTAAGCTTTTGCGAACATTATAAAAAAAAAATTAGCCAAATCGGTCCAGCCGTTCTCAAGTTATGCGATCACCAACAAAATACTGATTATTTTTTATATATATAGATGTAATAATGGGAATGACAGAGAAAATGGCATTAACTCGACTGCAGATAGGTATACAAAACAATGAATGGCCGTGCACAAGACAATAAATGACAAGACAATAAACACTAATTCACCACAGGCCATATGATCCTGAAAAATTCCTCCAGAGAATATAATTCTTCTTTTACCAGGTGGGACTTCACGTACTTATAGAAGGATTTAGCTGGTAAATCCCGAACATGGTGGGGTAGGGAGTTGAACAGACGGGAGCCCACCTGTATTGGGTCATTCTGTTGGGCATTCGAGAGGCGGGTGAAAGGGATGATGACATTACCCCGGGAGCGAGCATTATGCTGGTGCGATTCAGCAACCACGGGCAGACACGAAGAATTGGACTTTACAAGGTTGAACACAGTCAATACATAAGTGCTAGGAATCGTAAGAATTCCTAAGCGAGTGAAAGAGCCGCTACAACTCTGACCCCATGAAAGATTGGCCATTATTCTGATGACTCGCTTTTGAAGTTTAAATATGGTTAAAGCATGACTGGAATTGCCCCAAGCGATGATACAATAGGAGGCTCTGCTGGCAAAGCAAGCATGATAAACCGAAAGCAGGACCTGGTCGGATACTATTCCTTTCAATCTCGTAACCATGTAAATAACAGATGGTAACTTAGGCGACAGTACCTCAACATGTGAAAGCCACGAGAGACGATTATCCACCATCAAGCCCAGGAAATTTACCGATTGATCCAGGCGCCTGTTTAGACCCAATTCCAGAGTCTGGGTTTTACTTTTGTTTAAAATTAATTCATTAGCCGAGCACCAACTTTCTATAATTTTTGATCTGTTTAAAGATTCATGCCTAAGCTCAGTAGGTACCTACTAAAAGTTTTGACCTCAGGCTTATTTCCAATATCCCGGGCATGTGGGTCATTGTCCTAATTTTGGTTTATTATTCTTGGAATAATACACCTATGTTTTCGCGACGGAGGTCGGCGACTCCGATCGACCTCAAAATTTGACATTATCCGTTTCAAGAGGTCTAGATTCTAGATCCGAAATGTCCGTCCGCCGTCCGGGACGTTTTGGGCAGTAGGATTTTTTTGTAAATCTGAAATTTTGACAAAATACTTGGTTTACCATCTAGTTGTGCCCGCAAGGTTTTCAGCCCGATCGCCCAAACCCGTGGGGCGTTATGGGGCTAAGGGAGGGTTTTTTTGAAGGATCGAGTTAGGTGTCGTTTTCGAAGTATTTTTGGACGTAGAATCAATTTTTGGGGGTCCCGGAACGATCCGATTTCACTGTGGCGATCTACAGGGCTTTCATGGGGTTAAAAATGGGATTTTTGAAGGATCCCAGGAGGTTAAATATTTTGAGAGTAAAAAATAAAGAATTTTTGAGAAAAAAATTCTTGAAACAAAAAATCCAAAAAAAAAATTTTTTTAATGTAAAAATCAAAAAAAAAATTTTTAATTTTTTTATTGACAGAATTAAATTTCTGCACAAGTAACCTGTATCAAAGAATAATACACTGCCAAGGCAATGGCACATGAGCTTTCTCGTGCCAAGTTCAAAATGAACGTAACAACTGTAACAAGAAAATTACGTTCGCGCATGCGCAGGGAGTACCACTTATTCAATCATGATGAAACTGATTGGGAACCATCTAGGGCTATACCCACACAATTCCTGAAAATTTGATTGAAATCCGATCAAAATTGAGAAAGTTATGCCTGTTTCAAGAATTTCACGTTAGCGCATGCGCAGAGCGTACCGCTGATTCAATTGTGCTGAAATTCGTATGGGACCTCAAGGAGCCTTATCCGCATAATCCCTCAAAATTTGAGCGAAATTCATTCAAAATTGTGGAAATTATGGCTGTAACAAGGAAATTCGGACAGACCCACAGACCGACAGACACGAAACCAAATTTGTTCAGTTGGCTATGAAACGCAAAATGCGAGTGGAAATTTTGAATTCGGAAAACAACAATTTTTTTTTCTCCCGAAAGTGAACACAAGGCTTCCGCTGCTTCGCAGACTCGGAAGCAATAAAACCTTGTGTAAAATTTGCAGCGTTTTGAAGCTGATTTGCATTCCTCCATGCCTCCTAGGAAAGTTCCTTGAACATTCGCTCCTTAAGTCATGCTGCATGACTGGTTATTTTGAATAATTGGTTTTGAACTTCAGCCTGCACAAAACGTTACGAAAATGTCGCAATAACGGTTATTGAATAACCTGTCAGTAATAAATTCCAGCAATAACTGGTACAGGAATGTAACTGTTTAGCTCCAAACCCGGTGAAAATGTTAAAAACCCTCATTTTGCGAGGGAAGCGATACTGCGATTCTGATAAGCGTTCATGACAACCATTCATAAAAACGATGTCCATACTACCCATTCTTTCTGTGGTTCACTCCGTTCTCTGTTACTCTGTGGGTTCACTTGTTTTAGCAGAAATAAAATTCTCCCCCTCTACCGGGCCAAGTTGTACAGCTCTGTCGATTTTGATTTGGCGTTACGCGGAAGTGAGTTTTTGGAGGGAATCGCTTTGTTTCGTTGGCTACATTGTCTGCTTCACCTTCATCCGGGGGCCAGCACGGTCATCAGCTGTTAGCTCGCTCGTTTCGCCCCGTTTTTCTCATCTAAACTCCGAAGTTGAATCATTGTGTACTCGGCCTGTTTGTTGAAATTTTGTCAACATCTGAAGACACTTTTCAAATTTATTGATTTCCAGAGTGCTCGAGAGTACCTAGTGAAAGTTCTCCTCAACTTGACTCCAGACGGAACTCTACTTCGCTCTGAATCCCGTTTGAAAGCTTGTATGGTAAGTTAGTGGCGTTGCATTTTTTGGATTAGGAGGCATTTTTCGAGTTTGGTTAATTTTTTCGAAGATTTTAATGCGTATTTGTTGATTCCCACGATGTTCACTCATCCCTAAAGTAGTTTGAGGGTCTTCATGACCGACTGAGCCCCCAAGCTCATCGGAAGCTGGTTGACCGTTGCCCAGATGGGAGTATAGCAAATTTCTCTAATGGCTCTGAATGCGCTCGAGTATCTTTGAGGTTCTTAATTTCCAACGTCATCTTCTATTGTGAAGTTCTTATCTACGGATTTTTCATATCGACCGCAGACCTCAAACGTCGCAGATTGCTTAGCGTTATGGCGTAGCGTTCCTTGAAAACGAAAAGTCCTATTTTTTGTTGTTGTACCGTTCTCGATTTCATTTGCATGGTTTTCATTTGATTTTTACCATCAATTCCTCCACCGAGCTATTTCGAGGACTTGAACGTGTTGCTTTTGATGTGACCCAATTTTGTAGCTTACGGAACGCTCCAAAGTTGATAAATCCCGTTTCGAGCTTTTATTAGTAAATGTTGGACGTTCAAATCGTTTCTCCGAGGGATGTAAATAATGACAAAACGCCAATAATTTTCCCCACGTCGTGGAGTCTATTTGTGGCTGTTGGCCTTTGGAGTCGTCGTACCTACGCGTAGCCACCCAATCCTTTCCACCTCCACCTTTACACCTGTTTTATCTTTGGTACATGAAGTCATGAAAATTTTCTTGACTTCCGTTGTGTCTTGAAAATGATCCATTGTTCAATTTTTGCGATGCCTTTAGGATGATGAGTACAAGCAGTAAATTCTCTAAGTGCAAAGCGAGGTTCTGCCACCGAGTTATTGAGCTGAGAGGTCGGTAAATCGTAAAAACTTTTTTCCCCAACTTCAAACTCGTCTCCGATGTTCGGCCGAGACTGCGCAAGAGGTTACTAAAATAACGTTATTATAATCTTTGAATAGATAATAAATAGGAGCTGCGTTTGCTCGTCGTGGAGCGTTCTTTGGTAGAGGCGGATTTGTGTTGAATGCATGAGGCGCTCTGTGTTAGGAGCTCTGCAAGCCGCAGCGAATCACCTTCAGGGGTGGACTCAACCTCTAGAGCTCCAATCGACAATGATAGGTATCACATTTAGGGTGTGTATGGATAAGCACGATGAAATTGGCGAAGCTCAGCCTGGCACTTTTAACAACGCTGCGTTGATTGCCGGCGAACCGAACGGAGCCTTTCCTATTAGGCAAATCAATTTGCTACCCACATTTCATTTCTGTGTTCAGGAAGGTCCGTGAAAGACTTGCACAAGCATTTTGGTGTATTGTTCCACTGTGAGGTCTATTTCTGCTGGGGGTCGCCTCCTCCCCAAAGCATCCTACGATATCGACCCGCGTGCGGAGCTGTTGTCCCGATCAGCTGATCCTCCGAAGGGCTCCCCCCCCCCCCCCCCCCCCCACCGGTTTCGATCTTGATGGACGATGACGTTGACGATTTCGCCGGTCACTTGGAAGTTCCGTTGGGCTGAACTCACTGAATTTGAAACACAGTTTTCGCTCGGGTGCTGATTTCTGCTGTGCAAATTCGAACACCACACCCATCCATGATGGGTGATGCATCTCTCAATGAGATGGGACTACTTCTTTTTATGCCTCGTCAATCAGAATGAGAAATTATTCCGTTGCTGATAAATGCTGACCTTTCTGCAATCTCTGATTGAATCTTCCTTTTGGTTTATTATTCTTGGAATAATACACCTATGTTTTCGCGACGCGGGTCGACGACTCCGATCGGCCTCAAAATTTGACATTATCCGTTTCAAGAGGTCTACATTCAAAATCCGAAATGTCCGTCCGCCGTCCGCCGTACGCCGTCCGCCGTCCGGGCCGTTTTGGGCAGTAGGAATTTTTTTAAAAATCTGAAATTTTGACAAAATACTTGGTTTACCATCTAGTTGTGCCCGCAAGGTTTTCAGTCCGATCGCCCAAACCCGTGGGGCGCTCTGGGGCTATAATGGGGCTGCGGGAGGGGTTTTTTGAAGGCTTTTAGCTATGGGATCGAGTTAGGTGTCGTTTTCGAAGTATTTTTGGACGTAGAATCCATTTTTTGGGGTCCCGGAACGATCCGATTTCACTGGGGCGATCTTTAGGGCTTTCATGGGGCTAAAAATGGGATTTTTGAAGGATCCCAGGATGTTAAATATTTTTTGAGTAAAAAATACAGAATTTTTGAAGAAACACATTTTTGAACAAAAAAAAAAAAAAAAAAAATCGTGGACCACAAGTCATAGTTGGGAGCCCAACTATGACTTGTGGTCCACGACAAAATGTAAACAACGTCGAACTTCAACAATAATTGTGATGGAACTTATACGAATTTTATAGCCCTATAAAATTCTTATAAGTTCCATCAAAATTATTTAATAAGCTGTGAGTCGAAATATCATAGTACGGCATTTCTATTATGTAGAAATACCATAGTACGGCATTTCTACATAATATTTAGATATATTATGTAGAAAGAAGAAAACAAAATTTGACTTTGAAAACTGTAGATAAACGACGGGAATGGTTCTCTTGGTTATGGAATAATATTCCATCTCGGAATCACGAAAATATCAGTTAAATATTATTTAACTGATATTTTCGTGATTATCCTCAAAAGTGGTCCTTTCAATACAAGCGAACCTATACATCATGAAACAAAAGTAACATGTTATGTTGTGAAACAATATTATTGTCTACTATATTACAGCTCCAAGTAGAAGAGGAGGTCTACTATATTACAGCTCCAAGTAGAGGAGGAGGCCTACTATAATAAAGCTCCAAGTAGACGAGGAGGAGGAGAATGCTCATCTTTATTATTTGACACTTCTAGATGTCAGAAAAATTTGAAATTGGTTTAAAAAAAAATCCAGTTTGGAGAGCATAGTGCGAGAAAAGCCTGAAACCACCAAAACGTTGCTCCGCGTGGCGCATGGAGGCTCCAAAAGTGGAAAAAAATACGGGCTGGAGCTGTTGACAGGATGTTGGGATGGCGGTGGGCCATGGGTTGTCCGAAGGCTACCTCCCCCTCCCTCCAAAATCCGAATTTTTTGGGAAAAAAAAAAAAAAACTACACAATATGGTAAAACGAGCTGTTGGGTCTGAGGCCGGGTGGGATACGGTCGGGGGTTGGCTGGCGTAGGGGTGGCCACAATGGGTGGCCCCTAGATATTAATTGAATCCGCAACCCATTTGGTTCACTCCATGTGGCTTCACGTGTGGTTTCGAGGGATTTATTAGAATCTAATAATCGCTGGCCCAGTTCAAGACCGGCTTAAGTGCAAATTCGCAAATTTTTCAGGAAGCGCGTTTAAAAAAGCATTGTGAATTCAATGTTGAATTTCTCTGGAGCTAATGCAGCCAACGCCTTGAAACTTTGGCCACTAACTCAGTATGGTCTTGGTATACTTACCTGCGAATTTGAGTTTTTTCCGTATGTTAATTAAAGAGTTAATTAGTAGATAAGACAGTATTGTTCTGAATATGATACTAGTGGATTGGAATTGGAGCTCCCCACTGTCTTAAGTGCAGATAAGACAGTTTTCACAATTACACTAATATGGAAATAACCTTACCTTTGCACGTAAAACAGTCTTAAGTGGCAGATAAGACAGTTTTCACAATTACACTAATATGGAAATAACTCTACCTTTGCATGTAAAACAGTCTTAAGTGGCAGATGAGACGGTCTTACCCGGGACTATCGGGTAGTGGAGTGCTGTTGAGACACTCTTGCACAGAAAAGCCCACCTTTCATCTCCAAGGTTAACGCGAAACTGAACATCAGCCACTATTGCATTGGGGTTCAGAGAGATTGTGTTCAGTGTGGAATGTCGCAAGTGCGCTCTGGCGGCGATTGGGTAAAGTTAGAAAAAAAAACGCTTATACCATTTGAAAGAGCGCAAAAAATTGAGCAAGACTGACCCAAAAACCGAAAAACGCAAAATTTGCACTTAAGCCGGTCTTGAACTGGGCCAGCGAGATGGCAAGTGGAGTGTCGTTTTAGAAGTATTTTCGGGCTTGGATAGGGGGTCCTGGACCCGCCCGATCACGCTGTGGGGCTGAAAAGGGGTTACACTTGAGGTTTTGGAGGATTTTAGGAGGAATTTCTCTGCTCGTCAGGGGTGACATTTTCTCCCGAAAGTTTTTCATTCTTTCAGGTGCCTACCTACTTTTTGAGCGCATTAAAATATATTGCCTTGCTGAATGGAGTTGAGGGTCTCAATAACAGGAATATGTGGGACTTATAAAACATTTTATTCAGTTTTGCGTGAAATTTTCGGAACTATTAAATTTTATTGGTGGCTCTGATCGCACTATGAGAAAACATTGCCCATACTCCAGGAGTGCTAGCTTCAATTTTGAAATCAACTGATTTAAAACCAAATTCTTCTTTTCTCTTAATTTACTCCTATATTCTTCTCCTTGTTCTTTTCGTTTGTTCATTTATTGCCATTGCTATGAAATAGTTCATTGTTCAGAGGTATTATGTTATTTTATAAGTATGCTGCCAATCCTGTTCATATTATGAACAGTTCTTATCAATCAGTCAACTAACAGGAGCAAAATGAATACCTGAGCTGAAGCTCCTTATTTTTGACTCTTACCTAGTCGAAGTGCAACCGGTGTCAGAAGGACTCAAGCAACCGATCGCACAGTGCTCGTAATCCCCGGGTCGCACTTCGATCCATGGACGGAAAACGGCAGGGTCGCACTTTGTATGGGATCCGAGGTGTATGGGTGTATGGGTCGCAGTTTGATAACACCCCATCTGACCTCTCCGTTGGAGTTTTGAAAGATTTCGATCATGGCATTCCGCCCACCGTTTTGAGCAGTAAATTGGATTTTTTTTTCAAATTTGAAATTTTGATAATACCTGTACTTGATTCTCCATCCAGCTGTGTCCGCAAGATTTTCAGCTCAATCTCTCGAACCCTTGGGCCTCTGTGGACAAAATAGGGTCTATGGGAGGGGTTTTTGATGGTTTTCGGCTATGGTTTTTTGATGTACCTATAATATTATTTTAAGTATTACAACAATTTTCAATAAAAATTAAGTTCCAAGTAAGTGCGCAGAAGAAAATTTAAAAACGCTGCAAATTTTACACAAGGGTTTATTATTATTTTGAAATAGGTTAGGTACTTGTGCAAAAATAATTTTTGCATTGACAAATTTTTTATTGACAATTAATTATTAATTGTCAATAGAAAATGTTGTTTTTTGTTGTTTTTTTTTTTTTGAAAAAAGAAAAAAATTCAGTACATTGTTCGAACAGATGTGGGACCTCGAAAAATGGATTATGCATCCAAAATTACTCGTAAAATATATGACCTCCTGAGATTCTTCAAAAATCCTATTTGTAGCCCCATGAGGGCCCAATAGATCTCCACGGTGAAATCGAATCGTTCTGGGACCCCCTAAAATGGATTCTACGTCCAAAAATACTACGAAAAAGACACCTAACTCGACCCCATAGCCAAAACCCTGTAAAACAAAGCCCCACTGGCTTGGGCGATCGGGCTGAAACCTTTCGGGCACAACTAGATGGTAAACCGAATATTTTGTCAAATTTTCAGATTTAAAAAAATGCCTATTGCCCAAAACGGCTCGGTGGGCGTACGGCGGACATTCCGCTTTTGGAATCTAGACATCTTTAATGTCAAATTTTGAGGCCGATCCGAATTTTCGACCTCCGTCGTGATTACATAGATGCATTATTCTAAGAATAATAAACCAATTACGGACAAACGTATGGCCGAGATTAAAAAAAAGAAGGTGGCAAATGGACGGCCAGGGTTTAAAACAACAGTAACTGTTGTTACAATAGTTACTATTGTAAGCTTGACTTGAAACAAAATTTTGCTTGAAATTCAATTTCAATTTTTTTTTTATTTAAAAAAAAATATTATGAGCAAGATTTAAAGCGAAGTAAGGACGGCCACGATTTAAAGCAACAATTTTCAGCTACATAGACTTGGAACAAAATGTCTCTTTTAAATTCTCAGTTGTAAAATTGTAAGCAATAATATGAGCAAAAATTAAAGCACGGCACAACAAGAAAAATTATTTAATGAATTCAAGAAAAATTAAATTCCCAATTTTCACCGGGAATTTATATTTCGGGCAATATTCTCGATAAATTTCCGGTGCCCATCAACGCGGCTAACCCATTTTTGGGGTCTCACCGTTGTTTAATCACTGGACAGGAATACAGTTTTTTTAAAGAAATTTTATTGACAGAATTGCTGCACACTAGAATTTCATATCCCCCTTCCTAAAATAATCCTCGAGTAAAATTTGGGGCGCTGAATTGTCCAACTTAAATCGATTTGTAGACGCTAATAATATACATGTTATTATCGACGTTATTACTTATATTCACTATTATCGCCTACAACGAAGGCATTAGAAGGGATTTTATATTCTAATGACGATTCCTTCTGGATCATTTATTTTGAATTGAATCTAGATATTGTTTGATGAATCATCAACAAAAAATTACCTTTGTTGCCGCCCATTTTTTTTTTTTTATCGACGATTCTTATATTTGGACTTAGGATTAAAAAAAAAAGGGTTTTCGTATCGTAGTCAATTTTGGTGTGTACAGAAATCGGTAAAAAATTATTATTTTTCTTTACTGTTATACCACAAACTGGGTTATTTTGTGCTTAATTAAAGCGTACAGTTAAAATTGTATCGATTTGAAAAAGGGGGGATGTGGATGAAAATCAGGAGTTTCTCGATTGGGAGGGGGGAGTCCCGGTATTTTATTTTTCCCTCCCAGAGGCAAGCGTGTCACTTGAAGGTCGGACGAGTCCAAGTCACATCGCCGGTTTCACGGGGGGGAGTGAGTTTATGGATCCCACGAATGGACTCGCCCTCAAGGCAGGGGACCGCCACTCAGTAACCCACCAATGCGAGCTGGGGGAAGTAGCCCAGTCCAGCCCCAGTTATGTCTCGCGCTCACTACGCTCTGTTCTATTTCACCTGTTCGCTTAGTGAAATCCCATTTTGGTTACCTTATTTCTTACCAATTTCATTCAATTTCACTTGATAAAGCCTTCCGGCGTTTCGTTCCCGGGGTGAAGTTCAGTTCTCGTTCCTCCTTCAAGACACACCTTGGTTAGCAACAATTTGGTTTTTTTTTCGGGGAGGGCTCTTTTCAGACCCTCATTTTTTCGGATCTGAAAGTTTCTTTCCATCTGTGCGCCGAGATAAGGTGATATCCCAGCATCGTTACTCTTCAAAATAACTTCAACGACGAATTTCAGGATTACTGGAGGTAAAGTGAAATATTTTCCCAATTACTCTCACCTTTCCCCCTCGGGGCCCCCCTGTTCTCTGGCCCTCTTGCCCTAGGTCGTATCCGAAGATTTTCCGATGAAATCCCCTGAAAGTGCAATTTACCGTTTTTTTTCACTCAAAGCCCAATTTTTGACGAGATTTGCCGGTTGAAGTGAAAATCTGCGTAGTAATCGTTCAATGCTCCCTCATTTTTTCATAGTTTTTTTGGTAGGCTTTTGTAATTTTTCCGGGTCTTTGGAAATTGTTTTCGGATTTTCCAGTGAAATTCCCTCGTAATGTTATGTTGAAAGAAGACCTGTTTTGGACTCATGAGACGTTAAAATGCCCGGTTGCCAAGTGTGTGACTAATCTGGCAACGCCGCAATCTCTTGACAAGTAGGTAGGAGGTTGTAGGTACGAAAATAAAACTCCCCCGAGAGGCGGCTTTCGACATTATTTTCTAGCGCGTTTATATTATGTTTGTATTGATGTGTATCGGGGAGGGTTTTTTTTTGTTTTGGGAAAATTTTCGCCGTGTGTAAAAATTCACCTAAATTCCTCGTTAAGGCGTTGTAGTGGTGGTTGGGTTGGTAAATTGGTACCCGGTAGTTATCGATTCAGCCGTAGTGGGGGTCCTCCGGTCTGGAGGGGGGCGTTGCCCCTCCCCTGGTTACACACTCTGAGGTGGGACGTCTTCACGGTTGGAAATCCACTCACACCGAGATATTCCACCATCGCTGATACGGAGATCCCCCCTTGCCCCTCCCTGTTTCAATGAATGTGTGGGATGCACGGAGAGGGAGAGATTTTTTTTTCTGTGCAGAGTCAGAAACCATCTTCACCCCTCCTACCCTCCGCACAGTTCCTGGGCTCCTTTTTTTTCAGGGAAGCCGACGTTTGAAGGGAAGCCATGCCCTGCCTTCATAGCTGCCTCCTACCTTGTGGCCACTCTGTGCGCCTATTGTGCAATATGCTTGCGCAGTTCAGACACCCAACTTGCCTCCTCTGATCCCCTTTTACTAACATCCGGGCCAATCCTTCAAAAATTCCGCCCTGAACGCCGCTTTTTCCCATCGAAAGCCTCACTCAAATATTGTAATCTGGTCGTTTAGGGGCCACATACCGTTCCGGATTTCATTCAAACCGATCGAAGTAAATGTTTGGGAGTTTTTGCTTGGAAATAGCTCCTAAAAAGCTGCGAATTTTATCGATGGGTCTTGTTATTCTGTTGTATACATTTTGTGGAAATTAATTCAACGTCCATGATTTTAAGAAATTGAAAATGAGAAAAAAACTGAATTCCTTTATAGTGTTGGGATAGATAATAGACCCCAAAAGTGATTCCCAAGTCCAAAATATCTTCGAAAAGGTGCATTATTCGGCTTGAGTCCTGCAAAAGCCCCATTTGTAGTCCATATAAGCCTCATAGATCCCCACCGTGCCTGATGTATCTGTAACCTCCTGGCCGAAGCCCTTCAAAAATCCCTCTACTCGTAGCCCATAGCCCTCAATGCAGTATGGGTCTGACCGCCATAAATTGAGTCTACGTCCACCACTACTTCGATAAACGACCCCTTACTCTACATCCTTCAAAACCCATGGAGGCTGAACATCATCGCCAATTGGGGTTACCTATTTAAATTATTCCTGTTACCCCAACAAATCCACTTCCCAATTTCGACGAGGCAAATGGGAGAAATGAAGCTTTCAAGTTGTGTGGTGGTAAAAATTGATCAACCCTCTATTACGTTATTCTGACGGCTTTGAAATTTTCAGTTTGTAAAAAAAAAAATGTGTTTTGACTTAGCTTTGAGCTAAACCGTCAAAAAAGTCGTCGTTTTGTGTCTATTAAAATTCAGATCAGATCCCTCTGAAGATTCTTTTTCCTTTTGTTGCAGAGGGACCAGATGTGACTCGCTATGAAACGTCGGGTCGAAGAAGCGACCAAAGTTGAGGGGGTACCCCCTGCGCTTCATGCTGCAAGATCGCCTCATTCTGGTAAAAATAAGATGAAAATCATCGAAATTGGGAGTACAGGGGTTGAACAGCAGCCAACAATTAGATTGATTTTGAGGGTCTACACGATGTTACAGCTCTCATCACGATTTGAACAGCCCACCACAGTCTATTCCTTGTTGTGTTTTGATTTAGTTTACCGTAGTAATTACGAATCAGACTACCCTCGATTGATAGTTATAATTGGACGCTGACTATTTTACTTCTCAAAGGCGTTGTTAGGAACACAGTCCTAAGGCGGTTCGAACAGGCTTTCCCAGTGCAGATTTCGGTTTAATATTCTGTGAATCAACTTCTTTTTTTCTTTGCGACGGGTGTAGGCGGCCTCAACATTTGTCGTTGCATGTACATAGTTGGGAGATTATGCAGATGAAAGGTTAATTGGGAGAGGGAGGTAGGTCGATTTGGGCGATGTTTTTGAAGTATTTCAGGACGTAGTCATACTTCGTTTAATGAGGTCTCAAATCTTGACGACTATAATATAGTCCAACAATATTATGTTGGTGCTCAATGTAGCCAGCTGTTTTTGAGGACCTCTGCCAGAAGATTTGAGTTGTGTCGTTTTAGAAGTAATTTTGACGTAATTCGTAATGGTCCTCTGTCTCTGAACCACCACACATGTACAGTTTTTCGTTGTGAAATATACAATTTTAATTGACCCTCAATTTCTGTACAATTAACCTTGTCTGAAATTTGCTACGTTTTCTGACGAGGAAACACAAATTTAAAAATGTTAATCAAATTAGCATGATATTAATGATGTGTAGTTTCATATCGTTAAAATCAGTCCAAATTTAATGTTTTCCCCCAATTTTGTCAACCGATGTTGGTGAAAATAGGCTCAAAATACAAACTACCTATGCTGCCCGTAAAATTTTGAATAGTGTGAGTGACAAATAATGTAAAATAATACTTATACGAACCGAGCAACGTATTAATGTTCCAGTTGGTATTACTGAACCATATTTTAATATGAATTGCACGTCCGCATTGTTCGTCCCCTTAGAGACTGACTGTGGCATCCCGCAATAAAACGGATTTTTACGACCATCTAGGATTATTACCTGCTTTGAAGTTGGGAACAACGCTTCCGTCACTCAATTTGGTAGATAGTAACGTTTTTTGGGGCTAGGTGAGGGGCTGGAATGGCGGATTGACCAAATGGATCTTTCTGTGGTTTGTGCGGGGTTCGGATCGTTTATTGCAAATGGAGGTATTTCTGGATATTTGGATCTTGGTGTGGTTTATCTTGTTGCAATAAACTCCGTTTCTGTCTTGTTGGCGCATTTTTAAATTTTTGCATTCTTTGACGCCTGTTTTTCTGTTGCAGCTCCTAATGTTCAAACTACGTACACGACGATTTCCAAAAGTGGAGTTCCCCCTGATGTGAACAACATTCAGCAGTACCCTCTTGCCAATTTCGTCACAATGCCATCAATCACTGCAAGCGTAAAGGTGAATTTTTTGTGTTCTTCCAGACGATTTGTTGATCGTAGGGACTAGTGATGAAATTAGGGCCCTGAAGATGGGGTAATAAATATCCGGAAATGTCTGCAATCGCTTGAGTGTACCTCAACACGTCCCCCCGATTCGGGGAGCCAAATCAACAGTCAGGTTTGACTATTCTTCTAGCTTTACGCCATATATCTGTCATTTTACCAGGCACATAATATTATCTGTCCTGCTCCTTTTCGCCTTGATTGTTTCTGATTTCGACTGCCTTTTAGAAGCAAGAGGGATTAATGTGTAAATATTTATGGGCAGACTGGTGGGGGTCCTTGCTGGAGGCAGTCCTCCGCTTTACAGCCTGCAGCAGCCTGAAGATTTTAGCATGTGTTTTCTCGTGACGTGCTGGCCATGCAGGTGGTAGGAGTACACGGACTGACCTCGTTGAAACCCTACTATGGCTGGCACTAGCTGCGGATAGCACAGCCACCCAGCAGGCTCAGAAGTCATGTGTTTTGTAGTTGCCCAGCTTTTGTGCGGGAGAGGGCTCACGAAGTGGTTGTTTGCCGACGGTGCAGAGGTCTACTCCAATGAGGTGGTTAGGGAGAGAAAACCAGCAGAGGAGTCGTTTTCTCTCTCTCTCTGACCACCTCATCGGGAGACAGCTGTCCTGGAGGCTGAGGGTGTTCCTCATCGGCGTGAGGGAGGGCTAAAGCAGATCCCACTTACTAATAATAAGGGGCAGTTGAGCATCCTCGTTCTGCATTCCGATGTCTCAAATAGAGCAAGTCGAATACCATGAAAAGAATTATGATCTCTAGAGGGACCGGAATATGGTAGGGAGATGATATCCAACGAGTGGCTGGCAGACAGCATGCAATGTGAAGGTAAATCGGACTGCTTAGAGAAGCTTTCTCTTTCGTACTGGGCGCACAATGCGATGGCACCAAAACACCAATGGCCTTTCCCAGCATCAATTGGCACTAGTGGAAGTTTGAGTTGTTAACTCCTCTCCTGATCAACTAATGAATGATCTCAGTTGGAGGCTGGACGGGAAGAATTGAGTTTCGAGTCACCTGATGGGCGAAAAGGAGCGATTCCTGGATGCACTGCTCAGAAATAAATTTAGAAAATTTGCGACAGGCACACGTCGAACGTTCTCTTTTAATCCTTCGAGGTCCTGAACGCCCTCTTGATGAACTCGTACATCTCCAAAGGTCTCCCTTTGTTTCCCAAAAGACTCCTGTGCCGAATGTTTGAAAAAAGCTATTCGCCGAATCCACGAACTTAAGTTATTCCCAAATGTGCCATCTATTCATTCATATATCCCCACAATGTTGTTTAGGATCGAGGGCGGTGTGGAAAGTGGAACGAGTGGAAAGACGGAAAGCTATCTGATTGGCGGTTTGGACCGCAGTGGAGAATGTTGGTCGGCATGTTGTCAGAGCGGGCGGTTGGCGGAAGAAATTTCTATACTATTTCCGTCATTCCGTCGCATCTCCACGCATGCACGATGGACATTCTGTTAGTAACCGCTAGAAGAGGTTCCAATATTTTCGCGTCAATTTGTAGTTTTGTGACCTTCCCTACGTTTGATGAATTTCAACGATGTCTAGAGATACATACAATGAATTTCAACGAAAATGTAATCGATCTTGTGAAGTGCCAGGAGGAGCTTTGAAGATCAGATCAGGAGGATGGCGATTCCGTTCACCATGAATGCTCTTCCGACTCTTCCACTGGTTTTTCCGTCCTTCCACTTTCCGGACTCGTTCTTCGGAATCGTGAATCTTGCTTGCTTGCGTGTGAATGGTTTCTGACGTGTTTTTTTGTTTTGTTTTCAAGGCTCCTGGAAGTTTAGGAGGGAGTGCCTCACACAGCAGTGGAATTCTCGTTACTTCGTCCCAGTTTCGTCACAATAAAGTACAGCATTTGACATTTCGACCATTTACTTACCTGTTGTAGTTGCAACCATGATGACTAACTGTGCACCATTGTTTCAGGCGCCACCAACTGCCGGAGGGACGACACCTCCTACCGTAGTAGGCTCGGCTGGGGCCCCCAACGTGAGTGGCCCAACTCAGCAGTTTCAAAGGCTCAAAGTGGAAGATGCACTTTCCTATTTGGACCAAGTCAAGTACAAATTCAACTCGCAGCCTCAGGTCTACAACGATTTCCTTGAAATAATGAAAGAATTCAAGTCTCAGTGGTAAGTTTTCACTTTTTTCGCCAGTTGATTGAAAACTGACTTGTCTCTCTTTGATTAGTGCACCAAATATTCACTGTCATCATTTTTCCAGCATTGACACGCCTGGAGTCATCGCTAGAGTGTCTCACTTGTTCAAAGGTTACCCTGAGTTGATATCAGGGTTCAACACGTTTCTTCCGCCTGGGTACAAAATCGAAGTTCAGGCCAATGATACGGTGAGTCGTTAGGATTTGGTTTAGCTTCACACGCGTTATCTTAGTGATATTATAGTGTTTTTAGATTAACTATCACGTGGACAGCCCCTGAGGTCATTTGCATGTGCTTGTGTCTGATCCAACCCCCCAGTTATTTGGCGACTGAGTAGGGAGGGAGCGAGTAACGTTGGCTAAAAATCTAAATACCTATATATCCGAAATGAGTGTACAAATGCATCCCCCCCACGTATGGATAGTAGGGGTGACTGGGTCCAGTTGGCATGAGGGGTCGTTTGGCATATTCGATGCCGATGAAACTGTACAACCACTAGAAAGTAACATGTTGAGAGTGGTAGCCCTCCCACTCTTCTTGGAAAGGTAAAGCGACTACAACAGCGGGGTCGGTTGGCATGCTTTCAGCTGTCTAGAATGCATGATAACCATTGGTAGATTCGAGTGGTGAATTTTTTAAAATTAAGATCGTTGCTGACACCAGCAACGTTTTTCCAAAAACTATGCCAACTGGCCCCGGCCTCCCCTTAGGATTATAGTAGTCGCGGGTTAACTCTGGTCGCTTTCCATGCCGCGCCATTGCCCCCCCCCCCCTCTCTATATACACATTTCCTACGTACATCCTAATAGGATCTATTTTATCATAGTATGATTTGCAGTCGCACGTTCAAATCAATGAATAAATCATCACTTTATCACTGAAATTCGGCACTTTTTCGGAGACCAAAAAAAAAAAAAATTCAAATTCATTGCAGTTTTTGTCGATCCGTTCGGCTTCGCTGATTATGTTTTTTTATTCATTTCCAGTTTGTTATTGTTTCGTTTGTTACCGTTTTCATTAGTGTTGGTTACCTAAGCATTTGTGTGCCGTTCACATCTAAGCGATTTTGGCGCCACCTAAGGGAACTCCTTACCGCGCTTCATGCTATGAGTCTCAAACGTAAAAGTTTTCCGTTTGATGAGATTTCTTCGCTAATTCATTCAAAAGTTTCGTCTAGATGTTGGATATGCGTTTTGCCTCCTAAGCTGCGAAATGATTCAAATAAACATACATACCTACTATGTTAAAGATGATTTAAATAATTATTCAAGCGCAAATAATTTGCGCTTGAATAATGTTACAATTATTGTAACGAAATTATAATGAGTTTAGTGTAAGATTGCTTTTACTTGATTAGATCTTTTGAGCTTAAAACGTTGTTCAAACTTCGTTTCTAGTTTTTAGTTGAAACCCGCATTCTTACAGGTTCTTCTCTTTGAAGTGTCAATGGTTCAAATGTTTTTGTTCCTTCTTTTCTTGGTGGGGAAGTCTGATTTTGGAAAATTGATTTTACAATCACGTTGTCTTCTTCAATAAAAATGTGTGGGAGTTCTACAAAAATTGTAACTTTCATTCTTAGAGAGTTATTGCCTGAAAATGTGAAGAAGTGAGGAACTCACTGACATTTCAGGTTAACTGTTAGCCTGTAGTCTTCATTAGTACTGAGAAAGTTGGGCACAAGTGTGCACATTTGCGCTGGATTTCACCCTGCCCTCTAGATTGATCAAAAGGAAAAATCCCGTAATTTTATTGCTTCTGTATGAAAAGTGTGAGTTACTTACTAGGTCACTCACCGACAGAGAAATATGAATTAGAGGTTTAAATTACTGATAATGTTGTTGTTCAATAGGGATATTCTCTACAAGTTTCCGTCTCCAATCCTCTTGGACACCCAACTATGCAGGAAATCCCGCCGTTGACCCCAACTCAGCACAGCGTTGTTGTTACCAACCAAACGTCTAAACCGCCTTCCAGCTATCAGCAGTAAGTTGCTAAAGTCGAAGTGCTATTGTGTTTTGGATACATTTTTGATTGTTGGTTTTTGTTTTAGGACGGTTGGGGGAAGTTCCAACGTGGTTACGACTAACGTCGGGCCAACTAGCAACGCGCCGTCTCATATGGTTAAAACGACCCCTGGAGTGCCTCCCACCGTCGAAAGAGCTCCACCACCGGCCGCCTTGTCCATATCGGGACCACCGGAGCGGAGCCCCGCCATTGCGACAGTCTCGAGCATACAAGGTGCTCAAGTGTTGACTGGAGCCGCCACTATGGGCGCTGCTTCAGCTCTGGCATCCGCCGGTGGGGGTGTACCAACTTTGCCCAACCTGGCCGCTGCCAACCACCAGGCGGGACAACAACAGACGAACCAGCCAGTGGAATTCAACCATGCTATCAACTACGTCAACAAAATTAAGGTACATTGTCACAACTAGGTCTTTTGGTAAAAAACAGAAAGATACGGGGAATCGGAAGCCCAAGTACCAACAACTTCTTGTAGGTCGACAATAAAAATTTCTAATTTTGTTTCAGAACCGTTTCCAAGGGCAGCCAGACAAGTACAAGAAATTCCTGGAAATCCTGCACACTTATCAAAAGGAGCAGAAAAATGTCAAGGTATAAATTCCTCGTCAATTTATGCTTTTGCGTTACAGGTGTTCAGCGCAACAAAACTACAAAATCCACGAAGTTGGCATCCCCATCAGCATGTTTGCTTGACCATTTTTCATCATTTTCAGAGTGGCAGCGGAGGCGGCGGTGGCATCATCGGTCCTGTCAGTGGTGGAAAACACCTCACCGAGGCGGAAGTGTATGCTCAAGTAGCTCAATTATTTGAAAACCACGACGATCTTTTGGTAGAGTTTGGCCAGTTCCTGCCGGACGCCACTTCACACAATTCTCCCCTGTCTCTCGCCTCGCTTGTCAGCACGTCCAATCACCATGTGAGTGTTGTTTTTTTTTTTTATTTTTTTTTTACGCTATCTGCGTGCAAGTAACTCTCTTTAACTTGTGTTTTTCTTGCGCAGAATTCGAAATTGAACGAAAGGAAGACGTCCCTGAGCATCAAGTATAACGCCGGCAGCGGTTCCAACCGGATAGAAGGGAACGGCCGGGAAAGAGAAAGAGAAAGGAACGACAGAGATGAAAGGAGCATCCCGACCAAACCGTCACCGCCGAGTTCTGCGGCGAAAACTATTGGCAGCAACAAAAGGTAAGTCTGTTGTAATTGTTTACTTTTCGAGATACCAAGTTGAAAAAACACAAGTTGTAGTTAATTTACGAACGTCGAAAAAAGTTGATTTATGAAAGAGAATGTCTGTTAAGTGCCGTCCTTTCACTTCTATGCATTCTTCCAAACGGTGACTAATGTTCTGCATCACATCTTCCAACATTGCATCCAGAATCGCTGTGATTTCTCTTGGAGCTACTGAAAACCCGATAGAATTACACCAGCTGCCTCTTTATAGTCCCAAAGTGACAGTTCAAATAATTTTTGGACGTATAATCAACTCAAAAACGCAAAATTCTGATCTCCCCAAGAACCCCGTCTAGCACTCATGGCTTCTGAAGAGGTCCAACTCCGCATGGCATTAATTTCACGAAGACCCTGACAAATAACGCCAGAAATCCAAAGCCAATGATGCAAGATGGCAAGTAGCCTCCAGACTCAAGCTGGAAAAAATGCTTGCTAGTCTTTATTCAATCAGTCATTCCTTCAGTCCGCTGCTATGGTACGCAATAAAGGAAATCTAATTTGAGTCGGGTGTCATTTTGATTGTCAATTGCGAAAAACACATCTAATCTCGCTGTCTCCTTTATTCTGTTTTTAGGACAAACGAAATTTACAACAGCAGTTCTATTGGGCCCAACAGCCCTGGATCTGCGCATCACGGGCCTCCAGTGCCTGTCAAGAGGCAAAAGTTGTCGCAACACAGTTCATCGCACAGTCACAGTTCGTCGTTCACTCATTTCGAGGCTGTAAGTCAGGATTGAAATTGATTCTAAGTTAAATACTTTTTTTAATAGTTATGAATGGTTACCTTTTCAAATACGAAAGCTTGGCCCATTTGAACTGTTTGCGCCCTTTTGCTCACATTTGTGCCATCTGTGCAAATCTGTTGTTTGATGGTGTTGTCTAGATCAACGCCTCAAATCATACACTGGAAAGTTGTAAGCTCTGGTTTCATTCAACTTGATTTGACACTAAATGTTTTGTGATTCATTTCCAGATCAAACGTGCCTTCCGCAACACTCAGCACTACGAACAGCTGCTTAGGTGTTTCTACTTGTTCAACATCGAGATCTTCAGCAAGTCCGAGCTCATAGCTCTCATCACACCGCTTTTAGCTCGCCTCCCCGAACATCTTAACTATTTCAAGGAGTATCTCGGCGAGACGGGTCCCGTCGTCCTGCCGCGGGATCGAGACGACGAGCTGCGAGGACGATCGTCGGCGCCGGTGTCGCCCCCTACGCCGACGCACCACATCCCGCCGTCTTACATGAACACCGTCGGGCCACCGCCCATTCCAGGGATCACTCCAATATTGGACACGCACCCTATCAGCAATAACAGACTGAACTCTGAGTCCAGACCTTCGGATCTTCTCACAACGACCGCTGCAACTGCTGATATCGGTTAGTTAATAGACAACGAAATCTTTGAAACCGATTCTTTTTCATATTCCGTTCTTTACATGTCTTTTTTTTCCTTTACTTTTACAGATTTCACGACGTGTAAACGCATTGGCGCTAGTTACTGCGCCCTCCCGAAGAACGTCCCTCCACCACGGTGCAGCGGAAGAACAATGCTGTGCCGCCAAGTCCTCAACGACACGTGGGTCTCCTTTCCCACGTGGTCCGAAGACTCGACGTTCGTCACCTCCCGAAAAACTCAATACGAAGAGTATATCTACCGTTGTGAAGACGAAAGGTTCGAGTTGGATCTGGTCATTGAAAGCAACGCCGCGACGATTCTGGTGCTCGAAAACATGCAAAAGAGGATGTCCCGGATGACGCCCGAAGAACTGTCCAAGTTCACGCTGGAAGACAACCTTGGTGGCACCTCGAACACCATACACGTTCGGGCGATAAGAAGGTATCATTATCCCTCAATTATGCTCCAGTGGCTCCATATCTATCTTGTTGATAAGAATATCATTGAGACGTCATTAGTTGACGACACTAATTCCCCCCCCCCCCCCCCCCCCCCCCCGAGGCGGCCGGATTAGCCGGGTGGTTCTGGGCGTTAGCCACTTCGCGCTGCATTCTGTTGAGGCCACTGGCTCGAATCTCGTTGAAGACCATGGAAATTTTGGGGATACAAGTGCAGCTGGGTTAAAGTGATTCATTAATAAATTAGCGCCCCGTCATGTCAGGTCCAAGAGGTCAAAAATTTTGACGTAAAACTCACTTTACCTTTTACTCATCCTCCTGGTGAGATGCACCCAGCCGGCTTAGCTATTTGGCATATTGGTGAGGTGCGGCTCAGTAGTTATGGCGAGATGCGGCCCCCTCCACATCTGTGAATCTTCAGGCCTTAGGTCAATATTGTAGTCCAAAGGCATTACTCGATAGAAGTAAGCCTACTTTGTCTTTTTACCGCTCGTTTTTTTTCGATTTTGAAATCATTTCTCCCACTACGCAAATCTACAAAAACATTCACAACATTGGAGAAGCTCAAAGAAGCTAGAGGAGATCAATAAAATCTTTTGACCTTTTTTACATTTCGATTCCAATTTCAACAAATGAAGTTTACGTGTTGTATTTCACCTGATTCACCATTTCCGTCTAGTTAAATTTAATGATGGTGAGATACAGCCAACCTGGCACACCGAGATATGGTAAGATGCGGCCCGCCAGTTTGTTTGGATAATCTGGGAAATCAGCTCATGAGACAACACGAGGAGCTAGGCTGAATCCGATCTCGTATCTAGACTTGTCAAAAAGTGATGTCTCGTGGTTCATGCTAAAGGACTGATTTCCCGGATTATCCCGTCAAACTGGCAGGCCACATCTCACCATATCTCGGTGTGCCTGGTCGGCCGCACCTCACCATCATTAAATAGGGTCGCACCTCACCTTCACCCCACCTCCCCCTCTGAGGCAGTAATGCCTGACATGACTAATAAAATCCACCCAAATTCCTCGAAAACCTCAGCAAACTTGAAGATAAATAAAAAGACCCCTTTTATTGAACTAGTTTTTCTATTCTATTCAGGCTAATTTGGATACCAAAAGATTTCTCCTTTTGTGATGCATGATGTGTTACACATCTACAGTTGATCAAAAACTCTGCATATTGGATTGTTCTAGGGTGTAATATTTGTAATAATTCATTGAGTCATAGGAGCCGTATTCTGTGACATTGTGATGCTTACAGAAGAATGAAAATTGTCATTATCAACCAAAACTTTATCGACGTGTGTATTTCAGGGTTTACGGCGACAAGGCGGCTGATGTAATAGAAGGCCTAAAGCAAAATCCGAGTGTGGCTGTGCCATTAGTCCTACGGAGGCTGCGGGCTAAAGAAAATGAATGGAGACATGCTCAAAAAGTACGTTCCGAGTGATGATTTTCGAGTAATGGCTTCCAATTAATTACATGTCATAATGAAACCTTTATTGCAGGGTTTCAACAAGACGTGGAGGGACCAGAATGAGAAATTCTACCTCAAATCTCTTGATCATCAAGGGATCAATTTCAAGCAGAACGACTTGAAAGCACTTCGTTCGAAATCATTGTACAACGAAATTGAAACTGCATACGATGAGGTGAATATCCCCCCCCCCCCCCCCCCCCCTGCCATTTGGAATACATTGCTCTGCTGCCATTTTGTTTTCTATTCTTTTCGATTGGACGTCAAACCCGGTAATTGTTTCAGCGGCACGAGAGCGAAGAGCCTCGAACGGGTCCTCACATTTTCCTGACCTACACGGACAAGAATATCCTGGACGACGCGGCCAACCTGCTCATACACCATGTCAAAAGGCAAACGACAATCCACAAACAGGACAAGCAAAGGATAAAACAACTTTTAAGGCAGTCGATTCCCGACATGTTCCACCATCGGCGGCAAGAGCTTTCAGACGACGAGCGGGAATCAGGTAAGAATTGACGTCGAAATTTTGTCGTATGCATGCGATAGTTTGTTGCTTTGCATGTTTGCTCGCACATTTGAAATCAATCATAGTTTATTAGACTAGGTGAGTTGTTCTGCATCACTCCTGAAATTCCTCGCTATTTTTCTATTGAACGGACTGTAGGTTTTAACGCACAGGCACCTGGGGATAAGTTCAGACGATTCACAAACGTATGTAAGGGATAAGTCATGAACCTAACTCCTTAGGCTCCTCCATTTTTACGATTGAATCGTTACAAATCCGGGTGCGAGTGAAATAATTCGCGGAACTTCCATTATGAAAATTAAAGGGAAGTAATCACAGAGGTAAGAGGTTATCGCTGCTTTGAAAAACTGCCGCTGCGAGCGCAGTGCTACTTGAGGAACGACGGTGTCAGGCTGTGGTAAATCGTCGAACCAGAGCGCATGTGCATTGGTCTATTTTTGACCTAAAGAGTTGCATCAATAATATTTATTGTAGTTATTCTAAAACTAAACATCCCAATCAATATATTGGGTCCCTAGCCCCTAAATCATAAATTCATAAAACCACGAAGGCCATTATTATCACAAATTCTATCGTGGACAATGAAAATAACCTGCGGTCTACGCCAAAACCAGAGGACTAGAGAACAGATCCCTCAAATTTTTTGGCAGGTTCGGATTCTTCGTCAGTTATTCGTCCAATTTGCCCATCAAGTCTCATTTGTGGCAGGTGCAAGTTGGCACAACTGTTCTACCTGAATTATGAGCGACTGAATTCCTACGAAGATGTTAGAAACTAGGAATTTTCCGTTTTCCAGGATTATCTCTCTTATTATTTATCTGATATTTGTGAACTTTGACTTATAATGGTCTGCAATTTGTCCCCCAGAACTTGCAATATCTTTTCCTCGCATTACACAGTCCACTCTTGAAACCCCACTTGAAAAAAGGGGGTCCTTCCTCATCTAAATGCGAAGCCTCCCTTAATGATCAATTTTAACCCAAATAGAAAAATCCAATTTTACGGTACCAGGTTTCAGCTCTTATTTTCCCTGATACCAAATCCCATTCTTCTAGAAAATTTTTCTACCTACTCGGAATCCCGTTTACCTACAAATAAGGGGTTGAGATCCTCCCAAAATGCGCGCAAACCGGCTCATTTTGGGAACCCCTACTTTTTCCACTTCCAATAAGCTAGTTGAACGCAAATTCGCGCAACTCTTTCTATGTTTGTTGTTTACAGTCCGATTGAGTCGGCGTTTCCACTGTATCCTACCTGGAATATTCATATTTAATTCTAAATTTTGAGCGAACGAATTGTGACGACGGGAGGTTTAGTCGGCGAGCGGACTGACAACGAATTTTGGGGATTGGCGTACAATATCGGGTGTGCGTCTGCTCTTGAATTATAGACACAATAGGAGCTGGCCCCGCTCAGGGTGGGTGAGTTCTGTGACAGTCTCCCAACTCGGTCGAGACATTTTCCAACGATTCGCTTTCAGGTATTACCACACCCACAAGGTAGGATTAGAATTCGAAAGATCGGGAGGTTTTTACGCATTTAATAATTTATATAAATCATCACTTGACCTATTTTGGTTTATTATTCTTGGAATAATACACCTATGTTTTCGCGACGGGGGTCGACGACTCCGATCGGGCTCAAAATTTGACATTATCCGTTTCAAGTGGTCTACATTCTAAATCCGAAATGTCCTTCCGCCGTACGCCGTCCGCCGTCCAGGCCGTTTTGGGCAGTATGAATTTTTTAAAAAATCTGAAATTTCGACAAAATACTTGGTTTACCATCTAGTTGTGCCCGCAAGGTTTTCAGTCCGATCGCCCAAACCCGTGGGGCGCTCTGGGGCTATAATGGGGCTACGGGAGGGGTTTTTTGAAGGCTTTTAGCTATGGTATCGAGTTAGGTGTCGTTTTCGAAGTATTTTTGGACGTAGAATCCATTTTTTGGGGTCCCGGAACGATCCGATTTCACTGTGCCGATCTATAGGGCTCTCATGGGGCTAAAAATGGGATTTGTGAAGGATCCCAGGATGTTAAATATTTTTCGAGTAAAAAATACGGAATTTTTGAAAAAAACACATTTTTGAACAAAAAAACCAAAAAAAAATTTTTTTGAGATAAAAATCCAAAAAAAAAATAATTTTTTTTAAAACTTTTTCATTGACAGAATTAAATTTTTGCACAAGTAATGTATATCAAAGAATAATAAACCCTTGTGTAAAATTTGAAGCGTTTTTTGGTTTATTATTCTTGGAATAATTCACCTATGTTTTCGCGACGGGGGTCGACGACTCCGATCGGGCTCAAAATTTGACATTATCCGTTTCAAGAGGTCTACATTCTAAATCCGAAATGTCCGTCCGCCGTCCAGGCCGTTTTGGGCAGTAGGAATTTTTTTTAAAATCTGAAATTTCGGCAAAATACTTGGTTTACCATCTAGTTGTGCCCGCAAGGTTTTCAGTCCGATCGGCCAAACCCGTGGGGCGCTATGGGGCTATAATGGGGCTACGGGAGGGGTTTTTGAAGGCTTTTAGCTATGGGATCGAGTTAGGTGTCGTTTTCGAAGTGTTTTTGGACGTAGAATCCATTTTTTGGGGTCCCGGAACGATCCGATTTCACTAGGGCGATCTTTAGGGCATTCGTGGGGCTAAAAATGGGATTTTTGAAGGATCCCAGGATGTTAAATATTTTTCGAGTAAAAAATACAGCATTTTTGAAAAAGACACATTTTTGAACAAAAAATCCAAAAAAAAAAAATTTTTTTTTTTTTCATTGACAGAATTAAATTTCTGCACAAGTATCGTATATCAAAGAATAATAAACCCTTGTGTAAAATTTGCAGCGTTTTCAAATGGGCGCGTGAGGCGAGCCCCCCCCCCCCCCCCCCGCATTATTCGTATGTTACCATTTAATTAATGGTACTAAAACGTGATTATAAAATTACAGAATTAGTGCTGCATTGTTCTGTTCAGTTGGCTGCATTGTTCAAAAATGCGTTACAACACTGCTGTATGCGCTTCACAATTTTATTGAAATTGCATGCATACACTTTTCCCGCCCTTAACTTGTACGCTGCCTGTGTTTTATAATTTCTCCTCCTCCTCATCCTCCTCCTAACATGAGATTGTGACCACCCTCCCGTCATTTTGTTGGCCGGTGCAGATGACAAAGTGGATTCCGACGTCTCGACTAACAAAGAAAATCTTGGGCACGCAGGGAACACCCAAAGCGGGTTCAACAACAACAACAAGATCAAGAACGAGCCTCAGTCGCCTGTGAGGCCGACGGGGCGGGCGGAGGCCAATTGCAAGTCGCCTTCAGACCCTCCGACGGGACAAGAGTCACCGACGGTGGTCGTTAAGCAAGAAGAGCACCCCACCAAGTACCCTGTAAGTACATTTAGAGGCATTGACATTGTACGGAATCGGTTTTTGGCCGCCATGCTACTTACCTGGGCAACAATTTCAAAATTTATCACATTTACGATAAAGGGACGTCTGGAAATGGAAGATTCAATGTTTCCTCAAAAAAGCTTGTGTCACTATTAACGTTGGCTCATTTCTGATGCAGGACGAAGCGTACACGCTGTTTTTCGGGAACAACAACTGGTACCTGTTCCTAAGGTTACACCAAATTCTCTGTGATAGACTCGCCAAAATGTCCGAAAGGTCGATACGAATCGCCGAAGAGGAAGCTCAATATAGTCTCAATAGGAAAGAATCCACCACTGCCATGCTCCGTCTCAAACCCAATGGTAAGAATGATTCTTTTTTTCGGGACAGATTCTACGATTATGTAGATGTGGACTTACAAAACTTCGTTGATGTTCCTTTTCAGAACAATGGCAAGACTGTTACGGGTCCATGCTGGATATGGTGAAGAGCGTCCTGGACTGCAGTATGGAGTCGCAAACGTACGAAGACACTCTGAGAAACATGTTCGGCATTCATGCTTACATTGGGTTCACTCTGGACAAGATCGTCACGTACGCAGTGCGGCAGGTAGGTGATAGTCTTCGCTAGGATGTTAGATTGCCTGAATCGAATCGAATGGGATTTAACTCTGTCTCGGTTACTTGGAATGTTCATAATTATGCCATAATTATGACCACATTGTGGTCTCTTTTATAATAAGGGAAATACTCATTTTGAGGAGGTGGGAAGGATGTCGATGTTGTGGTGGTGAAGTACCCTGGAAACGCCAAGGTCTGATAATTGGGTCTGGTGGCACCCTGGATCGCTTTATTTAGGGGGTGAGGGTAATATATTTCTTTCCACGTGAGTGAAAGTTTAAAAACATGTTCAGAGTGGGCAGGGCAGCCCAGAGTGCGCACTTTTGTCGACAGTAACAAACTTCTGAGGGAGAAATTCCCTCCCTTGGAACGTTTAAGTCCAAGTTCCAAATTCCGATCGCTCCGCACGTACTCAAAACTCAATTTATTCATCCCTCGTTTATTATACGAGGAGACGTAATTACTTCAGTAGTAGGGGTGTAATTTAATGGAATGAATTATCGTAAATTAAGGGTAATGGGAAAAAACAAGGTTAGTCTTTAATTTTTTCGTACTTCAGCTCATTCTTGATGCGTACGTTCAACGTTCAGTTGGCAACACTATCTCAGGTCTAATACCGGGATAGTCCAGTGAAAATCCCAGTCCAGGGAGAATAGAAGATGAAGTTCACTCCCCTGACGGGAGTCTCGCTAATGGCAGAAGTGAAGAGCTGGTATTTTATTGCCGTTAGTTCGGCAACCCTGGGTACGAGAAGAGACTTTCAGTAGGAGGACCAGAAGAAATATCGAGAGGACTAGAGGCAATCAGTGATGAGTTGATGGTACAGTTTTATTATATACGACATTTTTTCAGTTGTATCTGTAGACTCCTTTCATTTTGGTTTGTTATTCTTGGAATAATAATATACCTATGTTATCGCGGCGGAGGTCGACGACTCGGATCGGCCTCAAAATTTGACATTATCTGTTTCAAGAGGTCTAGATTCCAAAACCGAAATGTTCGTCCGCGTCCGGGCCGTTTTGGGCAGTAGGAATTTTTTTTGACAAAATACTTGGTTTACCATCTATTTGTGCCCGCAAGGTTTTCAGCCCGATCGCTCAAACCCGTGAGACGCTATGAGGCTAAAATAGGGCTACGGTAAGGTGTTTTTTTTAAAGGGTTTTGGTTATGGGATCGAGTTAGGTGGCGTTTTCGAAGTATTTTTGGACGTAGAATCCATTTTTGGGGGTCACAGAACGATTCGATTCTACTGTGGGGGTCTATCTTGCTTCCGTGGCTACAAATGGGATTTTTGGAGGATCTGAGGGAGGTCAAATAAGGTGTCGTTTTCCGAGTGATTTTGGGCGCATAATCCATTTTTCGAGGTCCCACTACTGTCCAAACATTGTACAGAAAAAAATGTTTCGCACAGAATTGATTTTGCAAAATTAAACTGCCCCAAAGGATAATAAACCTGCAAATTATAAACGTGGGAAATCTGCAGCGTTTTTCATTATTGTACATTTTCAGCTCCAACAGTTAGTGACGGACGATTGCTGCGTGGAGTGCTGGGAACTCCACAATACGTACCGGACTAAAGGCGGTGCCGGAGGTCCTGTCGCCACAGCCGAAGAACGATCAGCAATGGAAGGTTGCTATCTGAGGGCCGCCACGACTTGTCTTAGCGGCGAAAATTGCTACAAGATCTACATCGTAAGTGATCTCATTGCCATAACTACAGCCTCTTGGGGAAAAGGGCGTTTTCTCCCTTAACACACATTTGATTGTGTTTTCAGTACAAGAAAGAGTGTAAAGTGACTGTAGAGTTGTTGGACACGGAGAGCGAAGAGGAAGAAGGCGGCGGCTCCGACACGGCTATTGGATCTGGTAAAGGTGGAAGCGGTCCTGCCAGTGGGAATGGAGGGAAGTGGTCCGATTACGAGAGTCGTCTCAGCGGGAACACCGACAAAGCCGATTCGGTGAGATTGGTTGTTCTGAAACCTTCGAGTTGAATGTTTATTATCATAATAAGATGTTAACGTAAGATATCGTGATTGTAGGGCGTCAGCCTCAACGACAAAGAGAGGTTTGGCCCTCCTCCACCTCTCTTCCTCAACCGCTTGCTGAGGCTCGGCAAGAAGGCCATGTCAGGAGCTTCAGACAGGTTGGTTCTTGGTTGCCATCCCTAGGTGTACTCTTTAGTCCGTTTAAAGTTGTTTTATCGTTGCTTTTCAATTTTCAGCAACTCGAAAAGTCCTGAAAAGTGTTTGGGGACTGGCTCCCATCAAAAGGTGTTCGTTATAGACAAGAATACCAACAACGATATCCTTAAGAAGACCGGGTGTCTCGTCCGAGCGCGACAGGTGAGTTATCTTCATATCGGTCTCTTTGGGGTTTTCATGGGTACCTAAATACAAAAATCCCAAAATTTATAAATAAAAAAATAAGCGAGGAAATCTTCTCCTTTCTGAGGTCCATGGCCAGCTTATAGATTGTTACTTGGGATCCAAAGAGGTATGGGCTCTGGCTCTTCATCGTAGGAATTCTTTTTCAAACAGTTTGAAAAGGAGTTTCTTTAAAAAAGTTACTTTACTTTATAATTCTATTTATAAGTCCTTTTAAGTCCACCTCGATTGGACTTTAAATGGTGTTTGACGCAAATGGTCCTCGATGGGTGTATTGAACGTCAAAGAGGATAGGGTTTATTACCCATTTGTAGGCTATGCAGGGATGAGTTGGTGACTGCAGCTCAACCCTGGCGCGGAAAAGGTACCTACCATGCTCTGGGTTCGGTGGACTGGGGAGAGATACTGGCGCCCCAGATGGTGGGAAGGCTGCTGAACCTCTTCAAGGGCACAGACCTCCTTCCATATTACGAGATGGGTCTACAGGCCTTGGTGTGGGAAGTGGGGTGCCCTTCTGGATCCCACTTCCGTACACTCTCTGGTATTGATCTAATCTAATTTAACCGTTGATTCCCTTTCATCCTAAGCTCCCCCCCATTTGGTGTAGTCCTGGGCAGTTAAGACAAAAATCCTCATTTTAGCCGATGTTACGCACTTCTTCTCCACCTAATTACCCCCTTGCTCACAAGCCGAGCGGACCAGGGATTAGCTTCACCAAGAAGACGAATTTATTCCTCACGAATTTCGAAGACAAGTCAGCGATTTCGGTGTTTTCACCTCCACGATGGCGTCATATGATAACCTCGTATCTCAATTTTTGGCCTTTTTCTTTTTATTGCATTTTCTGAATGAAATCCTCGTATCTCATCGGCCAGTATTTGAATGTTGGCGGAAACGTATTTTTCTGCTCTCTAGCGCCCTTTTTGATAACCAATTTTCCGTAGTTACGAGGTTATCATTTTTAGAACAACCAGATATACGAGGTTATCATATATATATGGGTGATAACCACTTATATTTGGCGTATTTCTGGTTGTTCTATGATGATAACCTCGTATCTAGAAATAAAATCGGGTCTGCAATATTTATTTTAGTTTCTATGGCTACAAGGAGCTTAAAATACGTCGAGACGGTAGTCCATTGAGACAAATGGACGGTAGATGCAATAAAAATCAACATTTCTGACGTCATAATCGGTTTTTTGCCTCCCCTGAAAAGTTTGGGTTTTCTGAGATACGAGGTTATCATATGACGCCATCGTCCAGTGGGATGTGGTGGGAGCAATTGCGCGCAAATTGGCGAGCGAAGCAAGTAACCCCTTTTTTCCAAGAGCTGGTACGATGCATTTTTGGTTTATTATTCTTGGAACTACACACCTGTGTATTCGTGTCGGAAGTTGAAAATTCTGATCGTCCTCAAAATTTGACATCATCCGTTTCATAACACGTAGATTCCAAAAACGAAATGTCCGTACGCCGTCCGAGCCGTTTAGGGCTGTAGAAATTTTGACAAAATACTTTACCGTCTACCCGCAAGGTCCAGTCTGTCCGCCATCTGGGCCGTTTTGGGCTGTAGGAATTTTTTTTTTAATCTGAAATTTTGACAAAATACTCGGTTTAACATTTAGTTGTGCCCGCAAGGTTTTCAGTCCGATCGTCCAAACCCGTGGGGCTAAAAGGGGGGGGGGGGGCTACGGGCGGGTTTTTTGGAGGGGTTTCGGCTATGGGGTTGTTATGTGTCGTTTTCGAAGTATTTTTGGGCGTAGAATCCATTACGGAGGGTCCCCAGAACGATCCGAGTTTACTGTGGGGATCTACTTATGTGGCTTTCATGGGGCTACAAATGGGATTTTTGAAAGATCCCGGGAGGTCAAATAAGTTTTCGTTTTCCGAGTAATTTTTGACGTATATCCATTTTTCGAGGTCCTAACAATGTACAGAAATCTTTCTTTTTTTAGTTTTTTCAAAAATCTTTTTCTAAATGCCCCAGAATTAATTTTTGCACAATTCACCTAAGTATAAAGAATAATAACCCCTTATGTAAAATTGGCAGCCCCCCCTCCCCCCCATTGTATACAGGGCATCTACGTCTTAATTGGGGGGGGGGGGGGGGGGCGCCAAAAAAGTTTGAGAACGTTTGTTTTTGGGCTTGGTTCTGTAGTTTCCTCCCTCCCTGTTCTTATGTCACCTGTGTCTTGTGTAAATTGGCGGGCGGTTAACCTGCACGATTTTCTTCTTTTTCTTTTTATAGACGCATTGCGCCGTCACACGGAGAAAACACTCCAAATTCCAAGCCTGGTACTCCCGCTGGGCGGCCCGCGAGGTGTCCCGGAGCGACGTGGAAACGACCAACGTGTGGTTCATGGGACGAGCCCCCAACACCCACCCGAACGTCACCAAAGCCGTTGAAACGGACCCGGCCGACAAGCGCACCCCGTATAGGAAATACAATCGATACACCGTCAACCGACCATCGAATTCTTAGTCCCCAGTTTAATTTTCCCCACTATTGTACGAGGCCTTCATAATTTCACATTTAATTTTTAAAAGCCCCCGTTACGTCAAAAAGAGGCCCCGGCCTCATCATCGTTCTGCTTGCTCTGCATTTGTTTTTTTGTTTTTATTCAAATTACCGTTTTCCCACCCCTTTTCAGCCTGTATGTTCCTATTGGCGGGGTAAGGTTGTGTTCCAAAAGACTAGGGGTTTATAACTAGTTGCTAAGCAATTTATAAGACTGTCAACACCTCATGGGCTGTCCCATCAGGCTGCTCCAGTTTTTATTTACTTGTACATACAAATTTTAAATGTACAAAATAAGAAAAACACCACTATTTATACTCCCCTTTCTCCTAAGTCGCTCGGACGTGTACATAATGTACATACAAAATGTACGATATATAAATATTTATTTGAAATGTACATATTTCCAAAGGGACAAAGTACAAAAGATGAACTTGCTGTTATAAATAGCGTTGAGGTTTTTGACATGTTGCGATAGTAGTTGTTAATGTATAGTAAACGTTAGATACTGTGTATAACGTTGTTTTCCAATTTTGTAATTATTTTTTAATAAAAATGATCTTCATAAATAGAATTTATATCATTGTCTGTGTACAGCGTATTAAGCGTTCATATTTTGATTTTTTTGACTTAGTGTTTTGTCCAGGTTATTTTGGAAACAGAAGGCTCCTATAGGTGTATATAAATTTGTACTAATTTCATTAGGTATTGCATTGAATTAAGAAATAGATTTCTTCTTTTTGGATGAGTGGCGGTTTTTTGTTACCCTTTTTCGTCAAATTCTGCACAAATCTGAGCACCATCGGGAAATACTGCAATAGTAGGGCCAGAAGAGGAGTGAGCAGTGCCGTAGCTAGAGCCTCGGGGGGCCCTGGGGCAACAAGTAAAATTGGAAATCCTTTTTTTTTTCTTTTTTTTTCAAATTTTAAGGTAGGTACACCTAGGGTTGTCTATAGAACGTTTGAATTTCCCGCGCGTGTATGGGTCGCGAACACTCAATTTGAGGTACCCTAGTAAGTAAGGGCCCCGAAGTAGTAGGGGGGGAGGTTGTGTTCTCAAGGTGGATCAGACTTATCTGACTTCAAAATCAACTGTTATGGTAATGAGTTGAAAAGTACGAACCTTCCAAGCAGCATTGGGACCGTGACAGGCAGTTTGGGCCTGCCTTCCCCCCAACTTTTGTGAGGGGCCACTGTCCTCTTGTTACTCAGTGTGAGGGGCAGTGGCCTGCCGTTGATCTTTCCCTACTTTACATCTCCTTTTTCTATCGTGCCTACTTTCATTTTGGTGATGGTAATGAACTTTTTCCGCGGTGTTTTTCATTACATATTACAAAATGCTGTTTAGAGTGGAGGAAGTAACTATGAAAACGTGTTCACAAACCCTTACACAATGGGTCTTGCAGGATTTTATCATGTCCCCCCGCATGGCTCCAATCAGTATAAAAACACCCTGAAAAATGGACATGCTCGTCATGGGACAGTTACGGTAATGACAACTTTAACCTTCCAAAAACGTCATAATTTATAGGTAATTCGATCATTTTTATGTTGTTGGAAACTTGTTGAGGGTCAGTCAAGTTTCCAACAACATTAATTGAAACGTTGAAAAGTTGAGGGTCAGTCAACAAGTTTCCAACAACATTAATTGAAACGGTCAACATCACCATCAACTATTGATCATTTTTATGTGTTTCGTTACAAAACGACATCCTACCTTGCAATCCAAGTCCAAAAATTGAGCTTTGCCCTTCAAATTGGAGAATTATCCATACCGGACGCTAAAATGGCCAGTTTTCTGAGAACGACCCAATCGAGGGGCCAGTACAACCACCCCACCTAGCTATCTCACTGCTCTTCACCCCAAGAGAAAAGGCAGGTAATCTTCTTTTCGTGAGTTCAATAGGATGCAGTGGATTACACAATAGAGTAATCGGTTAGGCTTAATTTGCTATTATCGAATATCGAAAGAGCAAGTTTTGAGCTCCCAATGTCGTGTTTGACCTCCCCGTTGAACCAGCAATGAGCAACATGGGGTACTGTAACAGGTTCTCACTTGATATTTTTTAATGTTATAACTTACAAGTACTTTGTATGGGTAACTCAAAAATCAGCTCAACGGCGAGGTTTGGCTAAGGTGACTCCTCTGCATCTTTCGTATTTAAAAATACATTGGTCGGGGACCAGTTTCGAGCTGACGCCCTTCCTCAGTCACGACACCGATATATAAGGGTAGACGCGTCCGACTAGTCCAATCGAATAAAACCAGAGCCATTATCAATCATGAATTAAATCCCCCCCCTCGATATAAAGGGGTTTCCCTCATCAAGGAAGAGAAAAAAAAAAATCGTCAATAAAAGTCTTTATTTATAAAAAAGAAAAATAGTTAAAAGTATTGAAAATCCGCAACGGAATGTGATTCTAGTCGAAGAGACCTGCAACAAAAACAATTAACCGTTAAAAACTGAACCGTATCGTTAATTGGATAGAGACACATGCTGAAGATATAGACACAAGTGTGTACTGACCGAAGCCCATGTCATCGTCGGATTCCGCCTCGCTTTCAACCTTCTTCTTTTCTTCTTTCTTGGCTTCAGCAGCGGGAGCGGCTCCAGCAGCTGCAGCTGAAACAACAAAAATCATTTCACAACAGGCCCATCAGGATGAAGAGGAGGTCGAAGTAAAAAAACGTAGGAAATGGCGGCCACGGAACAAAAAGATGGAGGAACAAAATTGTTCTATTTTGGGACCACGAGAGGGCTCGCCAATTTGAAGAGGAAGGACAGAAGGAAATGTCGCACTTAGCAACGATAATAGGGGTGAGATGGACAAAACGTTTTCCAGTGGATTCCTTTAGAAAATTTCATGCAGAGTGCGAAAATAAAATTTAATTTGTTAAGAGTCGCAAACAAGTCCGCAAAACGAAAAACCCTCCAAAATCCGCGTTTTTTAACCTGTAAACTGAAAAACCTTGGTTTCTTAACTAGATATAATAGTATATAAATATAATATACATGTATAAACAACGCCGTATAATTTGAAGGGTTGACGAATTTTTACCGGCAGAAAAAATGCCGCCAAAATCACTGCCGCAGGTTTACGCAAAAAATTCTGACTTCTTTACTACAGTTACTGCGTCGTCTTAAAATTTTCTAAAGCCATCAAAGTTCTTGAACAATAGAATTCCCCCAAGTGTTAGTTCCTAACTTCTCAAAGTCTTCAAGTTGTAAAACAGCTGAAGGTTCCTTTTCCACGTAATACCTACATAGGCTTAAAATATGCCGTGAAAACGGCCCTTCCTCCTCAAAATGCGGAGACCTTCCGCATCAGCTCACAGTTCCCCAGGTTTTGAGGTTCCTCAAGTCTTCAAAGTAAGGAGGCGCGAGGGGGCTGTTCATATTGAAGATCACTGACCACGTTTTCACGCGTTTTAATAAGGGTGGGCTGCGTATAAAGTTCTTGAGTCCATCTAGAGCCTAATTTCAAAACCATCGATTGAATATCAAGGGGAATAGTTTTTTTAACGGTAAAATTGGAGTCTTGCTGAATTACCACAGGTAATATTCGACCTATTTGATTAAATTGAGCTCAAAATGTTCGGCAAGATGTCCCGAAGAAGCTATACCTCCTACATCTGACCATTTCCACGTATTGAGTTGTCCGTGAAAACGTGGTCATTCCTCTTCAAAACGTTGACTCCTCTTTAGCTTGCAATCGCTCGAAATATAATTTAGTCGTAAATCTTACCAGGGGCGGCACCGGCGGCGGCGGGCGCACCAGAGCCAACTCCACTTCCGATGGCGGTGATGAGATCCTTCGGGTTGATACCCTCCAGAGCTTTGGCGAACAGACCCGGCCAGTAGGGCTCGATGTCCACGCTGGCGGCCTTCAGGATCGTCTGGATCTTCTCACCCTGGAAAATCAAGAACTTCGTGTAACTCGGGCGAAGAAGTGGGCAGAAAGGTTTCCCTGTGATTAGCACTGCTCTGAGAAGTGGCGGATTCAAATTAAGGGGAGGGAGTGAGGCGTGTTCATTTCAACACACCGTTTCTAGACGCCTTCTTTTTCTATTTGGACTTGGACCACATTATCCCTTCATGTGTAAATAACTCTAAAATTAAGAATATTCCACACTCGAAAGTTGCCAAAGCAAAAGTTGAGACTAAAAACTACAAAACACAAAGAAAAAAGTTGATGAAAATCGGGACACGCTTGAACGAAATGCATCATCAACAGTCAATGTAGTACGTGACTATATTTAAAAAATATAAGGACGAAAAAGGCAACTTGGGAACAGCGTGGACGATTTTTGGGGTAACCTCATCAGACATCCACCAGCTTGACCCAAAACTAAGCCCAGCTCTAAGATGCGGAGTTTTTGTGAAAAACAGTCCACAGTGCTGATTTCCAACGTGAAAAATTGAAAGAAAAAGTTATTCAAGCGAATAAAATCGGTGTTTTGGGAGTTTTCAAAGCCGACCACGCGGACCCTACGAACCACCCGGAAGAGTTCCCGATCGATTGAAACTTACCGTCACGGCGACATCGTCGTCGATGAGGATGAGAGCGGAGTAGACGCAGGCGAGTTCGGCTTTCGACATTTTCACAAGATATAGGTGGTTTTGAATAAATTCGTGCAAGTCGCCAAAAGGCCTTAGCTCGGAGAGAACAAGCACAGAGACACGCGGACGAATGGGAACCTCAAAATGGCCGATTTCACGGTTGCCAGCCTGGCAATGCAGCCTGGCAGAGGTAACCCGCCTGTCGGCTTCGCCAAAAGGTTTGCTGAAGTTGCAATGCCATTAAATTTTGCAAATTTTGCAATTAGTCTGATCCCTAACCGTCGATATTGAGGAGTCAGTTCTGAGCGTTGTGGGCTGTTCTGTGTTCTGAGGATTTTCCTGTCGAATACCAACCTCATTGGATTAGACCTCTGCACCATCGGCAAACAACCACTTTGTGAATACCAACCAATATTGTTTGTTTATAATAATTAAAAGTTATTCTAAATAATTAAGAATTATTCTAAAATGTTGACAACCTAACTACTTGGTTTCCCGATGGTGTCGGGAAACCCCTTGTCCTCAGAAAAATCCGGATCAACCTGGGACTGGTCTTGAACAAGTTCCAAAGTGGGCAGGTATACAGGTCCTGGAACTGGTTGGAATAGGTAAGCTCGGTTGCCATAACACTAGTGTGCATGCGTTCTTGCCTACAACCTTTCCTGGACAAGGGGTTGGAAAACACCTAATTGCATCACTTTTCAGTCAGAGGTTGCATATTAAAATATTGGAATTTAAATGGAGAATATTGGATATTAAATTAAATTACAAAATTTAAAATTAAGTTAAAAAAATCAAACTAAATAAAATATAATATTGGAAATTAAAATATTTTGTTATTTTTAGAAAAAATAAAATTATATCAACCCGTTCTCCGGTGAAAGGGCACATGAAGTGCTCTCATTATTTTGTTTACAATTTTCCCAAACAACATCATTGCTTACTGGTCTTGTTGGCTAGAGGATAAGTTGGGGCATCACGTTGAAAAATGGGCAATACGGTAAAAGGTGTCACATTATTGTAAAAACTTCATACGCTGATAACTCAAAAGGCGTGCATGTGCCCCTTTTCCAGCTATCTAACGCCTCAAAATCAATGAGACTTAGGACTAATTATTTCGAAATGTCAAACCAAATAGCTGTTTCAACGGAGAACCAATTATTATTATTTTTTTATCGAATAAAAAACCGCGGGCCAGTTTTGAAAAACCACCTCGAACCTGGGAAAGGTTCTAAAAGAAAGGTCTAAAATCCGCCTGTTTGCATTCGGTAGGCGGTTTTCTCTTCTAGGTTGGCAGCGTCGGCCGACTCCAACGAAATCAATATCACTGCTGTTTGATATAATTTCTTCATCCACTCGACATGAAGAGTCTTTTGACACGAATGTTTTGTCTTTCCAGATGAGACGATTCTCACTTACCTATCCCACATTTCGTTTTTTTGCTAGTTGGAAAATTTTGGAATTGAACTTTTTTGGGGGTGAAAAAAGACAGAAACAAATCCCGTCTTGCAACACTGCTCTGCCGGCCATTTTTCCGCATAACTACCCCTCGTCCATGGGATGGAAATTTTGCTTTAGCTGTGTGTATACCATACTCTCAAGTTCAATTTAATTTCGTTAACTGTGGGGTGATTTTTTTGCTATTCAAGTTGAATGTGAATTAGGAGTCTTTGGTACATTTATTGAGTGGGAGAAGATAGCCGAAGGCGGTTTTTTTACGGTTGAACCGAGTCATGTCGTCTTTTGGTTGAAGTTGGGTAAGTTGGGGGTTTTTGATGATTAGCAGAAGTTAGTTCAACTGAGGCATCCCGTTTTATGCGAACGTTGTTTGTTTTTTAATGTAGAAAGAGCTGTGATGAGTTTTGGTCGCTAAGGCGTAGTCTGTTGACTTCGAGGGTGTTTGTGGTAGGTACTTAATTTATTCAAGTGGACGTGCAGTTGGAGGAATATGGATCGGCTGCAGTACGTTTATTCGTCGAGCGAAACGAGCGACGAGGAGTTGGAAAGTGCGGACACTGTGTTGTCTCCCAAGGAGAGCTTAACGACGTCCGGGTCTTCCAAGAAAGCTGACCCTCTGGGATATTCGAATAGGTTAGTGTTTCGAGCTGTCACGTATTCGTTGGTACGTACTGCCTGGTGTGTTCTGAATAATTTGGCTATTTCAGGCCCAGCTCCCAGTCACCGTCTGAGACGAGATCCTCTTCCGAGAAAAGGCACTCTCCCGACTCCGTTAAAAGGTCCAACTCCCGAGGACGGTCTCCGGAGTCCCGGAACCGACAGAGCCCTTACCGTCGGAGGAGCAAGGACCGTAGACGTTCCCGAGACAAGGATCACAGCCGTGACCGTGGGCGCGACCGGAGACGTCACCGAAGCCGAGATCGAAGCAAAGACAGACGACGGGACAGATCCCGGGAACGCAGGTAACAGTTTGTCGATTGTGTTTGTTTTGTTCCTTTCATGTGCCTAGCTCTCAACGAATACATTAGGTACCTGTTGGAGCCCCTTCTTGGCTTGTTTCCTGTCCTTTTTACCAAGAACCCTCTTTGTGGTGCCCTTTTCTCGCTCCTGGCGAAAACACAAAGCATTGTGATCTCAGACCCCCATTTCCAACTTTACGAAGCTAAACAACACTGCAAGTGGTATTTCGACCAAATCTGCATGTAGGGCATGATATGGAATGCTATAAGTAAAACATTTGATTAAAAGAAAACACCAATTTACAGACAAAACCTTCCGTTTTGTCGAAGAGTTTGCCTTTTTCCCAATTTTTTTAAAATTACAAATACTTTAGTAATATTTTGTAAATTTAGCTTGCCCTTTCCGCTGTGCTAACTCATTTATTTGTGTATGAACCAAATAAAGACCTCAGGTATCAACAAGGAACAAGGAAAATTGGCTTGTTGCCCCCACCGCTCATCCCAGTCTGGGAGTGTCTCCGATGATCCCAACTCTCCAATGCTAGGCTAGTGTTTAGCTAGGGTAGCAATGGTTGTGAGTCTGGTAGGTAAGCTATCGATATAAATGATTAGGCCGATACGGCTTCATAGACGAAGGAAAATTGGACGAAATGGACTTGTATGATGTCTGATTTGGGGAGAGTCTGTTGAGTGATTTCAGTACAAGGAGTAATTTTGGATTTGCGGGGCACGTATTGCGTTCTCTCCAAGTAGTGTGGGGTCAGAGGGAAGGGACTTCTCTGGAGAGCTGCAAGCGATTGCAACAAGATTGTTGTCACTCGGGGATTAATTCAGAGCATCCACACACCGTGAAGATTCGTCAATACATGGATAAGCCCACTGTAGGTAGAAGAACCTACCGTGGATAAGCCTGTCATCACCTGTCAGAATTTCTAACGACCGACTGTGAATCCGCATCCGGATTAATTGGGGAAACCTCGGCACGACACGTCCACACTAGTTTGGCTTCGCCTCTTGGCCATTAGCCGAATCATGCTGGAAGTGTTGGGTATTTTGACACAGGCGGCTCATTAAGTACTCAGCCGGCCAGGTTTCTCTTGCAATGCTCTGGTGATTTGGATGCTCGCTTACTGGTCTGACGATTTCACTCCCTCATTCACTGCCAACTTGACCATGCCATGCAGAGCAAGGAGTTGCCAAAGGGTACAACTTTGGCAACTCCTTGCTCTGCCGTCTTAACGACGTGTATAGTATGGAAATCCATCTCAAGATGGAGATAGTTTTGATGAGTTTGAAAAATAGTTCATTTCAGGAAGTTGGGCGAATATTTCATAGATATAAATTTCGAGTAGAATGAACGGTGATACGTGCTCCGTACGTCTCTACTAGTTTATTTCAAATTGAAAATAGGTGTACGAGTTTGATCACATTTGAATGGGACTCTCATTATGGCTTTTCTCTTTTAGAGAATTACATTTTGTTGTCATGCTGTTTTCGGTATCATGTGTACGTGAGTTGGTTAGGAAGAGAGAACGACTCCTCTGCTGAATATCGTTCTCTCTTCCTAACCAACTCATTGGATTAGACCTCTGCACCATCGGCAAACAACCACTTTGTCATATGTACGTGTTCCATCCAATCATGAATTTTGTACATATTTATTTTCCAGCAAATTGTAAAGAGGCTTTGAATCGAGAAAACTCACGGCAGTTTCACGTTAACCCAAAACGGCTATAAAAAAATTGAAAAAATGCTCGTCACTGAGACCGACCGATGTCTCTGTAGAATATGCAATGAGTATTTTCGATTTAAAAGGTCTTATTTTCCAGTAGAACAGTGTTGCATTATGATGGAACAGTGACGGGGGATGGTAATAACACTTTTGCGTCATGCTTGAGGCAACTGGCTTTGGGGGGACTTGAAGTTGACTTCAAACAATATCCCTTCGAAACTGATCAGCGGGATCCTTTTTCTTCGGGGGTTTCTTGTCTTTCCAATGTGTTCTAGGAAACAATCACTACAATACTCTGTGGTTTTCGAGCTTTCTCCTCAAGAAGAAACGCAAAAATGTCATCCTCCGCCATTGCAGTCGAAGCCGCCACATTTGGACCATTGATCAGTAGTACCTCTAGAGAGAACCAAAATAATGTGCGAGTAAACTAGCTGCAGCTCGAGTTAGAATGTACAGCAGATGTTTTTCCCGGTATCCTAAATGAGCGGTTTCGACTGTAATCAATCAACTGAACTCATGTTGGAACAGTAACCTTAATTTTGGGGGATGAGGAAGAGGATGTACCAAAATTTAAAAATTTGTGTCACTCCACACCCTTCAACTCATCTCTGGTGTAAGCTAATAAGGACCGGGCGAGCCTCTAGATTGTTTTCGATAAAAAAAGCTTTCGTGTACATAGGAATTGATGAAATTTTCTTTAAAACAAAAAAATAAAATCCTCTTAGTGGGTAGCTGTCTGGCGATATTTATTGGTGCGTGAGTATAGTTCTTTAATGTATTAGTACATCGGCGATCTTTCGGGGTGGCTGTGTCCCCTTCTTCAGGATTGGATATGTTAGTTGAGTAATCAACTCCGTCACGATGGGTTTATAGTTAAGCCAAATTCATACAATGCATTTTTTTACTGTACTACTGGCTGTAGATGAGCTTAGTTGCTCGAAACCGGTCCCCGCGCTATAATTGTTTACCGAAATAACGTATAAGTATTCAAACCAGCAGAGGAGTCGTTCTCTCTCCCTAAACACCTCCCTGGACCACCCCATTGGACCCTTAAATTACGACTTCTGGAAGTTTTTTAGTGCAACGCGGGCGTTTAAGATACAGCGCTTCGAAGTTAAAACTGTAATTCAACCCCCTGTTTTTTACTTTTCTGTTACTTTGCCGACAAATCAAGTCTAGTTAAATCGTTTGCATACGGCACAACTTTCGCAAGAGAGTATCTTAGCTTTTGTATAAGTGGCAGTGTGGTGATTAATTACAGTAATTTGTTCTCCTGAAATTGGGAAAAAACTTTTTTTTTGTTGCCAAAATCGATCCACCCTACTGTGTAGGGTGTACCTAAGCGTGAAAGGCCTGACATACGTAACTTGCCAGCCATACGGAATTAGGTACAGGTTTGGAAGCCTTCTATTGTTGAACAAAATTTGTTTTAACATTAAAGCATAACAGATTATTTAATAATCTCGAGGCACTCCGATCCTTATTAACCCTGTTAGTTGTAATTTTAGAACTTTCTGTGGAATACACGTTGTACATTTTTCCCAAATTGTTTATGGAATAATTCCTATTTTTTGGGACTAGAGAATTTTAAAGTAAATAAGGATTGTTATAATGTGTAATTGTGTTGTGTGGTTTGGACTTTCTTAGCATTCAAGGATCACTATCTTTAACGTACTTAGATGATAGAGTTGTTTGATTGTAAAATGAGAGATCCCATTCGTTGAGTCCATTCGTCCGATTTTCGGTGATCTTTCTTTAGTGTAAATCGGAGGTGGGTTGTTCGCGTAATGACACGAGGTGTGTTCCATTTCAGGTATGATCGACGTTCGAGAAGCCGGAGTCCGAAGAGGTCACACAGGGATTCGCCCAAGAGGAGCAAAGATAGCCGAAGCCCGCCACCGAGGAAGCATTTCGACCCTAAAAACAAACTGTTTTTGCTCAACAGGATGGGTATAGATTATAAAGGTGTGTTGCTTGTTTGTTCACAGTGAAAATTGTCGCAAGAAGATTTGTTGACCAAGCAACTTCTCTGTTGGGGTAGTATGATACTACCGACGATAATCGTCGTAGAGATTGTTCAAAATTTGATTTGGTTGATTTTCAGGGACTGAAAGCGTCGACTTTCCGAACAAGCAACCCGCCGGAGGGAGCTCAACCAGCGCCAACCTCGTCCCCCAGTACTACAACCCTCAGACGATCAACGCCGGCAAATACGCGGAACAGATTGCCAAAAGGAAAATGCTCTGGAACAACAAGAAGACTGAAAAGCCCGAAGCGGTCCCGGGAAATATTTGGCAGGGGGCGAAATTCTCGCAGGATTCCGACGGCAAAGTGGCCGCCAAATTTCAACGGTTGATGGGCATGAAAGACGGAGCCCCGCCTGGCACGGGTAAAGGGCAGGAACTCATTAAGAAACAAGAAGAACTCTTTTCCACTATGGAAATGCAATACGAAGTCGCCCGCGCCACAACTCACACTCAACGAGGCGTCGGTCTCGGTTTTGGCCCACGCCACATCCCATAAACCATCTCCACATCCTCCGACATCCCCAATCACCAAATATTGAAGAAGTTTCGTTTGTCTAGACTAAAATTACTTTTCCCCTCTTAACATTGTATTAAGTCTACCTGTGTGCGACATAACGAGTGAATTTGTATAATTTAAATTTTTCCAAGTTGGTGAATGATGCAGCTTAACCATTTTCATTGCGGATTAATTTTTCATGCAACGGAAATATGTAATATATTCTCATGACTACAACGTCTTCTTGTATTAAAGTATCTATTAGTCAATCTGTGACGTATTATTCTTCCTTTTACGCCACTGTTAGTACCTAAGGTTGGTGGTTTAAGCCGTTGTTTATTTCTCTACTGCAACTTACCTTGTGATGACAAAGTGGTTGGACAGAGTGATAATCAACTGGACGGCATTAAGCAAAAGGGAACCAGTCCACAAAATCATGAAAATCGAGTTAGGACTTTTCTGGGTAGTTTGAGGTTGTTGTTGTATGAAAAAAAATTGTGTCAGCCGAAAGTAATAGTATTAAGCTGAAAAAAAGGGTTGAAAAAAAAAGGGTGAATCTCTAGTAGGGCATTTTGTTTCAATAAAAGGAACCACTCCACTGCAACAACGAAAGGCAATAAGCAAAAGAGAACCACTGCACATTGGCCACAGATTAAACTACTGACATTGGCTCCTTTTAGTGAAATGTTTTGTTGGCAACGCTGTTCAATAATGTTGTTATGAAGTTTTCTTGTGTACAAAACAGTAATGAGATGTAGAGGAGTAAGATAGAGTAGGTAGGTAGTAGGTAGCAGGTAGGTAGCGTAGGTAGCTCATTTTTTGCTCATTTTCGTTTTGATTCTGACTTTGTTGGGACTCAAAAGTTAGAAGAAGCAATAACTAACCGTAAAGTTGGGGAAAACAACGATAAGATTAACTGGCTACTGTTGAGGGGGATCAAAATAGTGAAGTCTGAGCCCCTAACATTTTTCTGTCGTCCTGATTTAAAATCAGAATATTCAGCAATAATTGCTGAATTATTTGGATTGAGAAAAAAAAAAAAAAAAAAAAAAAAAAACAGAAGGCAGAAAGAAGTCTACTGACAACCCCTTTTCGTTTCAACAGCATCTTCAGCACATATGGGAGGAGAGCAAGTCCATAGCCCCTCCAAAATTAAAAGATTTAAAAGCTTTGATACACCTCATTCCATCCCATGCCAAAAGTTTCTACCAGTCCTTGTACGCAGATCGCAATATTGTGGATGACTTAGAAGGGTTTGGTGCTCCTCCTGACTTTGACTTGGAAGAAGAAGAATGAAAGACAAGAAGTGGTTTGCTTCCTGAGGCAAGTAACGTCAGTGTATTTTGTATTAGGTAGGAACGTTTTATAATACTAGTCCTTTCAGACCATGACTGAAAATTGAAAGTGAGGGAATGAAAAATTTAAAATAACTTTTGTTAGGTAGGTACTAAAACATTGCGAATGGGTTGGGCTTACTTTTTTTAGGGTTCAATGCATTTATAAAGGTACCTATTAGCATTTTTCATGCTGTTTTTATACAAGTGGGTACCTACCGTGATTTGACAAGTCTTTTGTGATCCTTTAAAAAAAATTATTTTGTTTCTAAAAATTCTATAGAATATATAAAAACATTATCGATGTATCGAAAATGTTTTTATACCAAGTTTTATTGATAATCTTTTTACGCTTTGGCAGTAGGTAGGAATTTTTTTTAAATCTGAAATTTTGACAAAATACTCGGTTTACCATCTAGTTGTGCCCGCAAGGTTTTCAGCCCGATCGCCCAAACCCGTGGGGCGCTATGGGGCTAAAATGGGGCTACGGGAGGGTTTTTTGAAGGCTTTGGGCTATGGGATCGAGTCAGGTGTCGTTTTCGAAGTATTTTTGGACGTAAAATCCATTTTTTGGGTCCCGCAACGATCTGATCTCACTGTGGCAATCAATAGGGCTTTCATGAGGCTAGAAATGAGATTTTTGATGGATCCCAGGGGGTCAAATATTTTTCAAGTAGAAAAACGTTTGTGATTTGTGATAAAACAGTGCCTAAAAGTCAATAAGACAATAAAAATATATTCAGAAATTTAAAGTTAGTAAGAGTTTTCCTACACCAAAAAAAGAACCAGTCATAGAGGTTCCTGCATTGTGACCAATCATGCTGTCTAACTATTTCACCTAAAAGGAACCAGTCAACGTGGTTCCTTAGATGAATGTATAAATGGGTTAGTCCTAAAAAGCAAAAGAGAACCAGTCCACAAAAAAGCGTATTTTTGGGGAATGTACAGGTAATATCGATTCTCTCGAGGTTGGAAATGATCGATAAAGTCAATATCTTTCTAAAAATACCAGAACGAGATTTGTCGGACGATTAGCTGAATTACAAGAGCTTCTAGACTTTGACTTCGTTTTTCTCGAAACCTCAAAATGGCCGCTGGTTCCCTTTTGCTTAATGCCGTCCAACTTTCTCTTATGAAATTTGTCGTTTAGACGTATCGACATTTTTCGTTTAGACGTATTGACATTGACGTTTTAGCTAAAAATGCCCAGTTTTTTGAATTTACTACATGACCTTCCGCAAGTTTGAAGTTACTACTTGATGTTTTCCTTAGGGGAGGGGTGGGGCACTATGAAACACAAAAGTAGGTTTTGTCCACAGCTCCCCTCCTGGATTGTTTTTTTTTTTTTTTTTTTTTTTTTTTTCTCAACATTTCAAATCTTTCCTGTGACTTGAGAATCAGAAGAATAGGAAGAATAGAAGAGAATAAGAAGTTATGAAAGAAATGTATCAACCGATAGTATAGAAACCATAATATGGTTTCTATAATATTATTACCTATGTCATCCATAAACCTTGAACCTACAGAAAAAAGGCCAGTATGTATTCATGTTTCATTGTGCCCCGAATCCTCTGTTTCAGGAAATCCCAAACAAGTCATTTCGGTTTCCTATCTCAACCACAAACGTGAACCACTAGAAATCCGAAAGTTGGGCAAAAACGTAATGGAATACAATGTAAGCCTGAATATTGAAATGCCACAAGAGCCGATTGAATTAAAAACTCGGCCCCACGGGCCTAGATGCTTTTGGCTTGGAGCCTACGGCTAAAATTCAAGAAATATGGACCATGCTTTATTAGCCGAATATACCTACCTAAATTATGTGTTTTAGGCGTGTGGGATAGAAACCCATCTTGCGTGTTGGAAAAGTAACTGTCCAACCCCACAGATTAAACTACTGCCAACCGCCGAACTAGTGGCCTGACGGTGAGACAAGTGACGATGCCGAACTAGTGGCCTAGGGTTGCCATGTCGATTTTTGCGAATAAAGGACACCAGATTTAATTACCATAATATGAGTCAAGCGTCTGACTCCTGAGGCCATGTAGGCCTGGCTTAGTCAAAAAAAAAAAGAAAAGGACATACAAGGACCCTCCCAAAAAAGGACTTATGGCAACCCTGGCCTAACGTAAGATAAGGAGGACATCGAACTTGACAAGTTCACGGTAAGGTACAAGAAGAATCTTCTTCTAATATATAATATATTCTTCTTATATAAACTCCCTGGTAAGGTAGATGAGTAAGTCCGCCGAACTAGTGGCCTAACGTACGACAGGAGAGGACGCCATAACATGACATACCTAACGTGCCATTGTGCCCAAAGCGGCCTGGACTGCTGATCAAAATTTTACACCTCTGTAACATTGGTGTATTCTTCCAAGAATAATAAACCAAAAAAGCAGAACTGCCGGAATCGAACTAGTAGGTAAGCAAAATTTGGATGAACGTTGAATACCTATTAAATAAATTAATTTAAAAGCACGCTAATTCAAATTTAATAATTAAATTAAAATTATTTTAAAATAATTATTATTATCACCTACACAGTTTCAGGTGGGTGGTTTCAAATGGAAGGAGGAGGACCTACTTCTCATAATAAAATAATATTTTATTTTAGTGTAGTCAAGTCATGCTCAGCTACGTAATAATAATTATTTATGACAATAATTGTCATAAATTATTTATAACTGTTGTTGATGATTTATAACTTTTGTTGATGATTGTTGTTGATTATTAAATAACAAGGAGGTTAGAAGAAGATTCTTCTACTAAAGGAGAGTCTGGAGGCCCGCCGGTGATGCCGGTTCCGAGCGCCATCTCCTGTGTTTTGTTGTAACCTTCTCCCGTGTTTTGTGCGCCATCCTCCCAAACCGCAACTACGAATTACGAACTGAAACCGAAACTTGTCAAATTTTGTTGGTAGTTGGCTCTGGTGTAGGTAAAATTGTCGAAAATTCGAATTTTTTTGTTGTTGCAGTGATTTGGTGAAAGTGTCTGTGAGCTTCAAGTACTTACAAATTTTAAAATGAACGTGCTTCATTCATTGTGATTTTTTACGTAGGTACCTACCTACCTTGTGGTTTCATGATTTTTCTAAAAACTATGTATATAGATATACAACTCCAAATTATTCTGATTTATATATTATGCAGGGTGTCCACGTTCGTGTATTAATTTCCTAATTATACCTACGGTTAACGCCATTCATGCTTTCTTTGATCTATCCAATCTGACCTTGTTGCAAACTGTCCGTCACCACAGCGATAGTGATTGGACTTTGTAAATGAGGGAAGGGAATTCCTGTGAGTCAGCCACTAAAACGTCCACTTCAAGACTGAATAATTTTCAATAGGTAGGTAAGTACTTACCTAAATCTTTCTGAAGCTGTCGTCAGTCATACATTCCCCCCTTTTCAGTGATTTACCATAGTTTGTTAGTGGGTCAATAAATCATTGAACATGGGGGGGGGGGGGGGAATTAATTACACCTCTCGTTTTATTTGGCTATGCTAACTCAAACAATGGCAATGTCGTAGCTGATTTTTGGGTACCTACCTAGCGTTTGAAGAACGTTTCCGATTCTCTCTTAACTATACTGTTGAAAAACATGAACCTTCAATTGCCAGGATCCCCCCCGCCTCCTTGTCAATATTTTAGTTACTCTATGCTCCCTTGTGGACCACTGAAACCATTCGGTGCGTATCAGACACAAGGGAAAGCGGGCTGCTTGTGGTTACAACAAAACACAGGAGATGGCGCTCGGAACCGGCATCACCGGCGGCCCTCTAGACACTCCTCTTCTACTAACCTCCTTGTTAAATAACAAACTTATAAATTTTATAACCTTGTTGTTAATGATTTTGATGACAGTGTTGTTCAGAACAACTTGTTCTTAATTTAGAGAATCCCATTGTCATTTTTGTTTTGTTGGCCACATGAAAACCATCACCTCAAGGTTAGGCTGTCGATCTATCGATTCTATATCAATTTGAGGTTGATAGACTAACTTCTTCTAACTTCTTCTTGCTTCTTCTAAGCTCCTTGATAGTACGGTAGTACCGTACTAAGATAGAAGCTAATAGTACCGTAACGGTACTATTAGTACCCATACTTTCTTTAAAAAAAAAAGAAAAACAAGAATAGTTAATGGAGGAGTGTCCTTCAGTACTTCAACTTCTCCATTTGAACTTGTTGGGCAAAATCGAGTGCCAGTAGAAACCTAAGGGAAGAAAACATTAGGATCGTTATCGTAAAAATTAAATCGATTAATTTGAAATCGAGTTACTCGATTCGAGTAGTTTCTCCACACCCCTACTTCGTGCTCCAAGGTAAACAATTTCACGTCTTGTGAGTTTATTTTTGTGAATGTTTGATTGATTTTATACACAATTTTATTATAAAATCATCTTGGAGGAATGAAGTGAAAGATTGTTGATGTTATTGTTTGTTTTTTTTGCTTTTAGGCAGTTTGGGGTAGTGGTAAATGAACCCTGACAGTCTTCTGGTGTTCAGATTTTACCTGTAGGATGGAACTTCAAGATATTTTCTACGATAAAGCGGAATACGTAGAAACCGTAAGTATATTGAGGGCTCGTGATGATCGGGACTAGTAAAAGTCAATAGTGGCGGAGTGTTCCAATCATTTCAGAGATCTTTCACTTTTTTAGACTTCAGGAAATAAAGTCAGCCGTCAAACGGTCCTCTGCGGCTCTCAAAACATCGTTCTTAACGGAAAATGCATCGTCCAATCGGATGCCATCATCAGAGGGGATTTGGCAAATGTTAGAACGGGCAGGTACTGCATCATCAGTAAAAACGCTGTCATCAGACCGCCGTTCAAGAAATTCAGCAAGGGGTAAGTTGGGGGTGTTGGCAATTTTTACGAAAGTTTTCTCGCAGCTGGCTGGCCCTTGTGACGGCACTAGTAAAAAATTATTTTTACTTGGAGTAAATAATGGCAGGGCGTTGCTCGTTGAGAAGCTTTCAGTGATACACAGTGTACACCTCACTGGCCGTTTCGGTGCTGGTGTCGACCACTCGTGATGTGAAGAAGTTGTGTAGGACTTCTCAATGGCCAGCACCACTGCTGCAACTGCCACTGAAGATCTTGTCTTGAGAATTTGAAAGCTGCGGAGCTTCTTAAATGTAGTAAAGCTTCAACTACTTAAGCTCTGGTTGAATCCGTCACCACTGACTGTTTTGGTGCTGGAGGTGAGCTCAACACCACTAAATGACCAGACGATGAAGTTTTCACATCGAAAGCGCGCACCATCAGCGTCGAAACAGCCAGTGATGACGGACTCAATCTGAGTTGAGATATCACTTAATGGCGACCCAAAAACCCTTTACATTTAATACCAGTTTATCCTTTAGTGCTAGGTCCGGTTTTTCCTTTTCAAGTTGTGTTAATTCCTTCATTAAGAAAATTTACTAAACGCAGTCAAATTTTATTCGTATGAATGAACTTGGATACTGAAATGAAATGAAACAAGGATTATCACTCTGGAATTTTCGTCCACGTCGTCTGCCGTCCTCTGAAGGAGGATCAGAACTCGTTCCGACAAGTGAGCTCATGGCTCCCCACGTACAGTATTGGACCAAGCACGCTCCCTTGAGGAACTCCTGCTTTGATGAGTTTTGGCTCGGATAAAGCGTCTTCTTGTTTGAGCCTGAAGTAAAAAGTATTGGTAAGGAATCATTGAAGTAGTGTCACGATCCACCAACCTCCCTCCCACCCCTGGATGCCGGGTGAAGGTTTTCCCACAATTTCTCTCATTAACGGTGTATTAATTTTCTTCACAAACTTTTTCCACGGTTTTCCTTCTGACGGCTAATTCACGACTCATACGTCCAGCGCACCGTCATCGGGTCTTCCCTCTCTCCTCCCCTTCCCTGCCAACGCTCCACTTTCAACGTCTTCTGCTGATGCAGCATACCTTCGTTTAATCTTTACTCATTTTCTGCACGTAACATCACCCCCGGGTTAGATAAGCGCGTCCTCGCGCTGCCTGTTTCCATCTTGTAGGCCACCCTACGGTTGTGTGGCTTGGGGCTGCACCCGTCTGGAGTCCGCCTTGGACATGGATGTAACTCTGTCGTCCGTCTTGGGCCTGGAGGTAATCCTGGAGTGTCCCTTGGGCTTGAAAGTAATCCTGGCGTCCGCCTTGGGGATGTAGGCAATCCTGGCGTCCTGGTTGGCTGGATGGGCCTTGAAGCTCTTCTGCATGGAGAGAGAGGATTGTGAACCCAGTGTAGCCATGTGAACCCAGCTTAAGTCATAAATGTTGTGACCTAATAATAATCTAAATTGGCTGTATATCGGGCTAATCTTTGAACATAAGGAAGCTATGTGCCATGTCTCCTTGGCAGTGTATTTTCACTTTGATTCGATTACCTTTTATTTTTTCTCTCAAAACTTGGAACTAACCTTTTCTGTGAGCCACCCTGACGCCATGGATAGACAGACACTTTTGAGTTGCACCTGGTCAGCTGCTCTACACTGTCGAAAATTACCTTCTGTTTTCGGGTTTTTCAGGGTGGCGTTTTTCCCTCTTCACATGGGAGACCACGTTTTCGTCGGAGAAGGTTCGATAGTCAACGCGGCTGCTGTGGGATCTTACGTGTACATTGGAAAAAACGTTGTTATTGTAAGTCTGACAACATTATCGCTTATAAAAGGAAGTTTTCAATTACCTATATGTAGGTAATTCATACGGGTTGTGGAAGTCTTAAGTTGTACACAGGGTTTTATTAGGTGCTAGGTTTATTAGGCTTTGTTGCGTGTCTTGTCCAACATCACCTTCCTTCATTCCGGCGTCGTTTTCAGGGTAGGCGTTGCATCCTGAAAGACTGTTGTATGATTGAAGACAACTCCGTGCTACCTCCGGAAACCGTTGTCCCGTCATTCACACAGTATTCCGGCTCGCCAGCCACATGGATGGACAACCTGCCGGACTGCACGCAAGACATTGTCATCGAGTTCACTAGAAACTACTACCAACACTTCGTCGCAAAGGCTGCTTGATCTGCACAATATACTAGGTATCTTACGGACATGTCATCTCTACCTGCCGTTTGCGTTGAACTATTTTAATTTGCGAACTTTTGTTCTCACGTTTCACTTTGAAAGCTTTTGATACTATTTCGCTCGAAATCTTTATTTATAACACCGTTATTTAGTATTTATTAATTTTTGTTATTTATCGGAAACACCAGTTTATTTGAATACATCGTTTGAAGTGAGAAAATTTTCGTAGTCAACCTCACTACAGGAGGAGGGGCAAGGCTTTATTGGGTTAGGAATGATGGCGTCATCCCGTCGTAATACAACTGTGTGAGTCGGTTGCAACTGTTCGGAATTCGTTAAGGAATCTGAACTCAGTAGTTTTTTTAGTAACTAATTGTCTGGCGCGTAAAGGACACCCTGCAAGGACGCCAAGCGAGCTCATTACGTTCGGTTCTGTCGGGCTTCTTATTATTATTTTTTTTTTTTACAATGTGTTCGTGTGTTCTGGTAGTTTCAACGAATTTACGACAGTCAAAGAGTCTTAGAGAGAGCCAATACAATGCGAACTCTCTCGATTTACGCAGAGAGGTTATTGTCTAATGAGTACGCTTAATATAATATATTAAGCGTACTCATTCTATATATTATAATATAATATACAGTTCTATATTCTATAGTTCTATATTATAGAATTCACTGACACTATCGTGGCGGGTATGGAAACTTCTTGATCTTTCATTGTTTGCTAGCTTACAATCACACGATTCGGCACCTTTTCATTAAGGCATTAAATTAAACGTCAAATTTGCGTTAAAAGAAGGCGAATGGTTAATTTTGGTGAGTCTATCAGTCAGTATATCAGTTGCGTCATCGTATGACGAAACTAACGAGAACCAGAAGTTCGATTTCTGAGCCCGCCTTGGAGCTTGAGCTTTCTTTGATAGTCACCCGAATAGTGAACGAGTTCAAAACTTAAAAGTTTTCCAGCTGGCGCACAGTGGTCCAGAACTCCCGAAAACGATCCGATTTCACTGTGGGGATCTTATAGGGCGAAAAAGCCGGGTCTCAAAAGTGAATATAAACATGATTTTTGGATCCACGCTCTCAAAAACATAAGACCTACTCATTTGGAAGCAAAAGTGATACATTAAAGTCGCTAGGAGTTTCGATCACGTTTTCGGGAGTTCTGGACCACTGTGTGGCGTCTCATTTTGTAAAAAAGTACACTAAAAAAAAAACAATAATAACAAACAAACAAACAAAACAATAAAAACAATAAATTATTATTATTATTATTTTATTTGTTAATAAAAATAATATTCATATAAGTATTAAATTTTATTTAATACTTATAAGAAATATTGATTCCGGCTTACAGGGGCAGTGTACATCCTAGAATTCTTTCTGGGGGCTAAAAGCCAAAACTCCATTATACCCAGCTTCAATTCAATTTAACATTCAATTTTTATTTTCCCAAAACACAAGAATGTATCGACCATTGTCACAACAAATAAGTAAGTGCCCTCGTCACAAGAGCGCTCTGACGCATTAATTTTGCCAAGTGCGTTGTGATTTCTGCCCGGACAGCGTGGACATCTTGCCGTTCCTGGGACTATTTTTCATGATCTGTTTTCACCATCGAGTTCCTCGTGTTAAGAACCTTATAAAAATATACTTTTTTTCTAGACGCAAAGAAACCGAGAACGGGACCAGGTGAGCCTGTCACCTACGTTAAGTTTCCCGGTAAAAACTTGAATCACTCGGCTACACCACATGGATCCCTTTTTCTCGATGCTTTCTCGTAATCTGCTCACCTACCGTGAAGAAAAATGACACTAAAAAGAAGACTGTGCTCATGCTGGTTGGGTACATTAGAAGAACACACATTTTAAACTTTTTTTATTTTTATAACAAACTGTTCACAATAAACATTTGCCCATTTCATCATTTTTTCAACAATTTTACGATAAAAACCCTTCATAAGGCACTTCAAAAAGATCTTTCAAGTTAGTTTTTCAGTGTTTCCATTATGAATTGACTTTGGTTAAAAATTAGACAAGGCCTAAATTAGCACATTGAAAATTCAATCAACAATTGTTGTAAGAATTATTCCTTGTGTTTTTAATTTACAAAACATCACAGAGCTATTATAAATATTCAACATCTTAAATTATTATCAAATTTGATTAAATACGCTTACAAAACTTCTAACTATCTCAGACTTATTATAACAATTTTTCTTCTTCAAAAATACAATTTACGTCAAAACGCCACAACACCATACATTTTTCGTTCTGTACAAATTCCATGTAATTAATATTAGCATCATGACTAGAACCTCTTTTGCAAAAGCCCAACTCTGAATTTCAACACAATCGCTTGACGTTCATCCGTCTTTGTGAAGCCATCGAATAAGAAAACAAGGCAGTTCCAACGTTCAAATTGCACAGTTCAGACCTGCGAATATTACCAGGAAAATTAAACTTGATCTCATCGTAACGGATTCTGAACGGATTTTTAATCAGAAGTGAAAAAAAAGGATATGACTCTTGGCACTCAAGGTTGACAATTCATGATTTTTGGTTCAAGCGGTTTGGTCCAAAGCAGTCGACGTTTGGATTAAGTCGGCACTACTAGTCTTCACCTTACGTCTGTAATACTATTGCTACGCTCGCAAAGCGGCTACATCCAAACCTAACGCAATACTATACTTAAAAAGGAATTTGACGAGAAGTGCTCAATTCAGCAGGAATTCAAGAATTCACTGCAATGTTCTCAATGGGGTCTGATCCTATGTCGGAAAAATAAACAAGTTCGGCCGAAAATCTTTCCAGTGTCTATTATAAATATTCAATTCGATCACGAAAAGGAAATAGGTCTTTAGAGAAGATAAAATCCCGAAGGAAAATAATTGTACACAAACCGTACTGGGAACCTTTCCAGAAAGGCGAAAACTAATCCACCAGAGCGCACTAGCGCTGAAATGAGAAAAATGACCTGATTTCGTGTTTGTTCTGTTGGTCAACTTGGTTTTCGACGACCATGCATTTAAGAGTGACGCGTGTTTCGATACTGAGCCAAAGTGACGCGAATGTGACGATGGTTTTGGTTGTTGTAGTCGAATTCGAATCTCTAGAATTTTTTACATTACATTACCGAAAAATCGCGGAATAGGAGGGAATATTTATTCCGCGGCGAAAAATGAAGGATGAAATCACAACAAACTTTAATGGAGGTTCTCCACCGAGTGGTGGTTATCTGCTTGAATAACCTTAATCTAACCCGTTCTTAGATAACCCGCTTGTGAGCTTGCAGCCTCCCGTCCAATTTTTCATTGGTCAGTGAGTGGCCAATCACACTGCTTTCTAATCGGAAGCCGAGTTCGCGGTTCTGTTCAAAAAATTAATTGTTGGTGGCTCGCCAAAAATTCAAATTGCGCTGGACGGGCCCAAAACCCACTTCGCTCGTATCCTGACGGGAAGGACTTTCTCGGAATAACAAAGGTCAAGACACGGTTCTGGACCCCATTAAGAAGAATTGAGCTCCTCGCGGTAGTTTTGCTATCATACCTTTCATTCCGGAAAGCTTAGATAGCTTACATAAGCTTACCTTGGAGTGGTGGAAATGGAAAAAGAACACGGTCAGAAATGAGTAGTGGTGGTGGTTCAACACCTGGATGGAACGAGTGGTCATTCTGCGAGCATCTTCTGGTTTTCCGGTATCGGCGATTCTGAGCTCTCCTTGGACTCCTGTTGTTGAAGTGTCTATTTCACTCAAGTCAAATTCTGATCTTAAAATTAGCTTCATTTTAGCGAGGGTACTAATGTTCCTACCTTGACTCACGATCATCAGCATTTTGGACGAATTTATCAAGTACTGATTTGTTTTTTGATTAGGAATGTCGAGAGGTGCCCACTGCGCGTCACAGAGTTCGAGCTTTGTCGCAAAGCTCGAAACTGCCGTGCGCAAAAGCGTGACAGTCAGCAGAGTTTGCACGATTGGCAAAGTCTCATATCGGGGTGGCCGACGAGCGTTCCATCGCTTTGACGTCTTGGTCAGACCTGGAGCGGTGAATGGTGGGCGCCGTAGAGGTTTCAGGTTGGTCGTCAACGTTGGACAATGTCCTGCGGAGGAGTCTCGAGCTGAGTCTTATGACCCGCGAGAGGGCGCTGGTGTCGTTCTTGGGGCTGTCCGAAGGGGACGAGGTCTCCGAGAAGTTTTCCGGTTTGGGGCCACTCGTGCTCTGGGAGGATGATTGGGGGTTGGACGGAGAGTGAACGGGTGCTGGCTCGTCAGAAATCATACGGCTGATCCCGCTGCATTGCCCCCTGAAAACGAACAAAATTGATATAATTTCCTTAAAAAATTTGATTTATCTGAGGTGTCTGGGACTCGTATCGAATAAAATGCTTTTCAATACCCTCTTAAATTTTGGTAGGCTCAACACCCACAATCATCAATAACAGCCTAACCTGGTACACCCTACTCACTTACTACCTCTTAACTAGTGATGGGCAGAATGTCTTTGATACTCGAGTGATCACCGTATGATTAAATTCTTCTCCTTTGTTCGAATAAATTTTATTCGACCAAAGGAGAAAAAAGTTTTCGTTATTATGAAAAAATTAGAGAAAAAAAAAAATCTTTCGCAGTGTTTGGACAGATGTGGGTCCCCGAAAACTGGACTATGCGTCCAAAATTAATCGAAAAACGACGGGTGTATCGGCGTTTACTCTCGTGCCCGACGTGTACAGTGTACCAGGGCGGCTTCACATCGAGGGGAGGGTTGCAGTAACTGTTCTTCTTAAGAGGGGGGTTATCGTGTGGATATCACAACGATGTCAAACATGAGTATGAACCGGGAAACATCAATCTTTTGAATAATGTGAGAAAATCTATTGGTTGAGTGGGGCAAAATTTATATTTAATATAACATCATTAAAATGTGTACTCCAAATTTAAAACTCCAGAGAGTAAAAATTTTAATAATGTTATATTTGCCCCACTCAACCAATAGATTTTCTCACATTATTCAAAAGACTGATGTTTCCCGGTTCATACTCATGTTTGACATCGTTGTGATATCCACACGGTAACCTCCCTCTTAAGAAGAAAATATAATTTTCTAAAGCTCGGCGAAAGAGTGGTGAAGTTCGTTTGACCGTTAAACGAACTTCAACGAACCTTAAATCCCGATACGACAGACGAGTTAATACATTCGGGTCGATCTCCACAGTCTGCAATTTCTTTAAATACACCTACGTAATCACGACGGGGTCGAAAATTCTGATCGGCCTCAAAATTTGACATTATACGTTTCAGGGTGGTTATCAGTGGCTCAGTAGTTTGAGCGTTGGACTACTGAGTCAAAGGTTGCTGGCTCGATCCCAGCAGCCGCAAGACATCTTCCTCATACTGATAATCACCTTTCGGAAGGCAATGGCAACCCACCGAAAGTATTCTGCCGTGGAAAACCTCTCAAATTTGCCGTTCGGAACCGGCGTTAAGCAGTAGGTCCCTACTACTTCTGTATTAGCTGGTCAACACGCTCAACAGATGTTAGTAGCGAGAGGTCGCCAACGCCCGATTACGGGTATGGCACCCAAAGAAGAATACGTTTCAGGATGTCTTGATTCCAAAAACAGAATGTCCGTTCGTCGTCCATGCCGTTTTGGGCAGTAGGATTTTTTAAATCTGAACTTTTGACAAAATACTTGGTTTACCATTTAGTTGTGCCCGCAAGGTTTTCAGGCCGATCACCCCAACCCGTTGGGCGCTATGGGGTAAAATAGGGAGGGCGTAGGGTTAAGTGTCGTTTTCGAAGTATTTTTGGACGTAGAATCCTTTTTTTGGGGACGTTACAGGACCTACGGAGCTTTCATGGGGCTATACCTAAATGGGATTTTTGAAGGATCCCAGGAGGTCAAGTAAGGTGTGGGTTTCAAAGTAATTTTGGACGCGAAATCCGTTTTTCGAGGTCCCACATCTCACAGAAAAAAAGTTTTATTCATTTTTTTTTTCAAGTATTTTCTTAATGACACAGAATTAATTTTTGCGCAATTAACCTATATTAACGAATAATAAACCCTTTTGCAAAATTTGCAGCGTTTTCCTCTGAGGTCTTGGGCGCGAAAGTCCTCTTTGTTTCCGTGCAGCCTAATGGGCGCAATAGGGCAATACCGCCCACCCAACCTACTCCTTTTCCCAGCCTCTTTCCCCAGAGCTCTCGTAGTCGCATCACCAGAGGGATTGGGCGCAATGGGAAATCGCCCATTTTAACTTTGTTCGGCCGAATTTCTCTCTTTCTTTCACCTGGTTCCCAAGCCCATTGGAATATAGCATCCTAATATCAGAATTGTTTCAATAATCGAACGCCTCATTCGATTCTGCATTAGTATGTCCTCTCATTACTTTTAACGATAAGGGTCTTACATTTGGGTGGGTAAGTAGGCTGGTGACAGTCTGATGGCGTCGTCGTAGCTCGGAGGGGGCGACAGGTCTGCCACCGTATTGTAGTCGGGAGGTTTTTCGCAAGCGTATCGCTCATTTTGAGCGTCTATGATGTTCACCACTGTGAAGTCGCTCGACTCCGGCCTAATCTGTAACAACATCAGGCATGTAATTGTGGTACTGTAACTTTGAAGTCAGATAAGTTGGGTTGTACTCCAAGACGGTACTGACCTGATTGTTTGGCGGTCTTTGGACGGAATTGGCCCAAAAACACAGCGCCATGCAGAGAAGGAGCGCCCCTGAGGCTAGGCATGTGTACCCGATGAATTTGACCGGGTCTGACTGGTTCTGTGAGAATCCCAGCCAGTTGAAAAGCGCTCCCACGCAGAGCAGAGTCATCCCATAACGGTAAGCCCGCGTTCGCTCTCCGCCAACCATCCTGTCCGGCTCCCTGCAACAGTCAAAATGTTCTCTTTAAGACGCATCAACATTGGAAGGCTCCATGAGTACAAGATAAGACGACAAAATCATACATTCCGACAGAACCAGTTACCTAAAGTCATGAGGTGATGATGTGTACCTTTCCATTCTGAAATCACTGTGGAGTTACATTACACCTCATACTGCCAAGATATTAACTAAAACTCAGCTTCGGCGTTACACTATCTGTGTCCAGATAAGGAAGGACGCATGTAACGCTCATGTGTACGCTCGGCTGATTTACAATCCATTCACTCAGTTTCTATGGATGAAAATTTCATAGATATTTAATATGAAAGGCATGGGAAGGGTGCCCGGTTTAATTATTTTTCAAACCTTTCAACTCGTAAAATCCCTCGTCGAATTTCGTCATCAGATTCGGTTCAAATCGAAGGCCTGAGAGCAAGCCCCGTCCGAATAAGAATAGGAACCCTATTCTACATCAAAGAACAAAATAGTAGCGCCAAGGCGTTCAATTTCTACCGGCAAAGCGGCTGTGGAAACAGAAACGGTAAACAAATAAGGGGTCACCCATTGAAATAAGATATGTAGGTAGTTTTGGTCGCCAGTTCATCCTTTGCGCCTCATCCAAAATAAAGATCAGAAGTCGGTAAGAAGTAGAAGGGAAAAAAAGGAATTTTATCATTTTGCAGCTCCATACACGATATAAATTAGTGGATTATAAAAATATTTAAAGAAAATAATCAAATTGAACTGCTGGCTCTTTCCTTTGGATTGAAAATACTGCAACCCTGAATAGAATCCTTCACATGAACGTTCAAAACCAAGACATCCACACCCTTCAATAGTTCAACAAACCCCATCGCCCTCATTAGATCCCTGTTTTTGTGATGTCGACCTCAAATAGTCCCCCACATTAGTTTATTTACTTCCTACGTTTTCCTGGCTATTTCCGCGGAACTCAGTTAGGTTGAAAATTTTCCAAATGAACCGACTCCATTAGACGCTATCACTCCCTGAACGTGCCATTATGTGAGATGGCAGAGGCGATCATTAGGTAATTGGAGCGTGTGATGTCATGCAATCCCACAAACAAAACATTAATTTGGTAATAGAACAAGTAAACTTTCTCTCAAGCTATGATGATGAACATTGAAAACCACATCAAGTTCGTTTTTTAAAACAGTTTTTGTTTTCTTGTGGATGCAGACATTATGGCATCAATATATTCAGTTTGGGGGAGTGTATATTAAATTAACAATTATTGTTATTGGTATGCACCCCGCTTTTTTCAATCGATCTAGTTTTTCGACAACACCAACTGACTTCAACTTCATATACTTGAGATGTTATGTTTTGTGTGGCTTTGACTGCTAGACATTGAATGCAATGTATGAAACCTTTACTCACCTCGCACTTATCCAAGAGTAATTCATGGTTAAAATTTAAAGATTGGCTCAGTCCTTGCAGATTAGCGCTTCCCACTTTGAGGAACCTACGTGATCTGAAATGTGACGAAACTTGGCTTTGAAAGTGAAAAATGGTGCTTGAGGTAAGAGACAATGGGCAATTTGCATGTATTTTAGATTTTGAATTCTACCCTACCGTTCTAATATTAAAATGTTAAAAAGTAACTTGCACAGCCTCCAATATCAAGGGGGAAAAGCCATTGGAGGAGATATAACGAAAAAACCGAAACGCGCAGTTCTCTCTTCTATCAGTGAAGTCACAGTTCCAGTGAATCTTTCACCAGGAGCGCTAGTATAATCACCTTTTATGATCCATTTTATCGCAAACATCACTTGATACGACGGAAAAATAATTCATATTATACGATACTTATAATGTAAAGCCTGATTAGAAGGATTCACGGCGATTTAATTTTGTTCTGGGATGAGTAAGTTGTGAAAAATTCAAGAAAAAGGAAAAAAAACAAAAAAACATGCAAGTTGCCCATTGGAATTATAGTTGAAGTATTTCGGTGTGAGGTGAAATTCTCTTTCCCAAAAGGCGTTTCCACGACAGGAACCAATGGCGAGGCGTGAAAGGGAATCCCAATCACTTTAGCAAACATTGGGTTCTGAAGGGGAAGAAGCTGCACGTTCAGTATTTGAATTGGACCTCGTTCAGTCCTGGAGCATGTAGTTTGAGTTGGAAGGTATGTTGATTGTAATGAAACGTTCATAGATCACTCAGGGACGCCGTTGTTGGTTATATTAACCTTCATTTGTCAGATAAACTCCAGATCCTTCAGTCTCCTGAAATTCCAGCCTGTGTACATTCATTCGTAATGGCGTGAATAATGTTGATTTGAGAAATTCAAAGAATAATCAGTATTTTCTTGCTTTATCAGATAATTTGAATGATCAAATAATTATTGTATTCTCAAGTCTCAACGGTTGATACGAGCTCTAGAATGGATTTTCAAAAGTGTTGACTTATCGATGAAAATCTGAGGGTTTTAAAAATCGATTGTTTGATGTCGGTTTGGCTTCATTAGTCTTATTGAAGGACACCCACAGTCCGTCAATTTTGTGATGACATAATAATTCAATTTGGCTGTATATCGGGATAGTCTTTGAACGCGAGGAAGCTATGTGTCATGTCCCTTTGTCAGTGTATTTAAAAAAAGAAAGAGGAACGGGAAGAGAACGGAGAAAAACATTGAAAATCGGGACTCCAGTTCTTGCGTTGTTGTTAGTTAATCACAATTTATGCTACGAATGTAGTAGGTATTACTTTTTTATGTAAACGGTTTCGATAGATTTTGTCCCGCTGAATCTAAATTTGATATCGAGGGGGTTTCTGATGAATTGTGGGGGGGGGGGGGGGGGTGAAACCCCAAGTTCAAAAGCTGGAGCGTATTATACTGAAATGAACGAATGAATATTATAATGAAACTTGAAATTTCGGCCAATTTTCGGTACAATATCCCCTTAATAGCAGAAGATAACGTAATTATGTTCAGTAGCACCTGGGACACGCCAAGAAAACAGTTAGATTCTCTGAGACGAGGTTTCCCCAAAACATTCTCTCTTAATTATCATAGTAACATGGCACCCGTGAGTGACCTGTGGACATTTTCACTTCAAAATACTTTGCAGCTCAATCCTACTTTTCAACCTGACTCCTGTTACAGGAGTACTAATCCATAATTCTTAGTTTTCAGTAATAATTACTTCATATCAATTCAATATGGTCTCATTTCAATTTCAAGATAGCACTCCACGAAAGATGAGAGCCCCTTTGACATTTAACCAAGCTCAATCGTCAAGACCACTATTAATGTCCTTCTAGTTTGAGTTGTACTTACAGTCTATTTTTCCATGTTTTGGTTCTCAATCGAATGAACTGCTAACCCACTCAAATTGGAACTCAAACCCCTATTCCCCCAGTTCTCAGTAGTAATCTGATTGCAACTTTTCTTCGCCTTGTTTTACTGACGTGAATCTTTTTTACATACTTCTAAAAGGGCTTTATTTATAATATTACCCAAAAATTTAATAGTGACAAAATGAAAAAAAATTCAATGTTCGTAGCGCTGGGGACCACCGCGGTCATATGCGTCACCGACCCATGTTATTATAATCATTATCATTATTTTATAATATTAAATATTATATTTATTATAACATTTTTATAATATAATTTTTTTTTATTGGTCAATATATATTTTTTATTTTCAATAAATGCTGACTCTCATCTTTCTTAGAGTGGACTTGTCATTTGGGATTCAAATCATAGCAGTCAGTTTTAATATGGATGTTCACTTCAGCCATCAACACAGGCTGATTTCGCTCAGTTTAAACTACGTTACTTTTTTATTTATTTGCAAACTGCTCCAATTTCAAAAGCAATATTTCAGAATCTTAGGCGAGACACAATAATCAACTACCTTTCTTTTCGAGGTATCCGAGATAATTAGCGCGGGCACATCTCCAACCAATTCGTCCGACTGAGCCTGCAAGACGCTATTTGTGAAATGCCTGTTCCCCCTTCCGAGCCGCGGACTTCCCCCACCAATTAATTTCCCGGTCAGATTGTGTACAAGTATTTGGAGAGCTTTTCAGCTTTCGAGTGAAACAAAAGGGATTCCCAGATGGATTAGAGCTGTAAAATTGTTTAAACTCTTCTATATAAAGCGATGTTGTCATGATTATTTCTTTTGGGTCAAGTCGCTAAAGCGAGTTCTATGGAACTCAAATGCAAGATGCTGCGTTCTTCAATTGGCTTAATTCTTCTCCAACGAACAGACTTTCTCTCTGTTTGACTTTTGATGCTTAACATGCTATGTACCTTAACTACAAACAGTTTGTACAGTTACTGTACTTATACCACAACCTCGTCGGGATCCAACGAAAAATCTCACTCTTTTGCCGAGCTTTCGAAATATTATAATTTCTTCCTCAGGGCTCAGAATGATATCGTCTAGATTGTACAACGACGTCAGTTATGAAAGGTAAGAGCCAGGACACACCAATAATTTGATAAGGTACTATTGTATTATACGAATTTAAATTTAACATCATTGATGCAGGAGCAGAAGAACTTGTGATACCCAACTAGTTATCACAAGTTCTTCTGCTCCTGCATCAATTATGTAAAATTTTAATTAATATTATAATTATAATATTAATAAATAATATAATTATTATCGTCACTTATCAAATGAAGAGCACAGGGGAAAAACGTGTTAACTCGGTTTTTGGTCGATTTATAGGTACCTATGGTTCCTTAAGGTTTGGCATGCGAGAAATCCGTTGGTGGTGCTATTTCCGGGGAAAAACGAGTTCAAATGGGTGAAATTGGAGGGTGAAATATTCCTATACAGGGGAAGAACGTGCTTATCGGGGCGCTTCCGTGAAAGAACGTGTTAACTCCCGGCTGCCCACAAGCTATAACACGTTCTTCCCCCGTAAAAAGTGCACTTCATACAGTATTTTGTTCCAGAATTTTGTAAATGAATGATTTTTCACGCTTAGGTGTTTGTCACTTCGCCTACCTACTAGAGCTTCTAAAATGTAAAGAAACATTATTTTACTGGTGACAAATGATCGCATAGTGAATCTTGAAATAGTAAATTTTCCCTCCACCAGAAACGTTTTGGAAAAACAGAAAAATATTATTTGTTACTGTGACGTACTCCAACTTGACAAAAAAGTCATTTCTATTTGATAACAAAATTCCACAGTTGACATCAAGTGTAAGACATGGCCAGCAGGAGTACCAAGACTTTGATTACTTTCTTACTTTCGTAAATAGTTCTTTGACTGTACTTGTTTTGTAACCTTTCGAATCTGTTGCCTTTTCTAAGAGAGCATACGGCTCTCCATAAGCACCCGAAAAGGGCTGCAGTTCCTGATTTATCGTATTTATTGATGACCACCCAATTCTTACGAATGAATGTGATAATGGTGATGAGAACCGTCATACTCAACCCGAGCCAAAAAACGAGTTCAAATGGGTGAAATTGGAGGGTGAAATATTCCTATACAGGGGAAGAACGTGCTTATCGGGGCGCTTCCATTAAAGAACGTGTTAACTCCCGGCTGCCCACAAGCTATAACACGTTCTTCCCCCGTAAAAAGTGCACTTCTGACTGTATTTTGTTCCAGAATTTTTTTAATGAATGATTTTTCACAATCAGGTGTTTATGTTACTTAGCCTACCTACTAGAGCTTCTAAAGTGTAAAGAAACCTTATTTTCTGGTGACAAATGATCGAATAGTGAATCTTGAAATAGTAAATTTGCCCTCCTGAAAAGCTTGGAAAAACAGAGTTAACACGGTTTTCCTCTGTGCTCTTCAAATGATTGGTGTGTCCTGGCTCTTACCTTTCATAACTGACGTCGTTGCACAATCTATACGATAGCTTCATTCTGAGCCCTGAGGAAGAAATTATAATATTTCGAAAGCTCGGCAAAAGAGTGAGATTTTCGTTGGATCCTAATCCCGATATAACCGACAAGTTAATACATTTTGGATCGACCTCCACAGTCTATACCATAACCTCCCAGTAATTTGCCGGGCGATGTCCCGATGTGGGGCAAAAAACTCTTGAAATCTCTGTTTTTTTTAATGGTTTCCCCAACGTGGGCAGGCCACTCCAAATTAGATGAAAGAGTTTTTTTTCTCCCAACAACCCGCCACGGCCAACCGCTTATTAAGGTGACAGGTTTTTACAGGGGAATGTTCGGTACGTATCCCAACCCCTGAAGGATACCTGCTGTGGGGCTAAGGATGCCTTGACCTAAAGCGGGAAGGCTGACCACTTCCAAGTTTTAGAGCAATCATTCACTGAAGCAAAAGCCCACCTACCCTCCCCTCTGTTTGTATCAACACTGTTTTTGTATCCGAGTTTTTGACTCGACCTTACCCGTAGAACCGGGTCTAGTGTGCCTTTCCACCGCCAGATAGCTTAAGGGTCTCCATCGTTTTCACTCGTGTTTTTAGCTCTCCGCTCGTCTTACCGCGTCTATTTAATTTTCTTTTCAAGTATTCTGATTTCGTGAATAACTGGGTGAAATAATTAAGAACTTTTTTATTTATTTATTTTTTATATTTTTTAGTCAGTTCTGCTAATTGGTGTTGGGGAATAGAGACCGCTTTAGAAAGCAATTTAATAGGTATCATGCAAATCGCCCCAAAAATTTCGTAATGCCTTAAAATAGATTGTGGGCGGAGCATTCAAATAATCAACATTATGCAAGTACCTTCCTTGGAGACATTTGTATAATAACAAAATTTGTTATTCAGATTTAATCTGAAATGGGCGAAAACGCTCGTTTTGGCTGAATTCGGGTTAAACCTAGTGACGGAATTTGATAGTAGGGAATCCCCTTTAGGTGAGGTTGTGGTCAACCTCTTTAGTTAAATACCTAGTTAATATTATCATCTATACCACTACTTACAAGGTGTCTGGGGGTATGTAGGTGTGTCACAAGCCTGCTTCTCATAAACGGTGCGCGATATAAGTACGCCAATTTTTCATTCAGTCTCGCGCTCCCTGTCCCCTCCTACCGACTGGGTTGAGATCTCCTCAAAATGCACGCAAACCGGCGCATTTGCGCCCGACATTCTCATTTTAAATGGGCACCCCTAATTTTTATGTCGGATTCGGATTCCTGAGAAAATTCCACGTTCAATAAGCTCGTTGAGCGCAATTTCCGACGCACGCAAATCCGCGCAACTATCCTCATCTTCGTTGTTTACTGCCCGATTGAAACGCCGTTGTCACTGTATCCTACCTAGCGATCCGAATTATCATCATACTAAATTTCGCTCCCTCTCACTGGTATGGCTCGGCGCTCCAAACCAGACCATGTGTCGACTTTCTGATATATTCTGGAGAAGGTTTTCAAGAAGGCCCAAGGTGTATGTAATACCTGTGAATGGATTGCTCGGTTCGAATTTCAGCCGAAGCTCCTGGCCCTCACTGAAACGGATGTTCTCGTTATCATTCCCTCGGCATTCTAGAAAAACTGTTCTTCTCCATCTAGTGCCATCATGTAAAAGTAACATACGGCCAATAACTTTGTTATGGGGTAGAGTCTACCCAATAACAAAGTTATTGGCCGTATGTCTACCCCATACCCGATAAAGACTTGGATATTTAAAGCGTAAGAATCTTACATCTGATGTAAAAGCGTAGGAATCTTAGATCTGATGTAAAACGGCTCGGGGCTTTTTTTCATGCGGCTGAGCCAACTCATGCTGAGAATCCCCAGCGGACTCTGGAATTACCTACTACATTCTCCAACGAAATTCCCTGAAACGTGAGCGGCTAATGAGGTGGAAAAACGCTAAGTGGCCTCCTTGGTATACCATGCGTGGTTCCAAGTATGGCCTACATACCGGCAATGGAGGTTAGAATTTTGTGTTTCCAACTTCATATACGGATTTAAAATTTCTTTTTAGTTTTGATCAGTAAGAGTTGGGATTAAGGGGGTTCCTCGGCCGAATTTTTTAATTTTTGAGCAAAAAATTGTTTTTTGTCTAATCAGCGTAGAATATTGTAACGATCATTTTGGCGTTTGAAATTTGAATTTTGGACATCTAGAAGCGGAGCTATGAGGTTTTGAACGAGCGGGAGTCAGGTTCGGAGCCGAGAGCTTGAATTCACACTGTGCCCGCACGCCACAATTTAGCCTTCCCCCATCGCTCTCAGCAGTGTCTGAGGTACAGCAAGTAGTATGTAATTAGTTATTATCAATGATAATTATATGAACACTTTTATCGGAAAAAGGAGACTAAGAAGTATCCCCCCCCCCCCCCTTAAGAAAGAAGTTGGCACCTGGATCTACTTCAACCTACCGACACCATGACGAAGGATGTTATGTCATGTCACTATATTATAGTCCATGGCCACTCATCTGGGCCCTTGCAGGACCTGTTTTGGACTACCGAGACGTCACACTAGCGTCAAAAAGCTGAATCTTTGGTACCTACATTCTCTAAATTACGATTGCACTTGAGTAACCTTCACATGTTTATGATTTGTACAGTATGAAGTATCGGCAATCATCCTAGTTGGTTCTGCATCATTTTCAACCCGCTAGTGAAGCTACGAAGAAAATGAGATTGGACCAGGCAGTCGAGTGAGGTGCCGTTTTTGATCATTTTGGAGTTACTATCGATATGAAAGGATATGTGTACGTCAGGTTTATGCGAGTTCATTCTGTCCGTCGATTTCGATCATAAAAACGGACGCAGCAAAAAGAAAGTAGTTCCGGTGAGGGAAGGGTAATTTTCCCAACCTCGGTGAAAAAACGGCAAATCATCGAAGCGGTTTTGTGAAACAACGTCGTTTTAGACGTAACCAGAAATGAGGAATAAGTCGAAACTAGAAAGTTTTGTTTTTTCCCCTTTTTTGTTTGCGGTTTCGGAGAAGGGACAGAACGAGGAACCTCCGGCCTCAACCATCATTGGTCAATAAAAAAGGGGAAAATTTACAGCCAAAGATTTCATCCAATCAAGCGCCCAACGGTGCCATAGAAGTAGGGATGCTCAAAAAGAATCGATTCTTGAAAAAATCGATTCTTTTTGAAAAATAATCGATTCTTTTAGATTCTTTATTTTTTTGAAGAATCGGCCCGATTCGATTCTAAATTTCCAGAATCGAAAACCGATTCTTTTCTGCTCTTAACAAGTATTTTTATATTCAGATGCACTGTAAAACAGTTCCATGTTAAAAAGAATCAAAATTATTTTTTAAATTGAGTCACTGCAACGACCATAGGTAACAGCTGAAGAAATGGAAACAGTTGCACAACAACCACTGACACAGCTGAAGCTTTCCTACCTACCTTTTCCTACGTAATAGTGCTGGTTTGCAGTTGGATTTATTAGTAATTGGAATTCAGGTTTCGTAACGTAATAATGCTTCTTCTTCTTCTGATAAATTTGAAATTTAATAAAATTATTTAATAATTTGGAAAAAATCGATTCTCAGATGTATCGATTCTTTTTGAAAAAATAATCGCGATTATTTTCGATACTTTTCTAAATAATCGATTCGATTTAAATCGATTCATTTTTGAGAATCGGACATCCCTACATAGAAGGAAGTGGGGAAGTAAAGCTTTTGGCAGGGGAGAAGTGGAGGTGTCGCTTTCAAAGTAATTTTTAACGTAAAATTTATCCGGGTCCAAGAGCTCTGCGACGTTTGTTTTTTCTTGCAGCGGGTTTATTTTCATATTAAACATCAATTTTGCTACAGTTAAATTTTAATTTCAAATAACTCGATATTTAATTCAACCATGTAATATCTCTGTTCGTAAGCAACTTATTTTCATTTGATGAGATTGAAAATCTGATAGTCTTTGTATGATTCTTTCGTAATGGGACTACAACAGCGTTTTGCGTCCCCGCAGCCGTGACGGGGTCGTCAAACGTGTTGGTTTTCTGGCTGAAAACGGCAATTAATTTTCCCTCTACGCTGCGAAACAGCGCCAAACGGAACTTGAGACTTCCCATCCTGAGGAGGTGTAATGTGACAGTAAACGTTTGACGACGTTAACGGGATTCATTTTAGGGGGCCATCACGAAAATGGTGTGGTAACTAAACTGTTTGGATATCGTTGGTGAAGCTTTTCAATAGGTGGGATGTTGGAAAATAGGCGAGGTGGGCCGGGAAAAAAAAAGGACCTGGAAAGTTATCAACCTCAACCTTGTGACAAGCCAGGAGAGTAAAAAAAGGCCTTTCGATGGCGAAATACGCATGTATGCGTATATAATTAAGCAATGAAATTCTATGGTTTCATAGCTCTATTGTATCTTTACAATTTGCGTTTTTTTTCTTCTTTTTTCTTTGTTGCAAGTAAGTAAGTGGAGAAAAGTGCTTGTGACTCAAAGTGTTTGACTTTCGTGGAATGACCCGGTTGAGTGACAAAAACTGGATTCAGACACACAAGTTGGTTCTGTCTGCTATCGTATTTCCAGTTCCAGAGTGCAGCATTGACCATGCTGTTATGACTCAATCACCTCAAAGATTTCCAACCTCCTCAGGTGCCATAGCTTTCTTTGTTGGTCCTAACTGTTCTTCGCCTACTAAAACCCGTTGAAACCAGACTCGTGAACCCGCCAATAATGTACGCCAGGTGATAACGACCACATCGATCGAAACGCGAAGACTGTCACAACACCGCTCACGCACGAACTTGCCGGAAGTGGGGAAAAGTGTTTGCCTTCTTTTCTCAAGCGGCTTGAACTAGGTACTTACCCAAAAAAGATTAATAACGTTCCATTGTAGAAAATGTTCCGCTTGCCTGAGAAACATAAATTTAAGTAATTATTTTCCAGACCGACGAGGGAATAATATTATTGTGTGCGGACACATCCACGTCATTCTTCCACAGTCGCAATATCATGTTTCCATCATCCTCTGTCGCCAACGTTACAGACGTCAGTCAGGACCGGATACGTCAAACAATACGAAGTCGTCAACAAGCGTGTCAGTTGTGTCGTCTAAGCAGTTCTGTTCTGCCGGCTCTAACGACCTTCCCAGTGCGGTCCAACGGACCAAATCCAATTGAGCAACGCTCCGCAATATTTAAAAGGTCTTTTTTTTGCTCCGTTGGCAAGCTTGCAAACTAACGCCAAGGAGCTCCACTGCGAGCACGATGCAGATCTTTCCACAGTCGCTGGTTTTACCGTCACCTTAGCGGTACCTAATGAACGAGCCTGGATTATTATCGGACTGTTTCGCATTCAAGGTTGAAGTAATTTAAAGGGTAGGGGAGGGCTCAGTATGCTGAGCAGTGATGCAAGATGGAAATATGTTCAGTAAAACTGCCTTGAGTTCATTACAAAGGAATATTTAGTTCCCTCACAAATCATGCTGTAATAAAAGCATTATAATGCTTTTATACGGTTTGTTACAGGGCTCGAAAGGGTTTAGACCGGGCAGTCAGGGGTGTCGTTCTCGAAATAATTCTGGACTTGGAATCAAATTATGTGGGCTCTATTTGGGGCTTCTAAATGGCTAAAGATGGGGTTATAGAAGAGTTTTGACCAGGGAGTCTATTACTGTGTCGTTTTGAAATTGGAATCAACCCCCTTGGTAGGGCGTAAGCCTGTCCAACTACACCTTGTGGCTTTTGTATAAGACTTTTGAAGAGTTTTGGGGAGGAGTCAAGTACGTTGGCGGTTTTTCAAGTAATTTTGGACATGGACTGGATTTGTGAGGCTCCAAAGATTCAGATTCTACAACTATCAATATCCCTCACAAATGAATGCAGGACAAATTAATTCGGTTTCTAATGTGGGTAACCTGAATTATTCTGCTAAGAAATTTGCTGTGAACCGATTGGTTTTCTCTTTTTGCGTCGGTCCCAGCAGTGTTTCGCCCTACCTACCAATCACCACGATCCTCTATAATTTCCAAGGAACTACGTTCATTTCGACGGTCACATTAGACGGAGGGGAAGCGCAAGTGAACTGGTAGGTACGCGAACTTGAGAAACATTCAGGGCTGAGGTCGCGGTCGCCGAGAAACCCGTTTCAAGACCACGTCTGCAACTTCATCACTTCGCCGTGACAGACGAATCCGAGACTCAACGAGATAAACGCCAGATTGGCCACAGCAGACGTTCATTATTCAATAGAGATGGGCCAGATACCAAAATTTGGTATCTTTATTATTTATTATGATATTTAATATCGTATCGAAAGCAGCATCGGAACGTCCCTAGTCCAGGAACCTTCCAACACCCTGCAGGGGTGTTCATTGCCCGCTGATTAGTAGGTAGGGGTTGGGTGATACCCCACTCCTCTAATCCAGGACACTTTCGAAATTTTCAATTTTGAATCAGAGTAGGGGAATGGGTATCTTAGGACAGGATCTCTCATTGAGTGATCGTCGCCGGAGTCAGACCGTATTCATGGCCACCTATCTCTTTTATTTTTTAGCACTTCATATTTTGTCGGCTAATCGGCAACTATCTTGATTTTCCCCAGTGGAATCCAATGAAACCATCAAAATTCGTCGTATTCTCAACAGCCCGATCAAAATTGTTGAGAAAACGACGACCTTAAGATTTCATCGGATTCTGCATGAAAAAATCGAGCTATTAGCACTTCAAACTCATTTTGGCCAAAAAGTGACTTACGTGGTGTTGCCAATAATTTAGCCGACGATTTTTCGTGCGAGCGCACTCTGGCGGATTAGCTCTATTATTGGAGTGCTGGCCGAAGTCAGCTTTTCTCAGGCCGGACCTCTAATATCTCATTGCTAATCGCTCTGAGTACCTAATTTTTTTTTTACAATTTTAACTATGTTCGACGGAATTTCTCCATTTCTTTGACCAAGGTCCATTCTCAGAATTGAATAACTCTTAAGTTCTCTCATTTATTTCACTTTTCTAGCGTCGTAGCCCAACAGAAATCAATTGTAGAACAGCACATCCTTTTTGGGATACACTGGTTTGGCTCCAGGCGTCCACTGCTAGAAGCGCTACTTTTCTCCTTGGCTATTTGCTCCTTGGCACTGCCACCCCATCATCCCATGCCTCTGGGTGGAGGCTGGAGGTAGGAGTGGAGCCTTCCCTTCCAAGCTCTGCTGGTTTCGCTGAGACCGGAGCAGTTGAAGGCGGCGTACCTCTGCATTTCAAGGAAACTTGGCCACGATTCGAAATGAGGTACAAAGTTGGGGAAAGCACGCTTCTACCATGTTCTTTGTTTCAATCTTTCCTCATTCTAAAACTAAACTAATCCGGGGTTCTGGGGTGTCCCGTAGTCATGGGGTTCATTCATGGATCATGACTTTCAAATTCCCCAATCCAGAATTATCTCAAGCAGTGGTAAATAACCAGATGGAGTGCACAACCTCCACATCTTCTTGTCCCTGACAAAGCACACGGTAGGCATAAGGCAGCTGCTGTGAGCCGACTATCCAGTAAAGAATGCGTCCATCAAAACACATTGAATCCTCACCTTGCACGTCCACCGTTTGGAATCACGAAAGAATCTCCCATCGTAAATCAATTAAAGATATCAACGAGTCAATGAACGCTCCCGAAAAAACAACACTCCTATGCTAATAAACAGTCGAAGAGACGTCTTAAACCACCAAGGAATACAAGTGTCACCGTGAAACTGAAATGGAAACGCCTTTATGGTCATTTGGCATCGTTTCTTTTTGTACGTGAGGCTGCATACTCTTGAAAGGAGATTTACCCTCAACTGGAAATGGTCTCATATTATTCACACATTCAAACCTGCCGGATAACTATGCCATATATTACCATGACAAAGATGTTAGGCAGTTTGGGCACTCGAAATGCTATTAATGGAAACGAGGGAAAAAAGGTTCAAGAATCAGATTGTTATCGCCTAGAGGAAATATTTGGATGTTATTGAGGTCGTCCAATCCATCGAGTGCAGCAGTCAAGTGGATAGAACTTTGGATGGATAGAAATTTCTTCACACTTCGATGAATGATTTTGAAATGGATGTTTTGAAGGAGCTTGACCATGAGGTGAGGTGGCGAAGTAATTTTGAACGTAGAATCCATTAATAGGAGGTCTCAGACCTATCCTACTCCACCGCGGGGACCTACGTGGATTCTATGAGGCTACAAATTGGGGATTTTGAAGAATTTTTATCAGGAGAGGTCGTTTTCAAAGTAATTTTCGACGTAGAATCTATTCATGGGTTATCTGTTCTTCCTCTATATATAGCGGTTACAATGTTTTAGGAGGTTGGTTCCACGTTAGTTTGGCCACTCGACACTTTGTTCTAATTAAAGAAAAACACAGTTGTATAATCGTATTTGCAGAAGTTTTAATTCTCCCCCTCCTCGGCCAAAGCGTCCTTCATGACGCCAGTGGACGTCAACGTCGACACTTTAATTGAACGAACCTGGAATGTGTTTTCAGAAGTCCTGGCTGGAGAGGCCTTGAAAGGTAATTTAAAGCAACGTTATTAAAATTCACCTACAGCGAGGAACCGTTGCGTAATGGGCTTATGCCTGATAGGACGAAAGCTCGCGCCGACGTAGGAAACCGTACAAAACGCCAAAAGGGCAATGTTGAATCTCATGGTAAACCCCGGATTTCCTGACGAAGTCCGGCATGAAACATTGTAAGACCAACGACAAAATTATATTTAATATAATCACCGTGTAATAAAGAAGACTCACGAGAGAGTGGAGAGAGCCGTCAAAGTACTGGGAACCACCGCAGTGTTTCGGCGAATTTTATCGCAGTTTTTATCTGAAATTGCCGGCCCGTTACGCAATCCAAGCGGTAGCTTTATAAAAACAATGATACTGGGGATTACCTGAAGTTTTGAAGTGTAGCAAGGAAGCATGGCAGTACTTCCGTGGGTCATGTGAGCCGGTAAAATAATATCAAAATTCACTTTCTGTACTAGAATGCAACAAGTACGTAATTCGCAATTTCCGTTTATTATTCTCTCAACCCATGTATTCCCGAGGGTGGTCAAATATAACATATTGGACCGCCCTCGGGAATACTCATAATATGAAGACTCATAATATTATTATTATGAGTCGTCCAGTTTCAAAAGCCTCTCTAGGGGCACACTGCAGAATGGATGTTGAACGTGCACCTTCATGCAAATATTGTTTTCCTAATTGATTAATAGAACTATCAATATTTGTGTTGTGTCTTTGGGGGAAGGCCTCCAGCGTAACAGGAGCGCCCCCCCCCCCCCCCCCCAACAAGCTATGCTTGCTATTGCTATGAGAGCAATATCGCCCAATGGCAACAAACGGATAATCGTAATTGATCTGAAATGTTGGAAGTAGTGGTCTTTTAAATGAGTGATGTCATTGTTAAGGGGTTGGCGAAAACTTTACACGTGACATTATACTCATTGCCACTCCAGAGATGCGATGAAATTCCCTCAAATTGTGGGCGAATCCCAAGTTTAGACAGCTTCGCATGCGATTGCATTGCAATGACCAGAATGTGAACCGATACGATAGTTCCCTGGCTCCATTTCGCTGATTCTCGTATTGATACGATCACTCTGATTGGTAGAGGATGTTTGGTTTCATTGACCTTCCCAAACCATTCAGAGTCGTTTGGCGTGACGGTTTGGTGCGTGAGAGAAGGCTTTATACCTCTACGTGACCGAACTGCGTCCGATTGAAGATCCAAAGATCCAATCTCGAGATACTGCTATGTTCTTGGAATAGGAATCAGTAGCCATTAAGAGCATTTTCCTCGATTTACTCAAAATCTTACCGTTCTGATCGTGAGACAACCAGAAAATAGGTGCCCACGTAGTATTAAGTGATCTCAGCGCCCTCTGGGTTCACGAAACATTCCGGCCACTTTCAAGTTGCACCTATGCAGATATTTGATTGCAAATTAGAATAGAAGGCTTTGGCATGTTTAATTATCGTCCTGGTAATTATCGAGTTCTATCCCTACCGCATATTGGAATTGAAGGCCACATTTGGTCTTTGTGGGGTAAAACTAACTACCGCAACTCAGGCCAAGTCACGCTCTCGTCTCCCTCAACTATATTCGTTTGATCTATAATTTAAGGCCTTTCCTCTTCCCGAATCGATATTACTTTGTAAGGGAAAATGAGTTTCTGCATGCATACCGAAAGCAGTCCAAGTGAGATTCGCCCATGCATTCAGATAGTGTATTTTCTAAAATTGTTGCCAATGTCACGCATTCTCCGTGAATTATAATATCCGCCAATCATTACGTGAGCGTTCGAGAGACAAAAAGTACAAAAAATCAGTTTTCGCTTAATCCAGAAGCACTTTCGAGAGATTAGCGTTAGCTACATTGACGTCAAACCAGCGAAATGAGCCAACAGGAATTACTGTCGAGATTAGCGCAATAAAAACTCACATAACCGTTTGAGAGGCTCTGAGCAAATACACGAGCCGGCGATGCTACTTGCTAGTTTGTATGGTCGCTACCGAGCAAATACAAACAATAAAAATGAACCCGATGTTGATATCTTTGAATCCATATATGGATCCGTACGTGGCACGATTGAGGGAACAAACCAAAATTACCCATCGCCGATGGGCCATCGCTTTTCTATCAGGTGTATAATTGTGATAATTATTATCAAGACCTGCTCATAGCGAAAATTCAACATTCTGAATTTTAAACCAATGCCGAAGAAGGGCTTGTTGGGGCAACTGCTAGTTTGTGAAGTGCTTATACGTCAGGAGAAACTCGTTTAAACGTAGCGGTCCCAAATCTTAGTAAGTAGTGCTAATGGAAGTAGATGGAGTAGATTCAGATGGGTCGTCAATCTTTGCAGATTATGCGAGGCGCGTCAGGTCGACAAGCCAGCTTCACGAAAGTAGAACGAGGTCCGGATAATAACTACGATTGTGATTCCTAACTGAGGACAACTGTTGTCTTTGGGAGTGAACTGAAATGAAAGGGCGCCTATTTAACATGCTCAATGTTAACAACAACGACGTCCGCCGCTCACGCTGCACTTTGCGCGTTTCTGTTCTTTTGCATAATTAGCGCGAAAAAGATAATTTCCTTCTTAGCAGTGAGTTGTTACCCGAGTGATTGTAAACATCTGTAGAGCCTTGGCCAGACTACTGGTTCACTCAAATATTTGTTGGTGTTGGTATGGCCAGCTCACAGCAAGATTAGAGGATGAGATTTCTTCATTTTAAACGAAATTTGTTTCGTATCTAGAGGTAACTTAATTTTGTAGTAAGGAAGAAGTATCCATCTTTACTGAGCTCTACGAAAAACGCTGCAAATTTTTTTAAAATGTTTAAAACTTATTTAAAAACAAGGGTTTATTATTCTTTGATAATTCTGTCACAAAAAAGAAAGATTTTTGTAAAAGATGTAAAAACGGTTTTTTGTACAATGTTTGAACAGACGTGGGACCTCAAAAAATCAATTATGCGTCCGAAACGACACCTTATTTAGTCACCTTCCTGGGAGCCTTTAAAGATCTGATTTGGAATCCCATGACAGCCCCATAGATCGTTACGGTGAAATCGGATCGTTCTGGGACCCCCTAAAATGGATTATACGTCCAAAAATACTTCGAAAACGTCACCTAACTCGACCCCATAGCCGAATACCTTCAAAAACCCCTCCCACAACACCATTTTAACCCCTTGGCGCCCCACGGGTTTGGGTGATCGGACTGAAAACCTGGCGAGCACTACGAGATGATAAACTTTCTGTCCAACGGCGCAGAGAAGCCCTTATCCTTTTGTTCTGAGTGATACAAAATTATGCTGAACTAACTTTCAACGCGATTGTGGTTTAGAGGGTCAAATACTTCCGGGGTTTTACTTTGCCCAGCTGTTCAGGAAAAGCCGCCTCTGCAAAATGATAACCTCGTCACTTATCTTAATATGATCTTTATCATAGCGGTGAAGTGACCAAAGTACTACTGCCTGATACATATTTGTGTTTAGGGTGTTGGGGCCTTAAATCATCAAATGCCTCTGACAAAGGGGTTGACCTCGTTGAGTTCGTCAGCATGGTGCGTAGCTTGTACAATACAGATAGGTACACAGGAGACGCACAAATTGACTTCGCTTGGTGAACTCTCGCAGGTGTCAACTTATGACAGAGTCAAGTAGGTACAGACTGTACTGTAGTACCATCTTTTCTGCTGCAATTATTGATAGCGTCCTTTTTTTTTATGAGAATATCACCAGACAGGTTTTGTGGGTGTTTTTCATAAAGGGGTTTGAATAGGTAGTTTTTCTCCAATATAATTCCTTAGGAGATCTTTCAGACCTTGAAAGCACGCAATCCGCGTTGGCCTACGTACAACCTGTTTCTCCGCCTTCGTCCAGCACTTCCTTTTATTTTAATTTAAAGAGATATAATTTACATATTTGTTTGAACGCCTCCTTCACCTTGACGGAATCCGGTTCCCGACTGGCTACTGGACATGTCAAATCGATATCGCCACTCAACAAATCATTTTTCATTTCTCAAATCAAAACATCCTATATTTTTAAACACGAGAGGAACGGCATCTTAAAATTGCGTCTTTGTTGAATTAAAGTTGAGGACTCGCTCACGCTAGTATTCCAAATGAGGGGAACCCGAAGATCACAAATCATCGAGGTCGGTCGTTCACCGCATTCAAAAAAACAATTACCTACCTACATTCCGTTTATGCGTCCGGTGTTTTAGTAGAACTGTTGTGAGTCATTTCCTCGTTGGAGGAACATATTCACCTTCTTATTAACGCTATGTGGGTCTAACTGTCTGCGTCTGGTCAACTATAATAACCAATTACTTTACTTTCTATTTTTCAACGGTCTTTCTAGTTGCGGAAGGAAGTTGCTACAACGTTTTTCCCATGGGGGAAATTTTTGAAGTTTACTTGGTATTTCTTTAACGGGAGTTTTTATGGAACTTTTCAATCGTTACGAATGGTAAATATTATTATCAAAGCAACTCAAAAACTTTTTTGTTGTTAAGATTATCCATCCATACAATCTCTACAGTCTCGTCATACACTCGTCCTCCCTGCCAGTATTCGTAAACGAATGAGAGGAACTTTTGTAATGCACATTTGAAATGATAAAGCGACTCGTTGTGAATTAGCGTGAGGCACTAGATAAGTAGCCCCGATAAGCCATCTGCGTGAGATCAACAGATTGCACACCATATCGATATCAGCTTTTGACGGTTTCTGACCCAAAAAACTTGAAGTCCGACTTAGTAAACCTCCTCTGGATAGCTAAAATGTTCTCGATCTGAACTGATCAATATGATGCATTCATGAAGCTAATTCTGTCTCCTCAATTCCTCTGTGTTGTGATAACACATATACAGACGGAAAACACATCCTCTTCGTTTTTTTTTTTTTTTTCCTACGCCCCGCCATTATTCGGCAGATCTGCCATCTTCTGGCGGGCAGCCCAATATAGTTTAGTGTTTTTGGTCCAAGTTGGAACCTCGTCTGAGTTGTCGTTTCTTACGTCCCTCAAAGAGCGACAGGTCCACAGATGCGTTCCATCCATCTCGCCTTCATTACAAAGTGGGCATGTGGGGGTGGGATAGACTCCGATGCGATGCAGGTATTTGGCCAAGTAGTCATGTCCAGTGGTCAAGCGGAAGTTGGCTACGCATTCCCGGCGCTGCAGCGTGCGTGGTATTGGCCGATCCACAAGGGATTCCCATTTCTTTCCTCGGGCCATTTCCCGATAGCGACCAGGCAGGGGTTCCTTAGTTTTACTTTTTATGAGCCTCCTAGCCGAGCGGTAGGTCACGGGGTTAGCGTTTTGGGCCTGCCGGGCTCCTTCCTTCGCTAAGTTGTCAGCCTGCTCATTTCCATGTATTCCACAGTGGGAAGGGCACCACTGAAAGAATAATTTTGTACCTTGTTGACCTAAGTTACTGATGAGTCGACGGCAGGCGAGAACTCGACCATCGTCCGTTGCACCACCCCCAGCAATCGCGATAATGGCTGCCTGCGAGTCGACGAAAAAGGCCACTCGCTCATACGCACAGTTGGAAAGGTGAGACAGAGCGAGGCGAACCGCCTCCACCTCTCCGTCAAAATTGCTGGAGAGGAGCCCAACCGGTGCCGAGATCTGGAATTCCGGCGAGTAAACAACGGCCCCAGCATTACAATGAGCATCCTGGGCAGAGCCATCGGTGTAGACGTGCAGCCACAGTGTGCCCGGCAGGTTTCCGTCGACCGTCTCCAGAAACAAGGCTCTCATCATGGCTGGGGGAGTGACACCCTTCTGCACGGGCTCGGTGAGACACATGGAGTATTGCGGAGGTGGTAACGGTGAGAGCTTTTCCTGTGTGGGCCAGGGCTGTCGTTCCGACAAATCTTCAAGTCCTGCGGAAGCCATCAGGCTCTCAGCTCTTGCTGCAAAAGACTGCTGGGTTATGAGACGCTGGCTCGCCGGAGTGTAGCCCTGCCAGAAAGGGTCCGGGCTTCTCATCACTCGTTCATACAGGGATAAGGTTGCTGCATCCCTACGAACACCCAAGGGCTCAACGCCAGCTTGAAGTTCCATGGCCACGATCGGTGTGGAGTTTGGCCCTCCAGTGATCACCCTGAGCGCCTTATTCTGAACGATACATCCTCTTCGTCGCCCAAACATCCTGAGTAAGTATGAGTAAGCCAATTGTCAATGCCAACATGAAAGGTTAGCCTCATCAAGTTCAAAGAGGCTCGTGACGCTATCACCTTTCTTGGTTCGGTTGCCGTTACTTCAAGGTTATCAAGGACCGGAGGAATGAACCTTTCGCAGAAATAAAAGAAGGTTGATTTGAGAAAAAAAAAAAAAAAAAAAAAAAAAAAGATTCAACTGACGATTTTTGCTGGTAAAGTACTTCCTTGACCGCCAAACCTCTTGAAGTGTCGGTTTCTTTTGTGCGATTGGGTTTCAGCTCCTCAAATCGTTTTATTTTGTTTCCTGATTAGGAAACTGTTGTTCAGAGGGTCGCAAAAGGGATTGTTGTAATGCTGTTGTTTAAATTTCACGAAGGTTGAACAGTAACCGTGATAGGATTACCAAACGTTGGTAATTCCCCAAGTCATACTGTTTTTACACCTGGAAGATGACTACATCGCCTAAAATAATTACTTTAATTATTAAAATCTTAGCTCAGGTGCCGTACCTGGTGTGTTATGGGGTTCTAGGAAACCTTGGCAGAAGTGCCAAAATCTAATTGTAATGGGACGGAACTCAAAATCGTTGCTTCGAGTTGCTTGTGCATAATCGTGCATTACTAAGCTGCAGCTTGATATCCGTAGCAATAATTGCCGCCTCATCCAGCCTGTAACCTTTGACAGATCGGTGAAAGTAAGAGGGCATCTCCCGTGTGGAACAACTTTACCGCACCCTTCTGATGGTGGGGGTAAGAGTTCATTGCTACCTACTTTTATTCCTCGGTAAAGTACTATAATTGTCTGGTCACTTGGTAGACCCCCCCCCCCCCCCCCCAACCAGCATAAAAAACGAATTTTAATAATTAGTGAAGGGACAGATGGGTATCTTGGGGAAGATCCCCTTCATCCAGCTTCGTTGTCAAGGCCAGACGTGGGCAATACCCGGTAGTTTTGCCCCTAGGCATCCGTACTCCCTTTCACAGATAGCGAAAATGTCCACCGAAGGTCAAGAGCGGCGAATGGAGCACTTAAACCTCCCACAGTATGTCCAGCTCTTCCGCAAGGTCCACGGCAGCGTCGGGGCGGGATGAGTAATTTCACTATGCCATCATGAGCATTGTGCTCTACAGTCTCCTCCTCTTTTTCACTACCCAATGGTACACAATGGTCCTATTAGCTTTGATTGGGCTATTCGGTTCGGGCAAGCAATTTTCCACCTGTTGGTTGCAAATTACTCAAATATAAGTGGTTCAATTAGGAAGTTGCACAATATGCACTCCACGCAGTGCCAGATCAATGTTGCGTCAAATTATTGTCCAACATTAAACATAAGGAAAGCGATTTCTGTGGGGCTCTACTCTGTTTGGCTTTTAAGATGAGTTTTTTTTTTTTTGTCGAAGTTGATCAAGATTGAGCCCTTTGCATCTAGTAAATATCAAATTTTGACGATTACTTGTCGAGATTGACTTCTAAGGAAGATTTTAAAGATTTAGATGTGACAGCTGAGACTTATATAAGTCTCAGCTGCCACATCTAAAACAGTATATACTGTGCTATTTTTGTACTAATTATGAGTTGATGGATTGTTTTAAATTTCGGTAGTTTTTCCTGTTTAATGCAACAAAACCAAACCCATAATCTACGTGGGATGGAGTCAGAACGCTGAACGAACAAGGTCGGCTTCCACGCTCTGTCCTGAATAGGTACCTAATGACCATTCACAACACACACACACTCACCCTCTCACACATAGGGTAGTCACTGCATTCTTGTCGATCTTCATCTATAAATTTATAGATGCAGATTTATTAATGCACCATATTCACGATCAATGACATTCATATAATATAATATATTATGTTATTCATATAATCATATTATGATTTGTCTCAACTATAGTTCATATATATATGAACTATAGTTGAGACAAATCAGTATTGCGAAATGTTTTGACGGATATGAAATGTTGGGTATTGGTTAATTAACCATTAATGCTCCAAGACGTATTTTTGGGTTCTCGAGGGTTGGTCAATGAGTAGGACTTAATTTTCAGGCCGACGTTCCGAAATATTTGTATTTCCTCTTCAGGGCATGGGAAATCATGATGTTTTAGTACCTTGAGGTTGACATGGTGCCATAGGGCAGTAGATGGGACATTTAAACAAAAAGAAACTTTAAGGAAACTGGGAAATGAAGTTAAAGTGACAGGGTGTAATGAATTAACAGTGACTGATAAGCAGGTGGTAGGAGACTTACCAGTCACTGTTTACTTCATTACACACTGTCTTCATTTCCCAGTTTCCTTAAAGTTTCTTTTGACATTTTCATGTCTTTACTTTGGCACACAACCGAAAAAAGCGTTACCGAAACCCGTGGCAACTAGTAAACTAAAAGTTTTACTTTTTGAAGTGTTACTTTATGAAACGTTACCGAAACCCGTGGCAACCAGTAAACTTTTAGTGTAATGATATCGCATCACGAAATTTGTAACTAAGTAGCGTCTCCTGGTCAACAACAAACACAATAAGGTGAATAATAATACGAAGACATGAAAATGGTCTCCTGTGGTTGCAGACGAGTCTGCAAGCTGATTTATAATATGAATCATTAGACTTGTGGCTGAGAAGTTTAAATAATATTTACAAGAAACGTTTCCAACACACGAACGATGGCTTACGTGTCCTACTTTAGCCATCACCGTCCACTACTGATTTGTTTAAATGTCCCATCTACTGCGCTATGGCACCATGTCAACCTCAATGTACTAAAACATCATGATTTTCCAAGCCCTGAAGAGGAAATACAAATATTTCGAAACGTTGGCCTGAAAATTAAGTCTACCTACTCATTGACCAACCCTCGAGAACCCAAAAATACGTTATACGCTACTGGTCAAGAAATGCAACCCCTTAATGCTCCAAGATTCCTACAGTAGGTACCCTATTCGTGTTATTTAAAAACGCCTCTCACCGGCCTTGAGCTGATTGACGTGAGCTTCCTTCGCTGGTTTGGGGCAAAAGGTGCTCCTGGAGTTGTGACCTTGACTTAAAATTACGTGCACACCACACTGTTGAAGGTAATGATATTCCACTGGGGCAGGTTGTACACGACAAAAATAGGCTCAAAACGGATTTGGTTAGGGTTTTGAAACAAACAACAAAAGAGGCAGCTTAATGATATTAAATTTTGTTGTTTGAATACGATGGAAATTTGGAACGATGTGAAGGTGGGTGCATGCTTTAATTTAGATTGCATCATCCAGAAGCTGCTAGCGCTTACCAAGTTATTTGAGAGACTGCCAAAAATTCTCCAGAGGCGGAGTCAGCGTCCTCCACTGGCGTTGCGAAATCGGAACCTTCGGACGGTACTCACCTGGACCGGACTGTCCGCCGTCTGAAGGGGAGGAGAGTCCGGCCAATTACACTGCCCTTCACCTTGTCCCGTTTGCAGTTAGTTATATGAGCTTGTGTGGCGACTGAGTCGGACCGGCTCTCGTATATCATATCACCTTAACTTCCACTCGATTGCCTCCTTTCGTTACACTCTTATCATTTTGGAGCAGTTAACACACGAATTTGGTGTCTGATCCTATTGAGCCTCTTTCATCATAAAGTTGAAGGCTGTCCATAGACCGAGTGGAGTAGATTGGAACCTCATTCCTCTTCAAATCCATCAGAAGAAACACAATGTCATGAATTCAATTGAACCTGCGGTTCCTTTCACTGGTCGGGATCTGGTCGGGTGGACAAACCCAGCCTACTCGTAGTACAAGAAGAAGTTGTTCGAATAAGGATCTGATAAGCAGTGATGACATGAAGTTTTTGTAGAGATCTAGAGCAATTTTGTGGTTTTCAGTTGCTCAGTGGTTTGAGAGTTGTACTGCTGAGTCTGCTGAGATTGGGCAGTAGCTTCGGATCGCCTCGGAGGGTGTATTTTTCGGCGAATTTGCCTGCCATAAGTTCCATTCTGTTTTACCTGAACCTACTAATGAGCTCATTACATAAATTTGAGAATCCTTGAATTTTTGTGGTCGAATTTTAACATTTTTGTAAAAATTGCTATAGGGGAGATGGTGGTCGTTCTGACCTCTTTCTCCCTCAGATAGCCACTCAGTGGCCTGGAGGGCATATTTTTCGGCAAAATCATCAAGTTCCATTGGGTTGTACTTGAACCCATTGATGAGGTCATTACGTAAATTGTAAAAATTCCACGTCGAATTTTCAGTTTTTTGAAAAATTACTATGGTCAGTCTGACCACTTTCTCCCGCACCCCTGGCCACTTACTCATCACTTACTCTTGAAAGTTGACAGTATTAATTTTGTATACCTACATAATATGCATTTACTATTTTTCAACAATAAAATCGTTTTTATGGTTTATGGTTGGTTTTTTTTTTCAACTATAAAATCGTTTTTGTGGTTTTATCGTGTTGGTTTTTGAATGGTGCCCATTTTCTCCCACACCCCTGGCCACTTACTTCCACTGGGTGGGAGATAAAGGTCAACCAACGGGGCATCGTGAATTATGAGCAGGCAAACAATTTATTGAAGCTAAATCGGTGATTGTTGGAAGGCTGAGATTCCAGGGGTTCCCAAAATTGTTGATAAAACTTGAAGGGGCCCAAGCAATTTCAATTTGAGTAAAAAGTGACCTGTGCTCCCCTACCGTTCAATCGTGAAAAGCCAGTGCCGCGCAAAGTCTTTTTTAATTAGTAAATTTACCAACATACGTAGTATAGATATTGCCAGTTAAACTGTAATGTCTTTCAATTGACTCACGTTTCGCACTCTAGAGAAGTAACCACTCCGAAGAACGATTCTATGGGACATCCAAAATCCGCACGAACAGTCTTACCTACCACTAAATTGAGACTAACTCGCAAAATGATTTCCGATAGTTAAACCAACCTGGAGGGGGGAATGGTCTGGTTTAACGGACGCAACAGGCACTACGTCACTTCGGAAAACAACAAAGCCATTTTCGATTGGGGGAAAGAAACGCGATTAAAAACTAATAAACGATGAACACAATCGAATACCGTCGGTCAATTGAGGGCTCTTGTGAGCTTCAAGTGGGGCTTCTCGCGATGCTTTAACCAAAAAAGTCCTATTCTATTTGGGTGGTTCCATCCACTGGTTTCCGTGTCAACATATTCGAGTTAACTATAGAAAAGTCGGTCAAGATCGCCTACGACCTCTTCGGTCCAGCCTTTGGCGTCGTTTTTTCGACCTGAAGGGTAATTGGCGAAGTTGGGGCTCAGGATGACCTATCCGCAGGCTTCAGGGTCAAATGTGTGAAGTCTGGTGGTGATCGTGAGTGGTTTCAATTTCTTCGAAAGGAAACAACCTTCATTCATGGTAGTATAACGAAAAACGCTGCCAATAGGCCAATTTTTAAAAGTCGAACTTAGTTGTAGAGGTAGGGCAGGCTTGTCGACGGATGAAGTCCACGGCAAACATTACCTTGAATGTGAAACCACACTCCCTTAGCCATAACCCTTCAAACGCCCCACCTATACCCCCACACTTGGAGTTGTGCGAACGGGCTCAAAACCTTGCCGGACCAAAGCAGCAAGTATTTTTTCGAATCTTGTTGAAAATTGTTAAGGTCTTCCGGCCAACCTGACCGGAAGAATCTACCCGCCAATTAAGATCGACAAGGTTGGGTTTTGCCCAACAGGAAGCACGACCGTCAAAATGTGTCCAAGATTGGTTTGAAATTATCTTCTCAGTTTAAAAGGCCGTGAAGGGACTTTGAATAGGTAACCTCATTACCTTTGGTCAGGTATTTTTACTCGTCCCATGTGGAGTGAAATTGAGATAAGGAAATGTGTAATTTGCCACTATTGACAAAACAATAACAGTTACTGTTAAAATTAACCTACAATTTGTAAATTTGATCCATTGTTAGAAAGAGTTCCATACGAAGACAATAAGTAATTGTCTTATAATTATTATAAGAATTTGAATTGCCAAAAGTAAAACATCTAGATTAGGTACGTGATATCACGGCCAGAACCTAGAAAATTTCACATTTAATGTTCTTGAATCAAATGATCAAAAACACTAGTATTGCTACTTACGCGTCATCGTTCTCCGATAACTTCATGAACATGAACATGGCTGGAATACCTGAAATGAAAAAGAATTAACTGACGAGACATTTCCTTTGTACTTATCAGTACGACATGATGTATCCCAATGGGACGGATTGCATGGAAGAAGAGATTAAATCTCCTCTTCCATAAATTTTATCTTTTTTATAAAGTCTTCTAGAGATTTTATATTTTTATAAAAAGACAAAAGCTGCAAATTTATACAAAAGTTGTGGATAACGAAGTGGTTGTTTGCCGACGGTGCAAAGGTGCAAATGAGGTGGTTAGGGAGAGAAAACGACTTCTCTGCAGGTTTGGATACCAAATTGTTTATTTAAATAATACATTTTTTAAATAAATATATAAATAAACAATTTCTTATCCAAACCAGCAGAGGAGTCGTTTTCTCTCCCTACCCATCTCAATAATAAGGACGCCCAAAACTACTACGAAAATCACGCTTCATCCGACTTCCTCCCTAAATCCTTCGAAAACCCGTTAGCACACCTTTTTAGCCCCATAGAGCCCCATGGGTTAGGGAGATCGGGCTTCAAACCTTCCGGTCACATCTACATGGAAAACCGGTTGTGATACCTATTAATTGAATATTTCGGGGAAATGTCCCCTTCTCCACAAAAAAAAAAAAAAAAAAAAAAAAAAAAAAAAAAAAATCAGGCCACCAATTGCTCGTTAACTACTGGTTCACTTTAACTACTTCCGAGTACAATTTTCTTATTTTTCATCCCAGTGTACAAACAAACATATTCAGAAGGAATCACTACCGTTAGTAGGTTTGAATAATTGAAATGATGATTGGAGCTTTGCCTTTATGATAGAAATTGATGGCGTCGACGTCATACAGATCTGTATCCTAAAAATGGTATCTGTAAACGGCCGTTTATAGAAATAGGGGAATCCCAGTAAGAGTTCTGGGAAAGACAGAACCACTGATAAATAGTGATGGGCTCTTCACTAAATGAAGACCACATCTCGTTATTTGACTACCTAGGTCATAAATATTTATCTTCGAGCTGAACCAATACTAACTACAAACAAAAACTCCCCCCCCCCCCCACCACCACCCACACAGCTTACAATCTAACTTGGTTCCAGAGTGGCTAGCATAAAATCTTTCTAGGTACCTACGTACCTATATGTATATCAAATTTGACACTCCTGACTAAAACCCTTCAAAACCCCCGCAAGTAGGTAATGCTGAAGAAGCCCTGCTGAAGAAGCTAATAGGTACGATACGGCGACGGAAACTTTCGATAGGTTGAGGTTTTCCCACGGAGAACTAGGTACACATCTTAACGACACTCGGTTCCATCAGGATTCAACGACATGGACAAATTATCGAAATGATTACCTACCGCACAAACACATCGTAAATGTTGATGGTCGGAACAGGCAAATTGAAAGTTCCTGATGACCCGATGACGCGCACGAACTTGCCGCTGAGGCCCAAACGAAATTAATGCCAGCCCGAGATGCGGAGAACTGCCCGAAGGGAGAAGTTGCGAGTTCTGGGTCAAAGTCAACCGGCCACTGATGGCAACTCGGGAGACGTTGAGGATACACACACACGTTTAACCCCACTTCGTTCGAATAAAAAGAAAAAAAAAGAAAAAATGTTGGAGGGTTGTGCTGACCTACGACTAAAGGCGATGGCCTCCTCACATCATGCAACCTATCCACGAAGTGGAAGCACTCGCACAGTGTAAACTGCTCATAAAGCGTCAACAATGGCCGACGCTGATGTAGAACAATAAGTAGAGATATCTGCGGTAAGATCCAGGATCGAAAATTCAGCCTGAATTCGGCAGCCAGTTAGTAGAGATATTTGCGGTAAGATCCAGGATCGAAAATTCAGCCTGAATTCGGCAAACTAGGAAACCGGGTGAATTTTCTTGGCTCAATGTCGACGCGCGATTTTTCTAGGCTCACCATACCAACTAAATCAGTAAACTTGCCTCTTGTAACAGCAAAGAAGACAGTTGGTACCCTGGTTACCTGCACCCTTGGGTAGATAGGGTTACAGAAGATAAACAGTGTATGGTACTTATAATGTGTAATAATGCTTGAAGTTTATAAAACGCGACGAGACTCTCGTTACCTACGCTAGCGCGTGGATCACGATCGCGTGAAACGCGGCACCATGATAAGTGTTATTTACCCACGTTCTCTTTGAAGTCTAATCCAATTAAGCCTTAATTCCTTAATTATTAAGGCTCGGACTTGAGGCACGAACGCACAACACCAACGATTTATCAGAGTAACGACACTATTCTGAATCAAAATTGTTGATGTCGGTTCCTACCGATACTTCCATTACTGATAGGGATGTTTGAAAAGTATCGATACCTACTTCTTGAGAAGTATTGATAAATATCGGTACTTTTTTCCTGATATATCAGAATATATCCTGATATAATAATATTATATATATATTATGTATTTATCGTAGTATTGATCAATTTTTTCCAGTAGTGGAACCGATACTTTTTTTTAATCGCTCGCATTTCATCAGTTTTTTAATATCAGGGCATAAAATTAAGAGTAGAAAAAAGACAAAAGCAAAACAAGCAGTCATTATGCTTATCCATTAAATGGATAAGCATACAGACTAGACTACAAATTTTGTAGTCTCAGCTTCGAACTAGGTACATGTTCTCCCAGGACTCAGGTGGGATGTTTGCAAGAGAGGTTTTTATTGCTCCAACCGTTGGAGAGCTAATAAAGAGTTCCAAAGTTTCCAGCATTTCACCATGGTACCACATGGCATCTTTAAGGGATTAAATTTCGCCCTGACTATCCTTGTCCTCTCAATAATTTCCATGACAGCAACTTCAGTCTCTAAGTAGGTCCTACGTTCTTTTTTCATGGCCATCTAAGCGAAGTTTTGTTTATCACAGGAAACCACTCAATCTGAAGAATTACTCGAACTTACTGGAAATTTAGTTAGCATTATTTAATGCTCCATTAAATATTACTGAAACGTAGGCGTATTCAGAGTTCATTTTCACCATCAAGTCATCAACATCAGGCCATCAAGGCTTGACCTTTATTGGGTTTTTTGACCCTTTACTTGCATCACTCCTTTTCTTCATGAATAGTTCATTTTAAAACGGTGGTTAGCCTTCAATTGTCGCATCGACTCCAAAATGGCGCCTAATAAAACAGTCCGTCAATCTGACGCCCGTCGCCCGCTGTTCGGCCCAGTTGACCCCCCGCGACGCCGCTAATTACGTCAATGAATGAACTATTGTCACATGCGGTTGGGCAGATGACACCGACTTTAAACGAGGGCTAATGAAGCGATTGAGAGGTTCTGGATGTGTTGGTGTGTTGAAATGAACCGAACTGACGTGTCATATGTATGGGGGTACTCTACACTCGAGTGTAAGGTAAAGGCACCAAAGGCGGACGTGTTAAGAAAAAAATGAACATCATTCATCGCTCACATTTCGAAAATACTTTTTAACTCTTGTTTCAACTGATTTTATGGTATTTTGGACTTCCCTGAACAAGTTGGAATAAAAATTTATTACATTTATTCTCTCGTTCACGGAAAAAACAATGATTTTGTAAATCAAGTTTTTGCACCAGTAGCGGACACGAAAAAATCACATTGCACCAGTGGCGGAAGATTCGGGATCCAATGGCGGACACCAGTTTTGATTTCAACAAATAATTTATTTCTCCGTTGAAAATAAACACAAAAAATTGTCAAAATGACGAATCAGCCTTTTAAAAAGATAATACAGTCTTACTTCAACAAATTTGACATAGGAAATAGGAGAAAAAATTTTTTTTTTAACAGACCTTTACTAACCAGAAACTCAAAATGCTTAGAAAACATTATTTTTACGCTACAATCACAAAGATTTTCTCTTAAGTAACTGTATTTGAACTAGAAAATGTGTCACAGTGGAACTTATAGGCACTTACATGGGGGCTTTCATTAATATACAGATAAGTTACCCCATCTTATATTACCAATAAGGTTTATAATAATATACTCTCTGTTGCGTCTAACTTTAGTTACCTAGGTAACTAAGCAACATTAGCAAGGTATCATAATATGATAGATATTATCTACTCCAGTAAGAAATTGGAATCGGAATGTAAGGTGGATGCGGCGAGATAAAGGGAATTCCCTTTACCTATCTAGATCCATCTGAGAATTCCGTCAATGAGAATCCATCTGATCAAAACATTTATCGTGGAAATTTATAGACTACTTCGTCGGAAATCGTCTTTTTATAATAATTATAAAAAGACCAATAATTGGTCTTTTTATAAAAAGACCAATTATTGGTCTTTTTATAATTATTATAAAAAGACGATTTCCGACGAAGTAGTCTATAAATTTCCACGATAAATGTTTTGATCAGATGGATTCTCATGGATAATTATTATTGGAATCTTGAATCAAGTACCTAGCAGAGATGGGTAAAAACCTTAAATCAAATTGAGGCGGTGGATTCCAAATCTGTCTACATTCATTTTCGGCCAAATTTAGTAGTTAGCAGTGGATTCTGAACCATTTTCCCGCGCTCCATCGAAAAATGACTTCAGAATCAAGAAAAACTGTCTCCTTTCCACTGGTTTTTTGGCTCCCAAACTTTGGGGTTCGTTCCACAACTCTCTCCATTCGACAGTTCGTTTCAAAAGTGTCTACATTCATTTTTCAATCTCAATTTACTGGCGCCTTTCATAATTAACTTAGTTCAAAATTTTCGCACTCATTAAGTGATGCCAAATGAGTCAAATTCAAAAGAATTCGCGTCTCCCGGCTTATTGGTTGGGTTAAGGCATGTTTTTCGTGTTTCCTGAAAAATTGCTAAATTGGACATAGACAGTTACTTAACAAGTTATGTGTAGACAGGTTAAGAAGTTAAGTTATTCCAAAATTTAGGAATCCGCCGCCTCAATTACAGATTGAAGAAAATTTGAATCAAATGAAGGAATAGCCGCTTCTGAATACTGCAGCAAAGGGTTCTTTTTTTTGCATGTCTCCTGACTTTTCTTGTTTGCTGATCTGAAACAAAGATACCATGATTACTATTAATCATTCAAAACCAATTCAGAAAATAAAATTGTTCAATTAACTTTTAAACCAAGACTAAAATTGGAATGGAGCACTCCCGTCCGCCATAGGAGCACTGTTGATAGGGCACAGGTGCCAAAGGCGGACAGGTGCGTCCGCAACTGGAGAAGTTGTAATTTTTCCTGGGTCCAGTAGTGGACGCCCAAAAAGAGCGATTTTCAATGAAAATATGGAATGTATTCACGAAATTATTATTCAACTTTGTTGTTCAATCCATAAGGAACTTAGTAATCAATAGGGTAATAAGTAAAATCGATTATTTTCCTTAAAACTCACCTCAGTTTTCTTCCCATTTTTGGTAACCAGAGCAGCCGAAATCACTTCAAAACAGAAAGGTAACTTTTGCATTCGCACTGTTATCTTATTTCTTGGTCAATCTTCTTCTTCTTCATCCTAACTGCTCACAGAGAGATAGCATAAATGGAAAAATGAAGGATCAAGAGCCCTGGGAGGTTGCTAGCCTTATTTTGAGAGCTTTTTTGTCCCAGTGTCCGCCACTGGGGTTGTGTCCGCCTTTGGTGCTTTTACCTTAGCACTGTAACTGTAACTGGGGGAAAACTCATCTTCATGCTGGCACCCACACTGTAACCTCCTTGTCCTCAATTGCAATACGACGAGGCGATACTTGGAGCGCGGACGTAAAGTTGAGTTTTCAATAAGCGCTTTCAAACTCAAGTGGGCATCCACTATAATGTTCAGTTACGGGGGTTTGGTGGCGAGTACAAAAGGTAGGTATCAGGCCAGGTGACTACTGCCGACCCGTCAGAATCACTTTTTTTGTCAAAATACGTCAAACTTAGCTGAGCCAAACTGAACTCTCAAGTGAAACTAAACTAAAACAGGTCGAACTATCAACTTTCCTAAGTAATGATCTCCAAAGTATGATTTGTAGGTTGTTATTCCTGGAAACTTGAGTTACCTCAAATCTCCATGATTATATTAATACCTTTTTGATAACCGGCGAGCAGGGAGTTTAGGCTTGGGAAGCCCTCACTGAGATCTGGCCGAACAATAATTGTAAAATTATTGCACATCCAGTAACAGGCTGGTCAATTTAACATGACTTCAAGGTACAACGGGTTTGTACTCGCAGGTATTCATCTCTACACAAACCTCCAACAGCCGGAGTTCCTCTTGAAATCGGTCGGCTGACTTTGGACAAAACAGTTCATTCTCTTCGCTTCCTTTTCGCACCAACCGTAATACGAATCGCGTTAGCAACGGAAGGAGGGGAAGGGGGGACGTTTTAAACGTGAAAAGGATGAGAAAAACAAAAAGCGAGACGAAAAAGGCGACCTATTGTGGTCGGTGGGGTCACCCGCGGTGTATCAAATTGGTTGTTCATTGGTGGGACCAAGCAGAGCTGTAAAACCTACGATGGACAATCCCCAGGAAATTTGGTCATCACGATTGTGGTGTACCTATGTATTGAATTTAAAAATATCTCTGATACTGAATCGATAAATCGATAGGATATTTTATGTGAGTTCGAGACCTTCCAATAAACGCCATCTGTTTTTGTTATGTTGGCGTAACTGTTCTAAGAGGCAGTACGTCGTGTGACGCACTGCCTCCTCACACTTATTTTCCGATCGCCGACATTGTGCTTAACTGTCCGTTTAATTTTAATACTATGTGTACCACTGTTTGTGTTATATACACCGGGAGGAGGAAATTTTAGATAAGTAGGTACTCGCCCTCCATCAGTCAAGAAAACGTGGCAGCCGACAATGGGAAAACGCCAAGCTACAAGAAGAGGAAGCAGAGGACCTAATGGTGCTGTCAGCGCGACAACCAGTGATGGAATAACTCCAAACTATAAGAAGGGGGAGCAGAGTAGGTGCTGTCGGTGGTCACCATGAGGACCTGCATGGTGACCACAAAAGAGCAACCACCGAGAATCCCAAAACTGCAAGTTATAAGAAGAGGTAGAAGAGTAGGTACGGTATGTTACATTCCGCAACTACCAGCGATCTGAACACCACAAGCTAGTATAAGAAGAGATGGCATATTAGGTAACTATGTAGGTACGTAAGTTGCGATTACTCCTGTCCCAGAGAAGAACCGGCACCTCCACTTGGGCCATCCTGGGCACATCAGAATGATGTGGCTAACGCCGGAGCTCCGCGTTAGTCCCCTAGGGGACTTGAGGGCCTGCTGTGCCTCCTGGGGGAGTGTACGAGAAGCACAAGACCCAAGGCGGCACTACCCCCAGCAGAAATGGCCAAGCCTTCGAAGGAAGATGAGGATGCGGATTAGCCGCTGAAGGACCAGAACAGATTGTATTGGGCCATAACTCGCCACAGACACAATCTAATGGCTCGGTACAGCAGGATAGTGTTATATAGATCGTAATGATCCATATTAGCCTTGGAGTTGTGAGGTCATAAACTATGATTTTTCATCGACCAAGGTCAGGTTTACCTGCTCTGTACGAGTCCGCCCACGAGGCATTAGCTATATTATTTTCAAAATAATAAACTTATGTTTTGTGATAAGGTTGAAAAATTTTCAACCTTTAATGTTGATTTGAATTTCGTGTGGTCTTGAAAAGTGTGAAATTTTGACGAAATACCTAAGTAGGTACATACTAAGTTCTCCAACTTGTAGATGACTTTAGTCCCAATCACTCTGCACATGTGGCTCTGTGGGGTTTTAATGAGGTATGGGGGAGATTTCTGAAGGGTTTCTGCCAGTGACTCGAGAGAAGACAGTTTTCAATGTAAATTACATTATGTAATTGATGTCTTATCATAGACTTATCGGGTATCATGCCTGTCCGATGACACAATTCGGCTCCGTCTGATAAGAGTGTGGCAGGGATGGGGAACGATTTACCGATTTCCTGAATTCTTTTATTAGGTTCCTACAATTACCCGTGGGGGAAAAAATCGTTTTAAAAAGTGGTTAGTTCCCCCTTGGAAAAACGTGCCTACTTGTCTGTAAAATATTTGAAAATGAACATAGTAGGCAGTCTGTTCAATTGATTGTAGTTATGTAATTTCATCAGAAAGATGATCAACAAGAACTGCCTCCTTTCCAAGGAGGTTTCAGCTTAGGTTACAGGTAAAATTCGAAGTTTCAGTTTAGTTTCCAATTCGGAAATTGAGAATCACCATCATCGTTTTCTGGAGTGGATTGTTAGTACAAAATTATCTTTTTGATAATTAAGATTTGATCATTTAGCCAAATGGCAAATTTAAATATAATTTTTTGACATGAACTTAAAGTGAACTTAAACCCCCTTTTGAGATAATTTTAAGAAATGCACAATACAATAACAATTATTATGAATAAAGTGGAAATTATGTCCAATTAAAAGCTTTTAAATCATGTGTTTGAAGTGGTTGAGTAAAAATATCTGCATTTCAAAACTTTTCAGTTTGCTATCCTTTTTTCTTTTTATAAAAATGGAAAAGATCTGTTTTCTTAAAAAAACGAATTGAAAAGGTCATAACTAGGAGCGCAGTGGTGGATTCTTGAAAGGTGTCAATAGTCAACTAGTTTAAGTAAAAATTCCCAAAACAGCCGGTGCAACCAATAATCTATACAATAATAATTATTATATATTATGTAGTCCGTTCTTTCCACGTTTCAAGTTTTCAATATACGCGCCCTTCGGTAGTTGCCAGTCAGTACCTTGCTAGGTAGAAATTGTTGATATCCGCAGAGGCCATGACGTCTGTGGGAAAAGGCGGGACGGAATCTGTCGGGAGCGGACCGCACCTTAAACCGACCATCGACGCCGAGCCGAAATATCACTCTTACACTATCTAAGTGATACCTATCAAGTGATACACTCGGCCATCAAGGGGAATTAGCGATCCCCACCACATGGGACACCCCCCACACCTTCGTCGAGGGTCCGATTCGTGGGGGACAACCGCAATTGAGATAAAAACTCTATTGTTCGGGTTTAAGCTAAAAGTAACCAGCCGGTATCACGAAAAAGCCCAACGAATAAGGAAAAACAAAGCATTAAATTGTTTGTCGTCGGAGCGGCAGAACTCCAACGTAAAATTCTCACAAATGTGGAATTCCAAAACATAAAAGTCGTGTTCGGTATAGATTTTTATGGTTTTCAGCATACTGAAAAGTGCCATGACTCGCACAACTCAAACTCGCGAGGCTGGAAGTAAAGTAAAAACTCCATCATGATTGGGCTGACCGCGTTTCAGACGACAAGGAGGAAGACGGCGTACTACGATGAAATATAAGATTTTCAACAAATTTCCCACTGCTTAAAACCACTTCGCTCGCCATATTCGTACAAGTGCAACGACTGACTCGACCGAGTTTAATTTCCGGGAAAAGACACGTTGTGTAATGTGTACCCTAGTTGGGTGGAACAGTCTGGTCTGGCTGTATTCCCAGCTATATAAACACGCGAATATAGAAAAATAGAAGAGAGGAAGATTGAGCACTGGAAAATACCTTCTAAATGCGTATCATCTAGAAAAAAACAAAAATACAAATAACGTCAAAACGTATGAAAACGCTGAAAATTTTACACAAGGGTTTATTATTCTTTGATATAGGTTACTTGTGCAAAATTTAATTCTGTCACTCAAAAAAAATTAAATTTTTTTTTGGATTTTTATATTTAAAAAAAATTTTTTTCCATTTTTTTTTTTTCAAAAATTCTTTATTTGTTAGGTACTCGAAAAATATTTAACTTCCTGGGATCCTTCAAAAATCCCATTTCTAGCCCCATGAAAGCCCTGTAGATCGCCACAGTGAAATCGGATCGTTCCGGGACCCTCAAAAATGGATTCTACGTCCAAAAATCCTTCGAAAACGATCCCATAGCTAAGTCTTCAAAAAAAACCTCCCATAGCCCTATTTTAGCCCCATAGCGCCCCACGGCTTTGGGCGATCGGACTGAAAACCTTAGGGGCACAACTAGATGGTAGACCGAGTATTTCGTCAATATTTCAGATTAAAAAAAAAAAAAAAAATCCTACTGCCCAAAACGGCCCGGACGGCAGACATTTAAGTTTTAGAATCTAGACCTCTTGAAACGGATAATGTCAAATTTTGAGGCCGATCCGAGTCGTCGACCTCCTTCGCGAAAACATAGGTCCAAGAATAGGTAATAAACCAAAAGTTTTGCATGGATTTGCAATGGATCAGCAATTTCTTATTCGAAAATCAACCAAATTACCAAAGTCTCAACCGAAAATCATTTTTGTCAATAACCCAACAACCTCTTGAATTGAGCAATACGCAATTACGCTCCAAGCAAATAAACATGAGGGCGTAAACATTTTATTTCCAGTTGAGAGCTCGAGTCAACAAGTTGATGACGCAGAAGGAACAGAAATGTTATTTAAACAACGATATGAGATGCCTGGAAAAATTGACTATCTGAAGAAGACACAGAGAACATGATATGTTTTAAAATATTATTTTAAAATTTCAGGATTTCGTCACTCATCACTGACGTTGGACTCTGGAAAACAGGAAACCGCGACCTCCTCAATTCCTTTGAACATTCAAATGCATTGGTTTGAAATTTGTAAACGCGTCGGTGAAACGCAATAAAAAGAAAAGCTAACTACAAATTGGACTACGTGAATCTGTTTCCCTCCCAAGAAGGTTGACAGACGAACTGAACCCCCATTTACCGCCAAAATCACTTGGAAAACGACACCTCAATCTGTTCAAAATCTGATCTTGCGTGTTGTCAAAATTTCAGTTTAAAAAAATACTACCTGTTTCTAAACATTTCAAGTTCCTTAACTACACCCTTGAATCACAAAAGGATCAATTTATTAGCGGAACATCTCTGTCGGCCACCATTGCGAAAACAAAGGTTGATCATTGTGAAAATTAAACCAAAGGTTGGGATAGGAAAGTGCTGGCAATTTAAAACCATCTGATGAAACGCTACAGCGTATACAATCACAAATTGAAAACCAGATTATACAACTACGTCATTAGCCTCATCAAGTTCCAAGTAAAAGTTGTAGTTTCGTTACACCATGACGGCGGATTCGATGAAGGATGGATTTTAAAATGATTCAGGCGTTTGACAATGGCTCAATGACGACATCGTCATACACAAAAGTAGGTCTAGCTGTTCAAATAGGAATATTCAGAGTTTCCGAAGTCGTCTTTAAAAAGGGCCGCCACTTCAAAGCACGAGTTGGCCAACACGTTATTGTTCTGTCAAAGTATTTGGGAAATGACAAAGAAGGTTTGTGTCGACAAACAATGGTACCTACACACGGAAGGGTTTTGTGAATTCGTCGTTAAGAGCGTGATGGACAAAACAAGAAAACTAACGATTTCGATGACACTCGCCTTCAAATAATTCGCGACCTGTATCGAGGTTTTGGTTTCACCTCGAAATTTGTAGGTAGGTAGGTACCTACTTTTGTATTTCAAGATGAGTACGATAGAAATAATTGTTCTTCAATAAACAAATCTTAGCATGAAAGACACCGTAAGAGCAGCATGACTCATGAGATCCTCAGTTTCCGCCATTTTGAGATTTAAATCGATTTTAAATTGAAAAAAGAAAATGGCGGGATTGGTTTTAAGCATTTTAGCTCTTGAAACCGTCACTAGAGAGGAATAATGAACCCACGTTTAAGTAATCCAATTTGCAGCGTTTTCGGGGGTTACGTTCGACGTCTAATGATTTGGAATGAGAGATTTGCCTACTTCCAACGTGGGGCTTCGTCCCGATTTCGTTGAGGACAACAATCCAATTATTTGGCGTCGAAGTAGCACATCACCAATATCGTTGTGTATTGGCGCGAATTGAATATTGCGGCGACTGACTCTCCTCCTGTTTCCATCGTTGCACCGGTACTGCCATTCGTCAGACGTCAGAGGACATTGTGGAAGCGTAACGACACGCCAAGGAGGAAACCTCCGAACCGAAAAAAAGATGCGCTCGAGAAAACAATTTTTTTTTTTCGGTTCGATAAGCTCTGACTCCGATGGGGTCAAGGCCCCCCTCTACCATCAACCAACATATTATGTACACGAGTACCTAGTAGCGTAGAGAGGCCATTTATTGTTTGAAACTAAGATACTGAGAAGACAACACCAAGCGGCGTATTCGGAGAGAAAGGGCTGCGGACCCCCCCCCCCCCCCCAATGGATCCGCCGTTTAACGAACGCTCACGGGTTCTTCCATCAATTGCAAAAAAGGGCGCAAAATGCAGCCCCAAGATAGGTCGGCCTAGAATCAAGACGTGACAGTTGCACCTATGTGTGCACCCATGGGCACTGAAATCCGAAGAGCCGTATGACCGGGTAAGTTCTTAACGGTAGAACTAGTAGCCATTAGCGACAGATTTCAAGACAGTGCTGGTCTACAGGAAGGAGATTGATGATTGATGGGAGCCGCCCAGACAGCCGGCCTTCAAATCCGACTGATCCCCGACACACGAGGAAGACATTAGGTTGGCACTCCCGGACGACTGCACCGGTTCTGGGCTGTGGATACGAAGAAAATCCAAGGATCATTCAAAAACCCGAGGTTCGGTTTTGGGTTTTGCAATAATTGCAAAATTATTTGGAAGTCCTGGCGGAAGAACATGATTGGGAAAGTGGGTGCGAGAGTCCATATGAAACACGACACTATTGGGCACACAGAACACTCACAATGAGCTCCTTGAATGCATTTTTAAATTTGATTAGTGGTATAGATTCCGAGAAAAGCGATGCTTCAAAAGTTACGAAAACGGATCCACATTGCAGAAAACCCGTCTCTCTCTTAGCTGAATCCGAATATGTAGTTAGAAATGCTAAATTCCGACCTTCTCAAGGAGCTCGTTGGGAAAAGGCACATAATATAATTGGGTTTGAAAATTCAACGTGTCGTGAAAAATCAAAATCATTCGAAATTTAATCCAAAATATTTGTAGTTATAACTAGGTAGGTATAAGAAAGTATAAAAAACGTTCACGTGGTGAGAAAATTTAAAAAAATTATAGGAACAGGATTATGGTACAGGTGTTACTAAAAAACACGAGTAGGTTGCGTAAATGCAGATTGGAATTTATTAATTTAGGAATAAATTGGAATAAATCAAATTTTAAAGTTGATTGATCGAAATTTGATTAATTATTTAATAATTAATTAAATATTTTTAAAGGTCCCTTGATAATTTGAATTGCTATTTGGTCAGGAATTTAATTAATGAAATGAAAAGAATGAAGAGTAAGTAGGTGAATCTCAGACTCATCTGGGATCTCTTCTTCATATCAAACGCGTGCTTTTCCAACATTACCCGCTAACTTGTCAAACAGCGAAACCACCAGACCAAACGACACCCACAATCTTCTTTTGTCCGTCGAAGACTTCGGAAAGTTCCTTTCACATACAATTGACGGTCGGAAGGGAGTGTAGGTACCCCAAAAGCGGCAAGGTCGTCGGGAAGTGAGACCCACTTGACCATTGTGTCGAAAGTTTGCAAACACACGACCCATCGCGTTCGGCAGACATCTTGATTAGGAGCAATTTCGCTCCGGCGTGTCCCACGATTATTGCCGTTATCCTACACGGCCGTCCGGCAAACCAGGACTGACATTGATGACCTAAAACCGGACAATCACATCCGGGCGAGCTCAATTTATGAATGGAAAATAGATACTGAAACAAACGTATTTATGTCACTTTCTCGTCGACCAAATGTAACCGCACATTTGAGACACCTGGTCAGCAGGACCACGTTCAGGTACGTATTCTCTCACTTATGCCCAGGCTATGGTACCATGCCCTTCAACGACTTCGTTAAATGCAATTTTCACGACGAAGAATTTTTTTTTCAGCGGGGTGATAAATATTCGTAATGGCTAGGTACCTTTTTTGCATTCCAAATGAATTCCATCGGTCAACGCATTCAGCGTCAAAGTGCTCTTGAAATGTGTTGATTGGTTCATCTATGTGACGGCACATTTCACTGTACTAATTTCGGCCTCACACTTCCACGATAACTCGGTGAATACATTCCGGGTTTCAAGGGTTTCCAACCGAATTAGTTTTCTGAGGACAATGACTCGTTAACACCGTTCTCAATCAAAACAGACGCAAAACACCTGGACAGCTGACCCAGAGCACGTTGCGTGCTGGGAAATTGTACATCACGTGTAGCGGTGTAGATCATTAGCGGTGAAAACCAGTTACCGACTTTTCGACTAATTTAACGAAAACATCCCGCTAGTTTTTCGCACGAGCGACTTCATGGCGGACGTTTGAGATGTGAAGGCAGCCTGCACGTGAGCGTCGGTGTACAGAATCTACAGTAACATGTAGCATCTAATCACATAGTGACTATGTAGCATAATATGCTACCATATTATGGTAGCATAAAATATCCAAAATCATGATAAGTTTCTCGGATTTTGGATGTGCATAAAAACTTCAGGAATATCGGTTCAGTCGTCAAATATCAAATTTTAGGTTGGTTGGAAAATGTTTAGATTTTTGTTAAAAAAACAAAAACAAGCTGGTCCAAGTCGTCCAGCTGAAGGGGGCTCCGTCGATTTCGGATGGTAGGTACCTATTTATACGGTTTATAAACCGTCGAGCTGAAAATCTGTACATAATTATTGAACCTAATAATATTATTATATTGAAACGTTTTTTGTTTTCCGATTTTTAATAGATTTTTGCCCAAAATAATAAAAAATTGAAAAGTTGAAAAAATCGATCTTGCAAACAATAATTGTCGTCGTAGTTAATTAACGAGCAGTAATTACTGCTCGTTAATTAACTATGACGAAAAGTATTTCTTCTCGATGTAGGGTTATTATTTCTTCGTGGTGAACTATAATATATTCACACCAACGATATTATCCACCAATTCCTTTGGTATAGGTAGCTACATAATCTTCAGTAAAAATTATCGATGTTAAACAAAACCTCAGCGTGTGGGAACAGGTGAAGGTTCAGGTAGCTGTTCTCACATTTCTAGGTCGAGCTCGTCTGCGTACAATAGGCGTTCAGGACAGATGACGATCCCCATCAAAAGATTGAAAACTGGTAGTCTCAGCTCGTTTTGAGGGCAAATCAAGAGGCCAGAGTGGGCCGAATAATAGAACGACCTTGATGAACTGTTGTTCTACAGTTCCTATTAGGTACATGATAATCATAGATGTTACAGCTCCTTAAAAGGCTTCAGAGCCCCATCGACACTGCTTTACGTCTCATAAAATATTCGGGCTGAACCAAAATGAACTGGGATGATGTATATAAAGCACAACGGAGCGAGACCTATGTTCCAGCAACCGAACGTCAATTAAGATTTTGAGCGTCACAGCTTCATTGTTTGAGAACTGTCGTCCAGAATCACCTTCGAAGGCCTTGGAGATGAACTTCACATGATGAGTAAGCTCATCCCCAAGTTAATCAACGTTGAACTTGTAAATGACGCACAACTTTTATTGTCGGTTATTCCTTTTTGTATTCAGTGGTTTACTCGGTTAAAAATAGTTCTTTCATGCATATTAATACTCCTAAGCTGCTGACGTAAAAGAAAAAACTTGACCGTGTAAAAGTAAATTTTATGTGTTCAGTTTATAAGGATCGCAATTAAAAAGTTCAATCAATAAAAACCAATTGTTTTGGGTGCGCTAAATCCTAAAACGACCTCCGGTTCGGTTCATCATTTTCTTCAATAGCTTTGTTAGGCAATTCTTTAAAACGTTGGTCCCTTAAAAGCCCACAAAGTTTAGTAAAAATAGTAGGAACGGTTATTAAATTATTTTGTCGAATCAGGCGTCATTTTAGAAGCATTTACGGACGGAGAATTGATGCACAATCCGATCACTTAATAACTAATTAAATTTAAAATAAACCCCTTTGCAACCCAATTAGCGGTTTTATAGAATGGCTACGAAAATCAGGAAAAAAAAAAAAACGCTGCACATTTCACACAAGGGCTTATTATTCTTAGATAAAAAGTTACTTGTGCAAAAATTAAGAAGAGGGCCCTTGAAAAATGGATTATGCGTCCAAAATTACCTTCTCGGAAAATATTTGACCTCTTGGGATCTTTCAAAAATCCCATTTGTAGCCCCATGAGAGCCCAACAGATGCTCACGGTGAAATCCAATCGTTCTGTGATCCACAAAATTGGATTCGACGTTCAAAAATACTTCGAAAACGACACCTAACTCGACCCCATAGCCGAAACCCTTCAAAAAAGCCCTCATGCAGCCCATTTTTAGCCCCACGGGTTTGGGCGATCGGGATGAAAACCATTCGGGCACAACTAGACGGTAAATCGAGTAGGTATTTTGTCAAATTTTCAGATTTAACAAAAAATTCCTACAGCCCAACAGGCCTCGGACGGAAAAACCCTTGCTGGGCTCAAATTCAATTCCCCTCCCTACCTGAACTGAGATGGGGCTGGTAGGCGATCGCCGTAAAAGCCGGTGGAAGACGTGGTGGACCGTTTGAGCGACTTGGGAACCTAAACAGAACTTGACCGGCTCGAGCGCCAGGTGGTGACTGGATTGGGGTGAATCAGCCGAAGACGAGGAGTCCCCCTCCTGACTTGGGCAAACATGCCGGCTTCGGGCGGTGGAAGGCGTCGTTTATGCAGACCCGCATGTGGCTTATTGAAGTTGAAGATTCAGTAGTGTCCAGGTGTAGACAATTGTTCATTCAACAGTAGTGTCTACGGTGATAAGGTTCTCAAAATGGCAGGAAATAGCGGCAGATCGAAGGGCACGCTCATAGAAAGCTTCATTGAAAGTGCTCAGTGACCAAACCTAACACCAACATTACTGAAGAACTGCTCAGATTAAAGTGTGGAGAAGGTTGGTAGGGCTTCACCCCTTTGAGCTTTTATCTGAATCGATCAATCGATAGCACTTAACAGACTGAGTGGAGCAGCTTCCCACTTTAGGGTGCCTGGCGCTTGTCCCCTGCAGATCTGATTGTGCCCTGCTATCTATAGGGCCTATAATTGGAGATCCACTCCTCATGAGGGAATTTCTTGCAATCAACAAGTTCAGATAGTGCAGAACCTAACTGTACGGGATCACTCTAAAGGTACAAAGTACCCAAACCAGTTGCGCTAGGCGTCACATTTTCATACCATCCCCTGCCCGACGAGTAGACGTTCCAGGGTGCCTACCCCCTCCCCTGCACACTGAAGTAATCGTCGCAATTTAGTCGTTTTCGGTGTTGTACCAATCACGAAGTCTGATAACACGTGACCCTGGGGATCTTAAGATGTTCTTTGGTGCTGGCTTGGACACTTAAGACCAACTCCAAGCCATCAGAACTAGAGTTGCAATCCCGAAAGTTTTTCTGAATCCTGGGATTTTTAGGAGCCAATCCCGGGATTGAGGATTGTTTTTCGAAACGAAAAAATTGGTGAAAAACAACGAAAAACTTGTTTATTTACAATTAGGAATGGACGTGTTTCTGGATTTATTTTTTTTAATCGATAGAAGACTTCCAAATAACACCGAAAATGGGGTTAAAACACAAATTTCAAGTTCGCACGAATTTATAGAAAAATCGCCATTTGAATTTTCGGCAGAAACCAGAAATTAGCTCCCATTGGTCGACGATTTGCCAAGTTTGCCACAGTTAAAAAAATTAAAATTTTAATTGAATTTAAATTGAAGGATCTTCTGTCACTTTCATAATTACATAAAATGACGTTGATTTAAGTTAACTATGCATGAGCTCATTCACAACAAAGCGAACACAGCCATTTTCACGTAACTCCAACGCGACTAGTGCTAATCACCAAGAAAACAAGCCATCAATTGAATTGAATAGATGAGCGCAACCTTTTTGTTATTATGATATATTTAATGAGCGAGAGAAACTAAGAAACAGTAGGTATCTAGCGACCAAACTATGCCACACAACACATCATCCACGTGATGCTCATTACGTAAACAACTGCACCCTAACGACCGATGCGTATCTTATAAGAAAACCTTATGCCGATCAGAGGTAACGAACGGCTCAGGCTGCAAAAATCGTTTTGGAGTCGTTGGAATCAGCCTGAAAAGCTCATTCCATAGACCCTTGTACCAACAAAATCGGACAAAAACTTTCGTCCCGCTTTTGAGGCCTCCTTAGTTACACATCAGAGATAAACAACTTTCGTCGTGAAGGACCTCCCGAAAACCGATGAAGGGGATGAGGGAGGAAAAATCAAGGTAGCCTATAACCACCCCCCAAACTCGCTGATGACAATGAGACCACCCTCATGAAAATCTGTTGAGCCGCTCGGGCGTGATGCTCTGTACACAACACAAAAACAAACAAACAAACAAAAAAAAAAAAAAAAACATACATGTCGAGGAGGTGAGCGCACCTTTCCATTTTTTGGAAAAAGGTTGCGCTAAAAAAAACAAAAAAACAAAAAACATACATGTCGAGGAGGTGAGCGCACCTTTCCATTTTTTGGAAAAAGGTTGCGCTAAAAATATGAAAAATCGAGCTGCACTCTGGTGTCATTGGTGGGAAACTACCCGTCGAACTGTAAGGGCCGTGCGTCCATTTTTAATCGAAGCATAATTAGTGCACTCAATGCACTCAAAGTTGAATCAGCCAATTTGCTTCCTGCTTAGTCGAAAATAGACCCAAAAAATAAGTGAATCACACTCACGTCCCGGATTTCATAGTTTTCATAGAGCACTATCACCCCCAACAAGACGAGCAATTTATGTACGAGGTGCAACTAATTCTCCAATTCCGGGATTTCAAATTGTCAAAAATCGTCTGGGATCCCGGGATTGCAAACCCTAGTTCAGTCCTAGTTCTGATTCAGAACCTGTGGCAGCTCACAGTTTTACGGGCAACTGATGGCTCCATGCTCTGTTGAGGACACTCCTAACTCTTGTAGTTCCTCGAACTACCACCACCTCGTCCAAGTGTTTACCATCGCTGCTATGGTGAAAGCAAGAATTTACTTTGAGTGAGTTTTCCTCCGTCTGCAGTACCTTGTCACCTCCAAGTATTGTGTATCACGACTTTATACCTGTCTGGATGCAGAGCACTTCTTACCCTTTGTACCTAAAGCGATGGTTTTGGTTGTGGTTGGGGTTTGGCAGAAAGTTGCAGGCGCTGTGATCATGTGTTGGAGGATGAAACGAGATGGAAATCTGGGAAAGGTTTCCCACGTATAACTTCAAGGTCTGCAAGAAAACTGAAGTGTGACGTAATCTGGGCAAATCAAAAAGAAAACATCAATTACAGATTCTGCACGATGTTTATTGAATGACATTTACACAAGTACATATTCCAGTATGTACAAATTACAGCTAAACACTTCAAAACTCACCTTTTAAAGAAGGTTTTGTCAAAATGTTTGAGAAATTAATATTTTATTAGCCAGCTAAAAAGTGGTAATCAATAAGGACGTTTACAGGAAGAATAAAAATATAAAAAGTAAAGATTATTCTTAAGGTATTTTCTGCAGTCGAAAAAGGCAGTGAAAAAGGACTCGTATGTGGGCTTGATTGTCTTTAATATGACCAAACAGGAACTCCGTTGTAATATTGAGTGTATCGTTTAAGGGTAGAAATTGTGGATGGCACATCAACGACGCTGTATGATTCCGAGGAGGACACGTGCAAGATGGATTTGTCGGTACTGGTAGTTGCGCCTGCGAGTTCAAAAGGGTAGTACGAAGGATCATATGGCAGCTGAGGGACAGTTGGTTCTTGTGGGAGCTCCACGTGTGATGATTCTTCAGTGGGGACTGGTGATTCTGGGGTGGCTTCGGGTGTGGTGGTTGGTATCCAAGAGGGTTGTGGCGGTACAGCGTCGGGTGATTCCTGAGGAACAGGTTCATTGTTGGGTGACAGCGGTAAAGGTTTTCCAGTTCCTGACGGTTCATGAGGAACATCTCCGGGGATAGGTGATTCCTGAGAAGGTGCTCCAGCGTCAGGAGATCCCCGAGAAGGGGCTCCAGCGTCGGGATATCCCTGAGAAGGACCTCTAGTGTTGGAAGATCCCAGAGAAAGAGCTCCAATGTCCTTGCCCAACAACTCTGCTATGCTCTTTACTCTTCCAATGGCATCGCTCGATGAAAACTCAGCATACTCTTGACTGACACCTACCACAAAAACGCACATTACATTCTGCCACTCTATCCACTCACACAAACTTCACACTTCCTACCAAAACCAGCAACACTAAAAATTACATTCACTTACATATTATTTATGGAAAGGTTCAACACCTGGCCTCGATGCAGGGTTTGTTTCAGACTGGCCGTGTTTGTTTGACTGGACGGAACTATCGATGTAGTTGGGCGGCGAGTTGTGGAATATGTTGTTCGTGATCCAAATGTAAATGTTTTGCACCAGACCGGACGGCGAATCGGTGGTGGCGGTTTGAACGGTCCGACTAGTTGACGTCGTTACTTCGTAGGCGTCGCGGTCGTCGTAATCGCTCTGAAAATTAAAATTGATTAAATCGTGTTTGACTATCGCGTCGTTTCCAATGGACATGCGGGCAGGCTCTTTCTTGACGAACTGTTCTATGAAGGACGACGCAGACTGGTGAACTGGTGGGATCTTCCAAAACTCACATGCTTAACTTCAATTAGTGGACGTACTGAGCAGCAATCACATGCATCACATCGGTTAGTAGGCACATCTCATAGTATCGTCGGAGCTAAGCAGCCAATCCAGCTTGTATTCTTCTGTTTAGAGTTATCTTCAAGTTTGTAAGTCAGTCTGCAGAGGGCGGTTGGTGATCAAATTCAAGGTCCATGTTGGCAGTTTCACAGCACAAAATTATACACCATTAAATGAACAAATTTTGTTCAAAGGGCGACAAAAAAGTGAGAAGAGTACGCAGCGAGACCCATTGACGGAATAATGAGACGTCTGCTTCTGGGTTTGTTCCAGGTTTGACCGACTGTTAACAGAAATCGACGGAGACTTGCGCAGTTCAGCTAACTGCAGTTCCAGGTCGCTCGGTCGGCAAACAGCCGCCGTCGCCGGCTGTTCCAGGTCGATCTGTAGCCACTCAGCCTAAACCCAATCTTGCCGAATGACACAGGGTCATTGCACTCACGTGGGTCCGAGTAAAAAGAAGAAATTCAGCCCCAAACGACATCAAGGCTCGCATGCGGCCCAGAAAAGCAACCAAGATGTTGGTGATGAATGGCCAGTTGGTTGGAAGTGGCTCGATTGTCATGTTAGTGGTTCAATCTGAAGAATTTTCAGCATTTGACTACCACTAAACTACTTCCCTCCAATTTAAAAAAAAAAAAAAATCCAGGGCACATCGTGAGACAGAAAACTACACAGACTGCGTTGATGCAAAAATGAGGGCATTATGGGAATGAGGTGCTAGTTGTATCGTAAGCGATTTGGGATTTTGATGTACCAGAATTACAATGAAGAGTGTCGTGGACTATGTAGTTTTCGTAGTTTCTCACAGAAATGACGGTTGTCCCGCTTATGCTTACCATATCTAGTTGCACACCCACAACCCTCCAGCTTAAGATTCTGCTTTATGTGACCTCATTCTTCACCTGACCATCTCGTGATGATCTATGGTGCGTCACAAAGGTGGTTGTGATACCTAGCAACTTTTAACAGACCCTTTTCGATCGAATGTGTCTATAACACGTGATCACCACATGTCAGCCAAGCATCATCATCATCATAGATCATCACGTGACAGCCAGCAGAAGAATGCAAGGTCATCAGATGAGGTTACTCAAAACAAAAACCACCTTAGGAATTGAGGGTGTACAACTATAATAGTTAAGGACAGCAGGTGTGGGCCAACCGTCGTTTCGGTGAGATTTCAAGAACTAAGAACGCTACCAACCTCATGATTGCTGCTGCATCAAATTCCCAAATCGCCGACAATACTCTCGCTACCTATTATTAAATAATTTTTCCATAATTAATTTGTCATATAATTTATTACGAAACACTTCACACTCCAATCTATTACATTCATTCCATAATGTGTACCCTCTTTCCTCGATATAAATATAACGAGGAGTTAAAAAAAAAGAAGTAAATTCCTCCCCTCAGTTTTCATGCTTCACGCAGAAACAGCTCAAGTCCGATCAGGGATCAGTAAAAGGATGAACCAACAGGTGGCGCTACATAACGCACAATAACAACAGATAACGACATTTTGTAAAATTATCATTAAATGATCATTTTGCAAATGCCTGCTATAAATTTTGCTACAAAATTTGTAGCAGGATTTCGCACAAAAAATACTAACCTATTTGATATGCATTAAAAAAAGTGTATTTGTACAAGATTGTCTGATTGTTTTCGCCAAACATTCCCTCCCAAGATTGAATTGTTAAGTAAAGAACTCAGGTATGTTTTAGCTGGTGCATCCTCTCAGCGGTCCCTGATGACTATCGAGGAGATGAATTTACAAGCCAGAATTTCCGTGCAATTTAAATCAATTCTACACTCTTCCATGTACTGTTAGACTATTCTCCGCTGTTGAATGACATGCCAAATACAGTGTACATGGGTAATACAAGCACTACTGTGCATTAGTTATAGCTTTGATTCAATTACCGGGGCGTTCGCTGGGTTATATTGCTGTCCAGTGAGAGATTCTGCCGGCATTTTAGCACGGGTTGCTGGACGCGGCGTGGGGTTGACCCGTGGCCGAGAAGAGGAAGTTCTGACTGTGTTTGAAGCAGTAGGCCTGACTGCGTTTGAGGTAGTAGGCCTGGTCGAGGTTGAAACGGGCTGAAGGAGTGTCGTTGGCAGTCCGTTGACAGACCTGGAAAAATTTGGGTTGATTGACGCTCGTACTCACTAACAGGGAAACCGCGATTTTGAGATAAACTTACGCTGGTTTCTGGGCCCTAATGTAGCCCTCTCTCCCAGCCTTGATCAACGGGTACGCTCTGGTGCCGCAGATGGCGTTGAAATCGTCTTGGTCGATGGCCCAGAAGCTGATACCCCCTAATCCTTTCTTCTTGGCGTATTCCCCCTGGAAATAGCCGCAAAGTTTACAAACACGTTATACTTAGATACAACATCATCTCCGTGAACCGTAAGATTTACATCGACGTACCTTTCTGCGAACGCTATCTTCATCATCATATCCAACCCACTGGTTCCCCTTGTAAGCGACGGGTCCAATGGCCGTTTCATTGTATCGCACAATCGCATACCCATCCTCCAAATCCTTGCAGAGCTGAAAATGAATACAAATGAATCCTCACGTCCAACATTAACATCATTTCAGTCAAGGGATGTTTCTCGAGAGGAGGAAATCGACCCGACTAATGAAATTTGGATTTTCTTGAGGCACTGCGCGTAACCTCCAGCTATACCAGAGTACCTGCGAAAACACATTGACATTCTCGTCTCGTCCACGCTCAAATAGCCGAGAATTACCTACACCGGCACCCGATTAACACCCCTAAGAACTGAGAAATTTACTCCCGTTGGAACTTACGTGTCACGAATTGTTAGTTCGACCCACCGAAGTTGACACCCGACCTATGTAGGGTGTAGATTGAAATGTTAAGGATCAGCAGCTTATTGAGCCCATAATCATGATCAAAGCTATGTGGGAGAGTCCAAACACAGGTAAATGATACAAGATTATTAAATTTTAATAATCTTGACGTGAAACTAGACCATCAAGTCTTAAAGAGACAGATATAACCTTCATAACCTTTCCTAAGTTAACCTTATTTGTAGTCGTTAATTCATCTTTATTCAGCTTCATACTCAACCATGAAAAACATAGTTCATGCGGTGATTGTTCAGGCACTCAGAAGACCCAAACCCACAAATATTTTAGCCGTTTGATGAAGCCATGTAGTTAATAATAATTCTGTCACTGAAACAAATTTGGGAAAAAAAAATATTTTTTTGGAAATGTTTTGTTTGTAAGTAGCTACTCGAAAAATATTTGACCTCTTGGAATCCTTCAAAAATCTCTTTTTTAGCCCCATGAAAGCCGTATAGGTAGGTACATCTCCACAGTGGAATCGGATCGTTCCGGGACCCCCAACAATGGATTCTCCGTCCAAAAATACTTCGAAAATGACACCTAACTCGATCCCTAGCTAAAAGCCTTAAAAAAAACCCTCCCGTAGCCCCATAGCGTCCCACGGGTTTGGGCGATCAGGCTTACGGGCATAACTAAATGGTAAACCAAGTTTTTTGTCAAACTTTCAGATTAAAAAAAAAAAAATCCCTACAGCCCAAAACTGCTCGGACGGCGTATGGCGGACGGTGTCGTGAATTGACTTATCCACGATTAGTAATATGATAAGAAAGCGAAAGTATGTAATATTTCAGCCCCAGCTCAACGTTACGTGAATTAAACTGAATCATCAAGTCCCTGCTGGGCGTTTGCCCAAAACGGCCACCACCATGTCCCCAAATTGCCGCCTCTTCCAACCATAAGGGTACGCCATAAGGGTACCCCCTGATGATGTAAGCAATTTTGTCGGTGGAGGATCCACGACTAACCAAATTGAAGGCGAACCTGTATTTTCTAGCTAAACTGCTTTAGCTAGACTGCATTTTAGTCGTGGAGGATCCACGACTAACCAAATTGAAGGCGAACCTGTATTTCTAGCTAAACTGCTTTAGCTAGACTGCATTTTAGTCGTGGATTACATAGGTGTATTATTCCAAGAATAGTAAACCAAAAGGAGTGATTTTCAAAATATATCCTAAATAAAAATACCTAATTTTACAAAGTTACCCATGGTAGTTATTGTTTTCTATCCCACCTCAAAGTACGCCTTGAAGCCGGTTTCCCTTGTAGCTTTGCCTTCTACTCCCTGGCCGGTAGCAGGCGATCCCAACATCACTTCGTTCTCATCCTCCAGAGTGAACGCCCGCCCGTACAAAGGAATCCCCAGGTTCAGTTTACTAGGTGAGACTCCTTTCGATAGAATGTAATTCACCGTAGCATCCTGAAAATGGTAAACTCGCTTTAGTAACTTTTAAGGGTTTCTTTCACCAAGACACCACTCTGCAAATTTGACGCAGGTCTGCACGATTCCCTGAGGGCCAATTTCACTCCCCGAGTTATTGAGAGATTACCGTTAACACCCAGTTTAAACTCTCGAAGGAGCATAGTTTAACATGGGCCTACCGGGCAGAACTCAGTCATATGCGGAGAAGTTAATTGGTGAAGGAGGCCCACAGTCTTTTAGTATAACCGAAAGCTCTCGGGTGGATGTTACTTACAGCATTAAGACCTTCGTTTTCGTGCCCACTGCCGCTAACTTCCTCAGGAAGAGGGTACGTCGGGCTGTGGTGGTACACGTACGGGTCGTAAGCGTAGTGGTAATCGTAGGCCAGAACGTTCATAAATTCAACGTACCTTTCAACATAGAATACAACAATTGTTAGTCAATTAAACTAGGTACTGGCACGGTAGACATCCGTCGGTAAGTTTTGGGGAATGACTTTGATTTGTCCATGGTCTATATAACACTCGTGCACCCCTAATATAATATATTTGGAGCTATTTATTATACCTACTAGGGGGCCACGTCGGATACCCCTCGGCCCACCGCATCCCAACATCCTGTAAACTAGTCTACTTAGTCCCAATTTATTGTCCTCTTTTGGAGCTTAGATGCGCCACGTACGTGGAGCAACTTTTTGGTGGTTTCAGATTTAGTGCTCGGCAGAGGAGTCGTTTTCTCTCTTTAACCACCTCATTGGTTTCAGATTTTTCTCGTTATCTACTCGCCAAACTGGATCTTTTAAGACCAATAATTATTGGTCTGAAGTTATTTCAGATTTTTACGACATCTAGAAGTGCCAAAATTTAATAATACAGATGAGCATTTTCCTCCTCCACCTCCTCTACCTACTTGGAGGTTTAATATAGTAGATGTCCCCTAATATAATTGGAGCTATTTATTATAACATTATGATCCCCTGACTCTTTCTTGGGCATCCAGGACTTCATTTCATATTTTCCTTGTTCTAAAATTTAGTGTTATTATATTATGCAGCTGTTTGATCCTATCAGCGGTATAATAATATTATATTGATATTATAATCAACTGAAATCAACGACGTGTAACCGGACGCCAGTGACACAAAAACCGTTGTAATTACAGGTCTGGTGTAAACAGTTGTGATCTTACTTTTCAAGCTCAGGCAAATCGTATCCTGGTTCAATAATGTCAACTTTTCCGGGTACTGAAATGGTCAGTAGCAGCTTTGGGTTTCCAGTGGCAGCTGCCTCCTCTTGATAAACGTTTTCTATGTCCTGTCACAATACGAATAATAAAGCGTGGTTGAATTGGTTGGTGAGAATTTACCATTTCGATGTCATTTTTTACTTTACTTTGAGCAGAAGAGGGAAATTAGTGAAATCCGCGGAATCTCCACTTCTGGCCTGATCGTTGGGAAACTGCCAGTCGATGTTCAGCCCGTCGAAACCGTATTGGCGGAGGAATTCGAGCGAATTGCGGGCGAACTGGAGCCGGCTGTCGGGCTTGGATGAAATGGGCGTGAATTGCCGGGAACCCGCATTGTAGCCTCCGATGGCCAGAAGTAATTTAAGACCTTCGTTGTATTTGGTCCTCAAGTCAATGAAATCTCTGAATCCATCTGAAATCGCGAAGGAACAAAATGTGAGCTTCAACTGAATCACAAGGTCTTTAGCTGTGGACTCAGGCTGGTGGTTTAACAGCTGAACAGACTGGCCTCATCATAACACAAACTTGCAGGTCCAGACATCCACCATGGGAAGTCTGTGCGACAACCACCATTTTCGTCTGCTACGATAATAATTATTGAAGTAGAAGAAATTATTTGAGCCACTAAGCAATTAGCTCCTAGAGCAGTTACTCCAACTGAGAGTGTTAACAGTACATCGTCCATGAGGCAGGGAATAACCGAAGCAATCTCAAATTCAATCTCTAGTAAGCTCGAGTCTTCGGGTGGGAGTCTTATGTTTCCAACAATGAGCCTCAGATTAGGTCTGAGGTCAAATTGAACTGGCAGAAGGAAGACGACGTTTAAGTATACTTTATGGGTGATTCTCCGAAAGTAGGGATATTCTTGTCCAGAGCTTTGTACAACCAAATTTCACTCTATTTAACTGTATGATCAAGCTAGGAATAAATTTCGTAATGTTTTCATGGTTTTTCGATCTAAGTGGTGCAATGTGTATGTGTAATCTAAGGAGTGTAATGCACAGATTATGACGAAAAGATTCAACAATAATCGCACTTTGAGAACTCCGGAAAATGAGAGTTCCCTACTTTCGGAGAATCGTCTTATGCATCATATGCATTATTAGTATATTATACTCCTATTGGAGTGGTTCGGGGAGGAGGTTCCGTTTGGTTCCGTAAAAGGTTAGAAGACCTCGAGAAAAATACTTTCGAAGAGCAGCAATGATCAGCAGGACCTACTTCATACGAGTTTGTAGAGAACATTAAAAACACCGAAGGTTTTTGGGTCATGTGAGCTTTTGGTTCCCATGGTTGGATCACTTTACAACTACCAACTTCACCAATAAAAATGAAGCAGTTTTCAATCTATTTTCAGCTAACGCCAGGTTTTGGCAGCTTGGCAAGTATCTATCCTGGAAATGCTTTGAATTCAAATTGTACGGCACCCGAATCACGTGTTTGAGTTCTTTACAGCCTTAACGAGGTTTAGACTATCAAACACCACAAAACGAGAATGATACATTTCTACCCGCAATCCAATCCCTCCAATTTCATGAATTCCGCATTCAACTGGACTTACTTCGGGAAAAATCCGCGTTGGAATCTGTAGACTTGAGTGAGGCGTTTTCTACATCAGCTTCAGCAAAGGAATATATTAAATGCGTGCAGAGATAGGGGTTTATGTCCTTCGGCGCAAAAGTCCCTCCGCTCGCTCGATAAATTGCCCACTGCTCGAAGTAGCATACTACACGACCTTTGTCGTCAAGATTTTCTACAAAGAAAAAAAAGAAGAAAATCGTCAGTTTTGAGTATAAGAGGAATAAATAACAAAAAAAGTTGAAAGTATTCATTTCATATAGAAACCAGCACAACTCATCTGTAAATCAAAATGATGACAATTTCACTTTAATGAAAGACCTATGAAGTTGCTAGTTGTGACAAAGAATCTGGGAAGTGACATTCATCAACAGATTGAAAACCTACGACGTGCATTTACTTGCATCATGCATCATGCAAAACGAAGAATGTGACGTGAGAAGCGAATGTCTCGCTGTAACAAATGTTCAAATGACACAAAATCAATACCACAAGAGCGATCTCGTTTTGGCCCAAACCGAAAACAATTCGTAACGCAAAAGTCGACTCAGTTTAGAAACCCAGTCTATAATAGACAATAATAATTAGCTCGACGTTCCAACGACGATTTCACCTTCCCAAAAAACATGCCGGTTCCGAAGGCCATTTGAAAGAATATTTCGGCCTGGCGGTCCATCAATTTTTGCCTGACGTTCGGACTGGTTTTCTCTTACTTGGAAATAAGAAGTAGAAGAGCTTGGCTCCGTGTGAAGAAATTGAAATCGGATACTTACACGCAGACCATCACCACCGAAAGGCACAATGAATGATGAAAACCTGAATAGGCTGGAAATGTCGAATGTGCATGAAAATCGATGAGAAGATGAATGGATCGTCCAATAGCGATAGTGTAACATTTACATGGATAAATTAAAAGCTTGACGCTTTTGAACACTTACGGGAAGCAGCCAAGTTACTTGTTACTGCGAGTATAAATACACTCAGAGATGTGAAATATGTCATGGCAAACAGGTCTATCCCTGGAACAAAATCATTGAATTGAGTAACAACTGTTGTGGGTTGCACGTCATTGAAGGGGGAGCTGAGCAAAACGTTCCTGGATTAGAAACGATTTTTGGTTCAAACTTCGTCGAAAATGTTGACCGGCCTCCAAATTTGTCATAGTAGGTTTCAAGATGCGTTTACTAGAGATTCAAAAAATGAAGTGTCCGTCCGCCGTCCGAGCCGTTTTGGGCAGTAGGAATTTTTTGTTAAATCAGAAATTTTGACAAAATACTCGGTTTTCCATCTAGTTGTGCTCGCAAGGTTTGCAGCCCGATCACCCAAACCCGTGGGGCTAAAAGGCGGCATCGGGAGGAGATTTTGAAGGTTTTTGGCTACAGGGTCGAGCTAGTTGTTGTTTTCGAAGTATTTTTGGACGTCGAATCCATTTTTGCGGGTCCGATTTCACCGTGGGGATCTATGGAGCTACAAAATTTGTTGACACATTTAATGTAGCTCTTAAAGGACGTCAGAATGTTTTTGAGGGTCCCAAATCTGTCCAAACTTTGTACAGGATAAAAAAAAAAAATCTTTATTGACTGCATTAGTTTTTGCACAACTTTTTTTATATAAAAGAATAGGTAATACACCTTTGTATAAAATATGAACCGTTCTTTTTTTTTTCATTAAAAAAAAAAAAAAAAAAAAAAAAAAAAGAAAAAAGGCATCGCACGAGAAACGAACTTACAGATGTGGACTCGTAGTGAGGATTCGCAGCAGACTGAGCAACACGAAATAGAGTGATCATTTTCCTTGTTCCCCCTTCTGGAGGCCTTGGAGGATGCTACTCAGCCTGGACCTCCCCAAGAGCCGGTTTCCAAGCTCAAGAAATCCCCCATTTATGACGTCATATGATGAGTTACGGGTCTCTCCGTCGATAACCCTTTGAGGAAAATGGCAGACACGATTCCGGAGGCGACGAGGAAGATTATATTTCGAGTTGAGATATAATAATAACCGCACGAGTGAGAGGACACAACCTTGGGATGACCGCAGCTGGCGAAAGGGTCCACTGACAAGTGGCATAGGTACCTAACGTAAATTCGACAAAATCGCCTCAAAGGTAAGGCTGGCTGCTCGCATTTAGGTAATCCTGCGTAAGGCGGCTGAAATCCGGTACAGCAATTTTACGAACAAATTTGATTCGTAAACTCCTCACTAAATCTACCAGCCAAAAATATTCAAAAAGCTCGCCCATGTTACCACAGCGCCCCCGAGAGATGATAAAAACAATCATAGCTAATTCATATACTTACCTATTGATTTTTGGTTTATATAATTATTATTCATGGAAGAATTATTCTTGGATAATACACCTATGTAATCGCGACGGAGGTCGAAAACTCAGATCGGCCTCAAAATTTGACAATTACCCGTTTCAAGAAGTCTAGATTCCAATAACGAAATGTCCCTCCGCTGTACGCGTGTAGGTACGAAGTAATCCAGCCTCTGACGACACACCCCTCTGCTTGGGAGCATCATGTCGATGTCAGAGCAACGTACCACAACTGCATTTGGGCTACTTTCCAGGAGAGACAAAAAACTGATGTGGGACGATTTTAGACTGTGGGGCAAGTCTTTTATGAAGATTAAAAACAAAATTGGCCCCCAATACCGATCCCTGTGGAACACCCCCGTGGAGTCATTTATGAGATAAGTTAACGGGAACACAATTGCGAAAGCTCTTTTTTTAATCATAATGGTAAAAACCATTACACATCGCAAGTATTGGAGTTTTTTAGGCTAGAAATAGTTTTAAAATTTAATAGAGCATCTGGTTGAATAGAGGAAAAACTAATCACTGCAGTCGAAGGCAATTGAATAGGAGGATCGCCATCATCATCAAGAAGGTTACTAATTATGTTTTCTTCTGATTTGAGGATTCCATCGTGTCGGCCAGACCAAAATCTATAAGAAACCGTCTCTACAGTTAGAGACTAATTAGTACCTAACATATTTCGGAAGAAAGCGAGTTATCTCCTTTTCCACTGTACTCTTCATTTGATTTCTTCGACATCTAAAAAACGACAATATAAATTCCGCAGGTGCGATTTAAGTAGGTAATTGAGTATGAAATTCTTAGGCCCTTCAGTTACATACATTAAATGTCCACACTTTGGAACAATATTTCTATTTATTACAGTCTCAATAAGTTAAGATTCAGACAATTTGTTCACGTCAAGAATCATTTCTTAAATGTATCACAGAGAAACCAACGCCTCAAGTAATGTATCTTCCAGCTCGTTTCCTTTCCACATCTTGTTTATATCCTACGTCTGGCTGTACAATTTGGTACAATACTTTTTTTCCGAAGAAAGGATAATGAAATCAACAACCTAATATTTATTAAGTTTTATTTATTACATTCTTGTTTATATTTGTTCTATAATATCACGCGTTAACAATATTGGCTGGACTGATGGCGTGTTCACGTCCAGTGTTATTGCTCTTATTGAGGTAGGAGGGCTCTCAGTCAGCGTGTCGGAATCTGACAATCCCAGCTGTGCCGCTCCATCAATATCTATTTGGTCAGTTATCACTTGGTGGATGGGAGAAGTAGAAATGGGAATAGTGGGTGATTTTGTAGGTTGGTCACCTGGTACAGTTTCTCTGCTGGGAGTGCGAGGAGTGGCTTGAGGATCTAATGGTGTTGGCAGAACAGTAGTGACAAATTCACTAAGGGGAGTTAGTTCATCCATTGGCGTTCTGCTTCTTCCAAAGAAGCCTAACTCAGGCAGCACTGAAGTCTCAGGTTCTCCTTCACTCGGGACGCCAGCTTCTATCTCTTCAAAATTCGGAGCCGACGGTCCCCCGTTGATGGTGTCTGGTTCAAATGAAATCAGCTGCATCGAGTTGCACTGACCGCCTAAAGACCCTGAGCTTTCAACTGGCAGAGTATGCCCGCTTGAGCTCACCACAGGCAAATGCGGATACTGTGATTGAAATCCACCGTAACTGTAAGGGGGTTCCACCGAATACAAACTGGCCAGCACACCCAAACGGTTCGCTACACCAGGCTTTCCTAAAAATGAAAATACTCCAATGTTAAAAATATTCACAACTTGGAATGAACGGTTTACAGACAGTCAGATCTCGCCAGAATGGTGATTCATATTCTCAATCAAGAGCAGGCCATACACCTGCCGGTTTTTTTCGACGCGCCACAGTTTTTTCCTGGAAACCCGACACTCCAACCACGCGGGTTTCCACGAAAAAGCTGTGGCGCGTCGAAAAACACGGCTGGTGTATAATATATACATATTATGGCCCAGTAAAGCATTTCATCGTACCTACAGCGGGCTAAGTGCGATCTATTTTATTAACGAAACGAACTTGGCGAAATTTAACTTTTAGCCTCCATCAGATCCACAGTTTTTAACCAATCGTTTTTGCCCTATCCCCCCCCCCCCCCCAATAGGAGAGGCAAGTGCGACCGTTGACCTTCCCAACATAGGATGGGGTGAATGCGACTTAGGTCGCACTTCCCCACACTTTAGTGATAACACTCGCCCCACACTCGTTTCAGAGGGGAAATTAAAGCCCTCCCACCTTTGCGCCCCAAAATGCGCAATTGATGCATAAGCACTTCAAGTTATCAATAAAGAATACTCCCTGATGATGAGGCTTCCATTGGGATGGATTTTCTGGCCTTAAAGCTGAGGAGCACACCAACACACAATCACAGTTTGAAAAACGCTGCAAATATTTACAAAAAAGTTCATTATTCATTGATATAGGTTAATTGTACAAAAATTAATTCGGTCATTACGAAAATAATATTGATATTATCAAACTTATTTGAAAAAAAAAGAAGAAAAAAGTTCATTGTTTGGGCAGGTGACCTCGAAAAATGGATTGTGTGCCACAAATTACTCAGAAAACGACACCTTATTTGACATCCTGTGATGCCTCAAAAATCTCATTTGTAGACCCCTCAGTGAAATCGGACCGTTCTGGGGCCCCAAAAATACTTCAAAAAACCCCTCCCGTAGCCCCTTTTTAGCTGCACAGAGCCCCATGGGTATGGGTGATCGGGCTGAAAACCTTGCAGGCACAACTAGATGGTAAACCGAGTACTTCGGCAAAATTTCAGATTAAAAAAAAAAATCCTCCTGCTCAAAATGGCGGACCGCAGACGGACATTTCGTTTATGGGATCTACGTGTCTAGAAACTGATAATGAGTCCAAAGAGAATTTTCGATCTCCGTCGCGATTACATAGGTGTATTATTTCAAGAGTAATAAACTAAAAGGTAGTCAGTTTGAAGCCTCCTCCACCAAGCTAACGTGACCTTCTATTTCAGTAACACCAACTCACTAGAAGAATGGTAGTTTTCGGTTCTATAAAAGTTTTCAAGCATTTGTATTTCACGACTCTCGTACTGGAGTGCAGCAATCAAAGGCGGTCGCACTTACCCCGCTGCACCTTACATTATGGAATATCTATCATCTATCATTATATACTTACCTAGACCTTTGTTGAAATCGTCAAACAAACCCTTCAGGTCCCAATGACGAACAAGTTTTTGCGGAGATACGAGATCAGGATCAAAATAGGATTTCGTTGTTGAGATTGTTGGGATGTTTGGAATGATTACTTCTTTTTCCAATTTGGTAAAGTGTTGTTTAGCAGTTTCAAACCTACAAAATTCAAACCTACAAAAGTTGACAATAAAAAACACACAAGATAGTAAGTTGTAAGATGTATCCCGTGTAGTGTAAGGGTAATGCTGTATTGTACCAATTGTCTGAAGGAAAACTTCCCTTTGAGCATCCCTTACGTACCAACATAGTGGAGGCAGAATTTTACCTCCTCTTCCGATCTTCGTCTCTGAGGCTCTCTCTTAACGGTGAATTCCTACCGGGCAATGGTTCCACTTGTTGGACCGCCAGCTCACGCCTGTAACTGTTTTCGACTGAAATACCCCGGCAGATTTTGGTTTCCTTCCTGAAAATGACGAAGTGAATTAGATATGGAAAGAATTTAACTCTCATCACGTCACACAAAAATGCAAAGTGAGCTCTGCATTTTGTTTGAAATAATTTCAAGTAATCAAGTCATTTCAGTAATCAATTATTGATACCAAAGAGTGGACACCAGAAGCTTTGTCCAGCACAACTCGACCAGAGAACACATGGCCATGGTGGGACATTCGGCTTTCATCACCAGCACTTTGACTGCACCCTGACGGTTGGAAGTGGAATTAAATTACTCACGATTAAGGCCATGAGAGTGCATCTCTCTCAAGGGGCGCAGGGTGTAATTTTGGCTCCAGAGAATCAAGCGAAGTGCTTTGAAATCCCAAAGGACTGTTGTTAAAGAAAATTAGGTACCTTACTGACACATCAACGCCAAGTTTTGACAGACAACAAAGTTTTGTTTGGCCAGAAACTTAGTGTCTTTGTGACGGCCTTAAGCCAACGAAGGGGCTCGCCAATCGGTTGAATGGACTTTAGAGAGAAAACGTGAGTGAAGAAGAAAAAGTTACTAACAGTAGGTGGGCGAAATAACGTTTGATAACGATCATAATATGATACATATTATATTATAATAATATTATAATGTTATGTATGTAGGGAAATTTTAAAGCATGAATAGTTCATAGTTTAAAATTTCCCTACACGCCTGATGACAAAAAAAAAAAAAAAAAAAAAAAAAATCAGCTCTCACTTGGAGAGCAGTCAAACGCTTGCAATTACTCGCAATCTTAGCCAAGAGAGTGCGCACATCCCGAGTCAGTTTTGCTCAAGTAGTTAACCCACAGATTTTGTTCCTGACGTTCCGGCATTGCTCGTCTGTTCTTGAAATTCCTCATCTTCGAACAACTGCTCTTGGCAAAGAAACCTAGTTATGTTAATCGTTGATTCGATAAACTCCAGGTGGCTAGTCAGCGAGAACTAACTTAATTCTTAAGTGGTAGACGATTAACTAACTTAATTCTTAAGTGGTAGACGATTAACTTCAAACGACGAAAGTCTCCATTTAAAAATAAATCTATACCAATGATTAGAGTTAGTTCTCGGATTCAACATTTGCCGCCTAGGGTTTTATTTTGGGCTGAAGCAAGGGAGTGATTGCAAATATTTTTGTTTTACGACGAGACTGGGCACACTGCTGCCTAATAATAATAACAATAATTATTATTATTAGTATAGAACGAGAATGTAGGTCTGGTTGTGAAATCCATTCTGACGAGTGGGCAGCCAACAGATGCTGACCATAAAACGGTGAACCACCAAGAAGCATAGTATGACTTATTAAGTCAACCATTCATCAGGAGCCATGAAGTGTGAACTCAGGCTGTAAAGCGATCTTGGCTAGATGCAAGAATTAAAATTTTGGAAAAAATGCGAGGGGTCCCAATTTACCATTTTAAATCCCACCTGGAGGACAACCGCTGGAGGCTTTACAGAAAAGAGAAACCGACCTGTTTTTAGCTTTTCTGGAGGACATAAGAAGCACGAATCCTATTGAGGAGAGGCAACTTTGATTTTTAACGTGAAGGAGGTAGAGCCGTCAACTTGAGACCACCCGTTATACGTAGACCGTACACTAAACCAGATGGAGTCTCGTAGAGCACACATTGAACCGGCAATTTCCTCGCCTGCTACTGCAGTAGGAAGTCCACGAAGCTCCTCTCAACTCCAAACAGATAGAAGTGACGGCGGGCGGACATTGCATTTCTCGAATGTACCTACACGTTTCGAGGTCATCGACATTTTTGACCCCGTCGCGAGAACGTCCGTTGATTATTCACAGACTAAAAGCCCACAAATAAACCAAACCTGACCCACCCGTGACAGAATGAAAGCACTTCTCACCACACTGGCGTGAGAGATCGTTAATTCCTGGTATATAATTGAACAGTCAAGAGCTCACCAGACTGCCTATTTTGTCTGAGAAGACGAACAACTCAATCTTGGAGCTGGAACATTCAATTACAGCCGCACGTCACTTCCAGAACGCCCTCGGCCGTTACTCGACTTACCTTGTGGCAATGTTGTCCCAAAATTGTTTCCAAGCTTGTACAGAGGTTTGGATGTGCACGACGTCTTTTTTGACAGGATACGACCCAAACGAATACAGAGCGCTGGTTTCTGGATCACTTTGGTCGTTCAATTTGGGGATAAAAGAAAGAGTTTTGCGAAGCTGTCTTTTGCATGATGCGGTTTTCTGTTTGATTAACCGCCTCGAAGAGATTTTCTTGGTCCAATTCCGTTTCATGAGGTACTTGAAGTGTTTTAGGTCGATCTGAAACATTTCAGGAAGCTGTGGATTGGGGCCATTGACTAGTTTGGCTTGTATGAGACACTTACCTTCCTAGGATCAGCTTCTGAGTTATCATTCGACGTCTCTCTGCTCAAAAACTCACTCCGGTTTGAATACAAATTTGCACTCTCGCAAAGAGCGTCAGCCTCATCTCCGACGATAATAGTCAAAAGATGGCCGTCCGCTGACACTATCGATTCGTACGTCTTATCGAGTTTCACCCGATCCCTCACGATCCGCGGACTGTTGAGAGGCGCCAGCAAATTGGTCGGATCGATTCCCATCTTCACCGGCGGCATTTCGTTCTCACTTGGCCCGACATCGGAGTTGTCGAGACTCATTAACGTCGCTTTGTAAATACCGTCGACGCTTCTGGGTCCATTTTCTCTCCCGTTTTCGGTCTCTTCGCAATTTTCGAGCGGTCTGCCGATTGAAAACGGTTTAACGGCTTCGTCAGTCTTGAACGAGCTACAGTTGGAATCAATTAGGGACGGCACGTCGTAGGAAGTGTCATTAAAAGACAGGAATCTGGAAAGGGCATAAAAGAAGTGTCAACTACAACGGCGGAGGAGGGCCTTACTCTTTTATTATTTTTTCGTTTTTAAATCAATCATCAGAGGGAATCGGGGCTTCCCGCCTTGACTCTGAATGGTAGTTTAATTTAACAGCAACAGTTGTCGGGCTCCTTGAAAAGTTCACAATTTCGCAATTCTGACATAATATTAGGTTCAGCACCCTTCAAAAAACTACCCATACCAATTTTCACATCAAAATTCCAGTTAGGTAACTATTATCTAAACGTCGAAGGTTTGCCTGAAACCCGCCAGAGCGTGCTGAGAAACTATTGTAAGCACCTCTTCGGGGTAGCGTGGTTTTTGTACTTACATATATGGAGTCCTCGATGTCAAATACGTCGGGACCTGGATACCTGAAAGAGTTTTCTCGCTCTTTTGACCAACCAACAAATGGCAGAAAAAGTCAAGAAACTAAAGAAACTGATCAAATTTAAAAGAGTTGAATAAGTATATCAATAAAGTGAATTTACTGAATTTATTCTGGTCGAGCGTCTTCGGTCATTTACTTGTCACTGTCATTTACCTGGGAATGGGTATTTTGCTGAGTTAAACACCAAATATAAATACGATATATAATGCAAAAATATGAAATCCTCGGTACAAGGTTAAAGAATATTTCAAAACTTAAGAGGAATGGGAATGGAACGAATTCCCTGAATGGAGAATGGGAATGGAATTAATTCCCTAGAAAAACAAAAGGAAAACCTACTCTAAATGCCGGAATGGCTAAATTTGGGATGAAAAGCAAAGTGCTATTCGAACTTAAGGGGGTTCCGGACTGGCACAATCCGGGGAGTACAATTGCCAAACTATAGGAAAACTATCACCTAGCACGATCCTGGAATGGGAACTTTGCTCTTACTTTACAATAGATTCAATCACAAAAACGGGAATGGGGGGAATGTTCTGTTGAATTTACTATGTAAATAGGACAACAGTAAACGGGGATGGGAGGGATTTCTACGTTGACTCTACGATGTAAATATAACAACGAGAAAGGGGATGGGGGAATGCTAGAACCTAATTCCACCTAGATGCTGGTAATTTTGGGAATTACTGGAGTAGCAAGTGGGGAGGAAGGTTGGAGCTAGGCGTGCCTTTACCGTGGATGGTGAACTCGAGGTCGTCCGTTGAGCCGGTAATGAACAGGTCTTCTTGGTACGTCGGTGTCTTGATCCAAAGCAAGGGCACGGAATGGGACCGGGGACTCGGGTATGCCCCGGGCAAGGTGGTAGAAACTTGGGCTTTCAACTGACCCAAACCGTTCCGGAGGCGTTCCGGAGGCGGCGAAGGCGTCGGAGCACGCAGACAAAGTCTTTCAACAATTCCCGAACACGGGAGGGAACTACGGAACTTCACTTCGGACTGGGTGAGCACACCCCAACACGATTACAGAACGGCGAACAACACAACTTCCCCCAGCCTGGAGACCACCGCTCCAGACAACAACTCACGAAGATCTGACAAGTCCTCTCAGGCGCTTGATGGTTCTCCCTCCCTCCGATGCGACCGTTTGGAGTGGGGAGAGGTCCCTCCCCGGAGTTCTCGGAACAGCCAGCTCCCGCGCCGGCCTACGCTGTTGCCGCTTGTAGGCGGGTTTGCCCGCCTACACTATGTTTACAAAAACACTAATGCCACGGCAACCCTGTTCCACTTCACGGCACACAGTGGTCGAAAGGAGCCATTTTTTGTCCAAAAACCCTCAAACGGTTCCAGCTGGCTGCAATACTTATGGTACTTTACGTTTTTTGTGTTCTAAATCCAAACCTTTGATTTTTAGTTGTTCAAGTTTTTCTGAATCAAACAACTTTTTCTGCATCAAACCCCTTTTTCCATTTTTACGTGATTACGACAACAACAAGTATAGCACTGGCACGCTTACCTACTTTCAATAATTTTTTATACCATGCTCAACACGTTTTGTACTCATACACTACAACAACACTGAAATTTCACGATTTATAAGTTTTTAAAGGTTTGGCGCCAAGACAGAGATTTTTTTATTTTATTTTATAAAGACACACACACCAATTTATAAAGGCACCTTGGACACTAAATAGTAAGACTATGTGGCAATGACGGAAAGAAATTTTGCTGGGTCGTTATCAAGGCATGAGCAGACAGGTTCTTTATGGAATCCCGAATAGGTACTGGCGGCGGAGGGCGGCGAAGAAACGTACGCCTATAGATGCTTCAAAACATGTACTATGGCGGGGAATTGGTCCTAGAGTAAAGCTCGTTAAAGCCTTTTTCCTGGTCCATGAAATCCAAATTTAAAAACTGATTTCGCAACTCGTTTGTTACATAATAAAAATAAGGTCCTTATAAATGAAAAATGCTCACTCAAGGAGTTCATCATTTAACTTTTTTGCTGGACCTCACCTACCTCTTTGTTTCTCTGATTTCCGATTGGGAGAATTCATCGTCATCTGTACTCGTCAAAGCGACGGTTTCGTAGTTCACTTTCAAGTCCATTTCTATTATTTTCTCGCTGTAGTTCGTCGCTACGCTGCTTGACGTGTCGTCGCTGTTGAAAGTATCGGTTTTTTTGGTCCGCGACAACAGAAACTCTCTGACAGGTTCCCGCTTGATGGCAGCTTTGGACAATTCAGGCTTTTTATCGTCGGCTTGGATTTCGGGATCGTGGCGGATTTCGAAGGACAGGCAACTCCTGCCAACTTGGACGCCTTTGGAGGATTTCGGCTGTTCGACTGTTTTCGAGTCTGGCCAAAGCTCTTCGGTGTTTACACCTGAAAGCCAACTCAAACAATTGTTTGTTTGTATTTTTAATTGCAGTATGACTCATACGCTAGCAAGTCAAATACTTCACCTATTGTAGTAGTTTGCGCCCAAATGTGGCGCTGCTGTTTTTGTTGACTGGTTGAAGCTGCTGTCCCTCCATGGTTGAAAGGTCTCACCATGTTGGGCTGAGTTGAGCGAGAGAACGGCGTGGGAGATTTTTTCATTTTGGGTTGTCGATCCTGAATGGGGCTGATGGCCGAGTATGAGTCGTTTCCTGCAAACAGCCAAAAGGGGGATGTTGGGGCAGATATGTTAGTATGTATAACGTAGGCCGGCTGTATACATAATTACCTTGGTTACTGTCGGAAGGGACGCACAGCCACTCATCGTAATTTTCTCCCCTCGACTCCATCCATTTCTTCGCCCCCTGCCTCCGCCCGTTCACAGAGATGGGGAACGTGGCGCCCTCTGGGGAGACGTAGGTGATTTCTCTGAGGGAGGGTGGCGAGGGGGTCAACATGTTCGACCATAAATTCAATTCCTGGGCGTCGGTGGGCCTCTCCACCCTCAGCTCCGGTATCCGACTTTGCATTCGATTGGTGAACCTCCGAGCGAGAATTATGGCTGCGGCGATCTGCGACAACTCGACAACTTCCTGTTTGGACTGAGAACACACGTCGACCATTCCGTTGAAAAAACCTCCCGCAATCATTGCGACATAAATCACAACTTATTTCTCCAATTATTACCTGAGGGTGAAATTGATGGAAAGGTGATATGATCGGAGATGATGATGATGTTGATGAAGAACAGGAAGAAGAACTAGATGATGATGATGATGATGTTACCTTTTGAAACCTTTTCTTCCTTTTAGGTCGACTCGGAAACGCTCTAGTGAAATTTGTTTCCTTTTTCAAAACAGACTCGGGTTCACCGTCCCAGTCGAGGGAATTTGGAGGACTATTGCGCTCGACAGTCGGTGCAAAATACGAAGCTCCAGGGTCAGGTTTGTTCCATAGAGTCCCCCCGAAGCTACCTTTGTACCTGGAAACATGACCGAACATGAAATATCCCCAAGTGGAATTGGGATCCAGGTCAGCAGACCCATTCGGCCCACATTCTAGACGGTAGGTGAAGGTCTTGTACCTCTGGCCAGTTTTTGAAAAATTGACTTTTCGATAACAGAATAGTTATAATTTTCAAATGTCTCATCATTTCTCAAAAATAACTAGGTATTTCACTACGAAAAAAACAACCATAATACCTCTCTTAGGACCATAATACTCTTCTCATAAGAGCAATTTAGAAAAAAAGTGAAATTCAGCCTCTGGAAGATCTGTTTGTACTTCCGGGAGTACATTCTGGGAGTAGATTGTAGATTGTAGTCGGGATTGCTCAGGAAGGGGGTTCGAGGTGCACCCAGCACCGAAGAAGCCTATGGGCTTATTGTGCTTTGCCTGAGCGCCCTGGTTCTAGTAAAAGATGTCTATTCCCCTGTTAACGGTTTTTAGACCCATTTTTATAATAAAGGGTTGATGTTATCATGACCCAAAAGCGTGAAATTGCTTCATGGATCAATAATTTTTCATTGAAACGGCCAGAGGTATGGGACTTTCCCCTACTATGATTTTCAACTTACTCTTTTGGAGGGTCCTGCACGTTGACGACAAAAGGCGATCCAGGAGCGTACCAGTTGTTTTTAGAAATCTCCAAAGTGTAAATGCCAGTTTGGCTCGCCACGTAGCTCACCATCAGTCCGTCTTTTCTCGATCTGGTTTCAACTACGGGGGTAGCTGGTCCGTTCATGTCAATCTGTGAATTCACCGATAAAATTTAATGATGATTCAGTGAGCTTGGTTTTCAACTCAGCACACTGATTATTTCGAGCGATTCTCAAGTTTTGTGCTTAATTGGCTGATTACAGCAGTTGACATTTCAAAGTAGGTTAAAGAATCTCCCTAATTAGCTAGAAACATGAAAATGACCTTTATTCAAGATGAAAGCGGGATGACTTTCAAAGGGTGTTTTCACGTTCCTGAGGATGTCTGAATAAACGCTCCTAACGCTCAAGTTAACTTGACTAAAAGCAAACCAATTAGGCTAGTTTACGCGACTGGATAATGAAGTACCGATCGCCCTTTGCTTGAGAGTGACTACGTTGTCATTGATTTTATCAAACTACTCGCATTTGGGAGATTCCATGAAAATCGGAAATTTTAAGTCTTTTGAGCATGGTGGCTCTCCTATTTGACTTTTCAGACTTTGTTCGGCTCAATGGCAAACACGTTATACTTCAAATCGAGTTACATCTCGTTCCCAAAAAATTTATGGATGAAATTCAAATTCAAATTTATAATCCTCATTACCTCATGTGTCCCATTTTCGAGGTTTCCTAGGTACACGGAGAAAAAAAATGGCGGTATTTTAGACGAAAATGTTCGGTAATCGGTGGTCAACCGAACAATTTTTCGAAAAATGGAGAGGTAAAAACGCAAAAAATGTAAGGTAAAGTGTTGAATTTGCGCGGTTGACCACCGATTACCGAACATTTTCATTCATCTTTCTACCGAACACCAAAACTGTTTTACCGCTCAAAAATCGGAGATGTTACCGAACATTTTTACTTAAATTGTTCGGTAATCCCTCTGTCCCGCAATGTTTACCGCTCATTTCGTCCCGCCAACTTACCGAACATACCAAAATGTAAGGTGAATTTTAACCTTCCAACCTCAAACCTTTTCGATTATGAGCGGTAAATTATAACCTCTCAAAGTTAAAGTGCGCGGTGAATTTTCACCTTCCATAATTAATGTGAGGTTGTAAAATTACCTCCCCTACTTCAAATGTGCAGTAAGAATCACCTCCCACAACTCGGATGTGCGGTGAATATTCACCTCTCATTTTAAATTTCGAGAAACATTGTGCGGTAAAAATTTACCTCCCACACGCAATTGTGCGGCCAGTATTCACCTCCCTAATTTCAAATATCGTTCGGTAAACGTTACCTTCCACACCTAACATGCGCGGTAACTAATCACCGAACAAATGGCAAGAAGTACCTCTCAACGTAGTTTGAGAGGTAATCGTACCCAAAAAGGGAGGTAATCCCTTGTTGGTTTGGGCGATAAATGAACATCAATGAGTTACCTTTCATTGATGTACACTTACCGCCCACACCAACAAGGGATTACCTCACTTTTTGGGTACGATTACATCTCAAATTACGTTGAGAGGCACCTCTTCCCATTTGTGAAGTAATCAAACCACGAGTCGAACGGATAGGATACCTAAGGAAGAAAAATAATTCGGTTATGAATACAAACCATGTTTATTACAACGCAGAACGATACACAACATAATATAACGTATAAAATTATAATTAACTGTAAATTAAAGGATAAAGGATACAGTAAATTAAAACTTAGGCATGATCCAACATTATTAAATCATTTAAAGTACAAATAATTTAAATTTTAAGTAGGTGCACGACACCCCACTAGATTTGTCAAGAACTAAAATTATTTATCAAGTACCTATCATTATTTTATCAAGTAGGTACAATGCTATTAACCATGGGTTCGATTTTACATTAAAAAATGGGGAAAGTCGATAAGTTATCAATGATATGATGAATATGATAACTTATCATATTCAATGCCGAACCGGGGACATTCTATTTCTCAACTGTTAAGGATATAATATAATATATTATTATCAAATCATTGATATTATCAAATAAACACGTGTACGTCTATTGACATGATCCAACGTATTCGTACACGCCTACCAACTAGATTAAACCAGAGCAGAATCTGTTCTTGTTCAATCTAGTAGGGAGATATAAATATATCTGATATAAATACAATTATTTTATGAAGTAGGTAGCTACAATGCCCTAGCCATGGGGTCGATTTTACTTTCTCAAGTAACGTTCTTAAGTCAGAAAGTAAATTGCTAGGGTTTTGTGGGACCCCAAAAAGAGGATTGTACGTACAAAAAGACTTAGAAAACGACACCCCACTCGACATCATACCCAAAAACATGAACCCCCCGTAGCCCTTTTTTAGCCCAATAGAGCTCCACAGGTTTGGGCAATCGGCCTCTTGCGAGCACAACTAGATAGTAAATTTAATAAGTAAAATATATTTTTTCAATATTTCAGATTTAAAAAAAAAAAAAAAAAAAAAAAAATCATCCAACTGCCCAAAACGGCCCCGACGGCGTACGGCGGACGGACATTTCGGTTTTTGAATCTAGACCTCTTGAAACGGATAGGTAATGTCAAATTTTGAGGCCGATCGGAGTCGTCGACCTCCGTCGTTTAAACATAGGTGTATTCTTCCAAGAATCATAAACCGAAACTGACTAGAGATTGCCAAATTCGTTTTGGAAAAAACGCTGCAAATTGTCCACAAGGGTTTATTAAATAAACTAAATAAATGTTATACTAAAAAAATACTACCAAAACGACACAATAGCCGAAAGTCTTTTTGCAGTGTTTTTAGACATTTCCACTGCACAAAACGGCCAAGATTAAAAAACCAAAAAATTTTGGTTTAATGTCGTAGGTACATGCTACAAAAACAGGGAGAAGCATTAAATTGGGGAGGACATAAAGTACTTGTACTTATGTTCATAATGAGAGAACAGTAAACAGATTGAAAATGATGGCTCATGACCGTTATTTGGATACATAGGACTTCACGACAAGATAAATGAATTTCGTAAACTTCTTTTGGCTCTGCTGAACAGTTGATATAATATTATTTTGCATATTATGATGGTTTACCTTTGAGGTACAGATACGCGGTGCAAAGGTATAGGCACGTGCGACGGTTTTCTTCGATACAGCCCGGCCAACTTGGCGGTCCTGGACGGTGGCTTTTTTGCATATCAGGCCGAAGACGTAAGGCAGCAAACATAAGAGAGCTCTTCGTTTCAGATGAACATCTGCAAGTGGAAATGGAATGCTGTTAATTATTGCCGACAATTCTGTTTTGTGATTTCTGGACTTGACACACTACCAATTAAAAAACACTTTTTGAGGGACTATACCTAACTGAAGTGTGCTCTGAAGCTTACCCGATGTAGCGGTTCTTCTGATAGAAGGGTATTCCACCTCGATGATCGGACGAATTCCACAATTCTGGGACCTTATTCGTCGAGCTTGGAACTCAGGAGAGGCTCCTCCACCCCAAACCATCCGAAAGGGGTCTGCGTGAATCTGATTTAAGAAGGCATAAAAACATGAGATCAGCTTAGGGGAAAACATCAAAAATTTCATGCAATACACCAATGACGCATGGAATAATGCTTACACGCAGGTAGGTACTTTAGATGGGAACGATATAGGGACGACACTGCAGCGACATTTTGTCAACACCCACCGATGAAATGAGTCGATCGACGCGTAGTCCGAGGCATTTTCCCAATTTTGAAAATGTATCGAGTAACTGTAATCACAATTGATTTGCATTGATGTTAGGTATCGACGAATAAGCATGCAAAATGTTCATACATGTACCTTTTCAGTAGTGTCCAGTAACTGAATTTTCTTGAATGCTTTAAACTGCTTTCAGTCTTTTACGAGAGAAACAGGAATTCCATTGTCTACGATCGAATTGGGCCTTGGGTCGAACATGCGAGAACACGAAAAAACAAAATTACAAGCACTCCATTATGTTAGCATCATACATACCTCACAAGCTGAAAATCTACGAAACTGACAAAAGATAATTACCTTTTTCGGATGTTCCAAACAGTAAATTCACTAGACCGATTTATAACCGTCACCAACGACAAACACATCAATACTAATGGCCGCCACTCGGCCGAAAACCCCAGCAAATCCCCAACGCAAGCGCTTCCAAGCGCCTATCTCAGGTACTACTGTACGGTAGACATTTACCGCACTTACTTTTGTGTACGGTGGAAATTTACTGCCCACGTCTTATGTTCGGTAATTATAAACCTTTCTGTGAAGGGGGTAAAGTTGGGCGGGAAAACGTTGGTGATGTGAGGTAGAAATTAACCATACGGCCTTTGGTAGGCAGTAGACATTAAATGTAAATTTTACTGCCCACGTGTTATGTTCGGTAATTATCAACGTTTCTATGAAGAAGGTAAAGTTGGGCGGTAAAACGTTGGTGATGTGCGGTAGAAATTAATCTTACCGCCTTTGGTAGGCGGTAGAAAGTTACCGACAAGGTGTTATGTTAGGTGAAAATCTGACCCAACATATTCGATAGCTTCATAGACCGGTAAAGTATCACCTCTCCTCAAAGGAAGGGAGCTTGGGCGGTAAACTGTTGACGATGTGAGGTTGAAATCTACCTTACAGCCTTTGGCAGGCGGTAGACATTTAATGTAAATTTGACTGCCCACGTGTTATGTTCGGTAATTATTAACCTCTCTATGTAGATGGAGAAGTTGGGCGGTACACGTTTACTTCATTTTTTCGCATGTGAGGTATGTTTGTACCGAACTGGCTTCCTTGTGCGGTTGATAATCGAGTTGTTCGGTGAATGTAGCTCTCCGTTTGTTCGGTTAGTTCTGGCAAGGTAAGATTTCTTGAATTGTTCGGTAGCAGAGAAGAAATGTTCGGTAAGATCATCGAGTTGTAAGGTAACCAAGGGTAATTGGGCGGTAAAAATGAAATTATTCGGTAGATTTTCACCGCTCACGCGGTTTTTTATACTATAAAATGGCCGCCAAAGCGGTTTACCGAACAAAAACCGCACTTTTTTTTCTCCGTGTACTTCAACGAGCTAATGACGAGCTAAGTCGATTTCTAACAATAATTATTATGTACCTACCTATGTTTGTTTTCACCGGCTTGACATCTTGTACTTTCTGGATAGATTTTAATGGCTGTTCTAGAGGTAGTCACCTCAATCTCTCAAATTTAAAAAAAAAAAGAAGTTTTTTACAAAGTTGTAATGTCCATCACTCACCTAGTAGGAGCGGAAAAAGAAGTCAGCAACGCTTCTACACTTCGCATCTATAGATGCGATTTGTGATTTTTGAAAACGATATAGGCAATAACAATGTGTGCATGACATCTTAGTTCGAAGCCAAAAACCTCATTCTCTCACTTTGAACATAAACGGGAGAATGAGGAGAAACCAATTATTCTTACAGTTTTAGTAGGTATGGTTTTACAAGACTGATAATATCTTCATTAAGGTGAATTAGGGATTATGGCTTCTAACAAGAGTGTTCCTACTATGATGGATGTCATCCATCATAGTAGGTGGAACACTCATTGAGTGTTCTGAGGGCAGAAGCCATCAGTTACGTAAAGGTACCAACGTGTAGTTGATATAGAAAATAGCTTTGGGTGCCCGTTTTTAATGAATGGAGGTGGAGTTTCAAACAGAATAGACAAAACTTTTGATCATTTTCAAAATGTTTGATTCTCCCTAAACTAAAGCACTTGTATGATTGAAAACTCGGCTAATCATCAGGTGAACAACCGAGAAAGATGACACATTGAAGAAAAAAAAGGCTGCAAATTTTACACAAGGGCTTTTGTAAGTAAATGATGTAATGTTATTGACATAAAATTAATTTTTGCACATTTACTTACATGTCAATAAAAATTCTGAAAAAAAAAGATGATAATAAAAATAAAATAAAGACATTTTTCCGTGCAATGTTCGGACAGATTTGAAATGGTAATCATTGTTTTCGAGCTGATCTGGTTGGAAGGGCGATTGCAGACTGGGCCCTAATCCTCGCCCCCTTATGCCGGATTTCACCAAGTGTAGCTTAAAGTTCGTTTTAGCTAAATCTCGGATTTAACGTTAAGTCCGACTTAGGGAAGATTCCGTTTCACCATTAGACTGAAGGTGGCGCTTACCTAAGCCTCGGTTAGCTTTGGAACAGGTTGCCCCAGACTCGTGTTCCCGCGGAAAACTCGGTAATCAGTGACAAAAAAGTGATAAGGCCGTGATAAATCGTCACGTTAGTGGCAACATCTGCTGTCTCATGTTTCTCAGGTTTTAAGGAGAGCCTAAAAACTGATTTCTGAATCCCTGGACCGACTTTTATCGCAAGTCAGAAGCTTAGGACAAGGAGGTCCCCAATGATTGATTTCAACGTAAAAAACGCTGCAAATTTTACACAAGGTAGGTATTATTCTTTGATATAGGTTACTTGTACAGAAATTTAATTCTATCAATGAAAAAAATTTAAAAATTTTGTATTTTTATATTAGGTACAAAAAAAATTTTTTTGTTTTTTTTTTTTCAAAAATTCTATATTTTTTTACTCGAAAAAAATTTAACCTCCTGGGATCCTTTAATAATCCCATTTTTAGCCCCATGAAAGCCCTGTAGATCGCCACAGTGAAATCGGATCGTTCCGGGACCCCCAAAATTGGATTCTTCGTCTAAAAATACTTCAAAACGACACCTAACTCGATCCCATAGCTAAAAGCCTTAAAAAAACCTTCCCGTAGCCCCATAGCGCCCCACGGGTTTGAGCGATCGGACTGAAAACCTTGCGGGCACAACTAGATGGTGAAGCGAGTATTTTGTCAAAATTTCAGATTTTTAAAAAAATTCCTACTGCTCAAAACGGCCAGGACGGCGGACGGACATTTCGGATTTTGAATGTAGACCTCTTGAAAAAGATAATTTCAAATTTTGAGGCCGATCCGAGTCGTCGACCTCCGTCGCGAAAACATAGGTGTTCCAAGAATAATATGATAAAGTTGATAAATTGAGAAAAATTAACTTTTTTCAGGTAGGTACCTAATTTAATTTATTATTCAAAAGATAGGAAGGCGTAGGCACTTAAATTACAAATGAATCTCCAAAGTTTCTGCATATTTCAGTCGATAAATGGATAAATCGATAAATGGACTAGTCATTAACAAAATTGGACTAGGGTGTAATATACTTATAGATAATATTATTATCTTATTGAGGACTCTTCCCAAATTTTTCCAACAGTTGACGAAAAGAGAAACATAATTCGATCTGTTTGAAGACTCCCGGCCGCCTTTGCAACTGAATAATCATCTCAATTTCCTCGTCGTCATCCTCGAATGTAATTCTTCGGTATGCCATTCCCAAACACGCAATACGAACGAAATAATTAACACTCTGGTCGAAAAAGCGAAAATCACACCGTTCGAGGGAAAATGATAATGAATAAATCCAACTATCATATCCGATATCAACGAAATGGGCACTGCTGTTGTTGGTGATAATTGCAACAACAACTACAACACACGCGTAAATCTTAGATTTAACGCTTAAGACGTGGATGAGTAGGGACTAAAATCTGAGGCTTAACCTCAGACCGTAAACCGAGGTTTAAGACTAAGCGGGAGTGGTGAAACGCATCTTTTTCTTATTCTTCGGCTTACCGTCTCATCACCTAATATCTTCCTCAGATCGAAGATGTAAGCTGGGCCCACTCTGGGCACATCCAACTTCCACTGAAATATTATCTGGAAAGACAACTTATCCTAGGTATTCAAAAAACACCCGTACCTACTGGCAGTGAATTACAAAATCCAAATCTTGCCAGGCTCTGGGAATTTCCGCTTTCGCGGAACTGCTAGCATGAGGAAACCCCAGTGCCTTCTGCTCAACCATTGCAGCCACACCTTGGAAGACATTGGGTCAATCTCTGAGGACTCGACAGGGAAGCGTCTGTAAAATGAAATTATCCTTGAAGAGTCCTCTGCTTCCACCTCCGTTGAGATCGTAGACCCAAGAGGTCACACAGCCGTCTCTGACAGACATCCTAGGAAACTCTTCTCAGGTCTCAATGCTCCATAACACACAGCAGCAAAGGCCTGAACTTAGCGCCTACGATTTTCCGCCACTCCACACACACTCCTTTCGGGTTCTGTTCCCCAAACCTGTGCTATGTTGTGAACTGATTGCAAAGGTCCAGTCCACATTGCGAGAAGGCTCGCGGATTATGTCCTAGGGGGTGGGCCCAGCCTACACACCGGATTATATCCTAGCCTCTGCCCCTCTGGGTCGGGGCCCACTCTACACCCGCCCGGTTGGAAACCGGCATGTCATTCGTCTCGTTCTGTCTCAGGGAGGCTCCCTACCGAATTACAGCTTTCTAGGTAAGTCCTAGGTAAGTCGAGTATTTTGTCAAAATTTCATATTAAAAAAAAAAAAAAAATTTAAGTAAAGCATAAATTAAAGCTTAAATTAAATAAAGCATACGACCCCAACACGGCTCGGAGGCAGACGGATAATTCGTTTTTGGAATCTACGCATCTTGGAACGTACTCGACAAATTTTGAAGCCTCTAAAAAATTTCGACCTCCAACACAAATAAACCTATGTGGTGTATTACTTATTCCCTGAATAATAAACCAAAAGAAACTTTTTCACTAAAAATGTACACCGTACATTTCAAACTTTCGTGGAATCGCCCATTTACTTGTATTCCGTCGAGTTGGTTGCTGTACGAATATACAAAGAAGACCCCTCGCATGCCGGTGAAGGCCGACGCTAAGGCAACGCCTTTGGCAACAATGTCGCCCGAAACGCGAAGCCGAAGAGAGTTGTCGTTCCCTGCCGACCTTTCGAGAGCTTCTTTTAGCCGTATGAGAAGTCGAAGGAATTTTCTTTCCGCCACAGGGTTCAACTGAGATCTGCACGTGTCCCTTCGGGTCATCACCTGTAACAGATAAAATGTTGGAAAGATTGGCGCGGAGTCCTCGGGTCTTCTGATCAGAACCGTTGGACTCTCCAACCACGTAGGATTTCTACCACCAAACTGACGGTGGGTCATAAATTGGCCCCTCCAGCAATACCAAGAAGCGTTAACTTTTCATAAGTTCGAAATCCAGAGAAGTCAGTTTAGCGGCGTCAAACTTAATTTCCGCAAGCCTCAACGCGCTTACGCTCAAATTCCCATTCGCCCCGAGGCAGTTACCAACACAAGTTTACGTTGTCCTTATGAGGGGAAAGAAATCGAACTCGCCTGGGGCACTGCAAAAGTTGATCGGGCCAAGTCCTGTAGCGACCACCACGTCACATCTTGCGAGTTCAACTGTTCGATATACTTCCCCAGGCAAATCGGGCCGATGTCCCAAAGTTGCTGCAAACTCCTTACTTCATGGCCGGCTGACTCAGACACCCATTTGAAGATTTCCTGTTTTTCCGTGCAAAGCGAATTTTTGCCACCTAAAAGTTCAAACGGACGAGTGTTAATTAGTTCAAATCTCCATTCGAAATTCTTATCTCTTTATGATAATGTAACTCATGATACGTGAGATAGTTGGAAGAAATTAGACTTGCAGTAATTTTAGCGAAAGTGAAATCACGTAGTTCATACTGTAGTTTTAGTGCAGTAATAAGCGGTAAGTAGGTAGTTGGTTCATGAAGAAGTTTAAGTTAATGGTGAGTTAGAAGCCGATTCATGCAGTAGTTTGAATAAGTACCGTCGATTCGTTAAGGTGGTATACTACCTATAAACTGTTGATAGATCAGCAGATGCATGCCAATGGTTGACCTAATAGGTATTGTAATGTACCTAACCGCTGATACGTCACAGCACCAAGCTCTTGAATCATGTTGATTACAAATCAAACATTAAACTTACCAACCTGACCCACTTACTGCACTCAGAAGGAATATATCCCGGAACCCAAAAGTTCTAAATTAATACCCTGTAAATAATTTTGCCGCTCTCTCGTGGAGGTGAAACCCCAAGGACTAACTCGGCAATTTGAGGGCGACACGTGCGAGCATAAACATAATATCCGTCCCAACTCGAAGAAACAACACCTGTCCGGATTTATGGGCCAGCCGGAGTTCAGCGTGACAAACTGTTTACGTTTTATGAGAACCCCTTATGAGAGAAACATTAGGCACAGACCGGCCTGTAAATGCGTTATTGGCTACCGTCAGAAACTTTTTTTTCGGCTGAAAAATATTCAGAAAACGCCGCACATTGTATTACACATGGGGTTATTGTTATTTTAAATATTGCAGAGATGTAGAGTGGAAGGACAGGTATGAATCGATTCTTTTCCCATAAATCGATTCTTTGCCCAAGATTACTTCGGAAACAACACAGTCCAGTCAAAATCGACAATTAATTCGCAAAACGAGATGTATCTCTGCTTTTGGTTTATTATTCTTGGAATAATACACAGGTGTCTATAATAATAAAACATAGGTCTATGTTTTCGCGACGGAGGTCGACGACTCAGATCGGCCTCAAAACTTGACATTATCCGTTTCAAGAGGTCTACATTCAAAATCCAAAATGTCCGTCCGCCGTTCGGGCCGTTTTGGGCAGTAGGAATTTTTTTAAAAATCTGAAATTTTGGCAAAATACTTGGTTTACCATCTAGTTGTGCCCGCAAGGTTTTCAGTCCGATCGCCCAAACCCGTGGGGCGCTATGGGGCTAAAATGGGGCTACAGGAGGGGTGTTTTGAAGGCTTTTAGCTATGGGATCGAGTTAGGTGTCGTTTTCGAAGTATTTTTGGACGTAGAATCCATTTTTGGGGGTCCCGAGACGATCCGATTTCACTGTCACGATCTATAGGGCTTTCATGGGGCTAAAAATGGGATTTTTGAAGAATCCCAGGAGGTTAAATGTTTTTCGAGTAAAAAATACATAATTTTTGAAAAAAATCCCCCCAAAATTTTTTTTTTTGAAATACAAAAATCCAAAAAAAATTTTTTAAATTTTTTTCATTGACAGAATTAAATTTCTGTACAAGTAACCTATATCAAAGAATAATAAACCCTTGTGTAAAATTTGCAGCGTTTTGGTTTATTATTCTTGGAATAATACACCTATGTTTTCGCGACACGGGTCGACGACTCCGATCGGCCTCAAAATTTGACATTATCCGTTTCAAGAGGTCTACATTCAAAATCCGAAATGTCCGTCCGCCGTCCGCCGTCCAGGCCGTTTTGGGCAGTAGGAATTTTTTTAAAAATCTGAAATTTCGAGAAAATACTTGGTTCACCATCTAGTTGTGCCCGTAAGGTTTTCAGTCCGATCGCCCAAACCCGTGGGGCGCTATGGGGCTATAATGGGGCTACGGGAGGGGTTTTTTGAAGGCTTTTAGCTATGGGATCGAGTTAGGTGTCGTTTTCGAAGTATTTTTGGACGTAGAATCCATTTTTTGGGGTCCCGGAACGATCCGATTTCACTGGGGCGATGTTTAGGGCATTCGTGGGGCTAAAAAATGGGATTTTTGAAGGATCCCAGGATGTTAAATATTTTTCTAGTAAAAAATACAGTTTTTGAAAAAAACACATTTTTGAACAAAAAATCAAAAAAAATTTTTTTTTGAGATAAAAATCCAAAAAAAAATTTTTTTTTAAATATTTTTTTCATTGGCGGAATTAAATTTCTGCACAAGTAACGTATATCAAAGAATAATAAACCCTTGTGTAAAATTTGCAGCGTTTTTAATATGATGTTCGGACCCATTAGGGTAGTGTATACCGAATTTTGCAAATTCCCAAAAGCTGTGCTTCACGCGTAGCACACGAAAAACCACAATTTTTTAGGCCTTATTTCAGTTTTTGCTCTATATCTAATAAACTATACATTGCACGACGAAAACTACTACAGTAGTTTTTGAATAGCATTAAATGCGTGACAATTTAAGCCCGACCGGAGCTGTGTAGGTCAATTAGTTCCAGAGTTATGGCACTTTGAAAATAGGCCATTTTTTCCAAAATGAATTCCTACGGCTCAAAACGGCTCGGACGGCGGACGGACATTTCAGTTTTGGAATCTAGACCTCTTGAAACGGATAGTGTCAAATTTTGAGGCCGATCGGAGTCGTCGACCTCCGTCGCGATTAGGTGTATTATTCCAAGAATAATAAACCAAAAATCATCAAACGCGGAGTTTTGACAAAATGTAATGAACAGACATGGCCAAATCCCTTACAACTCTTGAGGCTTTGTTTGGCTCTAACTGCAACTTTGCCATAGCCCTATAGAAATTGTAGTCAACTTGTACACGAACTGCGACACCCATTAAACAATATTTTCCGAGTAAACAATCATTTAGGAATTGGGTCTGAATGCTAAGATTGTGGCAATTTATGAAATTTGAAAAAGAAAGAAAATGCGTCTCCCAAATCTTTGAGTCTTCGTGTCTCTCCTCCCTGTTGAATCCCTGGGTTCTCCTTTGACATCACTCCAAGCCGAATGTTTTTCCAAAAGCCTGGGGATTTTACTTGTCCGTTCTCAACTTTGAGATAGGCAGGGGATCTTTTCCAGGTGAGCAAGAATGGATTTTGTTTTTCCGCATACCCTCCAAGCCTGACTATTAGATATTGGAGAAACGTGGAACACTTCGCCCAAACGTAGTTATGTAAGAGTCCATTCAACATTAAACGTTCAAGAATTAAACATTGACTGTTGAACAGTTCAACATTGAATGCGGTCAACATTTTGAAGGATCCCAGGGGATCAACATTTTCCCGAGTATTTTGGACGCATAATCCATTTTGCGAGGTCCCACATATTTTTTCCCCCAAAATATTTCTTTATTGACACAGAATTCATTTTTGCACAATTAACCTCATCAAAGAATAATATACCCTTGTGTAAAATTTGCAGCGTTTTCAATTTTTTTTTTTTTTTGGAACAGTCAAGGGTAATTAAATTTCTTAGAGGATTGCAGTATTTCTCAGATAGGTACCGGTTCAATATGATATCTAGGTACCCATTGTTCAATGGTATAGTATGCTATCTACCGTCACGCCTCTGGTCTAATATGCTATCTGGGTCATTCCACGAGTGAGTCCCCTATTTTTCTCCAGTTTTTTCCATTTACCAAAGTCAATGAATATGGGTGCTGGTGTTTTCCCCCAACCTTCCTAGGACTCTAAATGAATCCAAGAAGCAACGCGGGATATTCAAGTATGGCCGAAACCATATCTGAGAAATAGCTTCAGAAACCAGGAGAACGGATTTCATTATGCATTTCAATAAATTCAAATTATGAATATGGGCTGATGAAAAATACAGGATTATGAGGGGTAGGTAATAAAAATACTCAAATGTTTTTAAAGCTCCAACGTGCTCTACTACAAAATGTTTCATTGGTGCAAGTGATAGAACGGTTCCCAACATTTCCATCCGTACAAAATGTCCCTACCTGATCACTGGGTGATTGCCAGGAGCTTTGAACAAACGTTACAGGATAATGAGCCCTAAACCTTGTGACACAACTAAATCCCCCCCCCCCCCCTGCAAGGATTCAAAGAGGCTTCAATTGATTCCCTAATCAATCAGTAGGGGAGAGCCCAATGAATGGATTGTCATTGGAAATAATATTCGAATACTTCACCCTACCTCCCATAAAACTGAAAGTGGTGAACTGCACCTTGTGACACACCAAGATAATGAGAAATCACCCTTTATATTTTGAAAACGGTGTCAAGAATTGATTGTTTCTCAAAAAAATGATATGGGTCTGATAGCGTAGATTGTCCTGCATAACCCTAAATTTTCAGGCTTGAAAAATTCCCATTGTAAGGGGAGAAAAGGGTTTTTGTGACAAGAATAGGGGACATATTCGTGGAATGAACCACCTACCGTCACTCCGTTGGTCTAATAATATTATGCTATCTTCCATCATGACATAATCACACATTGTCACACATCTACCAGAACGGTGTAGGGATGCTGTCTACTATGAGAACTGGGCATAACATTTATTTTTATCATAATATTTAATATGAATAACATCGCGCTGGTAGATAGCATATTGAACCGGTACCCTCAGATAACGATGCTTATACGATTTGTATAATATAAAAATGTATATACATATTATCTGAATCACGGTAAATTTTCTAGTGATTTACCTTGTATCGCCGGAACGCTTCTACAAATAAATCCTTTCATGTCATTTCATTTCAATTCTGATAATTAGTTTATAATAACTTACTCAACCACTGAAACAACGAGCTCAGTACGACCAGCAGATTGGAAAATACCCTGTTAAATAAAGGTAAATCAAGTTCCATTTCGAGAAGCAATTTCAAATCTCTTGAGAAATATCCGCCCAGTTTGATCCCAGAGGTTGCTAAAACGCCTTCATCGTTGAGATCTGTAACGTTTAAAACAAAATGTAGGGGTGTTGAGCGTGTTTCACGTTCAACGTGGATTTGAGGAGTGATAATATGATGGCTCCGCTTAACCTCGTAATGACATAATTTTCCATCATCAAGGGATTGTTTGCCTCCAGCAGTATGTACATGTGATTAATATTTCATTACTATTCATGAGAGGGACTAACCTGATTTATGAACTGCTCAACCCCGCGGTCGCTTGGCGGAAGACTTGGGTCACATCACAGGTATTGAAATGAGATGTTTGCCGACGTGTAGGCCGTGCAATCGCCCATTTGGGTCTTCGGTAATCTTGTTAATATTTAGCAGGAGGGAGGCTGTTACACCGCTGTAGGGAGGTATTGATTCGTTTTAACGCTGTTTCCACGTCGTAACGGTAACAGCCGGAGGGATCCATCAGGTGAGGTGATTTGGAACTGATTTGACATGCAGCACTGATCGTGAACCCCTCATTTCTCATCATTCGGTCACTAATGAGAGCAACAGGGAGGGAACTGCGTCGACTGGGTTTGACGATTACAAAGCCTCTACCTGACACTATCTACGAGCTCCCCGCTCCACTGTGTCAGGTACCAGACCTATCAGTACCTAACGGTATCAGACCTGATATTGATAGCTGCGTTACGTAGTTGCATCGTTTTGGCACCACGAAATTGGGATACACACATGCGGAAGACCCTGAAGAGATGACCTCACGTTGGTGGGAGTATCCAGGAAGGAGGGATATCATCCATCTCATACGTCCGGCACCTGAAAAAATATTCCAGTGAGGGAATGCGCTTGAATTGGCATTTTAGCAATGTAACCGTTTCCCTGTGATCTACCATAAAGTTCCTTGTTCTCCAGGTTATTGTTGAAATGTCGGCATTTATTGAACTGCTCTGTGTTTTCCAATTTTGTGAGTATTAAGCAGTTTTCATGGTTTTGAGGGGGGTTTCAAATATCCAATCTGACTTCTCGATTCTTACAACCATCTGTACGTTTTAACTCCAAATATTTAACGAACTTATGGAATAATCAACCAGCGCACAGTGGGACGGATAGCGAATCTAGATGGACTAAAGTTCGAAAATGAAGGTGCATATTTTGATGTAAAAAGCGCCTGTGTGGACTACTAATAAGTTGGAGAACATGCATCAGCAAGAATAATTCTTGCTGAATAATTATTGTAGGTTCGCCCAGTAAAACGGGCGTTGGGCGTGTACCTACTTGATTATAATGTATACCTAATTGCTTCTCTGAATTTACATTATAATTAGTTTTGTGTGTTTGAGGGAATGCTGCTAGCGTCATATCTAGAATTATGCCCTCGTTGTTGGGGAGGAGGATGAGGGAGGTGTATGAACATTCCGAATTAAGGCATCTCACGAATTTAAGTCGTGGCTTACCTACGGACTAAATCGCATATGTCGTTACAGTATTGGATGGGCTGCAGGATGGCTGGAAGAGTCGAGTTGTCCTACAGAGTGTCTTTCCTCGGAATGGGGCTGTGGTGAATATGATATCAAGCACGAAGAGTCGCGTATGGTATCAGTTCTCCCACAGCTCGCGGGTAAATTTAAATTTGACAGGCTGGTTTCCTTGACCGAATTGTCGGCGTGGGAGGCCGGGCCATCTTCAAATTTAATCATACGGAGGGCAGTTCTCGCAGCTCCTAGCGGCAAAGTATTGTCGCCTATAGGGGCCTGGGCAGCTGTCCCGCGCGAAAATAATGGGTCCGTTGACCCGGCTCCAGCACCGAATTGTCAACAAGGGGGGCCTGGGCAGCTGTCCCATTCAAAAAGCCACTGCGATTAATCATGATAGATTTAAGCGATCAGAGAAGGATGACTGGCGGTGAGATAAGGGATGGTCCGGGTCAGAGGAGGTGAGGTTTTCAGTCCGATCGCACAAACCCACGGGGCTCTGTGAGGTTAAAAAAGGGTATGGAATCGTTTTGGAAGAGTTTTAGCTATGGGGTTGAGTTAAATTGCCGCACCTGTGTCAGCAGACCCAGAAACGCCTATTTGAAAAGGCGACACACGGTCAGCGGACCCACACGGTTCATATTTAAATCCTATTTAAAACCCAGGTCAGAAACGCCTAATTTGAAAGGGATCAGCGGATGGAATTTTTTTATCCCCGTCGTATGATGACGGGATGACACGTCAAGACCATAAAACATGAAAATTTTGTTGGTTCCTAAAGTTGACACAAAAAAGGATTTTCCACATTGAGGAGCAGTCCCTCCAAGGGTTGTGATGAGTAGGGGGGGTCAAGAGTCGAATGAGATGTCGTTAACGACAAAATTTTGTACGTACTAGCACGCGAAAAGGGAGACCTCGCTTCGCTCTCCTATTAGTGCGCAGTGCGAACTTGCTCCCGATCCAGCGTCGCTAGTGGTGAAACTACTTACAAATGCCCACAATGCGAAATTCATGATTGGGTAAAAATCCCAGTAGTCCTCCCCAATCGTCGTCACCACAATGAAAAATCGGGTCAGCGAGTGAGGCCCCCCCCCCCCCCCTTCCACAACTTCAACCCCGCTTTGTTAAATCCTCAACTCAAATTTATCATGATTGCATTCACAACCGTGCTCTTGACACTCCTTTCCCACCTGATCTAATCCTCACATAGAGCCAGTGTGAGAAGGGTATTGAGTTTCAATGTCACCGGAACTGGATGGCACAGGACCAGATTACATCAGCACATCCGCCTTCGTGTGTAATAACGGTATCTGAAATTCCCGAAATGATATAATGTAAAAATATGGAAAATATTTCGAACATCCTCATTAACGATAAGTTGCTTAAAACAATATTGTTAAAATGGTTATTGTTTTCAGATTTCACTTTTGGCATTTCGGGGGGTCCAAAAGTAGAGTTCTACGTGGTGAGCCGGTGAGGATTGACATAATATATGACATAATATATGAACACTAAAATTAAAAATTGAATATATTATATTCAATTTGTAATAAATACACTATCAAATTATTTTAGTGTTCATAGTATGAGTTTCTCGTGAGTAATATTGAACGATTTACGTGTGGGGGTCCCATACTTACCCCACTCTACAACCATGCTCAACTTCGAAGGGATAAGAACACCCTTGAGTAATTCAACTTGCTGCATTTAAGATACAGAGTCATTTGGAGATGAGCTCCTCAGTTAATGGAGCCATTCTCCAAAGTGAACGTCCATTTAATCGTGTTGAATCTCTAAGCACCACCCACTTGGTTCTTCGAATTCGTTTGTACATCCTCATTTTGCCTGTTGAAGCGGCGATCCCTTCCAGTACGAGAAAGTGAAAGAGTCGTTAAGCTCAACTTTGGGATTCAATCGAGCGAGAAGTTCGGGACCTCTGCCGACCGTCTTTCTTCTGCACGGGCTCGGAGGCTCCCACAAGTCCGACTGCAATGGGAACATCGCTGAAGGTTAGTCGACATGTTTATCAGAAAATGGAACAGTATGTCAGAGCAAGATGGAGCCGAAATATATGAGTGTTGAATAACATGGGCGTAGGCAGGGTGAAAACTCTGCTCTGAGACAAAAGTGGGTTTTCAGTAATTTTCATGAGAATGCAAATATGTGCGCAGACTATTACCGTGTATACAATTTCTTGGAAGAAGTACAAAAGGCTAGAGACCTTCTAGATCTACGGTTCCAATCCGTATTTTTTCCAGGGTCCCAAACCTGAAGGACCTGGCAGGAGCGACGGCTGTACTTTTGCTCGTAATCCCTCGGACCAGGATCCATACTTAAAATACGAGTAATTGTTATTTTTCTATTCTGTAGGTAGGACAAGTGGCTGCCGTGTACAGAAAAGAAAGAGTAAAAAAAATCTACAACTTATGGGGCTATAAATGGTTTTTTTCTTCGAAGGACTTGGGCCAGGATGTCGAACGAGGTGTCAATTTTGGATAGATTCAATTTATTGGGGCCCCATACCTAAACGACTACACCGTCGAGCTCTGTAAAGCTAAAAATGAGCTCCAGGAGGGGGGTGAAGATATTAAAATTTTGTCGATGGGAAAATTTTGTCCATGGGATCGAGTGGGATGTCGTTTTCGAAGTAGTGTGTTGGTACGTAGAGTCTGTATATGCAGTTCTCAGACCCATCGGATCTCACCGTGGGTGAGTGGCGCCTCAATGGGGCTGTACGTTGCATCCGAAGGATGGCAGAATGTCGAATGAAGCGTCGTTTAAGGGGCCTCCTATCCGTTCAAACACTTCACAGGTACACAATTTTTTGAATTTCCAATTTGTTTGAAATGATTTTTCGGATGACTTTATTTCTCCGAAGACGGGGATTTTGAAACTTTCAATCATTTCTCTTTTTGAGTCAAGTACCAATTCAAGTAGGGTGTCATTCTACTGTAGGTGTGTTAACACATATTGTATATTATCATCTTGGTTGGTTTGAGATCCTTAAAGTGGTAAGGAACTCGGAGATGGTTATGAGTGTGATCTTTCAAAAAATTAATTGTACTACCTACTCCGTATTTGCAGGTTTGCTTGAAAGAGGAGGTCTGAACATTGTCGTAGCTGATTACCAATTTGGAGTTGAAGGGCCAGAATATGACATTGCCGCAAGGTTGGTTTCCCAGTACAGTTTATCTATATAGCTCTGTATAGCTTTAGTCTGGCAGTTTCAACGACCCCACGGGGTAATATACCGATTTTACATTTTCCTTACAGAGGCCCCGCATGGTGATGGTACCCCAATAACCAGTGATAACATATTATGACCGCTAATAGAACACAGGCAGCCTATTGTAACACATTGATTGGGTCTGGGGGGAACAAACGGGGTGAGAGTGCCCTCTGGAGGATTATATCTCCTCATCTATCATTTGATTTGGATTAGTAGAGCACACAATCCGCTGTATCCGTGAGGATCCCCAAGCCATCAATTGAATCGGTGGCCAATCAATATTAGCCCTTCATTAGGAAATATCCTCGTTCACCTGTTCACGCCAAGCCATGCGTGTTCTGAAGCACCCTTCCCTTCTGGATCCCTGCAGGGATCCATCTAATCGGCAAAAAGCAAAGATAGCCTGAATGTGGTTTCACGTGTTGAATAGCAGAGCAAAGGAATCGAAGATTCAAAACATACAAACAAAGTTCGGATGTTTTCATTCACATTTCCCGACATACGGCTTGCATCAATTGCACTGGTGAAATAGGCCATCTGTAAATATTGTCACTTTTCAGAAATGTTGAAGTCATCGGGGAGGCAGTAGGAGATTTCTTGGTGGCGGGTCAAAATGACGGCAGCATCAACCTCAGCTCAACAACTCTGATTGGATTCAGTTTGGGCGCCCACGTCGCAGGCGTTGCCGGCTACTGGATCAAGGAAAACTACTCAGCTTATTTACGGAAGATCATAGGTGAACCGATATTTCTTTAAACCAATTTCTCGGTGAAACCGAAAATGGCTGACTTATTTTTAGAATTCCCTCCATTGCCTCGTGGATGAGAAACCAAAAAGGAATCAAGGGCAGCTCTTTGAAAGGGCTCCCTCCTTTTGAGAAAGTGCTTCCTTTATTCTTTTCCTCGGGCATTGGAAGAGAAGCCAGTATTGACCAAATACGTAGCAATTTTAGTCGTGATGAAAACCTATCACTCTCTTTACGTCTACTTCCACAACCTCTCTTTCATTTTGGTTCTTCTGTGACTTCAAAGCTCTGGACCGGGCGAAACCCTCTTTTGACAACCTACCACCGGAAAAACGGCTGGACCGAACTGACGCCGACTACGTGATGGTAGTTCACACTGCGGGCGGCTTGTTGGGCATCGACGAGCCGATCGGACACGCCGATTTCTTTCCCAACGGCGGCAGAGAGATACAACCTCAGTGCCTGTCGTCAAATCAATTGTCTTCACGCAAGTACCACTTGATAACAATATAAACAGGGGGTAGTTTCAAGTTCCACGTGGCTCTCCCAGGGCACCTGGTTAACAGAATGTGGTTGAGGAGACTGAATTATAATTACACCCGTAGGGATTCAGTTAATACACATCTCTCCCTTCGGATATTGCTATGTAAATGCACTGAGCAAACAACCCAGATGAATTTAATTTTGTCGGGTCGCCATCTCAATCAAAGCACTGACATGCTCATCACTGCGATCGCCACACTCTGGAATGGAGTATATGAAAATGTCGCATCGTTGCTTTACGAAAAACGTCACAGACTAAATGGATCTTTATGGTGAAGCGACGAGTTCTAAAAATGGCTCAACATGTGCTCCGTCAACCCCACATACAATCTTGGGGAAGAATCTCGTATCTGTAAATACATAAAGCTTCCCCTCTATTTCCTCTGAACCCCACCATCGTATGATGAATAACATTTTGCTGGTGACGGGTTTTCATACCGAAGGGTGAAAAAATGCGTTTAGATGGTTGTGTTTAGGGGTCGCAATCCCGCAATGCGGGATCCCGCGGTGTTTTTACAATCCTGCAAATGCGGGATTCTCAACGCGGGATTTCTCTTGTTTGAAAAAGCCGCGTTTTCTGTGGTGAGAATCACAGCCTGCACACTGTAAATCGCATTCTCTTTGCCTGTGGTTCATATAAGTCTTCATGCCTGTTGTGCATGAGGTTCACAATATTTTTGCTATTCTTGTGGTAGATCCAGATAGTATCTAACCTATCTGAGGGAAAATTGGGACGCTGTCATCAGTTTGCTGTGGTGTGGTCAGAGAGCGCATTCTCTACAGCTGGGTACCTATTCTACCATCAACTCCTATCAAATTTGGGTGAGAGAAACTATTAACCCACTGACCTTCTATGATGGTCTTTCTTTCAGAAAGTTGGCTGTTTCCCATCTGCAGAGAATGGCTCCAATGGAGAATAAGTACATTTCAGTTTATTATTCTTGGAATAATACATCTATTCAATAGCGACGTAGTCGAAAATTCTGTTCGGCCTCAAAGTTTGACATTATACGTTTCAGGATGACTTGATTGAAAAAACAAAATGTTTTGGGCCGTTTTAGGCAGTAGGATTTTTTTTTTTTTGACATTTCATGTCTTTGCTATGGCACACAACCAAATTTTCGTTATGTCACGTTACGTTACGTAACGAAATATGCTCAATGAAATGTCCCAATGTGTTGCAGACTCGTATGCAAGCATTTATGATTCTTAGAAGTGAGGTAGTTAGGTACCTATGAAATTTACACAAGTTCAGTTTTATCTGAAACTTTGACAAAATTTCCTTTTACCATCTAGTTGTAGCCGCAAGGTTTTCAGCCCGATCGCCCAAACCCGTGGAGCTCAGTGGTGTTAAACTGTGGCTTCGGGAGGGGGTAGAGTTACGTGTCGTTTTCGAAGTATTTTTGAATGTAGAATCAAATTTCGGGGTTCCAAGGCGATCCGATCCAGGACCTATTGGGCATTCATGGGGATAAAAATGGGATTTTTGAAGGATCCAAGGAGGTCAAACAAGGTTTTTTTTTTTTTTTTTTTTTTTTTTTTTAACGCAAAATCCGTTCTTCGAGGTCCCACATCTGTCCAAACATCTCACAGAATTTTTTTTTTTTTTTTTTTTTTTCAAAAGTGTTTTCTTATTGTCACAGAATTAATTTTTGCGCAATTAACCTATATCAAAGAATAATAAAAGGTTTGTTCCAGGTTTGACGGAATGTTAACTGAAATCGCCGGAGACATGCGCAGTTTAGAAACTGCTGTTCCAGGTCGATCGTAAGTTGGACGGAAACCGATAGCTCGAGTATGTGCGGTCGGGTCCTGTCGACAGCTGTCCAAGTTCTGTCGACAGACGCAGTCAGGCCTGGAACAAACCTAAACCCCCATGCAAAATTTGCAGTTTTTGATAAGAAATGGCGGGGTTTTAAAGGAAATTATGCTATTAATTACAAAATCCTGCGGGATCCCGCAGGATTGGCTTGAATCCCGTGGGATTGCGACCTCTAGTTGTGTTTAATTACTAACCCAACTGAAGCTAAACCTCACCTGATGCGTAGAATGGGGCTGGAATGTGCTGGTTGCAGTTATTTGCAGTCACACGGCGTCCTGCACCTACTTGGCCGAGTCCATCGCCCGGCCGGTCTTCGCCGCCGTCAAGTGTTCGTCCTGGGAGGAGTACCAGACTGGAGCCTGTCAAGCCAACGAGAAATCCTTCATGGGGTTCGACACGGACGCCATGTAAGTGAAGATGTGGATGTAGGGGTGAGTCAATGCAGTGGCACCAGGTCTCACGTTGGAACTGTGCCGAGCACCGACAAAATCCTTGCCTTTACCGGTGGGGTTATTAAAAATTGCTACAAAAATAAGAGCGTAGTAGATGATTTCGATCAAACACCCCAATGATATCTAATTTAAACTAGTAACAATGATAAATTCAATTGAACGCCCTAAAATTGAAAATTTCAACAAAAACAAAGGGAGCCCCAGCAGATGAGTTGTGTCGAAAAACATTTCTGAGCAGCAACCTATTGCCCAAGTAAAATTCGATTCCTGTCGAACAAGACCACACTCGTTGAGTGAAAGAAGTTCAAACGTGAGTATGACCGGGAAGGCAGATTTGGGCAGATGATTTTTACTTTTAAATTCTTTAACACGTCTGTAGCGAGAAGAAACCATTCCCAGCTCGGAGCAAACCGGAGCTGTTTTTTAAGCTCTGCCGATTCCTAATTTGCATGGAAAACTCGTGACTTATCCCCCTGAAACGGGCTAAAAAATTGTTTTCCCGAGTTTGGCGTTTTTTTTTTTTTTTTTTTTTTTTTTGCGTACATGGGCATCCTACAACATAAAGAAAGATTTCATGTTTTTTACTCCTCTTTTTCGGTTACCTACATAACCCTCATCGACTCAAATGTCAAATTCACACCAGTTTTTTTTTTTCTTTTTTACGTTTGATAATCGAAATCAGCATGTTCGGAAAAGGGGGTTTTTGCCGCTGTTGCCCACTGTGCGGTGCCTCTCCTGACCATTCACCATCCATCTCTTGATTTAAAGTAGCGACTCTTAAACCTGTAGACCAAGGCTTTAGTGTCGCTAATTTGAAGTTAGCGGTAACACTGTGGAGGAAATGGAATCGAACAGATCGGATCACTTCGCCCGTCTCCTCCATAGTTAGGAAGGAGGAAGGGAGGGGTAACTCTTTACAAAGCTATACTGATAAGGAAACCAACCTGGTAGGATTTACATTTACAGTGTAACCGTTGGAACTCTACCTGAAATTACATAGACTTCACTTCCCAAGTGAAACCGTACGAGACAACCTGGACCACTGTTGCTATCTCAAAAATGGTGCGACAGCATCTCATCAACGTGCAGTGTACAACTGATGAAAGGGTCTACTTCAGATAACACTAACCCATTCTCCTCCACCAGGACTGAAGGGACGTTTTTCTTGAAGACGAGCCGCACAGAGCCGTTCGGATTTGACGACGACGATTCCGACGTCGATGTGGAAGTAAATGCAGTGCCAGACACTGAAGAAGTCCTTTCCAAGTACCACTGGTACCCCAGAAGAAGGTCAGACGGACCGCGGTCAACACCTACACCAATATTGATTCTTGGAGTCAGCGCTTCATTTGGCTTCTTAGTGCTCACGACCCGATGAGGATAAGACAAAATAATGTAATAAAGCACATCTTGTAAAATGCACGAGGAAAATATTTAATGTTTTTGTTTTTTTACTACTATTCCCTACAACGCAGATAGAAAGGCTGCTGTTAGCTAACGTTTTCCCGAGTGTTTCTGTTACATTTTGACTGTAATTGCGGTGAATAATAAAGCCCGTCGAGAGACACAAATTACTTGATGTTGATAGCATTAAAACAGGCTTATACGGCTCTTTGCAGGTCGACTTCTGTTAGAGGAGGTGAGCAGAGTGCTCGCTCTGGTGGAGGCCGTTGAGAGGGGGAGCTTAACCGAGATATGTTTCAGTTAATTCCTTTCTCGCCTAATAAGCGTTAGGTCTGGGACCACACCAGTATTAATATGGATGGGGACGGCGAAGGTGGGAGTGGGGTCCACACTTTGCGACAAAGTTTACACCCTGGGATGAATAATGATGAAAGTTTTCGGTCATGCTGGGCGGCGCAAATTTTCGAACGCTTTGCTTCTATCGTGTAATTAGTTACGCCCGTCATTACTCTTCAACTTCTAGTAGGTAGTAGAAACTTGCGGAGGGTCCGCTTTCCATACGCACGCAATTCAATTCCACAAGGTTTGATGATATCATCTATGTCGAGATTTAGGAGCTACACAGGCTAATTCCTAAGGCTCAGTAGGCACATTGTGGCAGCAGATGGTGCAGCCTGTGAAAAATCGCCAAAGTTAACATGTTAAACGGATTAGAATCAAACTTGACCTCCCCTCGGAAATACATGGGGTGTAAATCCGCGAGCTTTTTGCACGAAAGGAGATGACGTTGTGGCATAAAACTGTGTCGGTTGTTTAGAGCCAAGTTTCCCCCGCCAGCAATACTTTAACTGAGATTTGGGCGGTAGACAATACCCCAGAAGTATGGCGGAGGGCGACCGGCAAAGGGGGTCTCTGCAAGGAAGTACACCACATAATTCAATTTCGCCCGCCCGCCATGTGGCAGAGACAACCTATCCGGGTAAACGGACCGGAAAAGGGGATGCTAAACGTGTTTTTCAACATCCACGCTTTGTGGGGTAGGTAGTGGAAGGGGGTATCCAGGATGCTACACATCGGGTGACTTGACAATATAAACGCGGCATCGTCTTGGGATTTTAGCCCGACTCGAGGACGTCACCGGCAAAACCCTCCCGACCGCAAAAAAGGCGAAACCACATTTCCGATGAGAGAACTACCCGCATCAGGTGCTGTGTTGAAAGTAGAATTGAAACGATCGCTTGAATAGAGCAGTCAGACGGTGGCAGAGCGGAGTCAGGACAATTGAATGGAGCGTAGCCACCCTGGAGGGTGTGTGTGGAGAAACCCTTTAACACGATGCATCCAAGTCTTAACGTACCTAAGCCAGGTTTTTATACTGCTGTTCCAGGTCGATCTGCAGGTTGACAGCAGTTGGACGAACCTACAGTTTGAATGAGTCTGGTTGGGAGCTGTCTGACCTGGAACAAGCAGTATAAAAACCTGGTTTAGGTACCACGTTAAGACTTGCATGCATGATATAGAGCCGCAGGAATTGTATGTTTTGCCTCTTTTCATAAATATTTAGTCTGGAGTTCCAACAAACAAAGGCCCCCAAAGGGAGGGGATTCAGCTTCTCCCGCGCCCAGGATTTCTTCTGCTCTGGAGGGTAATTGTTGCCGTGATGGATTGACGAGAGCCAAGGATAAGGAAAATGACAACACTGATAAGAGACAAACTCCGAATCCTTCTGTTATGGACCCAGCCTCGTAACCACTTCACAATCGTCGGCCACTATCATATGACATGATTCGTCTTAGGACGAGTGGCAAAGCTGTACCTACCTGTGTGGTCGTGTCGATCAGCCTTGCTGCCTAGCCGAAAGCTAGGTAATGAAATGTAATGAAAATAAGTGCGTTGGTGGTAATTGTGTACAAGTCGTCATTCACCTGCAATTGTTATGTGATTGAAATCTCTTACTCTGACGATAGTTGGCATGATAAAATAGATGAGATAAAACGTCGGAAAGGCATACAAGAATTCGTCGTCCGAAGTATTGAGTTGTCGAGGACTTAAGTTATGTTCATGTAAAAAATTGTTCAATATTTCCTCATTTACAGACGACGCAATAAATTTCGTAAGCATTCACTTGTAACCCACACAGGGCAGAGCCATCTTAACACTGGCAGCGAGTGCGGCTGGTAGTGTTAAGGTGGCCTCATCAGTGAACTTTGATTGTGAGAAACCAATCTTTATCTTCACTATTCTCTCTCTTGCATCCATGTTATTGTTATTGTAACTACCTACACTCTGCTCGATAATTAAAAATACTATGATTTCAACAAACTATGAGAAATATTTCAATCTATTTGCCATTCTGACTTTTTATGTCATCTATTTTATCATTCCAATTACCGTAAGAGTAAGATATTTCAAATACATAAAAATTGCAGTTGAATGCCCAATAACAAACAATTACCCAAAGTCCACTCAAACCGAGTCCCGGTAGCCCCTCCAGCCCAGTTCAGCATGGAGTGGACCCTACCTTCAGACGCATTTCTGAACCGGATAGCAGAGATTCTGTAGTGAGGGGGATCCTGGATCTGGTTGGACGATTGCTGAACCTTTTATAGGACACAGACCCTCTTTTACCCCAGAGGAGGACACCACTTCAGTTCCTGGGGGTCTGATTTTGGTGGTAAGTAGGGCCAAGTGTTGCTGCGACACATAACGCTGCTGACTTGACAGTCATTCCGCCAGGTTGGGTACAGATGCTGTCGGGAACTCCCACGCTTCTGAGCTGGTATTGCCAGCCCACTGGAAATGGTACTGGCGGGGGGAGCGGGTCGCGACACGAGCATACAAAACCCCTCTTCACCCGTCGGTGGCCCAGCCTTTATGTCTGGAGACGAGGGGAAATTTTACGTAAATTCAAAGAGATAGCTTGCTGTTCATTCATCACGACATAAAACGCAATGTCGATAAGCAGTGAGAGAATAGTCTGGATCTGCTGGCCGGGCCTTCATTGCTGACGATTTGGTTGTGGAAGCTGCAACAGCAGGTTCATCAAAGACTGGATCAATTATTATAGATCAGGCAATCTTTAACGACAATTCGTTTGAAGCAGCTGCAACTATTGATCTCAGTTCCGCTGCGAACCCAGGGTGAACTGATACCAACCAGGACACTTCGTGTGGAGTATCATAATCTCCTCGGTTTCGTACCTTGACAATTCATGTAAGCCTGACGAGTGCAGATCTTCAACTGTGGCTCCGTCCTCGGCTAGGCCTGTAGACTACAACAATTCGTACGATGCCCAAGCTAGAGATGTTCCCATACCCCCTTCACTTTCCTCCACAACATAGAGCGGCGAAATCGTGGATTCACGCCACCGGCCTTCCACTAAAACGCTGCAAATTTTACACAAGGGTTTATTATTCTGTGATATAGGTTACTTGTACAGACACTTAAGTAATTCTGTCAATAAAAAAAATTAAAAAAAATTTTTTTTGGATTTTTATATTTCAAAAAAAATTTTGGGGGGGATTTTTTTTTCAAAAATGTGTTTTTTTCAAAAATTCTTTAATTTTTACTCGAAAAATATTTAACTTCTTGGGATCCTTCGAAAATCCCATTTTTAGCCCCATGAAAGCCCTATAGAACGCCACAGTGAAATCGGATCGTTCCGGGACCCCCAAAAATGGATTCTACGTCCAAAAATACTTCGAAAACGACACCTAACTCGATCCCATAGCTAAAAGCCTTCAAAACACCCCTCCTGTAGCCCCATTTTAGCCCCATAGCGCCCCACGGGTTCGGGCGATCGGACTGAAAACCTTGCGGGCACAACTAGATGGTAAACCAAGTATTTTGCCAAAATTTCAGATTTTTAAAAAAATTCCTACTGCCCAAAACGGCCTGGACGGCGGACGGCGGACGGCGGACGGACATTTCGGATTTTGAATGTAGACCTCTTGAAACGGATAATGTCAAATTTTGAGGCCGATCGGAGTCGTCGACCCGCGTCGCGAAAACATAGGTGTATTATTCCAAGAATAATAAACCAACACACTACACAAAATTTAATGATTTTAAATTCTGACGTAGGAAAACAAATTCATGTAGGTACACCCTCCACATCCGTTTTACAGGGTGCCCCTACAGATGTCTTTCCCCGAAGCTGCCTTATGAGCCTGGACGTGAGATGGAAACGGCCTTCCTGAAGACCGCTGTCCTGAGTCAACAGCCATGATCATGAATCATACACACTCCTTCTCCAGGAAGACCCCAGCTTGGTCATCATGTCCTCGGGAGTGCATTGAATGAGCACAGTATCAACATTGCTCAAGCAGCAACTTGGGTTTCCGATAAACCATCTTATGCAGATAATACCGGAGCATGCCGGAAGAACCCATTAGAAGGCCGAAAAGCAATAAACTCACTCCTCTCCAGATTGAGCTCTCCCTAGCTATTGATGATGAGATTCTGAGGAACAGTCCTGCCTCTGACCAGGGAGTTTTTGCCAACACAGCATTATTCAAGAAAAATGCCACAAGGGGTGGTGCGGCTTTTGATACGAAACCGTGTAGTAGCCGTAGAATCCGCAGGCCATCATTGATTTGGTACCGAACAAATTTTTCAATTAACCTAATGAGATTGAAATTTCAAAAGACGGCAATCTGATTTAGCCTGAAACTTTAAAGCTGCTAAATCTCTGAAGTGTGGGAAGTTTGCACAGAGTTCGATTGATTGATGGTAGGAAGGAACTCTGATACGCCCTTCTGGAAAGTTGGGAAAGAGTTAGTAATAGGGATTTTCAATAGGAGGGTTCGTATTTTTTTAAAGGGGAAAGTGGGATCTTATTTGCATGCAAATATCCCGTCGGTTTTCAGATTGCAGTTCTTTCTTCAGCTTTGAGATGCAGTTCTGTCAAAGAAAAATCATTCAAAGCCCCCTCTTCAAACTTTTCTGTTCTTGATTGTCCTCCCGGGTTGAGTAAGAGGCCTTGTCAGAAGCCCCTCTGAAACCCACTGTTGTTTTCAGGTGGTATTGAGAATTATTACCGCTTTCCGGGGTTCCTAAAAAGCCTTTTATAACGTGGAAATATGATCTCGCAGGGTGGCAAATTCATTCAGCGTAGCACCTCATTTACTGAGGTTTATTAGGGAGTTGGCTTCGCTAATTTCCCCTCCAAACAGAGTATGTTGTTGTTTTGTGTTGAATATGAAAGCAAGATTTGTTTTGATTCTCGTCATTTCTCCGTTACTGAGGTATACAAAGTGGATGTTATTTTCCTTACAGGTTGTCGGGACGTTGTTTCAAAGTGAATAACCGGATAAATAAAATCTGGGAAACTCACATTACAAATGTTCTTGAAATTTGAAGCAGTCAATAATTATTATGGACAACAACAATAATTATTATTGTTGTCAACAATTATTGTTTACTCGATAAGAATAATAATATTATGCTCACTAAAAACGACGCCATCCTCAGCTGGGGGCATTCTGCTGCCTCCTCCATCGTTTTTTCCTGTCAAAGGAAGGCTGTGCGCGTCGTAGCTGGTTTGCCTTACCGGGAGGATTGTAGACCTGCCTACAAAGAGCTAGGAATTCTGACCATCCCTGCTGCCTACATCCTAGAGAGCCTTTGCTATGTAAGGAAGAATATCGGCCTTTTCCACACTCCCGAGCACGGCTACCACACTCGTAGCAAGAATTATCTCTGCCTACCGTTCCATCGACTTGCCACTACATGAACTGGCACCACATGGTGGGGAATTACATTTTTTAATGCACTTCCCAGCAGCCTGCGCGGTGGTCCAGTTGGTATCTTTAGGGCCCGGGCATGGAGGAATAGAGAGGAGAGTTCACTGAATAGAACTTCATGTGCCATAGTCGACGGTGGCGCTATCCCTACGGAACGTCGTGAACTACTCATAGTACCTTCAAACCCGACTAGAGTGAGCCACTAGCCCTTCTTACGATGGAAAGCCCCAAATACCTCACTAAACGGATTTATCTTCCACTGTTGTGCTACTACAATTAAAGGAAAAATTGAAGGAACCATCTCTATTCCTCCATGGGGCCCGGGTCAAACGGTATCTCATTAAGTCAGCGCCCTATGACTTTAAGGAGTTCCTGGGGGATATTGTCAATGCGAATCCCCTGTAGAGTGGCTTCCTAAATTATGTTCGTTATATCTCTTCCTTTATTTTTAACGATTTTTTCATGTATGTATTGTTGTACTTTATAGTTTTTTTTTTACTATTGCTTATACACATGTTGTTTGCGGCAAATAAAAAATTTGAATTTGAATTTGAATAGTCACAGCAGTTGAGCTTCAATACGTTCGGCAAACAGCTGCATCACTATTACCAATGAAAAAAACTTGGTCTTCATGTTAATTTTGAGATTGGGGTGGGAAACTGCGTGAATAGGATCCTCTTTTCATCTCTTTTTCTTTTCATAGGAGGAAAACTCTTTTACCGTCAAAAGCCTCGGGTGAAAAAAAGAAAAAAACTGCCAATGAAAGGACGTGTTTTTTCAAGTCCTTAGAGCTTAAACGATACAGTTTGTTTAAAAATACATGAAAATCGAGCCGTTTTCTGTTGATTTCCCGCGAGTTCTCCTCAAGTTTTGATCGTATCTTCACCTACGTGGCATTATGATCATGGCAGATTAGATTTGTTTTAAGTCATAAGTGATTGAATACTCTTTAATATAATTTGGCGTGGGGCACCTGTTCAGCGCACCCCTTTATTAACTTTCTAATAACGCTAATTGGTCGAGTTTTTTGCTAGCTAAGGCCAGCCTGTCGATATTCATATCCCGAACGGTGGCTCCTGAGCGGCAAAAAACACGACGGTATTGCGGGCATTCGAGTCGACAGAGGGGATACGGTAAAAAACATTTTTAATCTCAACCGTACTCATATCCCACTGAAACTAATTTCGTTCGATTGGAAGGAAAGCAAAAACAGACGACAAGACCCAGAAGGGGGTCTTGCGACTCTCTGGAAGCGATTGCAAAATCAATATGCGCGCTACCGGGGAGCCTGAAAAAGGGAATGAAGCTTTCGAGGAGAAAGAAACGCCCTAGTTAACGAGAAAACAAAAACTCCCGTCTATAAAGGCGGAAGGGAAAAGGCCCTGAAAAGCCCGGAGGAGGTGTCTAAACAGACAACAGACGAGGGAAAATGCAGACGACTATACCTGAATATTCCGGCATCACAAACACAGCCTGTCCGTGGCAGATTGCTGAGTAGTTTGCCTTCCTACATTGTGGCTATGTGGAATTGTGTCTAGCGGCAGGGAATGAGATACGTTCGTAGATTGATGCAATATCTGAGCTGTAGGTATATCTCCACTGTGAATATCAACCTACTCAGCAATCCAATACTAATCGTACAACGTCTGTCAGTGTTTGTGACAACAGACGGGATACCTGCATACTGCAGCACACGTCTCAACGTTATTTAATTCAGCAAGCCTAGATAAGAAGCTAACACTAGATAAAAAGCTATTTAAGATATTTAATTCAGCAAGCCTAGATAAGAAGCTAACACTAGTTAGTAAGTTAGAAAGGTGGCTTGATCAGAACGGCTCATTCTTCACCCTTACAAGTTGAGGCTTTCCCTATAATGACTATGTTATGCCCATGTCCATGTATACATCCAAATGTGGATCAGTCAAAAGCCAAAATTTCTCTCTCAACGAAATAACACACCCATATTGAATCATCGTGAATGGTTCTGCATCCACAAGAAACGATGATTCGAGGAACAACATGTAAATTAAATGTTCTAAATTTTATGTCGTTTCTCTAAGCTACTACGAGGTTCCTAGCACCAAGGACTGAGCGCTGTAGGTGTACGATATTTTGCTCGAATGCGGGGATGATCCAACCTGCCCACGGGATACAGTGAAGCGTGGGATACAGCGAGAAGACACAAACGCTGCAAATTCTACACAAGGGCTTATAAATCTTTGAAATAGGTTGCTTGGGCTAAAATTAATTCTGAGTCAATAAAATTTTTTTTTTAGAATATTTAATATTCTAAAACAAAAAATGGGTCCTTGAAAAATGGATAATGCGTTCAAAATTACTCGCAAAATATTTCATCTGGGATCCTTCATAAATCCCATTTGAAGCCCCATGAGAGCCCAATAGATCCCCACGGTTAAATCGAATCGTTCTGGGACCCCTCCAAAATGGATTCTACGTCCAAAAATACTCCGAAAACGACACCTTACTCGACCCCATAGCCGAAACCCTTCTAAAAATCCCTCCTGTAGTCGCTTTTTAGCCCCACAGAGCCCCATGGATTTGGGCGATCGAGCTGAAAACCTTGCGGGCGCAACTAGATGGTTAACCGAGTCAAAATGTCAAACCTAGGTTTGACATGGGCCTATGTAAAAATTTCAGATTAAAAAAAAAAAAAAAAAAAAAAAAAAAATCCAACTGCCCAAAACGGCGGAGGAAGGCTTAGGCTAGACCAATTTAGCAATGTCCAGATTTTAAGCTTTAGATATTTTGTGGAGCGAACCTGTGCAACGTTCAGAACAGTCAGTATAAGTACATCGTTTAACGGTTTAAGGTGTTAAGTGAAATTAAAATATCCCTTTCCAACCTCTGTTTCTCCTTTTTGGGTCACTTAATTAAACACAATGTCAATGTGAGCTCCGAAACAAATGTTGGTACCAGCTATTTGTACGTTTGAACCGACCTACCTACCTAACTAATTAGAATTCCGGTTTCGTCACAACTTTACTGCCAGGCTCAGTTAATGTCGGAGTTGGGGCGTACAATTAAACTAGAAAATGGAAGAGGAAGAAAATGACAACTCCGGTTTTGTATTTGAATTCTGTATCAGTGTGAACTGTGCACTCGCCGGCATTATAGAACTCGAGGTGAAAAATCTGCTACGTCTATGCCTGCCCGTTTCCGCCCCCTCGCGTTAATTTGAGCGTCTCTGTTGTTTCCACTCCAAAGCGAAAACTTGTCTGCATGTAAACTCGAGAAGTTTGCACTCGAAAAGAAGGTTGTGAAAGTTGATCCACTAACGAAGCGGTGGACTCGTCTCACGGCACAACTCTTATCTGCCGGATTGACCTCAAGCTGCCACCTTGTTTTCTTTTTATCTGAATATCTACGTTATTTCCACCGCAGAAGTTCTGGAATCAACATGAAAACTATAGAATGATCAGTTTTATAATATAAAATCATTATAATATTATCATAGGTATTATGTTGGCTGGAGCAATTTGTAATTTCCCCGATGTCCGTCTCGATAGGATCTCGATCTGGTTATAGGCCTGGCTAGACGTATAGATACGTCCTCTGCGTCAACACTGACAGATAACGAGATCTCGTTATCTGTCAGTGTTGACGCAGAGGAGAAAAAAGAAGAAATTGTAGGTACTTTATCAAGGTGTCATTAAAATTTTGGCTTTGCTGCTCGGCGTAAAACGAAAAACGCTGCAAATTTTACACAAGGGTTTTTACTTTATGGCGCAAAAATTGATTCTGTCATTAAGACAAATTTTTAAAAAAATTCTGTACAATTTTTGGACAGAATCTGTCCAAAAATTGTACATCTGATGTGGGACCTCGAAAATGGATTATGCGTCCAAAATTATTCGGAAAACGACACCTTATGTCCTCCTAGCATCCTTGAAAAATGCCATTTGTTGCTCCCATGAAAGCCCCATAGATCCCCACAGTGAAATCAGATCGTTCAGGGACCCCAAAAATGGATTCTACCCACGTCCAGAAATACTTCCAAAACGACACCTAACTCGACCCTATAGACGACCCTTCCAACCCTTCAAAAACCCTTCTTGCAGCCCCACAGAGCCCCACGGGTTTGGGCGATCGGGCTGAAAACTTTGCGGGCACAACTAGATGGTAAATCGAGTCCAAATTTCAAACCTACGTTTGAAAAGATTTAAAAAAAATTCCTACTGCCCAAAACGGCTCGGACGGGGGATGGACATTTTGTTTTTGGAATGGATATGTCATGAAACGGATAATGTCAAAGGCCGATCAGAAATGTCGGCCTCCTCATAGGTGTATTATTCCAAGAATAATAAACCAAAATCTCTGCGATTTTGTTACCAACGAATTTCGAGCTCACCTCCAGTTCCAGGCCCAATTCAAAAACCAGCCTGAGCCGGTATGATGTAAGTTATTTGAAATAACTTATTTCCAATAAAATAATGTAATGTACAAATATTTTGTTCATTACAATAATTAATATTGGTTTAAAATCTTTGTAATTTCCAAGAAATTGAAGAAATTTCAACCCAATTCAGACCTTCAATTTCTTGGAAATTACTTGAAATGAATTAACTCATCCGAGACATACTATTTTTAAAACAAGTTTGTGGTTGCACAATGATTTGAACTGCAAACCTACTGAACTACTAGTACCTAGTCTCAACTGTCTTGATCAGTGCCAACTGATATTGTACCTACGATCAGTTTTGAAATCGTCGTTTGAAAGGGCGTAAAATTGGACTGAACTTGGAACTTTCAGGAGCAAACATGCTAAAAACGCAAGACTGTTAAGCAGGACTGGTGAGGAAGACTTCTATTGATCCCGTTCAAAGGAAGTTCTGGACAAAGTTGACAATGACACCCTGGGGGTCCCCTCCGCCTCCAAGCTAATGTACGACTGAATTGACAATCTGACATTAGAGATCAGGACATTCTCGGTTCTACTAATTACTATACAAGTAAGTATTAATACAACAGTTGTATTACTACGTACCTACTTGTCTAGTAGGTAATTACTAGAACCGAGAATGTTCTGATCGTTAGTAGTTACTAGACTTCAACGTTTCTCAAATTTGTTTTATAGTACTGAACCAATTTGAAAATTATTTTGTCAGAAACTTTTCCCGGCCTTAGTGAATAGGTAGACCATCTGCTCTGTATTGTTTTTTCTCCCATATTCCAGATTGCCTAAGTTGAAATGTTTCTGAGTTCTGATACATTCAGGAACTAACTTGTTATTTCAACTTGTTAACAACAGCATGATTTAACTGACTGTAATGGTGGTGAAGGGGAGAGGATATTCATTTTATGGCTTCCGAGGCTAACGAAGGTAGGGGTAGCTTTGTGTTCACTGTCAGAGTCTAAAAAACGTTTTCCTCCAAAATCAAATATTCCACTCGCACTTTGTTTCAGGACGTCCTGAGAAAATTTAGTTTCGTGGCCGTCTGCCTGTCCGGATTTCCTTGTTACTGCCATAACTTTGATAATGTTGACCCGATTTCATTAAAATTTTCAGCGATTATGCGAGTAGGACTCCAAAATCTCATACGAACGTCATTACGATTAAATTAGTGATCGCCTAATGTTAGCTCTACACATAGCCTAATAGCCATAGTTTTCATCCGATTTGATTCAACTTTCCAGGAAAATCGAAAAATCGGGTTTTACCACTGGACTTTCGATTTTCGCAATCGATTGATTTGATCCGATTTTTATCCCACAATCGATTGTTGAGAAATCGATTCACATTGGGGTGCTTATTAAATATAAATTTTATATTTGTATAGTCCTACCTACTCCTTGTTTGTACTCACCCCCCCCCCCCCCCCACTGATAAAATGGTCGCCCGAGCGAATCGAGCCCCCCCCCCCCGATAAAATGGTCGACGGAGCGAAGCGAGGCCCCCTAGTAAGGACGGCTAGTACTTCTATAAAATCGGGGGATTTCGATGATTTTTTTTGTAAACGAACTCAGGTAAGATTACGCACAACATAGGATGTACATATTAGAATCCCGCGCGACGTGCGCAATTGCGCGCAACTAGATTTTTTAATGTATAACCCCCCTTTTTTTTTTATCACGGATTTGGATTCTACTTCTACCTCCGAAACACCCATTGCGCGTTTATATGTGCAAATCGCAAACGTTCGCAAATCTGCGTAACTCTTCCTATGTTCGTTGTTTACAGTCCGATTGAGACGGCGTTTCCACTGTATCCTATCTGGAGATCCAAATTTTAATACTTAATACCCTGGGCGAGCGAAGCGAACCCCCTTGCCCGAGAGAGTGGTCGGTCGAGCGAAGCGAGCCCCCCGGGCAGGACGGCTAGTTCTAGTTAGAATGTTGAGCGCACTTGCTCCCATTTGATGGATCTCAACCCGCCCATTCAGAGTGGGCAGGAATTCGAGCCGATATGGAAAATACATCTTGTGGTATAGATGCATAGATGCAATAATATTGCATCTATACCATAACCATATTATGTTTATACGCAAGTTCGATAAGTTTGCACAAAAGAAGGTTGCGAAGTTCTAACGAAGCGGTGGAGCTGCCACATTGTTTCCTGTGGTTTACGAACTATGCTTTCTCCAAACCAGAGTTACCGTCACTTGTTGGACAGTTGGGTGTAGGTATGTGATGAGCTATTTCTCAGAGCTACATTGAGTTTGGTTTGAACTCCGATTTCTTTAAACTTGTCGACCTACGGGGTTTAATCCGGTCAACCGACCAAATCGGCCTACCTACCGCAATACCTTCTGTCTGAAGCGTTTTTTTTCCTCCTTTTTAAATCGGCTTTCACCAAATCCCAATTCTTTTTAATCCTAATCCACTTCCAGAGCCTACTAGGCTTTAGAAAGAGCTTGAAAAAGGTATATTGGACGAGGAGGAAATTGTTCAATTCCGATCGAAATGGGCCGTACTAGCTTAACCTTTGCTTGAAAGGGGGTCGTGGGGTCGGGGTGTAAAGGCGATGTAACAACGAGTCTCATAATGGATCGAACGTACCTATGTGACGGCAGGGACAATTTGATTTAGTGGACCCGTAGGAAATACGAGTTCGAGAATACGAACATCAAAATTCTATCGGTACCTAACTGTCCAAAAGGCTGTGAATTCTCCGTGCTTCACTCGTATGGAACTCAACATTAGTCATTAACGTTGTAGCAGATGCCGCATTTTGGACTCAATGGAGGCCAGTTTCACACAACCGTAATAACAAAATCGGTCAGAAATGTCGATATCGATACTACATGATTTGGATATTCAGCGCCTCAGAAGGAGTTTGCTTAAGCATCAACCTTTTAATAATTATCAAACTTTTTACGTCATAATTAACGATTTTTTCATTTTCCATTTGAGATTTTTGGCGTTCTATATAAATTGGAAGGAAACCCTCCTTGAAAACCCTTAATACAGAATAATTCACAACCCGTTTAATAAATAATTCACAACCAAATGCCTCGCTATAGTGGCTTTGTTAACCCCACTTCTGCCACCCTTGGGTGGTTACTGTAAGGTTACGACGGAAAACTTTGCCCTGGATGTGATGTCACGACTTAGGCGGACTTTTGTCATTCTATTCTCTTTCAGTAGAAAAGCTCAAGCTTCAAAACTTAATTAATCGCATCTTTTGTTTTTTTTTTCCAAAAAAAAAAAAAAAAACTTCATGTAAAAAATTCATGTTCATTACAACTTTCCTATGAGTGAGACCGTCATTAAGACGTACCGGGCTAAACAATGAGTTTCATGATATCCAAACAAAATTGGAAAGATCAAGTATTTGAATCAGCACAGAATAAGACTTATTCTTAGTAAACATTCTTCCAGACAATAAATTACTTTTAGTTGACATCGTCGGAGGTCGACCCCCACCACAATGTAGGCCGATGGTTGTGGTCATAATAATATGGTTGGGGTCATTCATTCATTCATATGAATGAATCTCCCTTATTGCCGATTCCTTCATATAGACCCCAACAGCCGAGGATGAAAAAGAATAGATGCGTTCAAAATTTATATTATCTTCTTATTTCATTTAAATATCACTACATCGAGAGTGAATTCGCAAAACCATGTAATACTTTTTTTGGATTGGGGTTTCTGATGAATCCCTTGATCCATCAAATGTTCGGAAAAAGACTTAACTACTAAAATTTGATTAAATTTACTTTAAGGTTGTGTGCATTCTTTGTCGAAATGTAAAATGTAACCTCCTAGCACTTATATATTTGAATTTTCAGAATTTACGGAAAAATATAAATTTGAATCTGTGGTGGAAAAAAAGGGCTCAACTTTCCGTAATGACGTCATACAGGATCCCATTGGTAATTTGAGCGTATCGTAGTTCGTTATCTCCAGGGAATGCGAAGCCAGGTTGTGCGAGGATCCAGTCCTGACGTCACTTTTAGTGTTGTTGGGAGCTGTCTATCCATTACAAAAATCTTGGGGCCCTTCCATTCTCCATCGTAGTTGTTTGTCATGATGAAAACCAAGATAATAGGATCTACCAATTTCAAAAGGAATTTTCAAAATTCCGTAATAGTCTTGAAAATTTGGCGAATTATGCTATAGATAGACATTTATGCCAAGAATCATGCAGCTCTCATATAACCTTTGACTTGGCCCGTGCCTTTGATGTACTGGATATAGAAATATTACTACAGAAATGTGATTTTTATGGATTGGACAAGGCTGCATGTGGCCTATTTCGCTTATGTCTCACCGGATGGCATCAGGTGGTCGAGTTCGAGTGAATCCGTTCTCCTCTGCTCCCGTTGATACCGGCGTTAGGCAGTGAACAAAAATTGGCCCATGGGCATTCAACATTTATAATATAAATGATATTATCAACGATCTCGCATCGACGCTAAACTGATCCAATACGCTGACGATTCATCACTTATCCTGTGGGCAAATACAGACACCCAACTCGATACCTTGATTACCCGAGCATGCCATGATATGAATAACTGGTGCGTGGCAAACAAATTGGTACTAAGCTCTCCTGCAACCGTCCTAGTTTTGAGGAAGCAAAAGGCGGCGCTTCGAGCAATCAAGAAAGCTGATGCACCAGCTTCGTGCGGACCCATCTTCACAGAGCTCAATGTATGGTTGCTACATACAGTATATCCACCGGAACCAGCAAGACCTATGCGCTGTTGCCAACTATGAAACTCGCCGCAGCAACAACTTACCTACCCTTCGACTGAGAACCACCATGGCTCAAAAATGGAACTTGAGGATCTTGGGATCCAAGCTATTTAACTTCTTGCCAGATGCAGTGAAAAATCTTTCGTCAGCTAGCCTGAAGATACTCTTGAGGGACAAATTCGTTAGAAACCCTCTCTATTCTATTGATGATTTTTTTAAATTAAATTTTTTATTGAATAGGTATCAATAATTGATACCTATTAAGTATCAATAATTGATACCTATTATTCGTAAGTCAACGAATAATTATTATTCGTTGACTTACGAATAAAGCTTTTTTACCTGACTTAGTTATAGCTACAAGAACCAATCGTTCATTTTTGGTTTATTATTCTTGGAATAATGCACCTATGTAATCGCGACGGAGATCGAAAATTCAGATCGGCCTCAAAATGTGACATTGTACGTTTCAAGACACGTAGATTCAAAAAACGAAATGTCCGCCCGCCCCGATGGATTTTGTAATTATTACGGTTGCTTTGAACTGTGGAGCCCCACAATGGGGAATGGTCATCAAAATTTTGTACCTTTTTAAAAAAATTTTAATAAAAAGTACTCGCTGAGGAGTTTCTAAAATTTTAGAATATTTTATGATAAGAATTAATTTTTATCATAATGATGAGCTCCATGAGCTCAAACTCGCTTAAGATGTGTACAGCTTTAATAATTAAAAAGGACAAATGATTTGTTCTGGATCGACGACTTTCACTGCAATCTAGCATCCAGAGTCGTGGCAACATCCCCCCCCCCCCAAAATCACATATTAGGTAGGGTACGCGCAGGATATTCAAAATAGAGGAAGAGGGGCTGGTTAAAAGGTTGGTACAAAATGTGCTGCTTTCAACCTACACCTCGTCCTCCATTTAATGCTTCCAAACGAGCATTTACGCGGATGTACCAGTTCAGCATTGTACCAGCACATCCAATTAGCAAATGGCACCATTAGGGGGGGGGGGGGGGGGGGGTGATTCGAGATCTGCAGGCGGGTAAAAATTCAAAGGGATGGTTGACATTCCAGAATCGAGGAGCGATCCCGAGTTGAAATCCGAGGGGTGGAGGGCAAAGATCTCCCTTTTTGCAGGGCGGACTTGCGCAGACCGGAGGCGGCGTCAGGATGCTGGCGAGGATTCTGTAACAGTTCCGCGCTGGACCCGCTCAAGTGACATTACACCCCACGTCCTGGCTTTCTAACGAGATTTTGCTTACCCACTTGAGAAACAACCCCCTTCAACGCCCCTCCAACTCATCTCGTTGTTAAGGTGGGTCAACATCTTGCCAACCATTGTTTTCGAGAACCGCCTTATTTTTGTCGCCCTTTGATATTTCAACACACGCCCCGGAGGAGGTTACTTTTAATGCGTTCGCCGTCCTTTTCATTCCGGTGTTGCCGCATGAGACACCCGCCTTGTCGGCACAAATGTCAAGAGTGGTGTTTTCCAGGGCGATATATTCATTCACAATTCACGAGGTCACTCGTCACAAGACAAAATAAATCAAAGGGAAACGTAGGAGCACTCAACAACAATTTGCGCAAAGGGCATACTAAAACAGCAGGGTGATTGACAAATAGAACACAAAATTACCATAAGTAACCTTACAGGCTCGCTTACCAGGTCTTCCTGCAGCTCACCAAATCAAATTCAACCAATAGTTAATATTATTTCCCATCTGCAACCAAAAGTTAGTCTCCCGAAAAGACCTGAACATGCAAACAAACATCACTACTAGTCAAACAGTAAGATCCTATATTTGCCGAATGTTACCATGAAGCAAATTGAAAAAAAAAAAAAAAAAAACACTTTAAAGACGGTTTTATTACGGCTGAACATTGTCACTACTTAATCAAGTTGTCCAATCGCTCAGGGCTCCCCAAATCTTCACTTCAAAAAAGAATGAAACGTTTTTACTTAAAAATGTCAAAAATTGATTTTGGGGCGAAAACATTCATTAAACACCTATTTATTATCCAATAATGACAAAACAACCTCGGAAGATTGTCGTGGGGTGAAAGTAGGATACCGTCAAATGGATGCAGTAGGAGCACAAAAAAAGAATGATTGCGGAAGAAGTTGCCGATGTTTATAGACTGGAAGACTCAGAAGGAACAGAAAATGTCGAAAATGTATTAGATGAGATGCTACAAAATCGTGCATAGGTGCGAAAAAGAAGGGTGCGAAGAATGAGTAAGAAGAAAATTTCTTCTTCCTTAATAGACCTGTTCAAAGAGTTTGGTTACATAAAAACTTATTGACCAGGAACAACAATTTCTGCGCAAGTTTTTTTTAGATTGAGAGAGTGAATGAAATCCTTTTGGAGCCCGCAAGCGCATCGAGAATTCCCGAATGTTCAAATCATGAATATGCCTTTGCCCAACCGGAATTTCCTTACCAGGGTGGTTCCCAGATAACTGGGAATTCACCCATTCAAAGGGCAAAGCTCAATTTTTGGTCATGGATTGCACAGTAGGATGTCGTTTTGCCAGGAAACATAAAAATGATCGAAATCCCGATAAATTATGACGTTTTTGGAAGGTTAAACTGTGAAATATCATTAACGTAACTGTCCCATGACGAGCATGTCAATTTTTCAATGTGTTTTTTACACTTACAGGGTTTCATCATGTGTAAGGGTTTGTGAACACATTAAATTAGTTAGAGTGGAGAAAGTATGAAAATTTTTCATACTTTCTCCACTGTAACGGCATTTTCGAATTAGTAAGTATTCAAAGTAATGAAAAACACCTGTCTCACGAAAAAGTTCATTACCGTCACCGAAATAAAAGTAGGTGCCAAACAGTGGAAGAAAAAGGAAATGTGGTGAGCCCTGGCCCCTCACAAAAGCCGGGCCCATACTGCCTGTCATAGTCCAAACGCTTGGAAGTTGGAGTTTCAGGTTCATACTTTTCAACTGATCATTACCATAACAGTTTACTATAGTTTTTAAAAGCGCAATCTTCAAGATTTTTTAATTTATTTTGAATTATTTTAGGAGTAACAAAACGCCATATAAGCGGTATTATTATTATATTATAATAATAATACCGCTTTTCCTGCCTCTCTCAGGTCTAAAAACAAACAGAACACATGAAGCCTCGAATGTCAACTCTGTAACCGAAATCCTCCGTAGCAATTTGTTTTTGTTACGGCAATGAATTTTGGAAGATTAATTTAATACAAAGTGGAGTGTGATGTTGAAATAGAAGGTTTTTATGATCTATATGAATTTTGGTTGGAAACTGATTATTTTGAGTCTCTGGTTTCGAATCAAAATTTACCAAACCAACCGTTATTCGGCACCTACAGAGACAAGAAACACAGAAACACAGAGAAAACGACAGAGAAATCGAATTCCAATTCTTTGTAACCTTTATATCGTCACCAGGGAAGACCACAGACTAGGAAAACCCATGGTAGGTATCACCTAATTGATTCACTTTTTTTACGGAATTCGACTACCTCAAAATGGCCAGTTATCTGAGAATCACCCACCTACGTTCTACTTTCTTCACTTGAGGTGGACCAGTTCAGTCTGAGATGGATGACTCCTCGAGTGAAACCATACTATTTGAATCCAATTAATAGAATCTTTTGAAAATTCGTTTTTTTTTAAATAAAAAGAACAGTACTTGAAAGAACCTGAACAATTTTGAATTGAGGTGTACCTATAGCTACAGCTCGATTCAAAATTGTTCAGGTTCTTTGATAGATCACAGTTTTTCTTAATCAATCGAAACGTAGGATTTGAGAATTTTCCGAGAAGTCAATAAGTGAGCCTGTTTCTTGTCAATAACAGGAACCTCATGGCAATGATTGGTAAATGGGTGTCAATAATTTTGAATATTACTTCTGAAAATATGATTAATGTAGGCAAGAGTGACAAGCGGAATCGGTAGAGGGGAAACTTTGAAGGTTGGCCGGGAAATGCATAAGTTACTCGGGAAAAAATTTGCTCAAGCTGGTGTCTCACGAGGTCGTTCATTTTTTTATGGAGGAGCAAATCTGTGGCAATTATGGACTTAAAAAGGTCATAATTTGACAAGAAATTCATAAAAAGTGAAAAGTTAGAATAAAACTACTTACTCGTGTTTTGGGAGTGGTTATTGGATGTGCACAGGTTTCACACTGAATGATTCAATTAAATATCTGTGACCAGCCATTTATAGCTAGAAAACTATTTTTCCAAAAAACTGAGGGCTCTTGAGAGATCTAAAACATTTTCAGCATTTCATTTCGAGAAAATTAAACAGTAAACCTATAGGTACAAGGCCAAATTGTGAAATGAACAATTCGAGAACATGTTGTGATTTTGCAGTTTCCCTGGGCCGTCTCCTCCACTTTTTAAAACCAATTACAGTGACATTGGGATCCATTGGCGGGTTTGTGTTGGGAGAAATCGCTCGGAGGCACACGAGGCGGTTCGTGCGTGGGCCGTTCGATTTCCGAATGCTACACCCCTTAAAAATAGTCGACCGGTGTAATTTGACGGCGTGAGATAACAGGATTCAAACTGAACGAGTTTTCGATTGATTCAAGTTGCGGTCGAGTTGAGTGCGAACACCGATCTCTAGTGAAAATCGGTCAATCAAAAAAGGCTCAAGTGGCCATTTAGTTGGGGATGGCCGTTCGAATAGCGATTGGTTCGATGATTGAGTGTTAAAAGGATGTCGTTGGGTTCACATGCAGAGGGATTTACATGACGTTTGGTAGCTACCGCCCTATCAGGTTCTAAGGCAATGCTGATGGATCCTATTAATCGGAATATTTCTAGTTATTGGAAATAAACCGCTATTGACCGCGAGTTTGTACGTCAAACTTATTTTTATTGAACATTATTCACGTGATTTTTAACAAACTTAACGGACAAAATTGAAAGGTGTACCTACATGCACAAAATGAGTTCCTAATTCTTTAATAGGTATATCATTAATTGCGTTGTATGTTAGGGGGAATACCTCCAGCATTACTAGGATTACGCCCCCGGTTTCTATGGAGGAAGAGGAGTCAGCCGACTGGCCTCCCTTGACGACAATTTGTCTGGGGAAGCCAGCCCACTGATTTTCATAAATACTGCGAACCTAGGGCGAGCTAATATTGATGTTGACTCATCATCTTCGATATTAATATTAATATATATTAATAGAGTTTAGGGATTCTAATTAGAATCCCCTAGGGTCCCTTCTGGACTCCAACGCATTCCAGACTGGCATGAAGTATCCTGTTGAAGTCCATGATAACTTGTCGACAGCCCCTGCTTTCTATTGAAGGCGTGGGGACAGGAGGACAGTGAGGGGAAATGAGCTTGCAGCTGCTCTTCTATGTCTATGGAGTGGGGTTATTGCTATTATTAATGCTAATAACATTTTTTATTATTAATGGATGCTGCTTACCAAGCTGAAGGGCTGTCCTTTGCACGTCCCCAATGTTTAAGGGATGCCATTTCTCCAGCATTACAAAGGCAACAAACAGGTGTGTCCTTGACTCCGATACGATTCAGGTGCTTCTGCAAGAAGTCGTGTCCAGTTGCAAGTCGGAATCATGCAACTCCATGATTCCTTAGTAGGTCTGCGTTCGTCAGGCTTTTCCCCCTTTCCCTGCAGCTTTTGTGCCTTGCTCCCGATCCAGGGAAGTGATAATGCAGCGCTCAATTTCTCTTTTCGATGTAGGCATGGGGAGGGGAGTCTCAATTTGGGGTTGAGAAAATCCCTGCTTGCAAGCATGAAGAGTTGGTCGGCAGCCTCGTTACCATTTATGCGGCAATGTGAAGGAAGCCACTGGAGAGTCAAATGGGCACCTCTCTGCAGCAAAGCATAATATGCTTTGTATATTATACTGTCCTTCTACAGCTGCGAATCATATTGTTGTCACTACTGGAAGAAGCAGCAGCTGCTTAAACATGGACTCCTTCAGACACGTCTGTCACCATTGGCCTTAATCCGGGCGGTTCCAATGAGAAAATGGTCCGGCGTGATGGCCTTGTTGCCCTTGTACAGTGAAGATAGTTGAGTATGGCCAATAATAATTATTATTATTGACAAACCCTTCTACCCCATCTTGGTTTGACGGACTTCGTCGGCCGTCTAGCTACCCAACACTGCTTCCAGCGCCGACTTCGCGGAGCTAAGGCCTCTGAACCATCCCTCATAGTCGTACATCATTCAAACTTGCGTCCATGGATCAATACCAATGAACTGGACAATTCCTGGCAACTTGGAGTTCATGTAGGTACCAGCGTGATTGGAAGCACAGTTGGGAGGCTCTTCGTTCGTTCCGGCGGTAAACATTGCCCTTTCGTGTTCGCCGTATACAACTTTTTTTCCGAGGAGGAAACTCACATTTCCTCCTCATTAGTCCATCCCGCCCATTGGCTAGCCCCCATCGTTGGCATGAGGCCAACACAAAGGGCCAAATCTCTGGCCAAATGTAACTTTGTACCATGTATCAACTTGATTGATTGGACTGAGATCAACCTTTTTTTCCGCGATAATCGTGATCTTGGGTTTAAAAATCTTTACATTTGAAACGCTTAAATTTAAATTGTAAGATGTTTTATTATTTTTTAACTCAGGACAACACCCCTGCTTGCTGATTCCGCACCTTAAGCATATTTCTAAAGGCTTTCCGATCAGAACTATAAGGAATTTCGGGGTCAAAATTTGGTGGTTATGGGGTTTTGAAAGTGCGGTTTCCGAAGGTTAAAAACGCAATAATCCAACCTCTCGAAGAACCCAATTTATTTCTTTTTACAAATGGTATGTCATGTTGAAAGAACGACTCGATGTGTCAGGATTTATCCCTTATAAGGGAAGGTATCGTTGGGTTCGAAAGGATCTTCATTCCAATTTATTCGAACGTGTAGTCGCTGAAGGGACTAGTGAAGTACCACGTCGGATGAATATTAAATTATTCAAATTCCGGAGCAAATGACGGTGCAAATCTGGATGTACCAATCAGAGGAATGGGTTCGTGACGAGAAGACGTAGAGCTCGGGACGCAAATCGGCAGTAATGTGCAAACACGTTCATAATCAAACCGTCTTGCAGTTCATTTACCATATCAAGCAGAATTGGATGGTTTACAATCAATAGTCCATCTTTGAAAGTCAAAGGAGAGTCTGAGGCTTCGAAGCGAGCGAGATGCTGTCTGTGGTGGATAACTCGCCACAGTTCACACTGTCATGACATTTTCTCTAACTGCCAAGTCCACGAAATTTCTGTAATACAATAAGCGGTCACAACGTGTACAACCGCAGGATTTGAGAACTCGGTGATTGTTCCTCCTCCGTGCATTGTACCCTTTTGAACCCACCTTCAGGGGGGAGGGGGGGAGACCCTTCTCTCAAACTGGAAACTCAGACATTTTCCGGGGGAAATCCACGGTAGAATGACTGGAAAATCAGCCTTTTACATTTCGCTCGAGATTCTCCCGTCATTCAGTTGTTGCCAGGTTTTGGAGTGGAAAGCTCGTAACGGAAAACTAGGACGCCAACTAACATTGCGAGTTAAGTACATATTTCGTAGGGTTTAACTTTCTCCATTACACTCTGTTCGGTTGCTTTCTTCGGTCTCTAACTGGGTGTAGTCCCGTGGTGAGTTACTCTCCACATTCGGGTCAGATGTAAATTTTTAATTACTCTGCAGCCACTTTGTGGCGGGGAAATCGTTGAAACACTCCCGGCGCGGCCCTTAACGAAATGGAGGATGGCAGCGGAAATATATTTTCTGAGAAAGATGAAAAATAACCGACGAGAGAAAAGTGACTTGTCACCGAATAAAATACTGACATAGGTAGGCTTCAACTGACTTCAACAGCACATAACTGTAAGCACCTTCTTCCAGGTAGCGTATTTGGTGCACTACGCTATTTACTGATTGAAATAAAATCAACTGCTTTTGGCTTATTATTCTTGGAAAAATACACCAATGTTTTCGTGACAGAGGTGGACGACTCCGATCGGCCTCAAAATTTGACATTATCCGTTTCAAGAGGTCTAGATTCCAAAACCAAAATGTCCGTCCGCCGTCCGAGCCGTTTTGGGCAGTAGGATTTTTTTTTTTATTTTAAATCTGAAATGTTGACAAAATACTCGGTTTACCATCTAATTGTGCCCGCAAGGTTTTCAGCCCGATCGCCCAAACCCGTGGGGCGCTATGGGGCTAAAATGGAGCTACGGGAGGGTTTTTTGAAGGCTTTTGGCTATGGGATCGAGTCAGGTGTCGTTTTCGAAGTATTTTTGGACGTAGAATCCATTTTTTGGGGTCCCGTAACGATCCGATTTCACTGTTGCGATCTATAGGGCTTTTATGGGGCTACAAATGAAATTTTTGATGGATCCCAGGAGGTCAAATATTTTTCAAGTAAAAATGAAAACAAAATTTTACCAGAAAAAAAAAGAAATAAAAATCAAAAATAATTTTTTTGTTTTGTTCAATTTTTTCATTGACAGAATTAAATTTCTGCACAAGTAACCTATATCAAAGAATAATAAACCCTTGTGTAAATTTTTTTTCTTCAACTGGCCTTAGGTAGTGCGATTTTCAGGATGTAGCGCGCAGTAGGTACATTGGCCTAAAAAGTTGTTCGCCTGCTCGCCGTACTTACAATCGATTTCTTCGGTGGAATACAATTAAAAGGTGGTACCTGAAATGTCGGAAATCTTCTCTATAATGTCGGTGAGTATCAAGTCCGGTTTCGATTCAAGGCACGTCCAACTGACGATCCCCGTTTCCACATCAGTAGAGCGGAAAAAAATTAATTAAAAACAACCCACCACTGTTGTGGTCACGTGACTCGCATCACAGACACGTTAACTTTTACACCGAAACCTCCCTTTTTCTTCCACCAGTTTCGTTTCAACCCCTCCGTCGAAACTCTTTTTTACCATCCCCTCCTCAAATTTACTTCCCTAAAGCACTCTTGGGGTGTACCACTTGTTCGGCTGCCCCCTTCCACACTTCACCATCTATTTGCTAGTCCACCTTAGTCGTTTCCGCCCCTCATTTGGGGCCGACCACATTATTACACTGCAGTCCCCCTCGCGATTACGTGGCAATGATAATAAGAAGGGAAGGTTTCAAGCTGGCGAGGATGCTGGATCCGAAGGTTTTCCGGGTTTTTGGCGAAACTTCCGCCAGGAGAAGATAAAAAAAACCGCGTCAAACCACAAATGAGGCTGGAGGATAAATGGAGTCATGTTGTGGGGGATGATGAAGGAGGTAAAGAATGGAAGTATTATACAGAATGGGCCATCGAAAACCTGCCCATTTCGCGTCATATTTCAAGCTAAGGATCACGTAAAGCCACTTAATTTCTAGTGTCAATTTTTAGTCTAAGAATGAAAAATAGCCGCAGTCACGTTATCCATCGCAATAAAGTACGGGGTGGTTCCTGAAGCGTGAAAAAGTTTTTTCTCGGGCTTACGTCACGCTTTACAAAACTTGAAGACCTCCCTCATTTCTGCTAAACTGCACTAACTTCACCCGTTTTGAATGAGAACCCCCCTTTTGGTTTATTATTGTTGGAATAATAATTCTTCTACCTCACGGTCTATGGTGCGAAAGATAATCCAAATCCAGACACTCGATGACTGGAAATGGCGAGGGTCCAATCCGGAGAAGGTATTTCTGGTGGAAGGAGTCCAACACAAAGCCTACAACTGGATTCTCGGATGCTCCTTCTGGAGGGCGTGTGTGCCTACTAACCACAAGAGTGCTATTTATCGCAAAAGTCTGACACCAAAGAACTGCCCACTGGGCAGAGAGAGTGGTCTGGGCTCCAAGCGGGCTCTCGAAGACCTGACTGGTCTGGCTCCTGCTCCAGCGACCGATGACAAACAGGATCATTCCCAGCAGGACCAGATGCTGGACTTGAGGGTCAAATGGCCCATCATCGTTGGCTGGGAAAAGGATCCCCCGCCTCCGAGGGCGGAAAAAACCAATGTTGTTTCCTTGGACCAATGTAGATACAAGCTTATTGATATGCCTGAAGTCGCATCCACACTATGACGAATGAGGGTGGGCACCACCTTCGAGTCTGCAGATTTGGTTCGGCCTCGTCGGGTCGGCATCTCGACCACAGTACAAGAGTAGTGTGAACGCGGTGGCCACCCTGAGCCAGCTTTCAGCCTCCAAAGAGTGATGCTTGTGTAATTTTAGTGATAGTGGTGACGAAGTTGTACTTATTATTATTAAATAATAATCCGAACCCTAGTTACAAATTTTGTAACTAGGGTTCGGATTAATATGCTCGATAAAATCTCCAAAATTTTGAGATTTTAATATGCTCCATAGGTATGCTCGAAAATGCCATTCTATGCTTTAAAATATTTAATATGCTCGAAAAACACCCTGAAATCGACAGAAAGGAAAGGAAAGTAAAAAATAATATAAATGCAACTTATGGGGCTATAAATGGGGTTTTTGAATATGGACTCAAAATTCAGTTACCAGAGGTTTGAGAGCCATGCAAAACCCGAGGGACTAAAAAAGGACTACAGGAATCATCAAAATTTGAAGATTCCTGTAGTCCTTTTTTAGCACCTCGGTTGCAACTACCAAAACGTTCTAAGTGCCAAGTCTGCCAAAAATGGGGATTGAATAACTCCCAATGATTAAAAAATGAGGTTGAAACCAAAACGTTTCAAGTGCCACCATGAACACATATGAAGTCATTATTTTACTACCTGTAGGTATGTAAACGAGCTTTCTCAGAATTAAGTTACAGTGAAAGCGAATTTTTAGCGCAACCTTTTTCCAAAAAATGGAAAGGTGCGCTCACCTCCTCGACATGTATGTTTTTTTGTGTACAGAGCATCACGCCCGAGCGGCTCAACAGATTTTCATGAGGGTGGTCTCATTGTGATCAGCGAGTTCGTGGGGTGGTTATAGGCTACCTTGATTTTTCCTCCCTCATCCCTTTCATCGGTTTTCGGGAGGTACTTCACGACGAAAGTTGTTTATCTCTGATGTGTAACTAAGGAGGCCTCAATAGGGGGACGAAAGTTTTTGTCCGATTTCGTTGGTACAAGGGTCTATGGAATGAGCTTTTTAGGCTGATTCCAACGACTCCAAAACGATTTTTGCAGCCTGAGCCGTTCGTTACCTCTGATCGGCATAAGGTTTTATTACGCATCGGTCGTTAGGGTGCAGTTGTTTACATAATGAGCATCACGTGGATGATGTGTTGTGTGGCATAGTTTGCTCGCTAGATACCTGCTGTTTCTTAGTTTCTCTCGCTCATTAAATATATAGTAATAACAAAAAGGTTGCGCTCATCTATTCAATTCAATTGATGGCTTGTTTTAAAGGGGACAACGATTCGAGCAGTTTTCCAGCTCTCCTGAAAATTTTTCCTTAATGGTACTTGGAACGTTTTGATCGTTGTACCCTTCAATAATGATCAGTAGGCTTGTTACCTTGAAATATTATGGCTACCATCACGGTTTATCAAGGATACAAGTTAATAAAATTTATTTAAAAAAAAGTTACAACAACAAAATGTAACTGCAGAACCACAAATTTATTGATTTAAACTTAAAAAAAAAAAAAAAAAAAAAACTAACTATTACGTAGGTACATAAATTTGGTCAACTATTACCTGAGATATTCAACAAATAGGAGGCACTAAGAACTGACTGACCCTTCAGCCTTGGTAAAAAATGTTTCCGGGGTTCCTGGCAATCATCACCACGTCGGTTTTCATTAAAAATGGCTCAAAACTACCAACTGGCTTGGTTTACAATGAGAGGACATCATTGCGAACCGAGACGTCCAAACTGTTCGATGCGGATCCGCTTTCTTTGAACTTGGAAGAGAAGAGAAGACGGAGACTGGCTTGAATTTGCATAACGGGTACATTAATCAAAAGATATTCAAGCGAACCGATTTCAAAAATTTGGTTTAAAAGGTTTTAGTGCCCGCCCAATTTCCGATAAAACTCAATTTAGGAACTGCCTACGCTCGCTTTAATTAATGGATCACCCCCGAGCATTTTGAAGAATGTTGGTAAATAGAGGGTGGGTTATGAATGCGACGAGGTTGTGTACTCTCTCAGAATCGGTCCCTACTTTCTACATCAAATACTCCACTCCAAAAAGGCTATCCATTTTCTCTTGAGTTTGGTACTCCTGAAAGGGGCGAGAGGGAACAGTTATTTTCTCTGTATAATATCCCACAAGGTTCCCCAGATGAGGAAAGGGGTGCAGGAAGGTAGATTACACAGATCCTCGTATAAGGCTTTCTGTGTGTTCAGTAAACACAGTTTATATCATGTTGATATGAGAGTGGGATTCCAGTTCAATTATCCGGCCAAGTTTTAGGCCAGGCTGCGTTTTTTTTTTTTTTTTTTTTAAGCTCCCCGCAGAACAAACCACAATATCGACACTGATCGATAAATAACTTAATCACCTGATCAGCAGCCACCCACTCATTGGTAGATTGAAAGTAATCGGGAAATAGGTAACCAATTTCGCGGGGATCAGGTTCCTGAAGGAGGTCGACGGATATCGTGTGCCCTATTGGTTCTCGCTCAATTACTGTCCACCCTTCCGCACTATTACACCTCTTCATCCCGCGTCTGTGAAACAGGGCGAACACAGACGATAAGACGATATCGCCTGACCGAAAATTTATCTCGCCAAAAGGGCGGAGTACGTCGGGTGAACGTCACCTGCTCTCCAATAATGCCGGAGACGCCGAATTTCCGATAACAAAAAGAAGACCTCCTCGTTTCAGCTTTCCCTCGACGAAAATATCAGGACGTGAGGTTTCCGGAGGTTGGCACTTTTGTTTGGTTAAATTTTAGTTGAGTGGCGTTAAAAGAGAAAAAAAAACCTCGGCCCTTTTGGCCTCGCCAGGGGGGCAAGCCCCCTAGACCCCCATCGAGTGTGTTGGAAAAGTAACAGTCCGACGAGGATCAAGTGGCCTAACGTACGACAGGTGAGGACGCCGCACTAGTGGCCTAACTAGTGAGGACAAGTGAGGAAGCCGATCTAGTGGCCTATCATACGACAGGTGAGGACGCCGAGCTGGTGGCCTAACGGTAAGACAAGTGAGGATGCCAAACTAGTGGCCTGACGTATATTTACATATTACGTCATAATAATATTATGACGTAATATGTCATAATATTATAGGCCTATTATATAAGAATGAGCTCCCGCGTCTCCCTCCCGGACTAACGTTTTTGGACAGTTAGAGCATGTTCCATGCTAATACACACGGAGAAAAAAAATGGCGGTATTTTAGACGAAAATGTTCGGTAATCGGTGGTCAACCGAACAATTTTTCGAAAAATGGAGAGGTAAAAACGCAAAAAATGTAAGGTAAAGTGTTGAATTTGCGCGGTTGACCACCGATTACCGAACATTTTCATTCATCTTTCTACCGAACACCAAAACTGTTTTACCGCTCAAAAATCGGAGATGTTACCGAACATTTTTACTTAAATTGTTCGGTAATCCCTCTGTCCCGCAATGTTTACCGCTCATTTCGTCCCGCCAACTTACCGAACATACCAAAATGTAAGGTGAATTTTAACCTTCCAACCTCAAACCTTTTCGATTATGAGCGGTAAATTATAACCTCTCAAAGTTAAAGTGCGCGGTGAATTTTCACCTTCCATAATTAATGTGAGGTTGTAAAATTACCTCCCCTACTTCAAATGTGCAGTAAGAATCACCTCCCACAACTCGGATGTGCGGTGAATATTCACCTCTCATTTTAAATTTCGAGAAACATTGTGCGGTAAAAAATTACCTCCCACACGCAATTGTGCGGCCAGTATTCACCTCCCTAATTTCAAATATCGTTCGGTAAACGTTACCTTCCACACCTAAAATGCGCGGTAACTAATCACCGAACAAATGGCAAGAAGTACCTCTCAACGTAGTTTGAGAGGTAATCGTACCCAAAAAGTGAGGTAATCCCTTGTTGGTTTGGGCGGTAAATGAACATCAATGAGTTACCTTTCATTGATGTACACTTACCGCCCACACCAACAAGGGATTACCTCACTTTTTGGGTACGATTACCTCTCAAATTACGTTGAGAGGCACCTCTTCCCATTTGTGAAGTAATCAAACCACGAGTCGAACGGATAGGATACCTAAGGAAGAAAAATAATTCGGTTATGAATACAAACCATGTTTATTACAACGCAGAACGATACACAACATAATATAACGTATAAAATTATAATTAACTGTAAATTAAAGGATAAAGGATAGGTACAGTAAATTAAAACTTAGGCATGATCCAACATTATTAAATCATTTAAAGTACAAATCATTTAAATTTTAAGTAGGTGCACGACACCCCACTAGATTTGTCAAGAACTAAAATTATTTATCAAGTATCTATCATTATTTTATCATGTAGGTACAATGCTATTAACCATGGGTTCGATTTTACATTAAAAAATGGGGAAAGTCGATAAGTTATCAATGATATGATGAATATGATAACTTATCATATTCAATGCCGAACCGGGGACATTCTATTTCTCAACTGTTAAGGATATAATATAATATATTATTATCAAATCATTGATATTATCAAATAAACACGTGTACGTCTATTGACATGATCCAACGTATTCGTACACGCCTACCAACTAGATTAAACCTGAGCAGAATCTGTTCTTGTTCAATCTAGTAGGGAGATATAAATATATCTGATATAAATACAATTATTTTATGAAGTAGGTAGGTACAATGCCCTAGCCATGGGGTCGATTTTACTTTCTCAAGTAACGTTCTTAAGTCAGAAAGTAAATTGCTAGGGTTTTGTGGGACCCCCAAAAAGAGGATTGTACGTACAAAAAGACTTAGAAAACGACACCCCACTCGACATCATACCCAAAAACATGAACCCCCCGTAGCCCTTTTTTAGCCCAATAGAGCTCCACAGGTTTGGGCAATCGGCCTCTTGCGAGCACAACTAGATAGTAAATTTCATAAGTAAAATATATTTTTTCAATATTTCAGATTTAAAAAAAAAAAAAAAAATCATCCAACTGCCCAAAACGGCCCCGACGGCGTACGGCGGACGGACATTTCGGTTTTTGAATCTAGACCTCTTGAAACGGATAGGTAATGTCAAATTTTGAGGCCGATCGGAGTCGTCGACCTCCGTCGCTTAAACATAGGTGTATTCTTCCAAGAATCATAAACCGAAACTGACTAGAGATTTCCAAATTCGTTTTGGAAAAAACGCTGCAAATTGTTCACAAGGGTTTATTAAATAAACTAAATGAATGTTATACTAAAAAAAATACTACCAAAACGACACAATAGCCGAAAGTCTTCAAGAACCCTCCCGTAGCCCTTTATAAGCCCCACGGGATAATATAATAAACCATCCCGGGAATAATATACCCCTATGGAATCGCGACGGGGGTCGACGACTCCGATCGGCCACAAAATTTGACATTATCCGTTTCAAGAGGTCTACATTCTGAATCCAATATGTCCGTCCGCCGGCCGAGCCGTTTTGGGCTGTAGGAATTTTTTTTTAATCTGAAATTTTGACAAACAACTTGACTTACCATCTAGTTGTGCCCGCAAGGTTTTCAGTCCGATCGCCCAAACCCGTGGGGCGCTAAGGGGCTAAAATGGGGCTACGGGAGGTTTTTTTTTAAGGCTCTTGGCTATGGGGTCGAGTCCAGGTGTCGTTTTCAAAATATTTTTAGACGTAGAATCTATTTTTGGGGGTCCCGGAACGATCCCATTTTAATTTTAATTATTTTCTCATTGATATAGAATTAATTTTTACCTAACCTAGATAAATCAAAGAACATTGAACATTTGTGTAAAATTTGCAGTGTTTTTAGACATTTCCACTGCACAAAACGGCCAAGATTAAAAAACCAAAAATTTTGGTTTAATGTCGTAGGTACATGCTACAAAAACAGGGAGAAGCCATTAAATTGGGGAGGACATAAAGTACTTGTACTTATGTTCATAATGAGAGAACAGTAAACAGATTGAAAATGATGGCTCATGACCGTTATTTGGATACATAGGACTTCACGACAAGATAAATGAATTTCGTAAACTTCTTTTGGCTCTGCTGAACAGTTGATATAATATTATTTTGCATATTATGATGGTTTACCTTTGAGGTACAGATACGCGGTGCAAAGGTATAGGCACGTGCGACGGTTTTCTTCGATACAGCCCGGCCAACTTGGACCGCGGTCCTGGACGGTGGCTTTTTTGCATATCAGGCCGAAGACGTAAGGCAGCAAACATAAGAGAGCTAGCTCTTCGTTTCAGATGAACATCTGCATGTGGAAATGGAATGCTTTTAATAATTGCCGACAATTCTGTTTTGTGATTTCTGGACTTGACACACTACCAATTAAAAAACACTTTTTGAGGGACTATACCTAACTGAAGTGTGCTCTGAAGCTTACCCGATGTAGCGGTTCTTCTGATAGAAGGGTATTCCACCTCGATGATCGGACGAATTCCACAATTCTGGGACCTTATTCGTCGAGCTTGGAACTCAGGAGAGGCTCCTCCACCCCAAACCATCCGAAAAGGGTCTGCGTGAATCTGATTTAAGAAGGCATAAAAACATGAGATCAGCTTAGGGGAAAACATCAAAAATTGCATGCAATACACCAATGACGCATGGAATAATGCTTACACGTAGGTAGGTACTTTAGATGGGAACGATATAGGGACGACACTGCAGCGACATTTTGTCAACACCCACCGATGAAATGAGTCGATCGTCGATGTAGTCCGAGGCATTTTCCCAATTTTGAAAATGTATCGAGTAACTGTAATCACAATTGATTTGCATTGATGTTAGGTATCGACGAATAAGCATGCAAAATGTTCATACATGTACCTTTTCAGTAGTGTCCAGTAACTGAATTTTCTTGAATGCTTTAAACTGCTTTCAGTCTTTTACGAGAGAAACAGGAATTCCATTGTCTACGATCGAATTGGGCCTTGGGTCGAACATGCGAGAACACGAAAAAACAAAATTACAAGCACTCCATTATGTTAGCATCATACATACCTCACAAGCTGAAAATCTACGAAACTGACAAAAGATAATTACCTTTTTCGGATGTTCCAAACAGTAAATTCACTAGACCGATTTATAACCGTCACCAACGACAAACACATCAATACTAATGGCCGCCACTCGGCCGAAAACCACAGCAAAGCCCCAACGCAAGCGCTTCCAAGCGCCTATCTCAGGTACTACTGTACGGTAGACATTTACCGCACTTACTTTTGTGTACGGTGGAAATTTACTGCCCACGTCTTATGTTCGGTAATTATAAACCTTTCTGTGAAGGGGGTAAAGTTGGGCGGGAAAACGTTGGTGATGTGAGGTAGAAATTAACCATACGGCCTTTGGTAGGCAGTAGACATTAAATGTAAATTTTACTGCCCACGTGTTATGTTCGGTAATTATCAACGTTTCTATGAAGAAGGTAAAGTTGGGCGGTAAAACGTTGGTGATGTGCGGTAGAAATTAATCTTACCGCCTTTGGTAGGCGGTAGAAAGTTACCGACAAGGTGTTATGTTAGGTGAAAATCTGACCCAACATATTCGATAGCTTCATAGACCGGTAAAGTATCACCTCTCCTCAAAGGAAGGGAGCTTGGGCGGTAAACTGTTGACGATGTGAGGTTGAAATCTACCTTACAGCCTTTGGCAGGCGGTAGACATTTAATGTAAATTTGACTGCCCCCGTGTTATGTTCGGTAATTATTAACCTCTCTATGTAGATGGAGAAGTTGGGCGGTACACGTTTACTTCACTTTTTCGCATGTGAGGTATGTTTGTACCGAACTGGCTTCCTGGTGCGGTTGATAATCGAGTTGTTCGGTGAATGTAGCTCTCCGTTTGTTCGGTTAGTTCTGGCAAGGTAAGATTTCTTGAATTGTTCGGTAGCAGAGAAGAAATGTTCGGTAAGATCATCGAGTTGTAAGGTAACCAAGGGTAATTGGGCGGTAAAAATGAAATTGTTCGGTAGATTTTCACCGCTCACGCGGTTTTTTATACTATAAAATGGCCGCCAAAGCGGTTTACCGAACAAAAACCGAATTTTTTTTTCTCCGTGCAGTAAGTAGGCCCCATTAGAACCAGATGTCTTCTACTGAAAAACCTGAACCGTTTTTTTGTCAAAAATGGTCAATTACGCAGATCTACTGTACCAGTAGAAACAAACGACTTGGAATGTACACTTGTTGACAGTACCTATTATGCGCTAATTACTGTTTGTTGAAGAACATATAGAAAAGCAAAAACACTTTGAGAGTTGAAACGCAAGTGAAGTTTTTAATTTCTATAATAGGTAACTAGGAATGTCCCATATGCAACAGTTGCATGTTTAATAGTTACTATTAAATGTCGAGTGACCACTTAGTATTAACACGTCCCCTTAAGTGGGCACTTCTTCCCATTAAGTGGGTACAATTCCCAAAAAACTTCGAAAACGTTCGAACTTCGGTTTAGGTAGTGGCTTCGTTAAAACGTCCGCAACCATGTCACTTGACCCAAGATAGCTAATAGAGATATTATTTTCTTCCACGACTTCTCGCACAAAATGGTGTCTAACATCAATGTGCTTTGTTCTCCTGTGATGCACGGGATTTTCTGAAAGCGAAATAGCTCCTTGGTTGTCGCTGTGGATTACCACGGTTTCTTGACGAACACCCAGTTCCTCAGCCAACCACTTCAGGCAGATTCCTTCTTTACAGCATTCAGTGAGCGCCATATATTCTGCTTGACAGCTTGACAGCGCCACTGTTCTTTGCTTCCTCGATTCCCATGAAATGGCAGCTCCAGAAAAACTGAAGACATATCCTGTGTATGAACGCCGGTCTATTTTATCGTTAGCCCAATCCGCATCAGAATAGCCTTTAATTTCATTGTTCGACTTCTTGAATTCCAGAGCATAGCTCTTTGTTCCTTTCAGGTAACGTAGAACTCTTTTAGCGGCTTGCCAGTGAGATTGACCATAGCACGTGTTAAATTGGCTAAGGACACTGCAAGCATGGGCTATGTAGGGACGTGTGCACACTGCCAAGTACATCAGAGAACCAATCAACTCACGATAGGGAACATCGATAGTCGCTCCTGAATTCTTTTCTAGGGAGAGCCCAACTTCCATAGGCGTTTTTACAGGGTTTGCCTCCTCCATATTGAACTTCTTCAACAATTTGGTTACGTAGGTTTCCTGGTCCAGAAGAATTTTTTCAGCCTCTTTATCTTGCCGTATTCTCCAGCCTAAACAATAACTAGCCTCCCACAAGTCCTTAACTCCAAAATCCTTCTTCAAGTTCATCATGAACTCTTCTTTCCTGTTCACATCATTGGTGAAAACCAACAAATCATCAACGTAGACAGCTAAGATGAACACACTATCATCCAATTCAAAATAGTAAATACAGCTGTCATACCTTGACTGTTTCAAACCCAAACTTAGCAGACACTGGTGTAGCCTGACATTCCAGCTTCTTGGAGCTTGTTTGAGTCCATACAGAGCTCTCCTCAGCAAACACACTTTTCCTTTTTGATCAATGAAGCCATCAGGCTGTTCCATGTAGACAGTTTCGTTCAATTCTCCATTTAGGAAAGCTGTGTCTATGTCCATTTGGTAAATAGTCAGTGCTTTTTCCGATGCCAACCCAAACAGAAAACGAAGTGACGAACCCCTAACTACAGGTGAGAACGTTTCATAATAATCAATTCCATACTGTTGAGAAAACCCCTTGGCAACTAGTCTTGCTTTGAACTTCGACACTTGTCCATCAACCCCGAGTTTTTTTCGAAAAACCCATCGGTTCTTGACAACGTGACAGTCGCTAGGTCGATCAACTAATTCCCAAACATTCAACTTCATGAGAGCGTCATATTCGTCTTTCATTGCTGATAACCACCTTTCTTTTTCATCACTTTCCAGAACTTCTCTGTAGGTTTCAGGCTCAGGAATTTCTTTTCCTTCTGCGGCAACACAGCAATCCCAACTTTTAGGTTTACGAATTCGGCTTGATCTCCGAATTGTGGTAACCTCAGGACCCTGTGAAGTTGATTCAGAAAAACCGTTTTGCGGTTCGATGTTGCTGACTTCAAAAACCGGGTTTACTGGTACAGCCTCATTTTGTGTACCGGACTCTATGATGCCAGTTTCGGTACCAGTTTCCCCTGTTGGTAGTGGCGAACTCTGAGATTCAACCCTTCTGGCGCAGGACTCTCCCAGCTGATTACTTCAATGACGTTGTCTCCAACGTTGATGATTTCTGGTCCGACTTCAGCCGCTTGCAAGACTTTTTGATCTTCAAAGAACATGGCATCTCTTGCTTTAATTACTACTGTTGGATTTGTGGGATCAAACAGACGATAACCCTTTGTATCTTCACAGTAGCCCACGAAGATGTATTCCTTGCTCTTCGGATCCCATTTCTTTCTTCTCTGCTTTGGAACATGAACAAAAGCTTTGCATCCAAATACTCTGAGGTGTTTCAAAGTGACCTTTCTTCCGGTCCACACTTCTTCAGGAGTTTTCTTTGTCAGTGCTGAAGTTGGTGATCGATTTTTCAGGTACACGGCCGTGTTCAATGCTTCTGCCCAGTACCGTTCATCAAGGCCTGCGTCTTGAAGCAAGCATCTCGCTTTTTCTACTATGGTGCGATTCACCCTTTCAGCAACTCCTAGTTGTTCTGGTGTGTACGGAACTGTCGTCTGATGTCTTATGCCGTGTGCTTTTAGAAAGGTTGTTAAAGTTTTATTTACATATTCAGTACCATTGTCGGTTCTGAGAACTTTTACATGTTTTCCAGTCTGCTTTTCAACCATAATTTTAAATTCTTGAAAAATATCCTTAACTTCACTCTTATAGCGCAGAAAATAAACAAACGTCTTCTTGGAATAGTCATCCGTAAACGTTAGAGCAAAACGTTTTCCGCCCCAACTTGCTGAAGGCATGGGTCCACAGACATCTGAATGAACCAACTCCAATAAACCTTTTGTCTTGAAGGAGCTTTTTGGAAAAGGCAGTCGAGCCATTTTTCCCTTGACGCAAGCTTCACAAGGTTCAAACTTATTTGAGTTGAAATTTACCCCATGAGCTACTACATTTTTAAGCGTGAGCATTGACCTCATATTTAAATGCCCCAACCTCTTGTGCCACAAAATTTGGGAACTTTCACAAGTGATAGCGTTTGCTAATGCTCTGTTGGTTTTTGGGATTACTTTAAATACTCCAGAATCAAATTTGGTCTTAATTAGAACTTTGCCGTTGATTTCTGTTTTGGAGTCCATTATATTGCAACCATGTTCTGAGAAAACTACTTTAAGGCCTTTGTCCAAGATTTTTCCGACTGACAGCAAATTTGTGAATAATTGCGGACAATATACATCATGCAACTCCGTCTTCCCTTCTACACCTGGCAAATTGAGTCGAACTGTACCACAACTTGTGGCCAAAACTTTGTCATGATTTGATGACAGTACCTATTATGCGCTAATTACTGTTTGTTGAAGAACATATAGAAAAGCAAAAACACTTTGAGAGTTGAAACGCAAGTGAAGTTTTTAATTTCCATAATAGGTAACTAGGAATGTCCCACATGCAACTATTAAATGTCGAGTGACCACTTAGTATTAACAAAACGCAACGCAATCCCGACGGGGTTAAAAAGATTGCCCCCCTAATCCCCATATTGGAGAAGACTAATCCCCGCCGTGTTCCGGGGAGTTTCGAGAGACACTGAATCGGATATAAGAGAAGTTCCAGATGAGACGGGGGCAATAGAAACATTTCTGCGGTCGAGACGACCCTTAACTTTCACTTAATTGTCCATTTCCACCAGATAAGATTCGATTAACCGCCTTCACGGAACAGCCCGGTTTAGAACGCCAGAAGCCACCCTCGTCCTTTTGAATGAGTTAAACGAACGGAAAGTGTCAACAATTCCTCTTTCGTGAAACCCCGCTAACAACCTGAAAGGGAGAATACAGGGGTTTCGTCGAACATCTCGATGTCGACACCCCTTTTGCGATACACTGACATATTGGCGAGATGCTTTCCTGTAAACGTTGTGAATAATGTCACCTCGTTGTACTTAGCCGTGAATGTTATAATGTTTGTAGGGTTGGGTTCGATCTAGTTGTTAAGGGCAATCGGTAATCAGTAAAAAAAAAAAACCAGGAAACGACCCAGAAAAATCAGCAATAGGAAAAAACGCTGCTAATTTTACACGAGCGTTTAATATTCTTTGATATAAATTATTCAGAAGTTAATTCTATATCAAAATAAAAAAATTTGTACCTAATTTAATTAAGTATTTAAAAAAGTTTTTTTTATTTTCTTGACGGATGTCATCCGCCCATAATAATTATTATTGCGGACGGATGAGGGACCTCGAAAAATGAATTAAGCGTGTTTCGCCCGACAGTGACTAATCCCTATAATCAGAAGTTTATAATCCCCGAATGTTTGCCAAGATTAGCTTTCGCTTGAATAAGTCCAATTTTGTAATATATGATTTGCCGATTTAATTGAACCTTTTACCAAATGAATCAAAACTTTTTTCAAATGAGTTACCTAAACCTTTTGCCAAAATAATTCACACTTTTTCCAATAATTAAACCTCTCCCCAATACAAATAAACTTTTTTCCAAAATAATTAAACCATTTCCCGAAACGATCTCTCGCGAGAAAATTGGAATTTCATGTATTACGAATTGCGAAACAGTTTAATCATGAATTAGGAACTGCAGAAAAGTGTATAACAAAGGCGTGGTGAACACTCTAATAATGTAGGTACCAAATTGCAGTTAAGGCAGCAGGCAACCGGAGAAACCTGTCTGTGACGTAGTTGACCCAAATTAGATCAAAATGATAATCATTTTGATCCGATTTGGGTCGACAATTATTGTGGAACGTATCGCAGTAACAAGAAAGTGCAGACAGACGGACACGGAACCAAATTTGCTCAGGAGGCTCTGAAACGAAAAATGCAAGTGGAAATTTTAATTTTGGAAGACAACCTGTTTTTCGATTTCGAAAGTTAAAACATTTCTTCCGCTACCACCTGCGATCCTTCAATAATCCCATTTGTAGCCCCACGTAAGCCCTGTAGATCCCCACAGTGGAACCGGATCGTTGTGGGACACCAAAAATTCTTCGAAAACGACACCTAACTCGATCCCATAGCCAGAAGCCTTAAATAAAACCCTCTCGTAGCCCCATAGCAACCCACGGGTTCGGGCGATCGGGCTGAAAACCTTGCGGGCACAACTAGATGGTAAACCGAGTATTTTGTCAAAATTTCAGATTAAAAAAAAAAAATCCTACTGCCCAAAACGGCCCGGACGGCGGACGGTCATTTCGGTTTTGGAAGACCTCTAGAAACGGATAACGTCAAATTTTGAGGCCGATCGGAGTCCTCGACCTCTGTCGCGATTACAAAGGTGTATTATTCCAAGAATAATAAACCAAAAAGATACTACACCTTTTGTAGGGCGGACCCCTCTTTACAGTCTCTATTGGCTGGAACAGCTTTTAATAATCGTCTGTCCGCATATCACATGTACCTACGCAAGTCAAATGCGTCCGCACTTCACATTCTTTTTGCATCGGTCTCCGCAGTTCACGACTTCCCTCGGCACCAACCGATCGACATACAACTTTATTGAACTTTATCCCTTTACTTTGAAGGGATCTCTCATTCGGATTCTGGTCCATTGCGACCAGGAAACACTCGACATTCTGAGCTTCTAAGGATATTCACAGGTTGAGAGTGTGTGTCATCCCTTTGAAGGACCCAGTGAAGAACCTCGGAAAGACGACTCCACTGCGAAGCCTCAGAAAGATTTACCGGCGGCCATCACAATATATCACATCGACTCAACTTGTATCATCCCTGCGACGGTCGACCCTTCCCAATGCGGACAAATGTGTGGGGCAAAGCTGGCAGGGAGGGGACGAAGCTCGACACGATCAAAATGAATGAGATGAATCAATCTGGAAGACAGGTGTGCGACGGGAGCGGGTTTTTTTCACTATCGTCAGCGGATCCATCGGACGATTCAATTATCCGTCCCGAACTCGGCTGAGGTCAACGGACGGTGAGGCGACTTTGAAGAAAATCAACAACCGAATCACGAAATCGTTGTGTTTGAACGATATTCTGTCCAGGCTTGTGGACGATCAAGTTTAAAACGAGGGGCAAATCAACGTCAGCACTTTCGAAATTCAGAAAATGTTGCAGATCACATATTTCACGGCTCAACATCACAATATGAAGAGGACAGGGGAAGAAGGCGCAATGTCAAGCTCTCGACGAAAATGAGATAGTAATGCAATCTAGTGCAGGATGATCAAATCTACAACTCTGTATAATCGTTATGGGAAAGAGGTCCGGAAAAATAAAAGAGAGAAGTTTTGGCGCACTGGGAAAGCCAGTCAAATAGTATAACCTACCTACCTACATTAAAATCGCAGGAAAACTGCTAGTGCTAATTGTTTCTTTATGTTGTTAGGATCAGCTTCGAAAAACCTGAGCTCGCTGCGTGACAGTCGAAAAACCTAAACATTTTCGGACGTTTTTGGTTTTTGGCTTATATCTCCATAGAGGGTGCATCCTATAAAAAAAAATTACTCCTACCTTTTTTATTATTGACAAAATTTGCTAACTTTTGAGACCAACCGCAGCTCTGTAGGTCTGATAGCTTCCGAGATACAGGTTTTCAAAAAATGGCCCCTTTCCCAAAAACTTGAAATTTACCCATTTGGTCACGTTTCAAAGCCTCTATAATATATATTATATAGAGGCTTTATTTATATTATATAGGCTTAGGCGTTTACGATATATCGTAAACAGCGTACCCAATCAAAAAAATGCCACTTAATCAAACTTGTGGAGAATTAAATTCCATGCAAACCTCCATTGGTCCGTTGGTTGCGGAAATCCAGTCAACTGAAAATGGGTGGCTCTTTCACAAAAGCCCCTCAATCGGACACCGCACGGTAACCGGAAAACCACGTTTTGCAGAACGTTTTCGGCTGAAGCTCAGACACTAATCGCCCGCATCCAAATTTCTCGTGAAAGCTGATTAAATTTTCTATCGCAGTTATTTCCGCGTGAAAATTTGATTTGAGCTTCAATAAGGGAGGGACAGCCATGGCAAAGCAATTGCAAATTTTGGCAAAAACGTATTTTTTTCCAACGCTCCGAATAGGATTCTGTATTTTCTTTTAAGCAAGCTTGTGATAGTGGTCTTCAGGCAGTTAAAAATTCGAACCGAATAAGCTTACAGAACTAATTTACAATAAATGTCATTTGTATTAAACAAATTTTGTTATCAAAAATATTTATCATAATTTACAAATATAATAAGAATGACATTATGGCTTATAGCACGTTTTTCAAGTAGCAATGGTTTTTCTCGTTTTTCTCACATTTTACCAAAACGGTAGTACCTATCTACCTTTTGGAATCTCCTCAATTGGGTTTAAAAACCACGAACGAGAACCTACACAAGCAGCTCTTGGCAGGTATGTGGATGAGTTTCAGATGTGCCCCAGTTCTCTACCCGTTTGAAATTATTACTCGCAGGACATCAGGAATTCGTCCACATCCGAGCTGCCAAGAGTTGCTTGTGTAGGTTCTCGGTCGGTTTTTGCAGCTATTTAAGGAGGGATCAATACCTAAGGGCATCCTTTCCCGGTTCGCGGATTTCCCTTCCGGATTCCCTTTCGGGGGAGGTGTCGAAAATGGGAGTTTCGTCAGAAGGAAGACGTTCAGGGACGAGGGAGGGGGGGGGGGAGCGCAGAGCTCATTTAGTGCTGCTTCGTTAAGCAAATTTAGTCCTGACTACAGTTTCGTCGCCTTTGGCCTCCACCCCCGGAAACACCGCAAGTTTCCCGACTCCCCCCACCGCCATACCCACCGGTTCAAAACCACACAAGTCGTCGCTTTCCCTCGTCCGAAACTTTGGTCGGTCGTTGGCGGTGAGATAAGGTGGGGGAGGAACTGCGTGACTGATGGTGGTCCGATGGAAGGAAAGGGTGAGGCAGGGGGGAGCAGATTTTATCAATATTCACCACTGTTGACAGATTTATGTGATGCCCAGAAGGTCCTCTTCCTCAACCCAAAGCACCATCCAAGTTTGCGGGGTCCTCTTTCAGCCTCAACAGGATTCCTGAGGGCTTTTCAGGGTTGTGTGACATTAATATGTATCACCTCACTGTCCCGGTTCAAACCCGCCATTAGCCTCATGCCGGAAGCTTTTTTTTTTTTTTGTGTGCTTTTATATCATGTCCAAAAAAACGTACACGTAGAGACAAATCTTAGCTCTAAACAAGCAGGACCTCAAGTTCTGGTTCCCTGCCAACCAAACGTAGGCCTTACGACCCCATTGTGCAGCCTCTCGGAAAGTCAGCATAGGATGGTATATAGTCGATGCCACAGTTATCGCATATCTTAAAAATAGAGATAGGACTATGTGTCATAACAATTGGCAACGACGATATAAGATATTATCTTTGAAAAGGTTCACAAGTTAGTAGGGAGAGAGCAGAAAGTTGAGGATTTTAATAACTGCGATTTTAATAATTGCCGTTTCAAATGCTTGCGTTTTTTTTAAATCTATAACTTCATACAGATAATCCATAGGGCCATGAAACTTTCAGGAATTGTATAACTTCTACACACAAGAGAAAAATAGAAAGAGTCCAAAAGAAGTGGTGTTTTTAGTTTAAACTTCGTGGGTGCTCGAAAAAAAAAAAAAAAAACGCTGCAAATTTTACACAAGGGTTTATTATTCTTTGATATAGGTTACTTGTACAGAAATTTAATTCTGTCAATGAAAAAATTAAAAAATTTTTTTTTTGGATTTTTATATTTCAAAAAAAAATTTTTTTTGGGGGGATTTTTTTTCAAAAATGTTTTTTTCAAAAATTATCTATTTTTTACTCGAAAAACATTTAACTTCCTGGGATTCTTCAAAAATCCCATTTTTAGCCCCATGAAAGCCCTATAGATCGAGACAGTGAAATCGGATCGTCTCGGGACCCCCAAAAATGGATTCTACGTCCAAAAATACTTCGAAAACGAAACCTAACTCGATCCCATACCCCAAAGCCTTCAAAACACCCCACCCGTAGCCCCATTATAGCCCCATAGCGCCCCACGGGTTTGGGCGATCGGACTGAAAACCTTGCGGGCACAACTAGATGGTAAACCAAGTATTTTGTCAAAATTTCAGATTTTTAAAAAAATTCCTACTGCCCAAAACGGCCTGGACGGCGGACGGCGGACGGCGTACGGCGGACGGACATTTCGGATTTTGAATGTAGACCTCTTGAAACGGATAATGTCAAATTTTGAGGCCGATCGGAGTCGTCGACCCGCGTCGCGAAAACATAGGTGTATTATTCCAAGAATAATAAACCAAAATGCTAACTTCACATAAAGTAGACTTGGGTGAAAACCAGTTGCAACTAACAAATACTACCTACTAAATTATTCGAGCTCAACCTCAACTATTAGTTGTTAGTTGAGAATTTAGTTTAACTAAATTTTTAGTTAAATACGCCCAACTCTGACATTCAGTTTTGGTTTATTATTCTTGGAATAATACACCTATGTTTTCGCGACGCGGGTCGACGACTCCGATCGGCCTCAAAATTTGACATTATCCGTTTCAAGAGGTCTACATTCAAAATCCGAAATGTCCGTCCGCCGTCCGCCGTCCGCCGTCCGCCGTACGCCGTACGCCATACGCCGTCCGCCGTCCGGGCCGTTTTGGGCAGTAGGAATTTTTAAAAAAATCTGAAATTTTGACAAAATACTTGGTTTACCATCTAGTTGTGCCCGCAAGGTTTTCAGCCCGATCGCCCAAACCCGTGGGGCGCTCTGGGGCTATAATGGGGCTACGGGAGGGGTTTTTTGAAGGCTTTTAGCTATGGGATTGAGTTAGGTGTCGTTTTCGAAGTATTTTTGGACGTAGAATCCATTTTTTGGGGTCCCGGAACGATCCGATTTCACTGGGGCGATCTTTAGGGCTTTCATGGGGCTAAAAATGGGATTTTTGAAGGATCCCAGGATGTTAAATATTTTTTGAGTAAAAAATACAGAATTTTTTAAAAAACACATTTTTGAACAAAAAAAAATAAAAAAAAATTTTTTTGAAATAAAAATCCAAAAAAAATTTTTTTTTTTTAAATTTTTTCATTGACAGAATTTAATTTTTGCACAAGTAACCTATATCAAAGAATAATAAACCCTTGTGTAAAATTTGCAGCGTTTTTTTAAATCTATAACTGCATACAGATAATCCATAGGGCCATGAAACTTTCAGGAATTGTATAACTTCTACACACAAGAGAAAAATAGAAAGAGTCCAAAAGAAGTGGTGTTTTTAGTTTAAACTTCGTGGGTGCTCGGAAAAAAAATGCTAACTTCACATAAAGTAGACTTGGGTGAAAACCAGTTGCAACTAACAAATACTACCTACTAAATTATTCGAGCTCAACCTCAACTATTAGTTGTTAGTTGAGAATTTAGTTTAACTAAATTTTTAGTTAAATACGCCCAACTCTGACATTCAGTTTTTAATGTTAGTTTCACATAGGAAAGTCTTTTCGGACAAAGACGGACACGTCTAGAAAGGTGAAGCCAGGAGAAGCATGATCTGTCAATATTTTTCTCCACAAAGTTGCACTTAGCTGCACTTTGAGCTCGATATAATGTCAGCACGCAAATGATGGGAGGGAGGGTCTGGACTGATCTTCACAAATATATTTGTTTCCTACTTAGTCAGTCGTGTACAACGTCAGTGAAAGATACGTGGAAGAAACTACACAACTTTGTTGTGTTTTAGAGATATTATTTCCAATTATTAATTTTTTAGATGATTAATTTTTGAGAAAATGAATTGTTCTACGTCTGAGCGTCGTTTTCTTATCCCTTAAAAGAACTATTTACCAAGGTGAAAAGTAGGGCGTTCCAAATACATACAAGTATTACCTAGGGGAGGGAGGGGTAATGCCGCGCATCGGGTAATGCCGCCCACGGCAGTTTCTGATATTTGAATCCTTCGAAGAGAGATGGGAATGATCGGAAAATGCAGAGGAAAAGCGCGCAAACTAAGTTGTTTATTTTCATAACCTTTGAAGCTACCTTCCTGGTGTAACAGCAGTAAATCGTTTTTCGCCGGTTTCGATCTAATTTTCGGTCTACAGGAAATAAGCAATGTAAGTCCCATTTTTAATGCTTTACTTGATTTTTTTACACGTTTGGACGCAGAATTTTATCAGCTTTCTGATGCTCTAATCAAATTTAAGTTTCGAGCGTAAATAAATTCGGTGTGAACGAATTACCAAAAATATAAACATTGGGGTAATGCCGCTCATTTTATTGGGGAAATGCCGTGCACTTTTGAAATGCACGGGATTACCCCGGTGTAACATGTTTTAGCTTTTCTTCTCCTTTTTTCTCGGAAATGTTTCTTTACCTGATTTTTTTTAGATGCCCAGAAGCAGACCAAGAACGAGTAGTGTGGGGTCCTGGACGGAGCAGAATTTACTGTGACTTGTTCAGGGAAGGCAACAGTGGTCGAAGTCATTTTTTGGTTGAGAGTTCGGGTGAAGTGGTGCAAGATATTATCTTATAAGTAATAGGTATTATTATAAAGAAAATCGTGAACGATCTTGCCCCAAATCGACGACGATCTTGCCCCAGAGGCCGGGACAAGTTCGCCTATGGAAGTCTTTTGAATCGTTCACGATTTTCTTAATTGATTATCTTTATTGCAGACCACGCAAAGCATTCTAAAGCAAAGATAAGCGTGCTCAATAAGCCTAAACATTAATTAAAATTTAAAATAGCTGTGGGATAGGGAAGAATTTTCTCATTAGTTGGCTGAAAATGCAAGGCGAACTTGCCCCGGTCATGATGAAATATCGCAGGAAGTTTCAATAGAAACGTTGTATAAAACGACAGAAATGCTGGTTTCTTGTTAAAATTTAAAACCAAACGATTTCTAGAAAGTAGAAACATTTTCGAACTCCATTTCCAAACGACTGGAATATCAATTTCCACAGAAATAAGACATTTAATGGGTAAAATACCATCGTGAACATGTATTTTTTGGCGCTCAACGCACTCGATCCTACCATATGTTTGGACAAAACAATTTTTCCAGCTGACAGAAGACATCTGGCAAATTTACATGTGGTCAATAATAATTTTCTAGAGGAGTCAAGGCGATAAATAGAGGCAAAAGTCGATCTTGCCCCACCTCACCCTCCTACTTTTTCAAGGAGTCAATTATTTACCATTTCGTTTCTGTAGTCATTTTTCTAGCCATTGTTCGATTTAAATAAAGTTTATTGATAGTTTTTATGTTTATTGCTGTTATAAATACCTACATTAACCCTGAAAATTCAGCGCACGGCATTACCCAAGGGGTGCACGGCATTACACAAGGGGTGGGCGGCATTACCCCAGAGTGCGGGTAATGCCGCCCAAAGACCTTTTTCCACCTTTTTGACTATTGTTCTTTTAAGTAACATTTTAGGTGGAAAAACTCTTGCCCACTTAAAATAGAATAAATTTTGAATCCATTCATGTAAAAAAAATATTTCTATGACGTTCTGTCCCTTAACTGTAGTGTTCCAAAGTTAAGTGCACGGCATTACCCCTCCTTCCCCTACTCCTAGAACTATAACTACCGTTCAAATTTTTTTGATTTTACAAGAGACCCTCTCAGATTCGGTTACCACATTCACGCGAACACCTTTTGGGTCAAAATGAGTATTATTTTTTGTGAAATTGAATTGATTTCGCGTTTTTTTTTTCGATTTTAGACCACTGTTCACAGTAAGGACGGCTCTAGGAAGCTGCTGCTCGACCTGCAGTCATCCCCGACTGCTGGCGGCCTAGTAGCCTCAGTCTCATACTCCTTCAGCCTTCGGGAGATCTTCTTCGTGGCAGAACCAGTGATGTGCCCCGGGAATATTCCCAAAAATATAAATTTCCGGGGAAAATGGGGAATTTATTTGTTCTCCTCTGTAATTTACCTACTCTAACATTTTTTTCTCCTGTTGGTTTGTGTTGGCCTCCATTACGTATTATCGTTTCTGAGGGATCCCAGGGATTGTTCAATTAGGCCGATCAAATCAAATCGGCCTAATTGAACAATCCCTGGGATCCCTCAGAAACGATAATTTTTTTCTCCGTTTTAAACTCTTTCTGATCGATGGATAGGCAATAGTACCTTTTGAAGCAAGACTCCATACGCTGTACACAATCGTTGTAACTTCAACGTAGGCTTCAGGTACCTGGTCAACAGACCCAATGCTCGTGCATATCCCATTTCTGCCAGCGTGTTCCTTCCATACTTCACGTCACGTAACACGTATCCTCAAAAAAATTCCCACCTGAAACTTCCTCCTTCCTAATTTTGAAAACTTCTCAGAAAAGAACGAAAAATCAAATAATCCCAAATTAAATTCCACCGGTGAGCGGAACGGTAGACGAGCCGGTTCACTTTGAAAACAGGTTGGAACTTTATAATCGTAGTTTAGGCCACTTTTAATAATATAATGGAATCAGCATTTCGTCCGGAGGTTCCACTTTGAAGTTTCCGGAGAGGATGGGAAGAGCGAAAAGAGGGAAGGAACTCTTCAAACTCGCCCCTGCGGTCTATGAATGATTAATCAGGTTAATTTGGGAAATGCGGGGAATACCCTCGTAACGGTGTATTATATTTTGCCAACAAACTCCGAGATATATTCTGGAATAAACTAGGTCAAAGAAAGACGTGAAGTTTCTTGTTTTCAGTAGGTTAGGCGTGAAATCGATAACAGCAAGGAATATACATTTTTTTAAGGATGATAATATCATAGATATTATATCTATGATATTATATCTTGTACGTGCTTGAGGAATGTGGGGTTTGAAACGCTGAACCCCCTTCGAGGTTTGCGAGGCCTTAATTTGTGCAATAAATTCTCCCAAAAAGGGTTGATGGGGGAATATGGCGATTTGTTGCTGGCTGAGAGAGTTTTGGAAGAGCAGGAGAGAGTCTCTCACATGACGCGTGAGGGAACCCCAAATCGCCCTGCAGGAACACCGATTTGGTGACGCTGGACAAGATCTAGCCAGTAGTGATGTACAAAAATATCGACTTTTTGAAACTACGATAATGGAGTCTGATCCTATGTCGGAAAAATAAACAAGTTTGACAGAAAATCTTTCCAGTGGCCCGTAATAAAAGGCACGGGTTGGCCACGAAAAGGAAATAAGTCTTCAGTGAAGAGAAAATCGCGAAGGAGAATATCTGTATTCAAACCGTACCGGGAACCTTTCCAGAAAGGCAAAAACTAATCCGCCAAAGCGCACTAGCACTGAAATGAGAATAGAGATCTGATTTTGTGGTTTGTTCTGTTGGTCAACTTGGATTTCGATCTTCTTCTTCTTTGGGTGCCATACCCGTAATCGGGCGTTGGCGACCTCTCGCTACTAACATCTGTTGAGCGTGTTGACCAGTTATTACAGAAGTAGTAGGGACCTACTGCTTAACGCCGGTTCCGAACGGCAAATTTGAGAGGTTTTCCACGGCAGAATACTTTCGGTGGGTTGCCATTGCCTTCCGAAAGGTGATTATCAGTATGAGGAAGATGTCTTGCGGCTGCTGGGATCGAACCAGCAACCTTTGACTCAGTAGTCCAACGCTCAAACCACTGAGCCACTGATAACCACCTGGATTTCGATGCCCATGCAATATTATAATATATTATCATATATGATAATATATAATATATTATACTATGATATTTTAGACTAATGGTATTTCGATACTTAGCGCCATAGTGACGTGAATCTGACTTGTTTTGGTTGTTGCTGTAGAATTTGAATCGCTATATTTTTTTGTTTTGTTTGTACATCTACAAGCCTGAAACCACCAAAAAATTGCTCCATGTGGCTTATTTGTGCTCTGAAAGGGGTAAAATAAGATTTTACCTTCAAAATAAATTCTTTTACTTAGTCAAAATTTGTTTTGGCGAGCAGATGACGAGAAAAGGCTGAAACCTGCAGTACCGAGCTTTCGCGTACCCCCTTGCTCACTTTCTTCCCCTAGGGGAATTGCACTTATGTTTCTTCAAATTTCTTCTTGTTCTTGATCGTCAGCACTCCCCCATAGGGGGAGTACAGCGGGCCCTCCTGTCCCCTCTGGCGTTAGGCACACCATTCTGGTGCTCCTGGGATAGACCAACGTGGAGGTGCTGGGTGGGGGTCTTGTTCAACGTTCATTCAATGAACGTCATTCAATGTGCCAATCTGGCTCATCATTATTTGGGACAGGAGTCATCGCACCGTACTAGGGATGGGAAAGTCAACTCTTTTCGAGGAGTCGATTCTCGCGATTCAATTAGTTAAAAAGAGTCGACTTATGAGTCGACTCTTTGCGAGTCATTAACCCGCCATTTCCCGAAGAATCGTCGGTTCTTTTTTGAATCGCGATTCTTCCTGAGTCGTCGACTCTTGAGATTTTGATGCGTGAGACGGCTGACGAGACGACTCACGGTCAGAGGGCATGGAAGAAATAGCTGGAAGAAATTCTTCCTTATTCCATGGTCAGAGGGTTTATTATTATGTACCTACCCATTTAGATGAGCTTATAAATTTTATGAGAAAAACCAATAAATAACTGGGGTATTGAAAGCCAAATTACCTAGCAAAAAATGAACTTCTTTTTGCATTTTGGCTCTGGCATTAGATGCTAAGAAAAAACGCTGCACCCACATTATGTAAAATATTTTCACAAGGGTTTATTATTCTTTGATATGATATAGGTTGTGCGAAAATAAGTTCTGTCAATAAAAAAAATTGTTTTTTGAAAACTTTTTTTTTTTCAAAATTGTGAAAGATGATCAGCACACCTAATCCCAAATAATGCTATTTTTTGTCTGCTCATGACAACAACAAACAGGGACTCCCCGTATTCTCTTTTACTCTGTCCTTTCGACTCCCGAAAGGACAGAGTAAAAGAGAATACCTAGAGAAATCAACAACGAAAACAAAAATACGCACGAGTTTGAACCTTGGTACCCTGTACAGAAACCACGGAACCAATCAGAATTGAGGATACCCGACTCTCTTCCACCCCTCCTTCACGATTATCGATGAGTCGACTCGTATCTTACCAATCAGATTTGAGGATAGACGACTCTCTTCCCCCTCCTTTAAGACACTTCACGATTCGCAATGAGTCGACTCTTTGGAACGCCGCGAGTCGACTCACCCGGTTCATTTGAAAGAGTCGATTCATTGAGTCGACTCATTCAAAACTTACCCAACCCTACACCGTACCTACCTACTGTTCCACCTCTTGTAGCTTGTGGTGTTCGGGTCGTTGGTGGTTGCAGAATGCAACAGACTGTACCTACTCTTGTGCCTTTTCTTGTAGCTTGCAGTTTTCGGATCAGGGGTGGTTGCTCTCTCCGCATTTGCTTGTCTGGTGGAGGGCGAGTACTTCTAAAAATTTCCTCCCCTCCCTTCACTACATCTAACATGACTAGCCTAAACAAAAAATAAAAATCAGAACACACATACAACGACGCACACACACTGAAAACTTGAACACATATACGATGACACACATATCACAGACTCTTTTCCCTAAATTACTCATTTTCGCACACCTTTCATTCAATTCTCATACATTCTAGACCAGTGAGATGGGGGAAAACCAACCGGGGTCTCGCGCCCAACCCTTTCTAAAGGCTGACACCAACATAAAGTGCTCCATGTGGCGTACCTAACCTCCAAAAGTAGAGTAATACATTTTGCCTTCCAAATGAATCTTTTCACCTTCATCCTGAATTTCTTAATAAAAAAAAAAACCATAGGCAAGTTGGGTGTGCGGCCAGAGGGAGAGGTCAGGGATTGGATGGCGTAGCCAGCAAGTAATGGGCCCTATCACCGTACTGAAGTTGGCGACCAACAGCCTTGGCCCAGTTTACCCTTTGTGGCTGTTTACCTTTCTCGAGATGTTGCCCCTGTTTACGAATGAGATTATCTCCGTATGATGATAACCCCCGCAGGTAGCGAGAACTTTGGCCCACCTTACACCCGTTCCAAATAACGTCACACCTTCGAAATCATCATATCATATCATATCATCATACAATAATATAAAATTGTGTTGGCCGACGGCCGTGTGGTAGCCGTGTGGTTTGTTGGTACGGGATAACGCGTTCCCGAATGATATATTATGCTACGCACCCCAGCCGTATAGATCAGAACTGGAGGAAGACGTCGGTCAAATCGTAAATCCGAAATTCGCCCGGGAAATTCGTCGAAAATTCGTCGAAAAATCGTCTTTCTCCCGTTTGTCCTACGTTTTCCACTTTCAACTCGCGCCAAAGCCCGTTTAAGGGGTCAAAAAAATTACGAAAAAATACCAGCCGTATAGATCAGACCTGGAGGTAGACGTCGGTCAAATCGAAAATCCGAAATTCGCCCGGGAAATTCGTCGAAAATTCGTCGAAAAATCGTCTTTCTCGCGTTTGTCCCACGTTTTTTCGGGTTCAAAAATACCCAGTAAGGAGCCATTTTTTGGGTATGGTATCCGCGAACCAAATGCGCGCCAAAATATGGCCAATCCGATTCCGAAGTCGGATTTCAAAAAAACCGAGGGGGAGGGGGTGATTTCACGGTGAGAAGACAATTGGATCGTTTTAATTCGCGCGGGGCCAGGGAAAATTCGTCGAAAAATCGTCTTTCTCCCGTTTGTCCTACGTTTTCCACTTTCAACTCGCGCCAAAGCCTGTTTAAGGGGTCGAAAAAATTACGAAAAAATACCAGCCGTATAGATCAGACCTGGAGGAAGACGTCGGTCAAATCGTAATTCGGAAATTCGCCCGGGAAATTCGCCGGAAATTCGTCGAAAAATCGTCTTTCTCGCGTTTGTCCCACGTTTTTTCGGGTTCAAAAATACCCAGTAAGGAGCAATTTTTTGGGTATGGTATCCGCGAACCAAATGCGCGCCAAAATATGGCCAATCCGATTCCGAAGTCGGATTTCAAAAAAACCGAGGGGGAGGGGGTGATTTCACGGTGAGAAGACAATTGGATCGTTTTAATTCGCGCGGGGCCAGGGAAAATTCGTCGAAAAATCGTCTTTCTCCCGTTTGTCCTACGTTTTCCACTTTCAACTCGCGCCAAAGCCTGTTTAAGGGGTCGAAAAAATTACGAAAAAATACCAGCCGTATAGATCAGACCTGGAGGAAGACGTCGGTCAAATCGTAATTCGGAAATTCGCCCGGGAAATTCGCCGGAAATTCGTCGAAAAATCGTCTTTCTCGCGTTTGTCCCACGTTTTTTCGGGTTCAAAAATACCCAGTAAGGAGCCATTTTTTGGGTATGGTATCCGCGAGCCAAATGCGCGCCAAAATATGGCCAATCCGATTCCGAAGTCGGATTTCAAAAAAACCGAGGGGGAGGGGGCGATTTCACGGTGAGAAGACAATTGGATCGTTTTAATTCGCGCGGGGCCAGGGATCTTAGAAAACGGAGGGTCCAGGGAACTTTGATAGATGGAGAGGCCTTTATTTAAAAAAAGTTGAATTGAATTAAAAATAATAATTTCCTAAACGGTAAGCCCTAAAAATACGCCGATTTTTTCTATCGTCTCTGCTACGAATAGGAGGGGCCGAGCGGAGCGAGGCCTTATGTCTGAGTAGGGGTTTGAACGTGTCCATCGATGCTACGCACCCCACAGGCGGCAATACACCCCACAGGCGGCAATACACCCCACTAGGGGAGCGAGCGAAGCGAGCCAGAGAGACTAGTAATATTATAAGATGTAGGCATTATGAGTAGGGGGACCGGTTCAACACAAGGAACAAGGTCAATTTAAAAAAAAAATCTGAACGCGTTTTACATTTCGTTTCTGCAATTCCGATACAACATCTCCCGAAATTTCAGTCCTATTGTAAATCCCATGTTTTATTCATGTGCTTTTTATTCAGGAGAAGCCTCCGAACCGTTTCAAATATCCGATTCTCCCCCCCCCCCCCCCCCTTCACGACATGGATATTCGAAAATAATTCACCTTTCCGAATCCTCGCCTGTGGGCGGAAACCATTTTATTCTTGAGGGCTAATTATTTATTTAAACCACAATACCATCAAATCCCCCCGCTCAGGTCCCCAAAGTGTACACGGTGTACCCACATCGGTGGAAAAGGGGGCCAGTCTACTGCGGGACAGCATTATTCGATATTAATTCGTTTTTCGCCGGGCCTTTCATTTTAATTCAAGTCGTGTTGTCTTTCTCTCTGTAAATTTATTCGCGCGGACGTCCTCGTCGGGAGTCTTCTATTTTTTTTAAATCTTCCATTTTATTTTGCAAAAGATGTACTTCACAGCGGGATTTTCATAGCACGTTTCTACAGGAAGGCACGTCCGGACTGTATAAAAAAATAATAACGCTTTTATAACAATGTTGGCAAATCGTAGAATGTTGTTTACTAGAGGTTCTTTTCGTTGCCGACCATTTCTTTTCACCTCCGACTGAAATGGTGCCGCAGCATTGAACTTTTATTTCACAACCTGAATTCTCTACAATCAACCAACTCCCCCGAAAAATCCTGAATTTGGGCGCACTTTTAAAAACTGGCATCATTAGTCATTCCAACACCCAATCAAGGAAAACCACTTTGAACAGCCCCTCTGGAATATTTTCCCAACCTCAAAGTTAACTTCAAACTCCAATATTTACAAAAGTCCACAAATAGTGGGAAAATTATTCGGGGCAGTTCTTCCAAATTGTTTCCCAAGTGTAAATCGTTTCGGGTGTTTTACTGCCTCAGGCTTAACTTTACCGAGGGGACGCCAGAAGTCGAGCTTAAAATAATGATTAGTGAGTGAAATTTTCAATGAGGAAAAGGTGGGAGAGCACCTAAAGGGATTTTGAGGTATAGAAAAGTTGCTCATTTATTACTTTAATAAGAAACTTCGACTTCAGCTTTAAACTTTTTTTTCGCCCTTTCTTTCGCTACAACTTTTCTTGGTTGTGAATATTTCATCAAAGAAGATTTTTTTCTCGTTGTACAAAGTTCACAGCAATGTTATTTATAGGAGAAATTCTGAATGTAATACAAGCACACAAAAACCGTGCACCGAAAACCGAGCGACAAAAGCGTGTTAGGTTTTGTTGTACGGCCCTAAATTCAACAGCTTCTTCATGTGTGCTATAATGTTTCAGGAAAGATGGTGATTGGCTGAAAGTAGCCATGTTGAGATTAACGTTTTTGCTCTTCCTGCCTCTACTCGTCAAATCCAATATTTCAAGGTGAGTGTGAATCAATTTAAAAATAATAGTTTTAAAGTAACATAATATATGACTTTAAATGTATTATCGTGGTCAATTTAGGGTTCGTCTCATTTTGTAAGCGCTTTACTTCTGTTCTTTATTTTCCCTGTTTTGCAAATTCCTTCTTCAACGTGAAGTGGGTTTCTTTTGCTTTCTATTTTTGAATAAAGTTTCCTTCCTTCGTCAGGCATTCAAATTTAACGTTATCAAAAAATAAGTAATTTACCTTCTATTTTTTGGTATAATATGACATGATGGAAGAATTGCCGATGGTTGGATACATTATATTTTTTTCGTTCAACTAAAATAGCTCCTAAAACAAAATTTCATAGCGCTGAACCCAACATTCACATCAACAGTCGTCAAACTCGTCCGACTGATCAGCTGCAGATTTTATACTTTCTGGACTGACTGGAATGACTCTGTCATCTTCCCTCGTTCGTTTTAAAATTATTCTCTTTAGATACCAAGAGTTTCGCCGCAATTCAGAGCAATCATGGAGGTGAATCTGGTTGAAACGAGGTTCTGACCCAACCTGTAAGATTTCTGCGAGCGCCCAGTTTTTGTAATCTCTAACTTTGTCGGCGAAGAACTTCTCTGTCTTCTAATGTTCCTGGTATTTGAAGACACTCTTTACTAGGGCCGGCAGCAATTTCTTCCTGGTTGCTTTCTATATCCTCTACGTGATTTGGTTCTTTTTATCGTGCTCTCGTCCTTTTCCTCTATGATTTTCTCATTTCTAATTTGTTTTCTTCCCCCTTTATCTTATGTCGTTTATATTCCTTTTTGGGTTCCTCCTTCCATAGTTTTCTTATTTTCTGGGCTTTTTCTCATTTTGGAAGTTGGTATCTGCATCATGATCTTTTGTTTCCCCAGTTCTGGAGTTTATTAATTTTTCTCTATGTTTAGAAGTAAATTCCTTTTCCAGAGTTTAATGGGTTTCTTGTTCTTTATATTTTCGCAAGTAGCTTCTTCTTTGGGGAGTTGATTTCATCGTCTTTTGGAGAGTTCCTTTTTGGGTATTTTTAATTTTTCTTCATGCGTGCCTTCGTCTTAGTTCTTTTTTAGCATATTTGCATTCTCATCTCCTCATAACAAAGTGGAAGTGTTTTTTTTTTTTTTTTTTAATTATCTCTCTCCTTTTAATGCAAATACTTTTTTCTAAGGGGTTTCTGCCCTGTGTTAGATTCTTTTATTTTTGACAGCTGTTGTATTTCTTACGCCTTCGTTTTTTCTTTTGGATTATTATTTAGGGAGTAAGTTTACCTATGTATTCGTGTCGGAGGTCAAAAACTGAGCCGTTTTGGGAAGTAGGAATTTTTTTAAAATCTGAAATTGCGACAAATACTCGGTTTACCATCTAGTTGTACCCGTAAGGTTTTCAGGGGCGTCGATTTCGAAGTATTTTCGAACGTAGAATCCGTTTAATGGGGTCCCAGAACGATCGGATTTCCCCGTGGGGTGTATGGGGTTTTCTTGGGGCTACAAAATTTGTAATATTTAATGGGACTTTTGAAGGAGGCCAGGAAGTCGAATGAGTCGTTTTCCGAGTAGGTAATTTTAGAGGGATAACCCATTTTTCCGTGTCCCACATTCGTCCACAAACTTGACAATAAAGAAAAACTTTTCCAAATAGGTAATTAAATCATTTTTTTTATTGATATAGAATTAATTTTTGGATAATTTACATCAAAGAATAAAAAACCCTTATGTAAAATTTGCAACGTGTCCAGGTTTCTTCTTATTCTGGAAGTCGGCGCCTCCATCATTATCTTTTCATTTATGGGGTTTCTTCATTTTTCTCGTGTTTGGGAAATAAATTCCTTTTCCGGCGTGTTGTGGGTTACTTGCTCTTTCTGTTTTCGCTCTTGCCTTCTTTTCTTTCAGTAGTTGATTTCAACTTATTTTTGGGGTAACTTATTTATGTTGGTCAAACTTGATTTAGTTTTTTGACGTATTTTCATTCTCATCTCCTACGAGTCTCTTTATTCTCGCTACATGGAAGTGGTTTTGTTACTTTTCTTGGGTATCTACCTACTCCTCGTTGCACTTAATATTAATATGTAAAACTGGGCGTGGCCCATGCGTTGAATAGGCAAAGTTGCCTTGTCAATAAAGATTATTTGATTTGATTGATTGATTTGGATCTTTATTCTTTTTTCCGCCATATTCTCTTTTTTCTCATTTCTTCCGCTTTGTTTTTTTTCTATTTGGAGAATTCCAGACGATTCATTCGCCAAAATGAAGTATCCACTTCTCGTTAAAGTTTTCAAGTCCCTTTGAAACGGAGATTCTTTACGTTTTTGGTTGTTGATTGTCTCTAGGGCTCCAGATTTATTTACATTTTATTCGACCCTCTTCTTTCCTCTTCATTTGGATAGTTTGCTTCTTCTATTACATTCTTGTTTCCAGTTTTCTCTACGTTTTCTTTTTGTTTAGGTAAGTGGCTTTCATCTTGCTCATCTTAGGGGTTTATATGTTTTCACCATCCTCCTCCTTTTTCTCCTTCCTCTTGTTCTTCTTTTTGGGAGTGGGTTTCTTTTCATGTGAATGCTAATCGTTTACCATGTTTACGGTAATGTATACGGGTGGATTTAACATGAAGAGGCATCGAAATACGATACATCATGTTATAACTAGGGTGAACGCGTGTTATGGTAAGTTTCAATCACCATTAAACAATAATATTGTGCATGAGAGCTATTCAGATACGTCATATTATGACGTATCTGAATAGCTCTCATGCAGGCCCTAATGCCACGCAGCGAATGTGATTGGACCACATCTGACTGCCTGCAGTTTGAACGCCTGAATTCAACTTCCCTCCATTGACGTTGACAAAATTGAAATCGAGTGCTTTCTATGCAGAATTATACAATGAAAGCAATCTCGAGCTCGCACGTTTATGCCACGTGCCAAACGGCCCGGCTGATACGCGAATTGCCCCGTTTTAGCGGACGGCATTCACGAAATCCAATTTTGGCTCAATGGGTGAAGGAGAGGGGGGGGATGGGTTGAAAAAGGGAGTTTTCAGTTCGTTTTCACGTCTTTGAAGGCGGGGTTTAAGAAACTTTTCCATCTCAGGGAGTTGAAAACTTGCGTACAATAGGAGTGAAGTGGAATCGGATTCGAGGACGAAGAGGGGGAGGTGTTCTTCGTGGATGTGAATTTTAAAATAAAAATTGAGATTTACAAAAATTGAGAACACGACAAACAATTTACAACTTTTCGGCCGGGAGAATTTCGTTCAACTCCACCCACCAATTCCGGGAGAATGTTGAAACAACGTGAATTGTAACAATTCAGAGAACGCAATTTCGAATAAAATACCACTCGCTGGCGAGCTCGGCCAATTATAGTTTTAGATATGGGCCAACTCGGCCACTTGGGCGAACAATGAAAATTAATTCAGTGGAGAGGGCCCTCGCCGATTTTCAGCGTGCGCTGCAACAGGGAAAACTGGGAGTTAATCAAGTGAAAACGAGGCGAATGTCTCCCCCTCTGCTGCGCATTAATTATCAGCAGCCTTCTGAATTATTCAGCGACACCGTCCTGATGTTTATCGATACCTCGACGGTTTTCCGGAGGGACGTCAGATTCGGGTTGGTGAACAACGAATGTTCATGTTTTATGCGGAGCAGTGAAAGTGAGCGCTGTGAAATAAAAAAACGTAAGCTGGAATTGCCCTCAATTTATGACCTTATTCATTTTCGGAAAAATCATTTTTGTTTGACCTAAACGTAATTTTTTGGTTCAAGCAACGATAAATTCCAGAAAATCCACATTTTGTCGGCGACAAAACTAATTCTTATAAGAATTCTATAGAAGCTGAAACAAAAGTATTCAATTATAGAAAATGACTGGAGGGTTGCCGTTTCTTCTCGTTTCACCCTTCCCAACTTGAAAATCCCGCCTGGAAAGCAATAAGTTTATTTGGAGGGGAAAATGAAGGAGATACTAATTTGAGATCCGGGACGGGAGGTCTCAACTGGGCTGTCCGTCTTTTCGGGTCAGCCGCACTCTCAGACTTCCTATGTAGGCGGGACGAAGCAACATGACTCAGGGCCAAGATGAATCAACTGGCAAAGAGGGAAATTCGTTATTCCTAGCGTGGCCAGATATTTTTTTCGAGGAAGCAGTACATTAAACAAATAAAAATAATAAAATATATATAGTCTATGTGTATATAGTACCTACTATATTACAAGAGCCTTTTTTGACGAAATTATTATTATTAGACATTAAACTTTTTTGTCTATAGATAGAGAAAAAAAAATTTCATTGTCTAATAAAACATCACATTAGGTTAAATCATTGCCACTGGCCACAAAAATATTATGACTATGTGATTTAGTCTACAATGTACTCTATATCTCATAAAGGAGATCCATACCGAGAGAGCAATACTATTCGGCTGTATTTAAAAACTGGAGAACCCGTTTGAAAGACATATAAAAACCGTAGCTCCACCAACCAACTTCTTCTTCCCCTAATTGATAAGAGGTGTTGGTGTTCTATCTAATTTAGGGTCCGGGCGTCTGGGCACCATCATTCTTTGGAAGATATCGCCAAGTGCGTAAGTAAGTTGGCAGGAAGTAGCGAGCCTAAAACTCTACTAGTTTCAAAAAGCAGTACATTTCAGGTGAACACAAGGGTCTCTGTGTACAGCAGTATCACAAGGTATACCTTAAAGCAGTACTGTACTGCTTTAAGGGAGTTAGGATGGTTTTAGCTAAGCAGTTTTCGGGGCGTAAAATCGATTCGAGGAGTCACAGACCAGTCCTCCAACTCTACAACTAACACCAGCCCTTAAAGAATAATAAATCCACGTTTAATCCAATTTGCAGCGTTTTCTTGTAGGTACTATCACATCGAGGGTATCGGATTATCCGGTTTTGTGGGGGGAACGGCTAACACTAACAAGGGGATTAGCGAGTTCTCTGTCGTTATTGGTTTATCGGTCCCCCTCAGCTGAGCCTTTTCCCTTGTCACTTCGATACCTACCGCCCTCAACCGTTTCCTTCTCCTGAAACCACAAACTGTCCGCAGAAGTGATAGTAATTGAAGTGGTGATACCTGCGGTTGGTAACAGTGGAGTCAACATTGGATGTTCGGCAACGGTGATTTATGAGGGGTGTCTCGTGCAGTTCTCTAGAGGGATTTTAAGTGAATTTTAAGGGTCATCCCTCTGCTTCGCTTTTTCTTCCAGAAAAAAAAAATCCTAAACGAATTATCCTCCATTATGAGGGCCATCCGAGAAGAGCCGGGTGAAATGTTGGATCCCTCATATGGCAGTGGGAGAATTCACGGGGGGATAAAGAACGTGAACGTCACGATTGATGGTCTTTCGCGGCAGAGGTCGAGTGTTTCTTAATGGTACGACGGGACAAAACTGGTGAAAATGGTGGAGGGGGTTTGGCGGGGAAAAAGGGAAAAGTTGGGGGTGAAGTGGGGGGTTCAAAAGAACGGCTCTTGAAGCACTTGAAGCTAATGGTAGGTGTTATGTATTTCAAGAGAAAGGGGAACTCCGGGAGAGATATGCCGTCGAGGATGGTACCCTGTGGCGGGTGGGGGCTATCTGTATAGATGGTTCTAAAAGGGTGGAAGAGGGTGGTGAAAAGAAAAGTGGAACGTGAAGATTTACTGCGGTATATGTCCTTCCAGATAAATGGACAATTAATGCAGGACCCCCTTTTCAGTCCTTTTCTGACTCCCTCCACCAATCAGGCCTCTCAACCGCATTCCATAACGAAAGGGATCTTCAGAAGTGTTGTAGGTAGATCGCTCAACGTTTTCCATCCGTTCAGGACCCTTTTTCACCAGTAGGGTCTGTCGAGGGTTGTCGGGGGGTTTGATCGTGAGGGGATCTCAGGGATGGTTTTCGGCGAGGTAAAGGACCGTTTACATTGCGACCTTCCTTTTTCCTCCTCCCTTTAACGGAATCCATTTCCCGGCAGCTCCCTCATTGAAGCCCCTTACAGGCCTCGTCCGTACACCTCATTCTGTTTCCCCTCCGGTGCAGAGCCTAAAAATGACAAAATTTAAAGACCCCGGAACGTTAATTTTGAAATACCCTAACGGCCCTGCCGCAACCCTAATCACCCCTCAACCCCCACGTCGTTCCCCAACTGCCGTCGCAATTCACTGTTACCAACCCAATTTCGCTTCTCAAACCACTCAACGTGCTAACCAGTTCATTCTACGCGTTTACACCCCCAAAATAGTAATATTAGCAAACATTACCCCCACGCACGGAGAGGTTCCCCGTCACATCGCTGAGTAGTGATGGCAAAATTTTTCTAGATATCGATAGGTATATCGGTTTTCCGATACCTACATCGATACCAACATATCGATGTCACCTATTGGTGAATACATCGGAGGTAAAATATCGATATATCTGCTATTTAATTAATTTATCCTGGATGGTGCTGGCACAACAAAGAATGTGAACGGAGCTAGAATTTAATGGAGGTTATTTAATAACCTCCATTGTATGTGAGCTGCCCTGTAAATTCAACTTTTATTAAAAAATTAACGATGACATTAAAATTTAACTAATGGAAAATTTCCATTTCCATTGAATGTAGATTGCAATTTTTCATTTAGATAGTTATTGGATGTTGAAGCATTAATTAAAATAACTAATGTGTGTGCCTCAACTGCTCAAATGAAATATTCGGGGGTCAAGAGAATTATTTAAAAACCACGCTTGCATACGAGTCTTATGCAGTCTTACATTATAACATTTTATGTCTTTAGTTTAGTCGATGCTAGGCCGTAACCAGTAACGTTTTTGGTGGACACTTTTTCGTGACGGTTTCTTATTTTAATGTGCCAAAGTAAGACATAAAGACATGTGTACCAAGACATAAAGACATAAAGTAAGACATAAAGACATAAAATGTCAAAACTTCAGGGTTCTTTTACGCCAACGTTTCAGTTTATTATTAAACCATGTTCAGAGCTACAAAACAGAACTACAGCTCAAAAACAAATCTAAATAATCTTAGAACAACAATTCACTAAATGGCACGAAGTTTTGAGTAAACTCCTTGAAACCTAGATTAGTTTACCACAAATTCCATAACAGTGTGGTGTTTGCCGACGGTGCAGAGGTCTAATCCAATGAGGTGGTTAGGGTGAGAAATGACTCCTCTGCTGAGGAGTCATTTCTCACCCTAACCACCTCATCAAATTCCATAAATTTTGAGGCGAGGCTATTCGATTCACGGAAAAAAAATCCCCCGAGAAGAAATAGCGTTGTCTGAATGGAAATGAAAGGAGTTGATAATATTATCATGTACATAATATGTACAGTACCCCCTACGACAGCAAGTACCTACTACTGCATTTTAGGTAGTTGTTGTTGGAGGGAGTTGAATCGGTTGAATAGTCCTATTGTTCCTGAACAAGTTTCAATTTCAAAGATCTGGCAAACCCACTCATCGTGCACTATGTACCTATTGGAAATTGTATGGTCCCAAAAGTTTGGTCTTGACGTCTACTTTAAGCCCCCGTCTGCTTTAATTGTTTTGGTGTTGAAACAATTTGTTTCCGCTTGTTCCTATTTACCTAATTGGGTGAATGATTTTCAGTCATTTTTCTTTTTACGCCGCTCCCACGGTGACTAGGTACAAGTTTTATCTTTTTAAAAACGGTCTCAAAGATTCCAAGACGAATGATGGCAGAATTCGTATTTCGTATAGATTTACCATATTTGGATTTTATTTGTTGTTATAATAATTATAACAACAAATAATAATTATTATTATGAAATATAATATTTTATAGTTACGGATATTCCCCTTTTTCCATTTTTCAATTTTTGTTTTTGAGGATTTTTTTCCGGAGACATTTTTTCCTGGGATTTTTTTTCCGGGGATTTTTAATCCCCCGATTACTGGCTATTCCTATTAGACCAACAAGAAATCGTATCTCGGAAGAATATAACCAGCACTATGTTCAGCGGACCCGAAGGCCTCAGACAACAGTAATCTGTTATATTGGAGCTGCAGCCCGAGGAGGAGAACGAGGAGGACCGATGAGGAGACTCATTTTTATTCTAAGGCACTTCTAGATGTCGCAAAAATTTGAATCACAAACCAAAAAGTTCGTCATGGCGAGCATAGTACGAGAAAAGTCTGAAAACACCAAAGTCCGCTCAAAATGGCCCAAAAAACTGTCTCAGTGTGTTTAATACATAATGGCTCAGTTGGGAAAATTTTGTTTGAAGAGGGGTCGGAGTGGAAAGGATGGCTACCCCGGGGTGGGGGGGGGGGGAGGCCGTTGAGATGACAAAAGGGGCGGCGAGAGAAGTTAACCTATTATTTGGTTGAGGGGAGTCATAGCTCCTCAATCTGTGGCGACGGGGGCGGTAGGGGAGGAGGGCGACACAATTTCGGTCATCTTTATTCTAGGGCACTTCCAAATGTCAACAAATTTTGAAATTAGTCTTAAACAATCCAGTTTGGCGAGCATAGTGCGAGAAAAGTCTAAAACCACCAAAAAGTAGCTCC